>OX451218.1:29688309-30381577 GCA_949628195.1 Phasia obesa | reverse complement strand
CATCGGGGACTAGTGGTCCCATACATCCGGAGGGCCAAGGACGGGACAATTGACACTGTCATGATACTCTGCGATTGGTGTTGGAGCTAAGCTTAATGTACTTTTTCAGTACTATGCTCTAGATAAAATGTCTATTTTTTAACATCTTAAAATCATTTTTCTCTCTTCAAACTAGTCACAATTCTTAAATACCACATCTAATTTGGTTGGAACAATTTTAATTATTTTGCGACAGGATAATGATCTGAGGGTCCCAAGAGTAAAATAAATGTTGATAATTACATAAATTCAGCAATAGGACAGCTTTTATCGACAGCTTTTATTCAACATCCACAAATTACTTAAGCTAAAGTTAATATTAATAATGGCAATCGCGATGTTTAGTATTAATCTCAGATTTTCAGGAAGAAAAAAGGGCTTTGAAAGGGGACCCAAAACAGCAGTGCCTGCTTTGAAATTTCTCTCAAAATCACAGAGAAGCTTCTTCTGCAAACAATTTCTTGCTGTTTCAAATATTTATACTTATAGGAAGTATTATGAAACTGCTTTTAAGGTCTCCTGGCAATTGATACTTGTTTGCTTGTATCTTTGATTATACTCAAGTGTGTTGTTGGTAATGTAGTTGTTTAATTTTATTAAATAATATTCAATGCAATAAAGTTTTGCTTATTTCTCCTTAATAGTAGTATATAAATATTATCTATGAAACAATAGACACATGTCCTCACTCCCATACAACATGATTTGATTGGATTGGACTTCCGGTCACATACATGAGAGTCATTACAGAAGAACGATGGTAAGTGTATGGAAGTTTGAGTGTTTGTTTAGTTATTTTGTTGTTTCATTTTGTATGCGAGTAGTAGTAAACAACGGCAGTTAGTGTTTGTGCATGCATGTGTATACTTTACTCATTTATTTTATAGTTTTCATTATTTTTCTGTAGCATCTTTAACATTTTATTTATCCTGGTGCTAGCTGGTGCTCTGTTTTTAATTAAGTTGCGTTAGAAATTTGTTCTAAGTTTATCATGTAAACTTGATTTTATTGTTGTAGTTTTTTCGTATTTTTTTCTTACACTTAAATTCTATAGTTTCATTTACACTGTTGTATTTCTTTTATAACCATTATTAGCTAGAGATGAGACGAAATAAATAATTTATCTAATTTTATTTCCATTAAGAGAAAATAACTATTTCTTCAATGGTTTTCGTTTTTGAGCTTTTAGTAAAATTGTTTTAGTTGCTGTTGTTGTAATTCCACGTTTTGCTTCCGTACCTATTGTGCATTGTTGGTGTAATTAAGCTAAATTATCAAAAGACTTAAACGAAATAAAATTAAAGTAAAATAAAATAAAATAAAATAAAATAAAATAAAAAGAACAGAACAGAACAGAACAGAACTGAACAGAAAAAAGCAAAGAAAAGCAAAGAAAAGAAAAGAACGAATTCGTAAAATTCATTTATGATTTTGGACGAAGGCAAATGAAAAATAATAATAAAAGACAATAGCATTGAATAATTAATAACACTTAAACACAAAACAGTCATACTTATATACTCTTCTATTATCTCAAATCTAGTGTGGAAGAGGTTTTCATTAATTGTTTCCTAAACTAGATAAAACATTTGCAACACACTTCTGCAAACAATAATCAAAATGAATAAGTTTATAAACCAGAAGCAATAAATAATTTCAATAAAAACGAAATTGAATTTATGGTTGCTCTAATATCTTTTGTAATTTGATGTTATTTTATGACAGTAACAGATGCGGATGAAAGCATATTATGTAAAAGCGACAAGGTCTTTAAGAAAACTAAAAACCTGCAATTTAAATCATAAAAGAAATGATTTTGACCTAAAATAAATGTTAACAATTTGATTCTAAATACAGAAAAAACTATTTTTCAAATGAATGTGTTGGATTTGGGGCATATGGCCACCGCGGCTGACGAAGCATATTGTGAAAGTCCAACTTTGGGTCACTTATTTGAACATTTCTGGCTGATATATCATAACAAATAACACGGACAACGTTGGCGTCAAAGCCATCAATTGCTGGTTTATCAGTATAATCGGAGGTGTTAAGTCACACTATCCCGGATGTCAATTGGCTGGTCCATATCTTGAAATCAACTCCATATATTGATTTTAATAAGTCAATGGTTGCGGTCGCCGTCTGGCACGTACCACCGCCTTGTCAAAACCACCTATGGAACGGATCAATGACAATTATATTTGCAAACGAAAAATTATTGATCATCGTACGTTAACAATTTAAATTTAATGTAATGGAGTCCGTAGGGTCTGTCGTGGCATTTACCAAAAATGAGCTTCATCGCTAAACACAATAAAACATTCAATTAGTTTCTAACTGCTTTAGAGCCCAATCAATTTCTCCTCAATTCCTGCACCAGATGCATTTTAGAATCAAGATCTTTGCATAAATTTTTCCACTTAGTGGAAGAACAGAGAGACCCTACTACCGAAGACGAATCGATTAATTTGGATCAGCCTTTACACTTTCGTTTACAGCGGCTATATGCGTACTGCACCTTCCATCGACGTGTTGGTATTGCACCATTTAGACATTTAGTATGGAATGATATGATACGCAATTGGACGGATGTACGACATAAAAGTTACGAAGTCGTCTATAATATGTGCGAATTGATGACTGATTTTCAAATTAAATCTAGATAATTTGGTAGCGTTGCTCGAGCATCAATGAAGTGAGCGCATTATGATAGTTCTTTGGCAGTTAAGCCTTTCGTTAGTTCTATTAAGCATAAACAAAACACCCGATGAAATTCTTATTATAGAGATCTTTATACAGCTAAAAAAAACAACCCAAACACTTGACTAAAGTATATTTTCAAGAAAATAATTATAAGTAAAAATATTATTATTTTAATATTAGTATAATATAAAAAGAAATAATGTTAAAAGTGTAAAACAATTTCAAAAAGCTCTATCTCCTAAGAAATATAATGTAAAAATTTAAATTTCTCATATCCTATTTCTTTGAAAAGTTTGTTTAAATAGAAAATAAATAACAATTGAAACTACCTTGTAGATAGATACGCTATCTAGAAAGTGTATTCTGCTCTGCTGGTGTCTAATTTTTCTTTACCTCTTTATAATTAAGAACTTATGCCTAAATAACTAATTTATTCATTCAAAAAATAGTTCAAATAAAATTCATATAATTATTATTTTCCTTTATCACATAAAGCATTTCTAACATATAACGAACAGTGCTGCGATTTGACAATGTTTAAATTGTACCGCACTAATGATGAAATTGTACCCATTCAGCATTAATTGTACCAAAATTTGGCATTAAGTAAAAATAAATAAAATATACATACAACAACTCGACACTAAAATAGGCCACGCCAAACCTTTTATTCTAGGATATTTCAAAGTAATTATAGTTGACCTTGATTCGTTGCTTGAAACTCCACCAAAGCCACCGGATCTTAATCCGATATTATGCCTGGTGTTATTTGGAAGTACAATTAAAAAGTCAGCTTAATACTCCCGGAAACTGATTGAGGCGATGTAAAAACGTTCAAATGCTGTAGTTCAGCAAGCAGGACTTGCAACTACATTATCTATCACTTATATAATATAAAGGGTTACCATAGTAAATAATAAAAATCCTGACATAAATCAACAAGGTTGCAATTTAGTTAGTTTATTTCTAACTATGAAGTTAGAAATATTTATTATTGAAGGACAAATTGAAAAAATTATATTGTTTAAATAAAAAAATTAATTGAATAAATTTGGGATGAAACTGTTCAAAAAGGCATGAAGTGTACAAATATGGTACAATTGTACCACAAATCCCAACATTGATGTACATCACTTGTACATAGTTATTTAGAGTGCCTCGAGAGATTAATTGATAGTTCGCTGTGCTATCAGTCTGGCAGTTGAAGTTTCGATTCCCACCAAAGATTCTAGCTATAGCGAAATATTGAAAAACTGCTAATAAAGAAAAAAAATCCTAAACTTGAACGAAAAAAGTGTTCTTATTGTTAAATAATTTAATTAATTGTAACTTTACATATAAATACACCTAAAAAATTAATAAGTGCCGAATTACATTATGAAACTTTTGTCGCTTCAATCTTTCCCGTTTCTTCCTTAATATTGCATTTGTGTTTATATCGTGCAATTATTATTGCAGCAATTTGTATAAACATACACATTTGTTTAAATTCTAAACTTCAAAATTAAAACTTCGAATGAGAGGATAAATCAAATTTCAAGAGTACATGCATATGTGTACCGGTGTTGTGATCTGACAATGATGGAATTGTACCGCCCCAGTTATAAAATTGCACCAAATCAGCATGAATTGAACTAAAATTTGGCATTGTACAGTAGGTCGTATTTGAAACTCTTAATCCGATAGAATAATCCCGGATTTGTTTTTAAGAATAATTGAAGAAATTACCCAAAAAGACTTTACGATCTGTCACTAGAAAAATGGAAAGTTCAAACGCTGTAATTCAGCAAAAAGGCCTTGCAAATTAAATTACCTATTACTAATCTATAAATATAAAAAATAGTATCTAATTTATGTCTGTCGGTCCGTCTACTTTTCATTTGTTTTCGCATCTCGTAAAAACTATTGGATGGATACTTTTTGTCCGAAAAAAATCTCATTTCCAAGAGAAAGTGGAGAAAAATCAGTGAAAGTACGCAATTTCCGGTTTAAAACTGGGATATTTTCAACACGGTTCCAGTTGCCTTTTTATTTTTGAAAGTGGGATATTTTAAATACTATTGCGCAATATTAGGCGCCAATTAAATAAAATTTGCATTTGATTTGTATATTTACTTTGTGGAATTACATTGCTATATAAATATTTTAAATGCAATAATTTTTAGAATTTTATATAAATTCAGGGATGGGTACCTTTATATAAAGTAAATACATAAACTAGCTTAAATTCGTTTTTATTCTCTCTAAGAAAGAATTAATTAAATTACAAATTAGGTGATAATATTAAAGAAAAATTGGGAAAATTTAATTTTTAGACACCAGCAACGAGTGGAATGCACATTTTCTAGACAGCCACGTCCGTCATCAGCACTCTTGTATCTAATCTCCTTAGGGTAGTGTTCTAGTTGTAAGCATCATCTATTTAACCAACCAAACCCAGATAAAGGAATACGAGAAAACTTGTATTCAATTATCAATCGTCAGTTGGTGAGAACGAAGTCTACCACTACCTTAAGCTTCCCTCTTGTTGAATATTTTTACTTTAATATTTACCACCTATATTTTGTTGTTCCTTCAGCGAACCTTCAGTTAGCAATGAAGTTACTTTTTGTTTATTTGTTTTACTTCCAACACTCGTTTTTAGTTAACACTAATGTAGTATCAATATGCGATTTTTAATTTTTGAAAATTTTAATTATTATTAGTCGAAAAACGAACTTAAGCTTGATTATAAATTTCATTGTATGTAATACATAAAACAGTTCGACTAATAATAATTAAAATTTTCAAAAAGTAAATACATAAACCATAACTGAAGCACTATAAAAATAAGAGTCTTACAATTGGTGTGGAACACTCTAAGCCAAATCGAGCAAAAAATGCTGAAGATAAATCAGGAATGTTGCAATTTAGGTAGTTCCAGACAGGATTATAAAACCATGAAATTAGAATATTTGTTATTGTAATAAAAAATAGAAATTGGTTAAATAAAAAAAATTGTACCAAAAAAGCATGAAGTGTACCACTCATGTGCCGATTGTGCCAAAGTTGGTACAATTGTACCACAAATCCCAACACTGATAACGAACATCTAAAATAACGTTTTTCTAATCAAATTTTTATGTTACACAATCTGAAGATAATTAAGAAAATGTTGTTTTTTTACTGAATAAACTTGTAAAATGAAACTAAAGATTTTCCATCTTTTTGTTTTAGATCCCCTAATGCTGCATTGCAGGAAACTTATTATGGCTACGTTTGCATCTTGAATATTGTCTCTTAGGGACTTATGCCATTTAGTTCA
Source organism: Phasia obesa (assembly GCA_949628195.1). NCBI lineage: Eukaryota > Metazoa > Arthropoda > Insecta > Diptera > Tachinidae > Phasia > Phasia obesa. The sequence continues at coordinate 30,375,531 of OX451218.1, read as the reverse complement.
ATTTGTTTGAATTAGTTTTGCAATAATTTATGTACGCCCTTGTTAATTAAACTAGTGTTGGAGCATAGAGATTTTTGGACAATGAAGATTTTGTTCACAAAAATTATAATTTTGTTGCTTCTGTTTTTGTCCTTTTTTTAAAGAAAACTTATAATGATGCATACACTTAAGGCTAAAATTATAAGTTTAAATCTTTTTTTTATAACATTCGTGCTCGCAGAAAAAATAGCTACGTTTTGTGTGAGTAAATTTCAAAGAAATACAGTAAAATCTCTCATAACCGGAAATTCACAGTCGCGGTATTTTTGTATAGTTATTAAAGGTGTCCGTTTATGAGAGAGGTACAATATTTTTTTTTTAATGGAATGCAACCAAGTTGTCTCTAGCAAAATTCTTCAAACGGGGTTTTTTTTAATATGACCAAAAATACTGAATTAATCAAAGAATATTTTGCTATTTCAGTGCCACCCGCTCTACCAAACATTCCATTTGTTTTTATTGATTTCTGCGGCCAGTGTTTTGTCAATATCAAATCGTAAAACAAAAAAGAAATGTAACAATTTCATGCACCGAACATTTCTCTTTGTCAAAATCGTTTATAATTTCCATTTGTTTTTTTTTTTTTTCTTTTTATAACAATTTTTTTCTGTTCTTCAAATAAACAGCAATTTTTTGCCGTCCTTAACACGTGGGTATGTATGTATGTACATTTGCGTTAACAGGGGAATCACTAATATCATTGACATTAATACAGATATAAATCAGACTTTAATAAAAAAAACTGCGTTTTCAACACCACTATTGCTTCTATCCGCTTATTGGAGATATATTTGAAAATAATGATGTTTTGAACAAGAGCTTAAAAAAGTAGTTTAAAATAACTTTTAAAATTATTTATGTTAGCGATTTTATTTTAAAACATCAGCTATTTTTAAACTAAGTAACCACTAATGTGACAAATTGTGAAACGAATTGGTTGGAAACTATAAGCACAAATTTTGTGTGGGCAGAGGGTAGTATATGTGGTAAATCGTATTGAACTCTTCTTAATAAAAAATAGCAGGACAGATTCTGCAAAAATTGTATTTGTGGGGTTCTCAAACCAATTGACCACAAACAAATTCGCTGTGTAACTAAGGAGCAACCGCAATGAAAAAATGTTTTAGTACAGGGAACTAGTTGGCTGATTTCATTTGAATATATTTAAATGGCACCAATGAGCCGCTAAATCAACAGAGTTTGATATCTTTACATAACCGATAATTGTCTTTGTGTCTTCTGGGTACGCTTTCAAATAGTCTATACGTTTTCAGGCGGGTATGGTTGATATAAATAGCAAAAATATCAGATAAGGTGATGTAAATCTTATAAAGCTAAAGTATTCAGCTTAGCGTTGGCTTGAAATAAATGTCGATTTTTCACCAACAGCAGAGTTACCAATATCACTTTTCTTTTAAAGAGAAGTAACACTCAGGCAATTAATGCATATATTAAATGTGTTACTTCCTTAGGAAAGGGATAGGAGTAGATACGACAGATGGTTAGTTTGATAGTAAAGCTTCGCAATTGGCAATACTGCAATTGCACGTTCGGATTATTTATAGAACAGTATTGCAGCGCCTCTGGTGTTATTTACAGGGACCGAACATAATTGTTATTTTTTTTATTTCAGATAAAAAGGTTACGAAAAAATTCATTTTAATTTGTAATTTTTAACCATTATCATTGGTTATCGTAACCAATTAAAGTAAGAAATATTTGTTTTTGTTATAAGTAAACATTATATCAAACAAAAAATTTTATTTTATTTTAAATAACCAGTTTGTCAACAAAATTTGTTTTTGGTTAGAAATAACAATTATAAAAATAATTTCTTTGTTTTGGTTATCATTGGCAATACAAAAGTCACAAGAAAAAGCTACTGATACTGAATTTGTCTCAAGAAAATCAGTAAATTCATATAAAAAATGTCTATACTTATGACAACAACTTTTTCTTAAGTGTTGCGATTACCAACGAACGACATTTGATTATATTTATGTAGATATGATAACCAAAAAATAAAAGAAAAACTTATGTAATGGTTATTTTTCACCAAAAAATCTTTTCGGTTGACATAATGGTTATTTGCAACCAAAAAAAAATTTTTGGTTGATATAATAGTTATGTGGTTCTTCAGGGTAAAATTTTAATTCACATTAGTGAGCTTTAACTGTAAATTAACTCTGCCGCCTGTCTACGCTATTACTCTCGTTATTATAGCGAAAAACTACTTATCTCTCCGATAAAAACCTAACATTTGCCATTAGCAAGTGATACTGATGGGCCTTAATGTAAATTTTCTCTTACAATTTCGGAACGCACACGCACATTGTATTAAAAAAAAACTCATACGCAATGTTTCCCCGCTTGTAATTATTAAATGTTGATATATGCTTCTACTTCATGCAGAAGTATCTAAATACAATCTTAAGAATTAAATCAACCAAGAAATCTTGCGTATCCGATGTTGGAAAATCAAGAAATCTTGGTAATTTTTTTGATTTATCTGCAATTTATTTGTCGATTAAGATTGTCGCTGTAGACAAGATAGTAGTTTGCTGATCTGCTAGTATGAGGATTGGAGTCTCAACAACTTTGTTTCACTATTTATAATTTTTTTTTATTTCTTTTTTCACTAAGATTTAAATTGTTCGCAAAGATTTATTATAGTGCCTAATTGCACAGTGTATATTGAAGTCAATCACAGCTGCGATTTTATTAGTTTCTCGATCCTCTACAAATATTTTGCCAAAATTGGTTGCTCATAAGTATATTAGTCTGTCAGTCTAATAGTTTTATTATTTTGTAGGAGGGTTACCGAAGCAGACCACTAACTTCATTGGTCCCTTTTCGACCCCCTTCGTTCCTCTATGATATCTGGTATCCGACTGGAAATTTACCAATACCTTACTTTTATTGAGTCTCGTGCTGTCACTAGCATCTCCATTTAATATTTGTCTGCCCGTGGTCCAAAGCCTTATTATGTTAGTCTATTCCCAGACACAATCTGCAAGTATCGTCTTACCTCGATTTTTAACTAGGCCAGCTAATTTTTGACAGTACGTGAAAAGTACCACAGTCTTATAAAATAATTTCGCATTTTTCTTACATACTTTTATATCATTTATATTAATAAATGTTTTTAACAATAAAAAATTAGAAATTTTTAAAATCAACTCTTATCCTTAGTAAATTACATAACTTTTTTGTTTAATTGATCCAATTGTTTGTTTAATTAGAAAATTTATTTGTTCTGTTTCAAACAAATCTATATTTGAATCAATTAAAAATTAATTGAACTTTAATTTAAATTGGTGCATACAATTTTGTCTGTCTATGTTTGAGTCCCATATGTAAAGTTTAATGATAAGCTATTTTAAAAAAAAAATTTGTTTTAAAGTTTAAAATTGTTCTCCTACAAAATTTAAAAATCCTTATTGCCACAGATATTATTCTGTAAATATAAATGTAGCTTTAATAAAAAGCAACTGTTTTGGATTTTGCTGCTGATACATTATGTGTTCTCTTTGAGCATCAATTACTGCTTATAAATATCTGGACGTTATGTGCTTTAGTGTGAATATATGTATTCTTCGGGTATTTTATTTTATATGTGTTTTTGCGTCTAACCAGAATGTGGCAGCTGCTTTCAAAAGAATGACGACTGGCCATCGGTTATAAAAATTCGGCTTGTCACGCATCAGCATCATAAGAATTTTCATGTAGATTTCATATTATTCGCTCAGAAGGTCCAATTGACTCAGCAATTGAAGGCAAGTGGCCAACCACTTCTATTTCACTTTTCACTTTAGGTCTTACAGAAGATACAATCGACAACACATATGCCAAAAAAAAATTGCCGCATCTGGGGGTTGGAAAAGCCTTACATCATGATCGAGAAGCCAATGTATTGGAGCTGCCATTTGAATAACATCATTGAATACCGATGCTATTCGAATAATTTAGAAACGATCAACACCCTTAAGGTTGCTATCGTTCGAGCCATTCATTAGAGCCAGAAACTGTCAAAAATGGGTTGATGGAATAATCTACTGCACTAAACTATAAAAGGCAGTTATATAAATGAAATCGTGTTTTATTAATAATGGGAATATTTTTCATATCTATAAAAACCATAATTTACCAAAAGATACTTGTCAATCAAATAAATAATACTTGAATTAAATTAATATCTTGCTTAAATTTTGGATCACTCTTTACAAAATAGAAACAAATCCATTAAAAATGAATATGCAAAGTTTAAGTTTAAAAATATCAATCAGATTTGTGTCATTCGATGTCAGTTATCAATTTAGAGTACTCACGGTTAATTCACTGTTTGGTTTTTATTTCAAAATGTTTTATTTCGCTTGTGTGCGGTGGGGGGGGGGGGGGTTGACAACTTGATGGGCGTTTTACGATACTAAGTAATTGGTTGGGGAAAGAAGTAATTGAAAACAAGTTGAAAAGTTTTAACCACAATTTTCAAATACACATTCAATGTTGCTAATGCCACAGGGCTGCAAGTAATGGTGTATAAATGCCACCACAAAATGTTGAATGTATTGTCGTGAATTACGGTAATCTACTAAATAAACAATAAACAATCACAGTTAATTCGCTAAAATTTGTAAACTTCGCTCCTTTTTTTATCATGACATACACACACACACACTTACACAGTCATTCATATACTCGATCATGCTGTCACTTGCAAAAGTATTAAATCCTACTTTAGGGGAAAAATGCAGATTTAACTTATTTTTAAATAAAAAAAAATGGGGAGAACAAAAGAATAAAGTGTTGACTTCTTATTTTTACAATTTTTACCTTCGTAAATGTGATAAATTTTAACATATAAAAGCAGATACGAATAATTTACTTCTGTTTTTTTTTCTTTCTTGTTTTTCATTGCCACCAAGGATTGAGATAAAAATGTTTTACTGTCATTAAATAACAAGGCACCAAAGCACAGAGACAATCACACACTTCCTCGATAAAATATTGAATTGCAGATGAATTGCAAAGAGTCAAGCAAAAATGAAACAGAAATACACACGTGTATCAGAGACAACAATACAGCTGCAAATTGTGATACTGTTACAGTGACATTATTTTCAGGATTCCAAAACAAGATGAATGTTGAGAAATATATATACCAAGAGATAGTAAAAGAACAAACGATAAGAAGTAAAGAAACAACCATAAGTGCAAGAGTATTTTGATTAAAAGATTACTTTACCAAATTGAATGCCGTTTTTCTTTATTTATTTATTTATTTTTTTTTCTTTTTAAATTTTATTCTTCTATTTTCCACTTTATTTGTTCAGTTCTCCGTGAAATGTCATGTACTCGTATGCTTGTGTGCTTGAGGAAATGTGATTCAAAGCTTTTAGGGGCAAATAAATGGTAGGATTGTTTGTGGAATAAATGAATACGATATTCATATCAGTAGCTGAATGATGTTGAAATTAAATACTTTTTATTCTACTCCAGTTTCTAAGGGAATTTAGATTTTAAATGAAGACAGAAAAAGTTATTTTAAAATAGAAATTGCAATTTTATATGCTGTGTCAGTGTTTTATGCACTTCTCCGCAAGTGTAACGAGTTTGTAATTAAATTTTGAATTTCGAAATTACGAGGGCAATTTTATAATTCTGTGACCTTGTGGATAAAAGATATTTTTTTTTGGCAATAAAGTGTTTTGTTTCTGAGCATAACTCTTTTTAAAGCTCGATGCCTTTAGTCCAGTCTTTTTCTAGTTTTTTTATTCCCTTCAAATACTAAGATTTCTTAAGATCCTCAAACCAGACATTTGTTTCAGTGTTGACCTTTCCGTTTTACACAAACACTTAAGACCCAACAATTTCTTAAAATTTCCAAACAAGAAATAGTCGCAACAGTGTTAATGCTAGATGAGGTAACACTACGTGGCCCAGTTAAAGTTTTTTAGTCATAATAACTACACGCGTGTGTGACAGTGTATCGTCTTGACTGCAGCACCCAACATATGGATAGCTATTCACTTAAACATTCACTCTTTTGAGATGTCTACAGCTTCTGTCATAAGTTCGTAACATTCTAGAGACGATTGACGATTTCTCTTGAGTGCCCTAAACGTTTGTTTTCATTTGTGCTGATACGACCATAACAGAACTCTGTCAACCACTTTCAACCATTGAAATTTATGGTGGAGAGGTATTTCTTAAGTCTTAATATGGACTCGGTGATGGTTTTGTACTTCTTTACATTTTTGGTAAGATTAAAATTATATTGTCTGCTTTTAATGGCTGTCAAAAGCAAGCTTATAGACGCAGCTTACTCAACCGCAGAGCGGCAATAGGCAACAGTTAACAAGAATAGTGTTGCATTTAAGAGTAGCTACGTTAAAAATTAATAAATCGGTCAATTGCGAGTTAGACTCATTTACGTAGGATTCCGTACTATGTTCAATATGCAATTTTATTACAACTTTTATAGTCCCGCTTCGCTTGTAGCGCCCAATCTGACATCAGCCTAAAGCAACAAGAATTTAATTTTTAACGTCTTTAAAGAGGCTGTCTTTAGTTTTTAATTTTATGTATTTATTACTTTAAAATATTTAGTGTAAATTTAGGGTGTCTGCTATTAATATTCAAAAATAAGGTCATACACGTCATGACTACTGAAACCATATACTTTACATACTCTGTATAAATTTCAAGTGTCTGCCTGCTATGATTCAAAAACTAAGTCCATATCCAGTCAAACAGGGCAAAAAAAAAATTTAAAAAAATAACTGAGAACAGCTATGAATACCAAAAAATCTCCGTCTTCCTCCAAAAGTAGAAGGTCACTTTTCAAACTAGACGTGTTAAAGTAAAGATCGGAACAAAAATAGTATGCCTTTAGCTGTCAATCCGATTACAACCCCGCAAGGAAAGGATTAGAGTACGTCTTTGATAACAGATAACAGCAACGAATTTTAAAATTTTTCGCCAATATTATATTTTTCTTGTGCATATAAATGTACATGAGGTAGTCTGCTATCAAAAAACACAGATTCATCTCGATACCTTTCTTCCGTGCAAAACTATGTGCTTTTAAATATGAGTGTTTCCATATTTATCACACTTTTAACATAAACTGATAAAACAAAAACTGATAGAAGTGTGATAAATATGGGAACACTCATATTTAAAAGCACATAGCTTTGTACGTAAAAAAGATATTTAGTTGAATATTTTTTTGTTTGATAGCAGATTACCTAATCAACATTTGCATACACAATTAATATATAATATTAGGAGAAAATTTAAAAATATTTAAACTAGAATTTTATTGTAACAGTAAAACAAAAACTATTTCATAAAGAGTATGATTCTGTCGTTATACGGAAAAAGTAAGGAATAAGTTTTGAACGTAACATTTTCCATGAAGTGCAAATATTAATCGTATTATTTGGCACCTCCAACACTCTTATGTAAAAATATTAGTTTATTAGATATGTAAGGACTCTCATACTAAGGGGAATTCTGAATAAAGCTTTAACTGAAACTTAGTTCATATTTTTATTTTGATGTTTATAAACTGAATGCAAAAAGTTTGGGAAAAAGTCATATTTGATTTACGAAAAAATAAATGGTTATATGTATTACTTTTTCTCTGTATGTTTACTAAACAAGTCTAGTTCAAAATTATTATTAAACGAACAAATAAGAAGTAATAATTCAGTAAAAAATAACCGATATAATTTTTTCGAGTTATTTTTTAATTGAAATTTGCAATTTTTCTTACTCGAACAAGTAATTGACTTAAAATTCTTCAATTACACACTGTGTAATTTTTTAAGTAATGGCAAAATAACCATATACGGACACGACTACGTGATAAAAGACAAAAAAAAGAAGACCCCTGTCTCCCAGTTTTGCCCAAAGTCCTCCAGGTTTTTTTATGGGCCCTCAAAGATGTGGGGCCTCGATGTCATTTTTGCAAAAAAATGACCATTTACTCAACATCACATTTTGCAAAACGTTTGGAATTTTTATATACTCTCTGAGGCAAAGCTGTAGCTCTTGTCATAAAGAACAAAAATTGTGAACATATAAAATCAAAAAAACTTCATCTTCAAGGTCAAAATCGCAAAAAACTTTAAAAAATTTTTTTACCTTTTTTCCCCTGTTCAGGTCCATAGGTAGTAAACCGTTCAAAATTCAAGGAAACAATCCACCACAAAAATGAACCTAAGATCTCAGTAAACAACTTTCTAGAACATATATACTTCCTAGGAATGATTCTTAACATCGTTTAGGTAGCGCTTAGGTAGCCTGGAAATTTTTCACTTTTGCGGCGGTGTTAAGAATCATTCCTAGGAAGTTCATATGTTCTAGAAAGTTGTTTATTGAGATCTTAGGTTCATTTTTGTAGTTGATTGTTTCCTTGAATTTTGAACGGTTTGCTACCAATGGACCTGAACAGGGGAAAAAAAGGCATCTTATTTAAGGTGCGGTGGTATACGGGTATATACCCTCGTATGCTATTACGACTCCTACTTGCCTAATTTATTCTAATTTATTTTTTCTTTATTAGTTTAGCTTTAATTTTCGGTTAAATTTAGAATTTTTAATTTGTTTACAAAATTCTTTGTGGAACATCACTCGTTAATAATATAGAAATAGTAGAAAACTGCAAGAAAAACTAAACCTGAGAGATATTTTCCTTAACACCGGTACTATTTTTTTGTTTGAAATATATATGTAGATGATTCATATTTTCTATGCCCTTTCGATATCCGCTACAATAGTGATATAATATTTTTAACTAAAAACTCTTAGAATTAACACTAGAGTGACTTAAAATGTTACAAAGCAAAACAAGCGATATTTTATTACCAGTAAGAAGGCTGTGCTACAGAGAAATGTTCCTTTTAAAAAATGGGATGGTTATACCAAAATGCATATCATAAAATGTAAGTTCATTACCTTCACATAATTGTACATAAAATCAAGGTCAAGTTTTTGATAAAATACGAATAATGGAGAAAACTGTTAATTTTCCCTTTTTAAATTTATTCTAAATTTTTAAAAAGCAAAAACTTTAAAAATAACTACTTTCTTGATGATTCCAAAACCGTTGAAAAGGTTGTGTTCAAGTAATCAAAGATAATTCAAAAGATAATTGTATCTTCTGGTGTTCCTCTTGTCTAAAAAGGAAGAACCATTCTCATTCATCAAATATACTAATGTATTTGTCAATATATTTTATTTTATTTAAGGGATCAATATTTGGCACGCTCACTAAAAAAATTTGGTTGTGATAGAAAAAAGAACTGAAAGCAGATTCCCAGTAACAGGTTTCAATTTAAAGGCACAATTTTTGTTTTTCATAGCAGTTAAATCTGAAATCAAATCAGAATATAAATATTTACTGGTCTTACAAAACAATATTGTAGGAATAATAAATAGATTAAAATCATAATAATATTTTCTTGCATTTTTCGCTGCTGGACATTTTTATGTTTAGACTTTTTTAGTCAATGTTTAATCAATCACTGTAAATATTCTCGTATCAATACAGAACAAACACATCAATCAAAGCCAACAATTTTCCAAGGTTTCACATGCTTTATACTCTTGTGGAGTTTCTAACCAATATTTTTGCGTGGTTGTTATGGAACAACGCACTTAATTTACTTTCCTAAGATTTTCTTTTGGATAAAGCAAACAAACAAACATCAGTAATATCACCCACAACACCTTGAAATACTTGTTTACCAAAAACAATGAACACTTGAATAATTCTCGTTAAACTTAACGAAAACCAATATTGAAGATTAAACGCATACTTTTTCTTTTTCCATTTTTCTCCAAAGTCCATGGTCAACAATTTATTATTATTTCAGTTTTGCTTTTTTTGTTTTTTTGTTTTACTTTCCCACTTAAACTGCAATAATTAATAGTTGAAAATTAAAAGTTTTTCCAATATAAAACTTGCTTATTTCTCCTTTAATACACCGTGTTCTCTTTGTTTTATTTTCAGTTTAAAGAAAACAATATGAAATTCGTTCATAAACATAAAACTCTTAACAATTTTTTTGAAAATTATGGGTTTGTATTTTTATAAGTGTCCTTAACCAAGGACAATTAAAAATTAGTAAAAAACAAAATGTTTGTATTAATATTTATTTAAAAGCAGAAATGAAATGAAATAATGCGAAAGTTAGCGAGAGTTATTTCAAAGGCTAGATTTTATCCCAAAATACAATATTAAAGCTGAAAACAGCTAATGCAGCTCCTAAAAGTCACAACAGCGCACATAGGAGGATTTTGGATATTTAGCCGGACATTACTTTTATTATTAATTTATATTAGCTGTCAAAAGTTTTTGAGTAATCCTAGATCAATCAAACTTGGCAGAAAAATATATTATGGCCATAGGCTGTTAATGCTTGAAAATAAAAAAGGAGAAAAAATTCCAATTAGAAGGACTAATCCTACCTCTGAAAAATTAATTTTATTTTTTAATATTCTCAAACTATTATTTGGCAAATGCGACTTTTAAAGTCAGCGAATGTTCAAAAACCTAAACTTGGACCCAGGATATGATAAAATTACATTTTCGCCCCGCCGCCTTTTGTGAGCGGTGACATAAACTATTTTTTTTGAAAAATTAAAGTAATCAATAAAAGAAGTGAAGTTTTTACGGGCAGGGGGAGGTTTCCCTCCAATCTCAACCAGCGAGACGTGAAAACGTAATTTTTTTTTAATTTTGTTTGGTCATTTCCAACAAATATTAATTTTCAACAAATATTAATTTTAAAGCTTTAATGTGCCTTCCCAATGCCTAACCAATCCCCACCATCCGAGAATATTAATAAAAAGATATTTTCGTAATTTATTCCATAATAGTATATAATTTAACTGAAAATATTTAATTTATTAATAACTAACTGTGTCCTCCACTTTGTCAGCGGTCTTGCAATATTCTGTTCGATTTTGCTTTGAAGATACCCAATTACATTATACAACTTATGTCGCTGAAATTTATCTCTTTTCTTCTTTAAAATTTTATTTGTATTTATATCGTGGAATTTACGTATTTATTTTATACTAGAGTTCGCCCCGTGGTCGAAATTCGACCAAATTTATTTCTGACACATTTTATATAGTTTACATACATAAGTACACATTCTTTTTTAATGAAACAACCGTTAATAGCAATTCATGTTATTCATATATTTATTAAATTAATCAAAATGGGAAACAAAATTGTAACAAAAATCTTATACATACTCGTAGTAGTGAGACGTACATATTTTATTTCGGTTTAAAAAAAAAGTAAATAAATTGTGCGTAATTCATATCAAATGCACCGACGCGATGATAAAACACATCATGAATTTTAAAATGATAGATTCCTTGCATACAATTTCTATCACTTTTTGCCTCTGTACTAACCATTGCAAATGCTGAGTTAAAAGCACGAATATTTTCAAAAAAGTTTTTTGTTTTACGCTTTTCAACAGCGTTTTGTGAATTCAAATTATTAAATAAAAAATTAAAAAAGCTTTTTTGAGACAATGGCATTAAAGAAACTTTTCCCTTGTGGCAACATGCTGTAAAAGAAGTTAAATCATTTTGAGTTACTTCAGACTCTAAATGCTTAGCACTACAAAAACGGCATAGGTATTAAGTGCATTGGACCACAGTTATGACTTACAAAATTACTTGGAACAATATTGAAAGCACATTTAAAACTATTTAATAATTCATTGTCATTACGCAGATGGTCGGTGTTAATATTTCCAGATATGTTCTGAGTAAGATATTGAATTGCTCGTCGCCGTCTCTCCATTCTACCAGTTATTGATCATCTTCGTGGCATCTCAAAAAAAATATAAAAATTAGTTTCTTTAACAAAAAAGAAAAATTATTTTCACAATAAATGCAAAATTAGAATAACAGTCACTTTGAATTCAAAGGCAAAAATATTTAAAAATCTTAAAACGATTTAAAACATTTTATAAATTATGTACATATGTACACTTTAGAAAATTTTAAAAAGGTAAATAATAAAACAAAAAATACCACCACACTTTTAATTAACACTTCCGAACAAAGGCTTTAATAATTTGAAGCTAAGAATAAAATAAAGCTGAAAAAATAATGCATTTACAAAACACCTGCAAAGAAAAGCAAATCGAAAAAACAACTGTTTCAAATTTCTTGCATTGATATAAAAGGCAATTGTTTAATTATGTATGTACAAATAAGATGTTTTCATTTTTTCGTCATTCTTGTACATGTGAACATAGGTAGGAATGTGTAGACATACATACAAATATACATATTTAATTATGTTTATTAACTCTCATCTGTTGTTGTGTTTTCAACTTTACTCATTTAAATAGAGAAACAACTGTATAATTACTCCTTCTCTTTTTGTTTTCAAAAAAATGAAATTGCATACAAACACGCACATTTGGTTTTACTTGAAGCTACCACATACATACATGTGTGTTCTTAGCATGTGTAGTGGTAGCAATTTAAAGAGCCAATTAATCCTAAAATACTGAACCGATATTAATCAAATATAGACTGTGCACTAAAGCTAGATAAGATCTACTAACCGGTGAAAAAATAAACAAAATCGGTTGACAAACATGGGATAAAAAGGGATCCAAAGTTTTGTCTTTGCCTATTTATATATAGATAAAAGTACCCATCCCTGGGTAATTACTAAGAAACATAAGCCTCATATAAAATTAAAAATTTATTTAAAATTCCAAAATTATTGTAGAGTTCTTTAAATAGTGTTTGAAAAACCAAGTCTGCAGTAACAATGAATCGGTCAAATTGAGTACTTTTACTTCTTTTTTTTATTTTCTCTTGGAAATTAGATATTTTTACGGAAAAGAAGATCTTTTATCTTAACCAAGCTACTACGGTACCTCTCCGTAAAATTTTATTTAAATATATCCAGTAGTTTTTACATGATGCGAACACAGGTAGACAGGAAAGCAGAAAGTTGCACTTTTATTATATTATCTATACATAATTTGTTTATATAGTAAAAATAATAGTACCAATAAAAATTAATTTATTTAAAACAATTTAAAAATCAAAAATGAAATGAAAAATAATTTTATGAACGACACAAATATTTCTTACTCGTATCTACCTATAAAAGATGAGCAAAAACAGAAATAAATTAGTCAAGTGCGAGTTAGACTCACACACTTAGGGTTCCGTACTATGTTTAGTACAACTTTAAAAATTCAAGTTGTTAATTTTTTCATGTCTTATGTGTCACCATTTAATTTTAAAATTAAAGTCATAATTGCATCATTGTTGGAACACCCTTTAAATTTTAGCAATTTTTGTTATAGCGGCCATGGTAATACACTATCTATAGAAATATACATGAGCCTACCTATTGTGGTTCAAAAAATAAGGTAATATACGTGAAAAAATGTCACTGATGGAACACCCTTTAGATATTAGTAATTGTTACAGCGGCCGAAGTACAACATCTACTGTAAACATTTAAAGAGTATATCTATTACGGTTCAAAAAATAAGGCTATATACGTACAAATCATGTCTCTGTCGGAACACCCTTTAATTTTGTTATTTGCTATGGCGGCCATGGCAATTCTCTTTCTATAAATATATCAAGAGTCTACCTACTACTATTAAAAAAAATAAGTTACTATACGTGAAAAACATGTCACTGTTAGAACACCCTTTAATATTTAGTAATTGTCATAAAGGCCATGGCATCACATCTTCTATACAAACTAGAAGAGTCATCTTATTACGGTTCAAAAAATATGTCGTTATACATGCAAAAGACGTCACTATCGGAAAAGCCTTTACATTTTTATTGTTCTCTCTCTTTCTTGGTCATGAGTTATTTTTACGGGGAAAAAATATCCTTTATTTAATTTCAAACGAAATTTTTTATCATAAAATTCTAAAAAAATTAATATAAATAATTGTAGACTTTCACAGAAAAAAAAGTCGATACAAAATCTTTATTCGTTTAGCCACCTCTCAAAATCGTATAAAGTCAATAAAAACGTATGCGTTTTACTCAACTTTCCTGATTTTAACAGTGCCCCAAAACGACAAACCTTAAGAAAAAGACTTTAGTCGAGCTGCGTACTAAATTTGTACATTTCTTAAATTTAATTTTTGTCCTAATGTCCGGAAAAATACTCCGCCATCTAGCTTAGACATTGCCCCTTGTATTTAGTTTTTGTTTTGAAATATGCTTTACATCAGAAAAAGCTATCAAAATTGGCTTGATCTGTTTCTGACCTCAAAAGAAGAGACAAATGGTGTAGGGATGGAAGGAGACGAGAATAAGGAGACGAGAATAAGTAATAAATGAACTTTTCCGAGAACAAAATACATTTCTTGGCATATAAAAAAACATTGATAATTAGGGCACAAACCCAATTTAATTTCTCTGCTTTATACAAAAAAATATCACCCACAGAAAAAGGTTATTCTAATTAGTTCTTTTTATATTTAAATAGCAATATTAAACAAAAAAAAAAAAAAAAAAAAACATTAACTTACCTTTAATGTCAGTCAATATGTCTACCACTTGTTGAGTTTGTTAAACAAGTTCTAAAAATATAAGAAAAAAATATGTTTATAATTTAATTTATTTTTTTTTTTTTTGTTTTTTTTTGTAAAGAACTTCTTGGTTGTGATTACTCCTGCAGCATTTTAAAAACTTTAACAATTAAATTATTTGCTGTTGTTGCTGTTGGGCTGGTTTTTCTTATGTTTATATTTAGTACTTTTCGCTTTTATTTCATGTCAATTTAAAAATCTGACCAGGCTGCTTGTGACTTTGACGTAAAAAAAAATTAAGTTTGGTTTGAACAAATAAGAGACTGAAGGAAAGAAAGCAAATATAGTATACCGGATCCTAATAGTTTTCGTTATTTATTATTCATTATTCTCATTTGTAGTTTTTATTTTTCTTTTAACTTTGTAGGTCTGCTGTTGTTATTGTTAAGATTTTTTGTGACGGTAAAAGAGAACTACAAAAGTAAAATCGTGGACAATTTGTGGAAAGTGATTAAATCAGGTGGTTAAAACGAAATATGTCAATGACGTGCTAAATAGAAAAGCATATATCTTGCAAGTATTTTATGCAGGGTAAGTCAATATATCTTTACGAATGTTTGTAGGGTCTACTAAGAGAATGAAAGTAAAATACCAAGATTTTTAAGAATACTCATCATATAGTTTTTTGTTTACAATCACAAAGATAAGACCATTTCAATAAACGTTAGCCTTAAAACGATAATTGAATTTGCTCTAAACCCATAGAGAGGTTACGTTAAGATAAGTTATAGCTCAGTGGGATTTACACAATGGTGGTGGGACCCATGATGACTTATACATCTGTGATTTCGTGGCCAAGAGCCATTCAGAATACAATTAAAAGTTGAATGGAGTTCAAAGTATTGCTTGTATGAGTTTATGTGTTTCAAGGCGTACGGCTACGGAGGTAATGTTGGGACTGCTGTCGTTGGACTTATTAATTAGGTCGACCGCTGCAATGTCAGCTTTGCATATCAAGAGTGATGCTATTTGGTATAACTTTGCACCGAACAGCGGTCATAAGAACATTCTGGACCTAGTTAGTAAGGAAACTTAAATAACAATGGAAAGCAGAGGAAGATACATTTTCGAGAGACTGCATCGGACACTCATTGCGGAAGACCTTATATCATCAGCATTTTTGCTGATGGTTCTCTTATGGTAGAGCAGGACCAAAACCTGTCCTGCAGTCTGCGTTCAAGGGACTACGTCTCTGTTTACCAAGCAGAGTTGCTTGGGTTGCTGCATGCGCACAGTGGATTGAAAACGATTTATTTTGGGCATAATTCTCTATCTGATGATCCGCTGAAGATGTCTAAATGATGATTTTGAATAAAATACAAATTATTTAGGAAATTATTTTCATTTCTTTTTATTTTTATAACGTTGGTATGGTTCAAACGCCTCCATCCAATGCTTCAAATTTTCGATGACGCTGAGGCATAATTCAATCTATGCTGCTAATGTGCCGAATTGTCTCATCCTTTAGCTCTTGAATTTTTGCTGGCTTATCGACGTACACCTTTTCTTTCAAATAACTACAAAGAAATAAGTCCAACGGTGTCATATCACATGCTCTTGGCAGCCAATTGACATCGCTACCACGTAAGATAACACGGCCATTGCATTTGTCGCGAAAAATAGCCATTTCAAGTGGCACCGTCCTGTTGAAACCACATATCGTCCACATCTACATCTTCCAATTCGAGCTATAAAAAGTTCGTTATCATCTCACTATAGCGAACACCATTCACAGTAACACCATTCACAGTAACTGCCTGGCCGGAATATTTTTGAAAAAATAGGCCCGATGATGCCGCCAACCCATAAACTGCACCAAACAGTCACTCTTTGTGGGTGCATTGGTTTTTCGACTATCAGTCTTGGACTATCATTCGCTCAAATGCGGCAATTCTGCTTATTGACGAATCCACTGATGTGAAAATGTGCCTCATCACTGAAGATGATTTTCTTCGAAAACTGATCATCCAGTGTTGCCATTTCTTGCCTATGAGGCAAGTAAACGTGTACTCTGATCTAGTGCTGGAACTAGCAAAACTTTAATCGGAGATGAAGATACTTCAGACTGCTGAAGAAGTTAACAATTGCAAACTGTACCCGGAAAAAGGTAAGAAGAGGCGCACATTGTGCGTAAATATCCAGCACCGGCTAGTATAACACTGAGGACAATGGACAGATACATATTAAATATTGTTAACATAGACAACTTTAGTAGGTTCGGATCCCAAAACTATCTATTTATTTATTTAAAGTTACAATAAAATTAGAAAGTATATTCTAACTTAATTTACCGAGTATCGTAGAGTTTTACTCCTTGTAGTGAAACAACCAGAGTCTTTGTTAGGAATCAAACTCACAACCACCAGACTGATAGACTAGCATACTAGCCTATAAGAGAACCCCTAAGCTATTTAGAATAGGTAAAATTAGTTAAAAATGACCCTAAAACTAGAAATGATGAGCTTCGTTCAGAAAGTCATGTTACGTTCAAATTAATCCATTTATTTGCCACGTTAGAGTAGGATTACTATTAGAGGATTTGGATATAAATTTAGAATGATATACAGCTATCCATAAGATTGTTCACTCTCATCATAACAATCGAGAATATACCCAATCTTGTGACTGATTCAGTAGCTGGTATATAGCTTTTCCGTCGTTTTTCTGTTGAATTCATTGAATTTTTAAATTGATTTTATCATAAATCGGCTAGATAGTGTATGACCAGATAGTTTTTGGGGTACTTTGGGTATTTCTGGATACAGGCAAATTAATAAATGTAAAATCCTATTCATTATTACTTTGGAACTAAGCAAAGAAAAAGTATATTCTATCAAGACAAACGTATATACATGTGCAAGAACAGACAATATAATTTTTTCAATTATTTTTGCTGCATCTCCCTTATTGTCCAGTACTCACATAAAATTATAAGGTTTTCTGATTATCGCTTGTCCACCTAATGAGTAACAAGATCCCTTTATTTCATGTTAAAAATGTCTCACTTAAGTTATACAACAGAGGTACAGCTTTGGTTCTTAGAGAGCTTTCCCTGCCAAATGTCAAATGTTAATAAATGGCTCAGCGGAAAAAACTCAAGTCGAATGATAATTTCAGTTGTACAACAAAACCCTACTTTTGAAAAAGTTCACAATCTTATTTTCCTCGAGGCTACAAAATTTTGAAGCGTTGCTGAACGAAGTGGTTCAAGGTAAAAGACATTTTAAAACATTTTTTTTTTTTCTATTATTCTATGTATACTTATCGACTACCCCTCGTTTGTATATTTTTGTGTTAAATTCTTTTGTCATTATATTTTGTTCTTATAAAAAATTGTTATTTTACAATCGCCTGCTGTGCTGTTAAATCAGTGACACTGTTTTGTTTATTGATTAATTTTTAAACAAAACCGCAAGATAGTTGCTTTATTTAAACAAACTGACAATTAAACCAACAGAAAGATAAAACAAATACAAATATAAATACTGGATGAGCATAAAATAAAGAAGCCATCATATTTAATATATGTATCTATAGGTAAATACCTAAAGAATATTGAACCCCAACATATTGTTTTATGGGTAGGGATTCAAGGATGTGCGTATAACATATTTTATTGTTTCAAAAACATTAATTAATTATTATTAATTACTGCAGATTATCTAGAATTCTTTGGCCCAATTAACAGAAATAGGATGAAGGCTTCTTGTAGGCATCATTACGGGGCACTGTATGCTCGGACGTATGTCGGAGCGTATGGGAATCATAAGTGGTGAGTGTTGCAGAAGTTGTATGGATGAGAAGGAAGAGGAATCAGTTCAACATGTTCTAAGCGACTGCCCGGCTCTTCAGGAATCCAGGCTCAAATTTCTGGGCCAACCATTTTCCCAAGACCTGAGCTGTCTCAGGAATGCGACACTGAGTAACTTGCTAGGTTTCGTGAGAAGCTCCAGATGGTTCACACGCAATGTAGATAAGGGAATTATATAGAGAAAAGTAGGGGTGGATAGTCGTCGGGGCAACACAATGGGCCTAAAAGGCCTCCAAGTGAACTCGTCTTTGTACGGCCGTTTAACCTAACCTAAACTTACCTTCTTTGGGAAAGGACTAGAGTAGAAATAAGGCATGTCATATAAAGGAATAGAGAAATGATTTGCTTTTTGCAACCCTGAAATTACACCTTTGAATTGTTTTTAGAACAGTGTAGTGGTGTCCACAGAAGGGCGCTGTAATTTGATATAGCGAGAATAAAATAATATCAGTAAAAATGTATGTTTTGACTGGGACACAAAATGGGCCGACTCAACCCAATATGTATGCCTAATAGTCTACGTGACACAAATCGAGTTTTTCTATCCAAAATATTAACTGTACCGTAACTCTGCAGACCAAAATGAGTCGCTTAAACAATTTTCGAAAATATTGTAAACTTATTTCCAGTGTGTCTGCGTGCTGTGTTGTCCAAATTGTAGAATTGCTTAAATAAGTTTTGGCCTAAATGAGCCAACCACCGCGATTGCTGAATACAAGTTTATGGAAGGACATGAGACTGGCTTCAAAGTAGGCAACATTCATGGTCCCCATCGACGTACGGTATGTACCGACGAGAATGTGGCTTCTGTGATATAAAGTGTACAACACAATTCAATAACATCCACTCATCATCGATCTCAATAACTCGACATTTTCACACCAGCATGATGATAATTTTGCAAAAAGATCCCGGATTGTTCGCTAAGAAGCTCCAATTAACTAAGCAGATACCATCCACTTTGCTACGGCTTCTCATTTTGTGCCTTATAGAAGTTCCAATTGGATATTGAATTTTATTAAAAAAAAAAACATCCTTTCTAACAAGGAAGGTGCATTTTCATCTTGGCAGCTGTGTCGTCAAACAAAATTCCCAAGTCTGTGGATCGGAAAACCTGCATTTTATTGTCGAGAAACCAATACATCAGACAGTGAGGTGTTGATATTTAATTATTTCAGTTACACACAAGCGCTTTAGAGCCATGCTTACGGACTTTTTATGACCTGGAAAAATCATATAAATGAAAAAGAGAAACACAAGGGTAACCAAAAAAAAAACCTGGCAGATAGATACCATGCGTTTTTATAAATAATACTGTACTTTTCCAGATAGGCTAATAAAACAGTTAGGAATTTTTATAAATATAGATATTTAAGGAAATGTTGTCAAACGGCTGACAATTATATATGACACTTGACTTTTCGATACAAATTGTTTACTGGGTATGCATAAATATTTGGTATTTGCTTTTATACATAACTATTTGTTTGTGTGTTTTTGTTTATTTATACACTTGTGGCATTAAACACCTATATACCGTCAACAGCAGCAGTGGTTGTAAAAATATTTACTAATTTTTGCGTTTGATTTAAATACATACATAAGTAGATTTAAATATATACCACAGATATTTGGCATTTTATGCGTAATACATAAATACAACTCACCAACTAGCCATCCACCCTTGTGAGAAATTGAATCTAGCAAATGTCATTAGTTAAAAAAAAAATCATCACTTATTTAATGTCAAGCACATAACATCCCTTCTCACTGACAAAATAAATTTTATCACGCTCATAAAAACCACACAGTTGTCTAGGAACTTTTATGCAGGTTTTCTATTTTTTTACAAGCTATAATATTGTATCTATTTTTTTACAACTGAACTACACTTAAAGCAAATACATGCTCGACCGCTTAATAACAACGAGTTTGGTGAACAGTTTATTTCACGTTTGGGACTGTTCAATTGACCGCGCACAACAAGCAATGTTAAGTGTCATTTCTACAGCTGGACTGGAAGCTAATATTGAAAAATTTATTCGTTAGATACGGACCGATATGTTAGAGAGAATATGCCAAAATTAGACCCAGCGTATGAACTATTCTAGGTGTAACCGCGGTCATCATTTACATTGAACATTGAATTATATAGATCGTTCTATAAGACTTAAATGAAGATTTTACACATTTCTCTAAATTGTATGTTTTATTTTTTAAATGATATCCGAAAGCTCTAAAAAATCACCCCTTAAAACAGAAATTAAATAAATCAGTCAAGTGCAAGTCAAATTAACACACGTAAAGTTAAAGTTGTATATTGAATATAGTACATAGTGTAATAGTTTACAACTTTATAAGTACAAGATTTAAACTTTTTCACTTTAAGTCTGTTTTCGGGAACCCTCTTAAATTAATGTTATGTTATTATGACCTGCTTTTAAAAACTTGCTTGGTTGTTAAGGTTCATATTCGACATAACTACATCTTTTTTTTTGGTTTGTTTTCTATAGAAAAAACTTTTCTACAGAAAAATTTTTTTTGTACAAAATATTTTAAATACATTTTAATTTTGGCCTCAGCGCCGTAAGGCATTATTGAGGCATGTTGGCAAATTAATTCATTGTCAAAAGTACAAATAAAAGATTTAACTTAAGGTTAAGATTATTATATTACCAAAAAAACTGTTTTACAAAACAGTTTTTTTTACAAAAAAATTACAAAAGCGTTCCAAAGTTGTTAAATAAATGTTGTTTACAAGACGATTTAAATAATGAAATTCGATTAATTGATTTCAAATTTGCATGTAAATTATTGAATTTTACAGCTCCCACGTAATCAATGCGTTGCTTGGTAGTTTCTAGTCTACATCGAGGAATTCTTAAATTTGTTTTATTTCGTGTGTTAAAACTAAATTGCTGTTGAGAAAATGTCATGCTTTGGTGGCCAATATGTTTAATGCATTTAAAAACAAACACTAACACCTGATACTCATGCAATCCATAAATTGGTAAAATTGTTTTGCTTATATCTTTGTACAATGTGACAGTTGAATGCAGTATTGGTAGTTTGTAAATAATTCCTAATGCTTTGTTTTGCATGCATTGAAGCGATTTCAGTGAAATGTTATTTTTATTGTAAGCATATATAATTGCTAAGTAGTTAAAATGCGATTGAATCAAAGATTGAAATATCATCATCTTTGATTTAATATCCAGTTTATTTTTTAATTTATATAAAATTCCAATTGCTGGAGCTATTTTCCTTTTCACATCGGTTATATGTAAATCCCATGACAAATTACTTTGCAATGTGATTCCCAAATACTTAACGGAATGGGTTTCATAAACAGATTTTCCATTAACAAACACGTTGAAATCACTATTTATACTTAAAGCATGTGGTCTAAAGCGTATTAATTTGGTTTTATCAGGGTTAAGGACTAATCGATTTAATCGCGCAAATTCAAATATCAAAGCAGCATCTCTTTCATTTCTTGTTTTAAGTAATAAATCGTACTTGTTGTTGCCCATCTAAATTCAGATTTTTTAAATCATTTAAATATATAGAAAACAAAAGAGGGCCCAATCCACTACCCTGCGGTACACCATAATCAACAGAACCAAGAAAACTGTCCGTGTTGTTTATATTAACATATTTTTTTCTATTAACGAAATATTTTTTAAACAATAAAAGTTCTCGTCCCTGAATACCATATTTCCTTAATTTCTGTAACATTATTTCATGATTTACTAAATCAAAAGCTTTAGTAAAATCAAAAAATATTCCAGCAACTCCACTAGGACCTCCATCAAGACCACTACAAATGAACTGCACTACATTCAACATAGCATCTTCAGTACAACAACCGCTTCGAAATCCAAATTGATATAAAAAAGTATAAAAAAGTATTTTCCTCCATATAAAATAGAAGTTTATCATAAAGAATCTTCTCAAAAATTTTGTCAATTGTAGAAAGAGCAGCAATAGGTCTATATTTATCTATATTTGTTGCATTAACTTCTTTCGGAATTGGAACTATTTTGTGCACTTTTCAGATGTCACTGAATTGTTAACAATTTTATTAAAAATATCTTTTAATATCGGGATTATAATATCTCTACATTCTTTTACAAATTTAGGCGAAATACTATCAAAGCCTGCACTTTTATTATCTTTCAAATTTTGGATTATTTCAAAGATATCATTATCATTAACGTTACAAACTGTAAAACGATGAGGTGACTGAGAAAGAGTCCGTAAAGAATTGAACACATCACCAGGATAAATTTCAATTTCCCTTTTAAGATTTTCCACACTCGTTATAAAATAATTATTAAGGCAATTCACTTTATCTTGGTCACATACTATTGGTTGCCCTTGAGAATCGTTAAGGTTAATGATGTTACTCTTTGCTCGACCAAGAGTACTATTTATAAATTTCCACGATTTCTTAGGATCATTACGTGCCTTCAATAAATTTCCAGCGTAATAATCATCTCTACACCTTTTTGTAGAAATTTTTATAACTTTGCTGATTCGCTTTAAAATACCATTAACGTTCTGTGTGTTTTTCGATTTATGTCTTTTCCTTAAAAGTTGTTCTTTAAATAAAATTAAATTGTCTTCGATTGTAATATCCCTGAACTATTAACTATTTAACTATTTTTTGTGCTTGTTTTTACAGCGAAATTGGTACTAGTACTAGGGTGCGCTTAAATTGTGTCGTAAAATCTAGCGAAGGCCCTATCATTTTTATTAATTTTATTTTTACAAATTATTGTTTCAAGTCAGGCTTAAATTCATTTAATTATTTCAAGTAGAAAGAATATTTTTTACAAATAAGGTGCACGCAAAGAAAAACCATGGTTATGGTATTGTCACAGGAACCACATTATGTTCTCTGTAACAATATATGGTTGCGGTAAACACATTTAATTGTTTGTTACATTACTTTGGTCCCGGTAAAAAAGTTGTGTTCAAAATTTTATAATTAAATGGTTACTACGTACAAAAATTCAACATGGTTGGTATTAACTACTTAATGTTTAACCCACAACCAAAGTTTTTTCGTAGGTAACCAAAAGATTTTTAAAAATAAAAATTATTTCTTTGTTTATGTCATCAGAGTTTAATGGTTTGTGCTTTAAAAAAAATAATAAAAAATGTATAAACAATTGTTTCGGGAATTCAATTTAAAATTAAATACTTAATTATTTCTTTTTCGCTGATGAATTGAGCGCGTGGCTACCATCTTCTCTGGATACCCGCAATTCGAGTCCTCTCGGTGTGAGACTGTAATTTATTTTTAATTTTTAGACCAGAAAAATTAACAAAAACCTCGAAATAATGCAAATCAACAGGGATAATATAACTGATGATGAAATGTTCGCAGATACAAAACGAAATTGATCGGCGATGTAATTTACCAGGTGACATTAAAAGTGAAGATGTCTATACCTGTGCTGAAGAAGCTGACGAAGATACAAACTCAACCGTTGAGACCGGCGTTGATGTCGATCTCAATCACAGTTTACAAGAATGCTTTCGGATACAATTTAATTTGTAACTGAAAGACTACATGAAAAAGGTGTTGGCTGAATTGAAAAAGAAATCCCCCGAAATTGATGTCCTCAAGAACAATTCTTTACAGGTAAATCTATGAACTGCGATGGTATCGGAAATGTGCGAATGCCATTAAATCGATGGCCAAAGTGTTCCCTCCCTTATGTCCTTGAAACACGGTTCGGAAGAAATAAAATGCTAATTGAATTTTTTTATCTATGTATTAATAAAATCATCTGTTTTTGTATATAAAATCAGTAATAAAAAATAATAAATAATTTTCGTTGTTTCTGTATTTTAAAATGTAAAAAAACTGACATATCAAATTCATATGACATTCCATATTTTTTAACCATACTATAATCGTTAATTTAACCATAATATTGTAATGTTCAACAATAATATGGTTTCACTGCAACCATAATATGTTGCTCTTAAATTATGGTTACCTCAACCATGTTTTTTCTTTGCGTGTGATTAAAAAATAAAAAATAGTAAAAAATGGCCATGGTAATACACTTTCTGTAAAAATATCAGGCCTACCTATTGCGGTTCAAAAAATAAGGTAATATACGTCAAAAACATGTCACTGATGGATCACCCTATAATTTTTATTATTTGTTATAGTTTCCATACTAATAAACCTCTTGTAAAAACTTCAAGAGCCTACTTATTATTGTTCAAAACTTAGGCCATATACACGCAAAGCACGTCACTCTCGGAACACCCTTTAATTTTAAGGTTTAATTTAATAGAAAGCGAACATAGAGTTAATTACTGTCTGCAAATTTTAAGTGGTTGCCTCCTATAGCTCAAGAAATAAAGACATAACGGCAAATAACACCTCACTTTCGGAACACCCGATAAGTTTTAGTATTTATTACTATAGTGGCCACAGTTATACACCTTCTGTAAAAATTTCAAGCGTCTACATACCTATTATGGTTCAAAACTTAGGCCTTATACATGCAAATCACACCACTATCGGAACACCCTTTAATTTTTAGGTTTACTTTTTTATACTTGTTTATATAGCGAACTAAGTTTTAATTACTATTTTTAAATCTTGAGTCCATGCCTCCTACAGTTCAAGAAATAAACACATATTCGTGAATAACACCTCTCTATCGGAACACCCTTTAAGTTTTAGTATTTGTTACTATAGCGGCCACTGCTATACACCTTCTGTGAACATTTCAAGCGTCTACCTATTATGGTTCAAAATTTAGGCTTTATGCATATACTATCGGAACACCCTTTATTTTTAGGTTTATATTTTTATACTTATTTATATAGCGAACTAAGTTTTAATTACTGTTTTTTAATCTTGAGTCTATGCCTCCTACAGTTCACGAAATAGGCACATATTCGTGAATAACACCTCTCTATCGGAACACCCTATAAGTTTTAGTATTTGTTGCTATAGCGGCAACAGCTATACATCATCTGTGAAAATTTCAAGAGTCTACCTATTACGGTTCCAGTGATAAAAGGCGCTGACAGACGGACAGACATTGTAGCAAAAACAGTAGGGTTACGTTTTTACACTTTGTGTACGGAACCCACATGGACAACGCTTCCACTATGGTTGGAAGAAATGTTGGAGTGTACAGTTTATTAAAAAAGAAAGTACCCCCTTGTTTCATCTTGGCTGTGTTTGCCACTCTGTTAACCTTTATGTCAACAGCAATATACCCGGGTATGTCTCAAAAACAAATATATTTTATATCATATTCCCATGTTTGAGTGGAATTGGACAACTCTTTATACCCTTCACCACAGGTGAAGGGTATTTGTCATTCCGTGTGTAATTTCTACAATATTCATTTCCGACCCCATAAAGTATATATATTCTGGATCCTTATACATAGAGAAGATGATTAAGCGATGTCCGTCTGTCCGTCTGTCCGTGTTAGTGTGGTAATGTCACTTGCCCAGGCACCAGAAGAGATACAAAAAATTTAAGCACACCAATCTGTCAGGCATAGTTTCGAAAATTTTGGTATTGCAATTCAGCAACATCGAATCATTTCTTTGGAGGCTACGGGCCAAAAACTACACCCACCTATTTTTTACGTTTTTTTTAATTTTTTTCGGATTCTGTTTTGCCTTTTTTTGTCAAATAAATATTAGACTGCGACAGGTAGATCGCAAGGAGTGCATACAGATCTCGGGGGATCAATAACCCCCTGCGAGGGGCGATTTTTGTTTGTTTTTAGATTGGTAGGGTTTTTTTGCTTTGATTTGTATTAGAGACCTTAATAGAAAGCAATACGCATAGAGGTAGCCAATGGACCCACAGGGTACCCACTGACAAATAGGAGCAGTTAAAAGGACCCCCATGAGTCAATATGATGAATTTTTTTTTTGTAAGGATTTCTTTTTGCTTTAGTCTGACCATTCTAACTCAATATAGATTGGAGAAAAGTCCAAAATTAAACAAAAAAATTTCAATCAAATTTTTAAAAAAAAAATTTTAAAAAATTTAAAAAAAAAAAATTTAAATTTTTTTAAAAAAAAAAATTTAAATTTTTTTTCAAAAATATTTACAAAAAAATTTACAAAGCATTTTCAAAAAGATATTTTACAGAAAAATATTCGAAAAAATTTTTTTTTAAAAAATTTTCCAAAAAATTTTCGAATAAAATTTTAGAAAAAATTTTTAAAAAAATATTTTTACAAAAAATTTTTACACACAATTTTCGAAAAATTAAAACAAAAGTTTCAATATTTCTTTGAAAATGAAAATCATGACTGTAACAACATGTATTTAATATTAAGAATATATATGTATATGTATGTATTTATTTTAAATGCGTTTGATTTTTAAATAGATGATATCTCTGTTTTAAAACCTAGGTGCATTAAACACATAGACATCATCAGAATACCGACTACAAACTGTCAAAAATGAAACGTTGTGGCTGTCGTCAACTTAGGCTAATTTCTATTTTATTCAACAAAAGAAAATGTCACAAAATTGTAAATTACAAATTCATATACAAACATAAAGTTTTGGAGGAAATATTTATAAGTTTTTGAAAAAGTTATTTAATTTTATAAAAGCAAAATAAGTATTTCTACAACAATGTCAGAGTTTACGATGTAGCTGTCGGCTTCAATAACATTAAGTAGCTGACAACACGGCGACAATTGTAGCTAACGGAATTTGTATTAATTTAGCTGCGTCGCCGCTGACTTCTATTTCTTTAAAGCATGAATAAAGAGTTTTTTCTCATACAACTTAATGCATGTGAAGAGTCAACAATATGGATAATGCTGTACATGTCTGTATAGATAAAATCACCATCGTGAAGGGTATAGAAGATTCGGCACCGCCTAATGTATTACTTTTACTTGTTTTACTTAGAATTAAACGAACTTAAGCCTGACGTCAAAAATTAATTTTTATGTAAATAAAATAGTTCGACTAATAATTTAAATTTTCTTAGTATTAAAAACTTGTTCGGTTTGATACTAGATTAGTGTAAGAATAAATAAGTAAGAACAAATAAACCAAAAAGTTGCTCTCATTGCTAACCGAAGGGTGGCAGACGTAACAACAAATAAAAAGAATGCTGAAGACGAATATATCTGTCCAGAAAATGAATTACATTCTGCTAGTGTCTAAAATAGCAATTCCCATTTTTTTCCTTAAGAATGAATCACCTAAATTGTAAAAACTGTTCTTCTTATTTAGAAAGTATTAAGCAAACTTAATCCTGACTTCAAAACTTAATTTGTATGTTTGACTAATAATTTAAATATTCTTAAAATATTACAGATAATATAGCGGAAACAATATTGTTTCTTTTTCACCCCTTGGCTATGGAACCCTAAAAACTACTCTTCTTAGATCATCAGCTTATAAAACGGAGTATTGAGAATTTTTTCCAGATCTTCCCCTATCAAATGTGTCGCAAAAATGCAACTTCAACATAACGATAAACTTTTCTTGAGTGTAAAACTATTGCTTTGTCTTAACAGGAAAGACTTCACAAAATACACAGAATATTTTTAAAGTGATAACAACTTTACGTGACCACAAATGTCTTCGTTTTAATATGGAGCAGAAACAAAAAAATAACAACCGGACACATTATATTGCTAAACAGTTACTCTTTCCTCCTGTTACTTTAGATTACTCTCACTTTATGTCATGGCATATGCCATGACATCCATGCAAATGGATTGGTTTACAAAAACGAAAGAAAAGAAAATGAAAAAATAAAAAAAAGTTACGCGTATAAATAACAATTTAGGTAATTGTTATTTTTATTGCGAGGCAAGGAATGATTTTAAGCATAATTTAGCCAATTTGAAATAAATAATGTGCCATGATTTCGTTCGTTTTTAGTTTTATACAAGAACAACAGACATAATTTTTTCCAGAGATATAATTACAGTTTTTTCTGCCGCAAATAATTTGAAAAACTAATTAGGTAAAAATAATAAAGTCATTTGCATAAACAATTACATTAACGACAGGATTTTTAAATCGCACACAAAAAACTGGTTTTCAATTTTTCTTCTTTTTAATAAAAGGCATTCTAATTTATTCAAACAACGAATAGTATTTATTCAAACAACGAGCAGTATTCTTTTAGTATTATTTAAAGAACTGTGATCTAGCTAGGGAGGAGGTACATACATATATTCAAAAATGGGGGATGCCTTTAAATGGCAAAATTACATATGGCAGAGGCACTCATAAAACCATACTAATGGGTATTCAAAAAAGTTCGGTAGGCCAAAAATATTGAGATTCGTTGTGTCAGCAACTTCTTTGTTTGGAAAATACTTCAAAATATAAAGGAAAATCCTAATTCAAGAGAGCAAAGAACGCATCGCAGTGCAATTTACGGGTAGGATACTTTGTCAGCAAAATTTAGAATTTTCGATGTTAAAGATTCGCCTGTTGCAGGTCGACCAATCACGAACACAGTAAATGATTAAATTCAAAAGGTCGAGCTTGATCACTTGTATACAGCCGTAAGATCAAAACGCCATTCTCCATTTATTCACCTCCTAGATTTCAAATATCAGTAAGTCAGAAAACAGTTTTTACAAATAACGAGGTCTCTGGTGACTGCAACGCTAAATTGTTTCAAGCATTTATGAATCACAGTAATAAAAAAATTCAATCGACATTTGAAGAAAGAGTGTTGTAATAAATGAAACAAAAAGAAAATTAAAAAAGAAGAAAGAAAATCATAATATTCCTTTAAAAAACCCGAAACTAAACCAATTTAACTCAAAGTTGCAGGATTGTTAAGTTAAACGAAAAGTTCATTTTTATGCAAATATTTTTTAAGCATGATAATGAATTTATCAAAAAAGTTACATAAAATGCATCCGAGTTTAAAATCGTAACCAATGCCAACACATTAGTATGAGAGAAGAAAAACAAAGCTTTATCTAATGACAGCATTACCCAGTTGGCCATTTCTTTGAGACATCTTAAGCGACGAGTACAAGACATTAATATGCTATTGAGCAGCTCAGATAAAACGTTGATGAAATTTTTTTAAAAAATGGCCACGAAGTCTTGCAAAAGGCGAACCATTTCTTGCACCTTATCTTAAATGACTATTTAACCAACAATTTCCTTAAGCTTGCATTCGACGATTATATAAACCGTTGTTTGCTCCAACTTTTTGGTCGAAAATTAATGTCCCTTGTTTTGTACTCCATATATTTAGATAAAATACAATATATAAGATTTTTTTGTCATTATTTCCATGGTCGGCGATTTCCTATCCATTTATCTTTCGAAAAACTAAACAGCAGGGATAAATCGTGTATACATCGTTAAAGACTATGTCGATGGAGACCGTTTGGACAACTGGGTATTATAAATAAACACGCTCACTCTTTCCATAATAAGCACATAAATTTCTTATTTGTCTAACCACCCAGTTGGCCATGTGTTTAAGATATCTCTAATGTCACGACGGTATAATAATAAATCGTAAAACACATATTACAAAGAGCATGCAAATTGTTGGTAAAATATTATAACAAATGGCCAAGAAATCTAACAGGATCATAAGAATGACAATTTCCTGCATCTTATCGTCGACGATTACATAATCGACAATTTTCTCAAGATTTTTTTCAAGGACTAACTTAAGCTATATTTCCCTCCACCTTGTCGTCGTCGACTACTTAAGCAACAATTATCTCTACCTTGTCCTTGCTATTTAGGGGACAATTTCCTCCACCTTGTCATCGAAAAACTACAGAAACGCACCTATTTAATTGTGACGACCATTTCGATGACACGTTTTTTTCGAAATGTTATCGACGACAATACAAAATAAACACGGGCATCCATAAAATAAAAATATTTAATATTTTGTTTCACTCAACTAGAGCGAACCTCCACACCTTACTATCAATATTTGATTGAATGAAAACGTTTATTATAATTCGACTCTATTATGACGTTTTAGAGTCACATTATTAAGTTTTTTTCCATAATTATGACACAATTCAAAGATATCTACCACAAACGGAATTTATTACATGACCAAATGAAAGACACTGTCGTCCATCATGTCCATAATAACCTCTAATATAATGTCGCTTATTTATATGCAAGACGTTATCGCCAATACTGTCGTGATTTAAATAGAAATTGTCTTTCGAAAACCTAAACATCA
Organism: Phasia obesa; assembly: GCA_949628195.1. Classification (NCBI taxonomy): domain Eukaryota; kingdom Metazoa; phylum Arthropoda; class Insecta; order Diptera; family Tachinidae; genus Phasia; species Phasia obesa. The sequence continues at coordinate 30,344,824 of OX451218.1, read as the reverse complement.
GGAAAGAAAACCTGTACACTGCGTCAAAGACCACGTCGTCTAAGACAGTTTGGTCAACTGGGTATAACACATACACACACCCTTTCTGTAATGAACAAAAACATAAATTTCATATTTGTCTATTTATGTTTGCATGTGCTTGAGTGCTTTTACGAGAATTAAGGTGTGTGTGGATGTAGATGTGAATGTGTATGTTTAACGCCACGATAAGGCTAATGAAGCTTAACGTCTAAATAAAACGTTGATCTTCTATGTTAAACCTTAAAAAAATAAAAACCTGATAACACTAAACTGCCAGGCACCCATCGGTAGTGCTGCTAATTGCGTTGGAGTAAAATTTATTTTATAGCATTTTATAGTACTCACTGCAATATTGACATTATTTTTAATGTCTGCAAAAAATATTTTGGTTAATAGTGAGCTGACGTTTCGAATGACAAGCAACCTTTATATTAATTTGCAAAAGCTAGAAAACAAAGGCCGGGTTGAAACACTGGGCGTGGTAATTCCCACATAACAAAAACAAATCGTGTAGTAAGTGAACTATAACAGGCAGAGTCTTAAAATTCTGTACAATGATTTCCCTTATTAATATTCATTGCGTACAAAAAAAAAGACTTGATTAAAAGACGAGGTAGAGCAACTCTCATATTAAGTCGATATTTTGCGCTACGAAACGTAGGAATTATAGTTAAAAAGGTTTTGATATTATAAGCTACTAACCCCGGTATTGCTGAGCATAGTCGAGCAAAAAAACTGACTGGGTTGGACCACTGGGAGTCGTAATTCTTATATAAAATGTATGTAAAGTGAACCTAAGGAAATACAATACAATACAAAACTAAAAGATTATTCAGACTAAAAACCACTTAAATTTGTTTCCATATACGTGTTTTTTATACATTTTTTAACAGCATGAGCTTTAGTTAGAGATTTATTTTATTTACAACCGAATAAACTCTTTCCCTTGTTATGACGATAGCGATGACAACGCGGATAATAACGAAAAAATCGTCATCTTCAATATTAAATAACCCCAACAACACCTTTCATTTACAGTAAAAACTTAACCTTTTTTATTTTATGTTTTTCCCTTTCTAATGTTCCTGTCTTTAAACAATTGTTGCTAATCATTAAGTCAGGCAAAGCAAATATTTGACAAAATACTCAAGACTGCAACTACTGAAGAATATATCAAACACATATACTGAAGTAAAAATTTACCTAAATGAATTAAAAATTTTATAGGTTGTTTTGTTAGGAAGCGTTACTTCGGTTTTAACTAAATTTTGCTAATTTAACAAAGTTTTGTTAACATTTTTTTAAGTTTTATATTCTTTCTATTGAAATATGTTTTTTATCAAAGATATTGATTTGAAGAAAATTTGTTTATATGAGTAAATCGTATGTAGATTTTAATAGAAACTAAGTGAATTTAACTGTTTTTTAACCGACTTCAAAAAAAGAAGGAGGTTATCAATTCGTCTGAATGTTGCTTTTTTATGTTTGTGCCCGCATAACTCAGTCATTTCTGAACCGATTTTAAAATTTTTTTCTTTATTAGAAAGGAAATGCTTACAGATTGGTCCCATTTTAAAAGAAGTTCAGAATTTTGAAAATTAAAGGGTGTCCCCATACAACATACGTGTTTTTTACGTATATTATGAACCGTAAAGGGCACCCTTTTAAAATTTTAAAAACTGTTTATTACTATAGCTGCCAACAACAGAAATGAATAAAAAAATAAACTTCAAAATTAAAGGGTGTCCCCATATGTGACGTCAATTTAAATATATGAACCATTTGAACCATTGTAGACAATCACTTGAAAATTGGACAGAATGTCCAATTTATAATTTTACCTATCTAGCCCTATCTTTTGAACCGTTATAGACAAACACTTGAAAGTTAGACAGAATCTCCACTACTATGTCCGGTATAATAACATTTATCAATATTTAAAATTTTAAAGGGTGTCTCAATAGTTGATGTAAATTGATGCATATGGCCAAACTTATGAACCGTTTTAGACAGACATTTGAAATTTACAAAGAATCTGTCCTTTAAAATAAGTGTTTAATTTAAAATTGCACATTAAAGGGTGTCCCCTAGGTGATATTATTTAAGCTATATATATGGCCATATCTTTGGAACCGTTACTTTTTATTACTGTATCAGTAATAATAAGTGTAAAAAAAATAAAGGGTGTCCTCATATCTGACGTGATTTGTCGTATATGGCTTTATCTGCTTAGCCGTTACGGATAGACATTTGAATGTACAGAACGTATATTACTATGTCTGTTAGAGCAACAAGTATAAAAGTATTTGATTTGAGAACTATTTCTTACAGATTACCTTTTAAATTTTTAGTTTAGAATTGATACACATATATTTGTTTTGTAGTCGGTTTTTTTTGCAAGAATTATGTCGTTAATGTTCTACTATTTTTTTTTTAATTAATTACGAAATTTGGTTCAGTGTATATATTGGAAATGACACACCTTGCATACCTAACTTCCTATAACTATTAACTTAAGCTTTCAACGAAATAGTCAATACAGCAGAAAGTACATAGAACGGGCTAATGTGTAGAATAGGTCAAGGCCAAACGGCTTTAACAGCCTTGCTATTTTGTAAAAATTTTGATGATTACTTTGCATAAACTTAGCGTCGATGCCGAAATAAACTTTCTCTCATAAGACATATAAATAAACTCATAGGATGCTTTCGAACGATCTAGGCTAACATTAATAATCAACAAAACAAGAGAAATACCTCATGCAGTAATTGAATTGTGGCACGAGTACCATATCGTCTACATCAATGTCATACACCTTAGGTAGACAGAATTTTGTTATGTTGTAATTTCGGCTGGTTTTGACTATTAATAACAAAATAAATTCATTCTTTAAAGCCAAACAGTTAAAATTATATTTGACCCGGCCTATGAAAAGGTGGCTTATGACTAAAAAAAAAAATTTCCACTTTTTTTTTGGTTTCGATAGTTTTTGAGACGCTCTTTCACGTGGTGAAAACTAGAAAAACCTAACTTGCTTAGAAGTGTACTAAAAATGTAGAGAAAGAAGAGCGAAATAAATTTAATTCCTTTTCTTCGTTATCTGTAATAGACAAGTCCACTGTAAAAATATTTTCATCCACTTCCACTTGATCTTCAGCTTGAAACATTGCTTGTAGTTCGTCCTCGTAATTGATACCAACATCATCGAAAGAATCATCATCATTCTCTTCGTTTTCACAGAAATATGTTTGAAAAACCTCGCTAAATTCTTCTTCGACAGACATTATTCACAAGTGACACACGTCAGGTTTCTGGAATATTTTTGTAAAGCAGATGTTAAACAATTAAAAAGGTCCAAAATTGAAATTATTTAAATATTAGAACAGAAGTTATGGTAAGTCAAAGTCGATTTGGGGATTTTTTTGGGGATAAAATCCCCAAAAACCTGACAACGCTGGGTTGAAACTAGTTTGTGCTTTGCATAGAAAAAACATCGCTTTTTATATACACACACGACCTTGTCTCATTTATGCTCTTTAGCATTTTTTGGTTGCCTTTTGGGCATCACTGTTCATAATGCAAAAGAAAAACTACTAAGAATCTGACGAAATGCATTGTTTATCTTTAACTGCTAAATTTTCGAAATTTTGTTCTTGAGTCATAAGCCACCTTTTCATAGACCGGGTGACATATACAAAACAATTTTTCATAAAAGCCTTAGCAGGAATTCAACTAATATTAAAAAAGATTAATAATTATTCTGGCTTAATTTGTATATTATAAAGAGATAAAGAAAAAAGAAAAAATAAAGAAAAATTAGACAGTAGCAGAATGTAATACATTTTCTGGATCGCTACATCCTTCGTTTTTATCTACATCCTTTAGCATCCTTCGGTTCTATTCTCTTTATATATATATTTTTTTTATTTGAAATTGGTATATATAATAAAATATACACAAATTTGAAAAATATCTAATTAATTTATAACCAAAGGTTGGCTAATGACAAGACATATATATACCAATTTTAAATAAGGAACAAATATATATAAAGAGAATAAAATAAAAAATGTCTGCTTGGTAGTAAAATATAATATGATAGAATAGGGTTTATAAATGTAAAATAATTTAAAAAAAACCTGTTTTACTTATGAATTATAATGAAATATTTAAAAAAAATTCTCGTATCCTATTTCTTTGTATAGTTTGTATAAATAGCAAAATTACCTCGTAGATAGATACGAAGGATGCTGAAGATGGATGTAGCAATCCAGAAAATGCATTACATTCTGCTGGTGTCTAATTTTTCTTTATCTCTCTATAATAAACAACTTAAGACAGAATAAATATGAACTCATTTACAAATAGTTCAAATAAAATTAAATTTATTTGATATTAAATAAAATATAAGCAAACAATTTCAAGCCTCAAGGGATTTCGTCACCAACAAATATTATTTAAATTTTAATCAATCGATATATAATGTTAGATTGAATAAGCATTGGCCAAATATTGTGTTAACAATTCTGTCATCAAATATTAACTTTGTCTGACATTGTCAAGTATCGTAGACATCGTCAACGCTTCAACCATTTGCTAAGCTGCATCAGCTACAACATCAACAGCATTATTCACAATATAATTGAATGAACGAGTTTAGAAAGCAAAATGATAGAAGAAAAAAAAATAAAATACAAAACAAAAACTAAATTGTAGTAAGCTGAAAATTATATCAGAAATAAGCAAAAGAGACTAAAGCGAAGCAAATGAGGTTAGAAAGAAAAATAAAAAATAATACAGTTATTGGAAATGCAATTACTGGAAACAATTGCTAAAATAAACTCAATGAAAACGATAGCAATAAAAAGGGGAAAAGGCAAATAGAAGTTAAAAGAAAAGAATAAAACAAGTGTTAAATAGTGTTAAATAAAAAAATTAAATAAATCTGAAACATAAAATACAATCTAAGCAACCTATGTAAACGGTTAAGAGAGTTCGGGATGCGGTTTCAAAAATACCTACCTAATGCAAGACTAATACGGCCTTAAAAATATATAAATTAGTAAATTGGTTGCTTAATACAGTAAATAAGGCAAGTTATATATAACTGGCATCACCTGTATAACTTTAAATCAAAGGCCCCCAACCAAAAAAAAAAGCTTTTATGCCCTTGATTTAAAATTTTTACATGTTTTGTTCTCTTTGTGAGATTCTGGTTGAGATTGTGTATGTGCTCACAGACCCTCAGGGGTTTGCGTGGGGGCTCTTGCTTTAGATATATGGAAGATAAGTCAGACAGATGTATAGCTTTTGCGTTTCTTTTTTTTTTCTTCTCCAGAAATTTTCTCATGCTCAGTATTCTCATCTTACCAGCGATAATTGTCTTAGTGTGCCTATTAGAAAATTTTATATATTGCTGAATTGAAATATAACATGCAATGGATTGACCAATCCTGTACTCTGCTACACAACCTGGAAAATATCATAAAAACAAATTGATACAAACTACCTTTTTATTGAGTAAAACGCTTCATTCAAGATTTGCCTGCTCCTCTAATACTCTGGCAAAACTTGTTTGCGTTTTACTCAGTAAAATGACACGAATTAAAGCTCCTTCGCTCAGCTTTTCCAACATCCTGATGAAGAATATTTTTTAAAACATAAAAGTTATTAAATTAGTTGAAATCAACGTCAAGAGCATTATTCTCTCCTCAAGTACGGATGACTTCGTCGAAAAACTGAATAAGATATAACTGAAGGAATCGAAAAAATTGAAATGTACTTAGCTAAAACGAGTTTGATGTTTAACAAGGACGAAGTGACGAAGAGCATATTGGCAACTGCTATTACGAAACGACTATAACGAAAGAAAATAGAAATAGTTTCGGCTAGCAGTTGCAACATCGGACAAAAATTAATAGAAATTAAAATTAATTATGTAAATCAGAAGCTAATTTGAGCTCGATAAACAGCAAAAGAACTAAGTCCGCAATTCAAAGGACAAAAATTTAACTTCACTTAAGATCTAGTAATCCAAACTCAACCTTAAGGAAACGCAACAATTTCTATTGTTTCAATTTCTTTGTTCTTAGAGTTGGGTTTTTTCGAAAGAAAGATCCTTCGGAAGTGGCCCATGCATGAATGCATGGGCAGGTGGCCCATGCATGAATGGCGAGAACGCAACGACCATCCTCGCTAGGTCGAAAGAAACCATACGCATCTTCCAGAAAATCGTTAGATAAAAACTACAACGAAAAACGAAAATATGGAAAAACGACACTCAAGAAGTAGTAGCAATTGGAAGATGTAACGAAAATCCTTCGTATTACAAACTGGATATAACATGCACAGAACCAATGTGCTCGTAACTCATGTTTTAAACAGGACAAGACCAAAAACAGGTTTAAGGGCCAGCCTAAGGAAGCAAGCAAGCAAATGTAGGATTGTGGCAACATAATTGTGTAAATTCATTTTTTTTCAGCTCAACCTCTGTATATTCTCTGAAAACTTGAACAAATCAAGTGTTTGGAAAGAGGAGCGTCTACGTTAGTGCTACGCAAAAATTATAGCAAATAGTTGAGACCAGAAGGCACGATGAGTGACTACATGAAACATAATTAAAAGATCAAGAATGACTCAGATAAATCTATAAAAATACGTACTTTCATCTCTATGTTTTCTTTTAAGGTTCTGAGTTCGTGAAGAAGATATGCAGTTTATTATTAGTGACAAGTTCAAAAAAGTACAAACTCTTTACACACGTAGTATATAAAGACAAGCATAAAAGAATCATATTGAATACGTCTACCACGAGTTTCCAGAATAGAATATTCTAGACGTTTTGCTCGTCTTTAAATGGAATTCATCTTTGTGAGTGATATGGCAGTATTTAGTCAACCATCTACTTCATCAGCTGACTTGTATAGTAGATTAGTTTTAAACAAAGTGTATGTATTCTAAGCAGTATAATCAATGAGGATTATACAAGGTGAAAGGTATAGAATTGACAATTTTTTTTTCGTCTCCTACTGGTCCAAACCAAAAAAAGAACTTACAAAAAGATATCTATTCATATAATAAAATAGTAACTTATTTCCCGTTTGTCTGTCTGTCTTTCTCTTCGTGTTCGCATCATTTAAAAACTAATGGATGGATTTTAACAAAATTTTGTAAGGAGGTACCTTAGTATCTTGATTTTTTTAAATTCAACCAGAAGTTTTTACGTGATGCAAACACACACAGCCAGACAGAATGCTATCAATGTCCTTCCTGCTGTTCAAGAGTAACACAGACTTTTATATGTTCCTGTATTGTATATGTTCCTTTAATAAGAAAAATGCAAATAAAAAATTGGAGATAATTCATTTATTTTCCGGAAACTTTTTAGAATTAATGGGCCAAATTTCCATTATTATACTTTGAACAATTTTTTTATCTTCTTAGGTAATTATTCATTTCAATGATCGAGCGGTTTTTCATAAGATCGTTTTCAATGCAGCAATATTACGGTTTTTAGTTTAATGGTAATAATAAAACTGCAACAAAAAAATGGGGTAACCAATATTTTAAACTTTAAACTAACAAAAAAAATGTGTAAAAATAGTCCAGTTGGTAGAATTTTTAAATTACCATTGCCATCACTCAGTTAAATAAATATGAAATTTATTAGTACACCCAGCTGCGTTGATAATGCTACCCCATAGTCATGTTAAGAAATAAAAATTTGTTTAGAAAAAATAAATATATAAATATTTTTGATATCCCTGTGTAAATTGTCAGGAATTTTACTTTCAAAATATAATACCCTCATAACAATATTCTTGAATTGAAGCCCATAATAAAATGTTTTATCTAAATTTACTTTTCCGCATTGCTTTAAGAAACATCATATATTTTCAAATCTCAAAAAAAAAAAGAAATCAGCTACTTGACAGCCAAACTTTTCTAAGGTTTATATTTCAAAAAATAAATTGCTCTTGTCATTTAAATAATGGCAGCATTGTTTTAAATCGTACGTGACAGCATTTGTCACAACATGACATTTAATATTTTACCCTGAAACGTTAAAAAAATGTGGGACTAATTTTATTTAAGAGTTGGCAAAACACATATATTTATTACTTAAGCAGAAAATAAGAAGAGTAGTAAAGGATAACAACGAGGAAAAATGTGAAATATTGTTTTCATGTAGAAGAAGAATATTTTATTTTATGTATTAAAGCCTGTTTTTTAAAGCCGGAAAACCTATAATTTGATAGTTCTCGGTTGTTTTGAGGTCAATATCAATAACCTTACGCCAGAGCAACTTTTAAAAATTGTTAAAATTTATTGTTACTATTTACTTTTCCGTTTAGTTGCAAAATAAACATAAATCATGTTACTCTAATATAGCACTTAGCTATGTGAGTAGCTTAAGTTTGTTTTTTGGTTTGGCGAGTAGGAGACTTCCGCCTCATTACTCAAACAATGCTTAAAACACACACGCTTTGTTTAACACTAATCTACTATACAAGTCAGCTGATGACGTAGACGGTTGACTAAATACTTCCATATCGCTCGCAAATATGAATTCTATTTTATAGACGAGCAAAAGATCTAGAATATTATATACTGGAGAGACGTGGTGGGCCTATTTTAATTAATTTTAATTAATTACAAAAATGGTTTATTTGACCTTTTTGTTAATATTAATTTAACTATTTTATTTAAGCTTTAGGTCTTTAAATAATTTTAATTTTTATTTTTTCGATATTTCGCTACTCCTTTGTGTAGCATCATCAGGAAAAATTAACAAATTAACGTTATGAAAAAATTACAATTAAAAAAGTATTGAAAAAATTTTCTTCAAAGTAACATATTTCAAAAAAAAAAAAAAAAAATTTTGTCATAAACTTATTAAAAAGTTTTTAAACAAGTACAAACAATAATTAAATTATTTCTTATTTACTAAATGTCTGTAAATTTGAGCTAGATTATCTGTGTCTGCCTTAAAATTAATTCTCTGTGTGTTTGGTGTATTAATAACTTGTAACATATTCGTTACATATTAGAAATGTTACAAATTATTAATACACCAAACACACAGAGAATTAATTTTAAGGCAGACACAGATAATCTAGCTCAAATTTACAGACATTTAGTAAATAAGAAATAATTTAATTATTGTTTGTACTTGTTTAAAAACTTTTTAATAAGTTTATGACAAATTTTTTTTTTTTTTTTTGAAATATGTTACTTTGAAGAAAATTTTTTCAATACTTTTTTAATTGTAATTTTTTCATAACGTTAATTTGTTAATTTTTCCTGATGATGCTACACAAAGGAGTAGCGAAATATCGAAAAAATAAAAATTAAAATTATTTAAAGACCTAAAGCTTAAATAAAATAGTTAAATTAATAATTACAAAAATGTTTAATTACATATAAATTATAAAAAATAATAACAATCCTATTGGAATAAATAAATTAGGCATTATATATATAAACAAAAACACAGTTAAACTACTAATAAAACGAAAGTAAGGAAAAACTAAAACAAATCACATAACTTTGGAAAACATGTAATTAAATATTAAACATTTCAATGCATATTTAGATAATATACCATTATTTGCAAAGTTATAGCAATAGTGTTATTTATTAATAAAAAAAATCTTATTTGCTTTAAACAAAACCATTTTTTTTTTTTTTAAATTTCCTCCTTTAATCTTTGTCACCTTAAAGTAGTTTTACACGACGTGTGTTTGTTATATGACTTGCCAGTTTGATAATCCATATGTATTTTCATGTATTTGTCAAAATAGGCATTTTACATACGGTCTATAATTTTTGTTTTTAAACGTACATGTGTAATTACTTCTGACATAACCTATAATATATAATTTTTCCACCACACAGTTTTATATTGCCAACCACAGCTGATGCAAAGATGTAAATGTTGTACTTTTGCCACGCTTTTAGTGCTTTTGGTACCACAAAAAACCTAAAATAGCAAAATATCAAGTTGGCATTACAGGATGTCAGATGCTTTGTCACATCAAAATAGAACACGTTCTAAATGAAAAATGTCATATGTATTGTACACATGGAAAATAGACATGTTATGTTTGAAGGGATTTACACGACGTGTTTAGAATTTACACATGGAAAAGTGACAAGTCATATGACAAATACACATCGTGTAAAACCACTTTTAGTGTTAAAATAATACTAGCAAACAAAAATAACCTTTCAACTTATGCTGAAGATGTTAAGGGAGTATTAGACCGTAAAAAAGCCTTTAGTGTTGTGGGGTAGTTTTTGATGCAATTTAGAAACGAATTTAGATCACGCAAGTAAATCTGAAGTGCAAATTTCAAACTATTTTCTTTTTCAAATATCCATAAATGAGTAATTATAATTGTAAAGAATTAAAAAAATCCATAATTTATGGTGAAAATATTAAGTTTTAAATACATCTGTTCTACAGCTGCTTGCATTTATTTTGGTATACGATACCAAATGTTATGTCATGAATTGCAATTTTTTGCAATTTAATAGAAATATAGTAATGAAATATACAAATATTTTGCTGTATTTACATAAAAATTTTAATATTTGATAAATAATTAAATTTTATATTTTTAAAAATTCATATTTAACAAAAATGTTTCATGTATTTATTTACTTGTATTATTTTTCTTTATTTTGAATTCAACAATTTAAGTAAATATTTTTGTTAAACTTTCTAAATATTGTTATTAATTTTTCATATAAATAAAAAAAAAAACCACATTGCCAAAAAAGAGATAGATTTCTAAATACCTTTAATGAAAGAAAACAAAAAATAAACGTGCTGACATTTAATTTGAAAAGAGGAAACATTTCCCCAAAAAACATACTCACACATCAAAATGATTAAAGAGAAAGAAAAACAAAAAACGAAAAAGTCTTAGGGCTATAAAAATTAAAACATACAAACCTTTTTTGGTTCAACGTACCAAATGAAACAGCAGACGCACAATAAAATTACACACACTTTTCATATCAATACATGTGTTTTCACATTTACTGCTTGCCGACACATGCTCACACCCAACCGTCATTCACCACACATACAACTATATGTTAAATATGTGTAGCATACATTTAGGCATACGCTTACCGTGATGATGAAAATATGTAATAATACAATTTGTAAGAAAAGCACAACAAATTCCTATTAAACGAATAAATAAAGAATAGATATAATTTAAGGGACTGAAATCACGACTGGCAAATATAATTTCAATTTGACTATAAATACTGTTGCTTTTTTATTTACTGCTGTTACACACCCAATCACTTGTTACTCCAAATAAATAAAAAGCAACAATATAAAAGAGAAGAAGAAATACAAAAACGAAATTATAAAAACAAGAAGCAACTGACGACGGTTTTATTATGTAACCGCTTACATGAATTACCACCCACACACAAGCACATGACTAAAAGAAAAAGGGGGAAACGCAAAGACATTTCACACCCATATCCTTTAACGTAAATACATGTGCAACAATGTGCTCCTGGTTATCTGTGCATAAGGATAATATTACTCACATTCTTTAATCGTACTTTAACATGAATATAGGGGAACGAAAACTAAATTAAGTCTTACAGCATGAAGCAATATTTTGATATTTATAAAAAAATTATTGTATGTCCGTCCGTCTACCATAGCTCACTAATTCTAGAACCGTAACAGGTGGAAACACGACATTTTCGCAGAACTTGTTTTACTATGGCCGCTATAATCTAAAGCAATCCACAGACGTTACAACCGTCGCACAGGGTATTTTGCCAATCTAGCAGGACATAATTTTTTTTAGCTTATATTGGTTTTAAAATTTTACCAAGTGTCCCTAAATTAATGAAACTTGGAAGAAAATTCTCTCAAGGTCATAGACTGTTAAAGCTATAATATAAAAAAAAAATCGGATCGAGGAGAACACATTTCCTCTTAGAAGAACTAATCCTACCTCTGAAAAATTCAATTTTTTTAAAGTTTTTCCATACTTTTGTTTAGCAAATACAACTTTTATAGTCAGCAAATGTTTAAAAACCTAAACCTGGACCCTGAAGATTCCAAAATGCCATTTTTCGCCCCTTCCCCTTTTGTGGGCTGTGAAATAAAGTGGTAAATGCTATAAATGATGTAATTTTTAATTTTTAATAGAAATATATTACATACGCCTTAATACCATAAACATAAAATTTTATAATTTTTATGGGCAGGGGGAAGTATCCTTCAAATCGCACTCCCCAAAACGTCCTTGTGAATTTTTAAAATTTTTTTTTTTTTTTTTGCTAATTTCCAAAAAAATATTTATGTCGAAGAGAAGAATATTAATAAATGTTATTTTCCAATTTATTACTTAATAGTATTTAATTTATCTGAGAATAATTTATTTATTCGTATTTCATCTCGCACACTAAATTGTGTCGTTTTTGGAGCAAGCATACAACTGATTCCTGCAACTGTTGTTAAAACCGTCGCAACGTCTATGGCTTGCTTTATAAGTCAAACTTCTCTTAGTGCTTATTTGTTGGTTATTTTAAACCAGTTTAAATGAAATAAAGATAGATCCCCTTATTTATGTGTTGCAAAGGGATATTTGTATGTCTGTCTTCATAAGCAGGTGAAATAATAACGAATAATTTCAATTCTCTAAACCTATTTGAAAAATAGATCCTACTCTGGGAGGCGACAACTTATCTCTTACTTTCTTCAACATCCAAGCAGAAAAAACTTAAAAAGCCATCGCCATTATCGGAAGGACAGAACGAGATCGAGATGGTATGTTTCTATATAAACCCAGATTGTCTGCTATTCAGCAAGGAGTTGGTATTGATATCACAATTTTTTTTGTGAGTGAAAGATTTTTGCAACGTAATGCAATATTGCAACAGGTCGATAGCTTTTATCGAATTATAAAATGTATAACTTAGACATGTTTTCACCCAGTTGGGATCGAAGTTATCATTGTATTGAAGAGATGTGTTAAATAAATCAGTGTTTGTGAAAGTGTACGTTTGATGACACACAGATGCAATTCATCATAACCAACAGGATTAGATTAGATTAGATATAGACAATTGCTTTAGGTACATCCTCCTGGTTAAAATGCTCAAAATGTAAGAGATTTGGTTATTGCGGACTAAAACCGAAATTACAAATTGGAGTTTTCATTTGTGTACGTCTATTATATTCGTGACATCATGACTACGATTGACAACATTCGTTTTACGAAATTCTCTTCATTTACTTCAAATGTCAACAGATATTTAAAACTTTTGTTGTCATAACTTAGTCAAAGACGGCGACCAAGCTGATAACTGCTAAAGAAATGCAACGATGAAAGAAGAGAAAATTTTGGCCGGCAACACAAAGAGTATCGTGGTAACAAATAGATGCTACTTTGGGTTCTGTCATATGGAGGCAGCACTTGTAAAATCCAAATGCTTGGAAACAATAATTTATAGCGCCAGTATAAGTAAATACAAAATTTATGGTTCTTCTTCTGATTCATTTAGAAAAATTTTAACTGTAAATAAAAGGTATTTTTAATTTTCAGCATTACCATCTCTGAAAAAGTATTTTATCAAATTCTTTTAAAGTGTTGTTTAATAATGTTTTTTAAGGGTATAATTCGCCTGTAAAATGGTTTGAATTTGTTACCTTCGATTTAAAATTATTATGTATTTATGGTGCTAAAACATTTTCGGAATATAAAAATCTCTACGTAACCGGGTATTTGGGTAATATTAATTGAGTTTTCACATGATATAAGCAAATATTTATAATTACAAAATAAAATTTACATTCTAGGTAACTTTACAAAATTAAGCGAAATTTTTCAATCAGAAGCCAAGCACGTTCATTTTATTTTTTTAAATCCATAATTAATTAAAAGAAAATTTGACATCCGCCAGTATGTCAAGAGGGAGGGCTTGTTGCAAGCTAGCGCAACAATAGCTAATCATGATTAGTGCATAAGGAAGCAACCGAATCGCAGTAAAATATATGCACTCTAAGTTGTTCCTTTTTTGCCGACGTTAGCTCACTTCGGGCTTCAACATTTTTATAATTTTTTATTTAAGACTGGCATGATTTTTTGTAGTGCAAAAAGGTTGGCCGGTAGGTTGGCAAGATCCCCCAAGACGGCGAGCTTCAGTTGGAGCAAAACGCCAACATCACAGCACCGCCAAAAATCCACACGAATATTTTAGGTTTTAAAACCAATCGTACCACTGCCACTAAAAAAATATACATAATCGACTTTCTAAGCGTACAATTTAGAACTTGGTCTAGAACTTCGAGCAAATAGGATCAGAATGTTAAATAATAACCACTCAGTATATTCGACCATGTCCTGTGGCCTAGAATATTACCTGAGTACCGAAAAGTGCCATCGACGCAACATACACATTAATTCATCGCTGATCACAGCAACAAGGACTTTTGAACTTTAAGAATTAAGATAAATGATAACTATTTGCACGCGTTTAAATTGTGGTGGAAAAATTAGAAGTAGATCCTCATGTACTCCTATTCGAATAAATATCCAAATTATACCTCAACTTTCAGAAGTCAAATACCTCGATATACATCTTAATATGAGACGGCGACCTTAGTTAAAATGCACAATGTTAACATAAATAAAGTTAAAAGCCGCCCAACTAAACAGGCTTATTGGTAGAAACTCTACTCCCAACTTTGATTACAAATATCAACTGGACCCTTCGATATTTCACACCAAATTGGCGTTGATGTGATACAGGTTTGATTGGTGCCCTTCCTGTAATTTAAGCATTAACAATAGTGCCCACGTTATTCTCCGAAGTGCTTTACCTGTTATAGGTCACAGAGATTTGGGAAATTCCCTGGAGTAGATACCGGTTCCCATGGTACCAGTCGTTTCAGCTATGCTTCTTATCTTCCCGTTTTAGGCCATTGGCGTCAAGGTTTTAGAAGTCGATATGACAATAACATGCCACCAGGGTAAACCATGGAACTCACTTACGATGCACTGCCTCAACTTTCAACTTTTAAAAAAATGTAAGGACCAAAATATGATCCTGACCGCGTCATTGGTTGAAGGAAAAATCGCGAGACAATCGTCAATGTGTTTCAGATTGTTCGATGCACATCGTAATTACATTCGACTAAGAAGCGAGGTATTGATTTGTTTGGCTCAACACTAGAGGTATGGGGCAACCAATCATGTAAATAAATTTAAGTATAATTGCGATTTAAGATAATAAAAAATGCACACCCAAATAAAATTTTTTTTGCAAAAACTATACTTTAAACCTAATAATATAATGTGGATGACCGAACTATCTCACCCTTTAACAAAATGTTTTCGATTACAAGTGCATACAATTTATTCAATAAAACACCAGCAAGCAGCAAAGATCCGAAAACGATAAAAAATTTGTTTTTATTTTTGCAGCAAATACAAAGAAATCTACAACCCAAACGAATATACGTAATTGTAAATTAAATTCTTATTACGGTTGAAGATGCTTAAAGACACTGTGAGGCAAAATACCAAAATATAAATCAACGAAACAAATCAACAGTAAACTTTTATTTTATTTTATTCTATTTGATGATGCCCTTAAGCCCGAATTAAACGTTAATCTAATTTATACATATATTTTCTTTGCTTTATATGTGTATTTTGCTATACATACAATATTTGATATCTCTATTGGTAATTTTTCTTATATGTTTCTTTACTCCCCAGACAATCAAATTGCTAAAATGTGAAATTTAATATTTTCAATGTTTTTTTCTTATTCAGGCAGGTTCCGTATTTTGGGGACACACATACGCCTACATAATTTGCAAAATGATATGGAATAAATCCTGTTGTGTAGTAAGAAAAAATCTTTTTATATTGTAAAAATATGCCCCTATGAATGTGTATTAATATGTTTAGGTGTTTGTTTATCAGAAAAAATTAAATAAAAATTAATAATCTCATATGTTTAAATTATGTGAATTAAGTATCTCATTATTTCTATTAATAAAGATGAAGATAAAAACGAACTCATGTGAGAAACATTAAGTAAATTTTAAGAAAAAAATATTTTAGAGTAGAAAAATTTTTTGGTACAATTTAAATTTAATTTAAAATTATTGTATCAGAAGGCCATTAGTACCACCACCCATAGGATCTTTAGAACAACATTTATGTTTTTCCTGCGTAAGCTAAGAGTGAAATCGGTTAGCCTATTCAGTAAGATATCATCCAAACCCCTCGCAATCATCTTCCATGACGTCCTATTGTGCAATTCGCATAATATGGATAAACCAATCTCAGCATGGTATAAAAGACTATAATGTACGGTTAAAACTTATGTGGTGGCAGAAGCGTTTAGGATATTTTCCGCAAAACATAGTATGACTACTAAAGCTAATTATTCCTTTAGTATTTCCTAGCACAGAAGGTGTTGCCATTTACTATTGCTTCAAATACTGTTGGATATTTGTACATGTTGAGAATAAGGATATCAAAAATTCCATTTAAGAAAAGTTTTGCTTTAAAGTAATTAGATATATAATGTAAGAATTGTTCTCAAAAACAGGAAATATATTTAGATGTTATACTAGAAGCTTTTATCACAGGATTATTCGACAGCCACATTGTGTTTCAGAGATATGGTAACAGGGACACAAGAAGGCAGTAGAACTTATCAAATAGAAACTTGATCATCACCTTTTTATTTCTTGGCCACTGCAACAGAGTAGAGTGACTAAATATTGACTTTATTCACTGAAAAAATGTTTTTCAAAAATTACAGGTTTTAATTGGTTTCAGATTAAAATTTAATTAAAATATCAATCGATTCAATTAGTTGTTTAATTAGTTTTTTTTTTTCTTTTTTAAACAAATATATATTTGAAACAATTAAAAAATTAAATAAACTTTAATTTAAAACCTTTAATTGGTGAAAAAAATTTTTCTGTGTTAATAGTATAAAAATATGTTCAATATGAGTTCTGTCAAGAATAACTACAAGAACTTTAATCTCACCACATAACTCCACAGCCATTCAATGTTTAATAGGGTTGAGTATGATTGATTGATTTGGTTGACAACCTTTAAACTGTTACCAATCTTCAGTTAAATGCGGGGTCGATATGAAGTCACCCTTCTTCAAGAGCAATAATAAAAAACTCAGCGTTATCAGTCTTGGATGAGAAAATTTTCATTGTTCAAATTGTAGCTAATTGTTTATATATATATATATATATATATATACGAAAGCAACATCCATTTGGGTTGATCCAAGAGTTTTTCTTTATCACTCACTGTCTTTAGCTGATAATCAGCAATTATTAGTATTCACCACCGGCATCCTTTTTAGAATTATCAAAAGTTGTAGTTCTACAATAGTTTCAACAAACCCATCTGTCATGCATTAAAAAAATAAAATTCAAGTCAAAATAAAAATAATTATTCATGTAAACTTTTAGACTGAATTAAAGCCCAATATGCTATTCCGGAAATAAAACTGCCTTTTCAAAATATAAATAAAATTGGAAAGTAGAACCAGATTTAGAAGCATTATTTAAAAAAAAATGGAAAAAAAAACGTATAGGGTTTAGAATGTGGAATAGAACTAAACTCTCAAAATCGCCATTTTATTTTAGCACAATTATTGCTTGGATGTGACGAAAGGATCCTAGTGGGAGCAAAGGCCCTACAATAAGCAAACTCTATTAACCTAAAAAGTTGGAGGGGCCTATATATATAGACAGGTTCTAATGTTGGATAAATAGCGGTACCATAAGCTGCTATAAAAATCGATGAAGATGGTAGTTGCAAATGACTGGAAGAATCTAAGATGGCTGCGCACATTGTGTGTGAATGTCCAGCATAAATTGGAATTCCATATTGGACCTACGCTTTTGGCAACTGACAAGCTATGACAAAAGAGGAGAAAGGTTGACAAATATCTGAAATCACTACAAGCAAGTGCTTGAAAGTAAGTTTGACGTAAAATGTAACCCCTGCTTGAAATCGTTGTGGAAATAACAGAGTCTCACGAAAAGACCCATTAACTTAGTGGTCTACTTCGGTATCGCACTACATCTATACATATAATAAAACCGTAACACATTTCCTGTCTGTTTGCGTGTCTGTCTTCCTGTCTGTGTTAGCATCACGTAAAAACTACTGGATGGATTTAAACAAAATTTTGTGAGGAGGTACCTTAGTATCCTGATTCCAATAAATTATACTTTTTTCCGCAAAAATATCTTATTTCCAAGGGAAAGTATAGAAAAAGCAGTGAAAGTATGCCGTTTTTTTCTATTTAAAGGTACTGCATACTTTAAGGCATCTTTTATTTTTGAAAACGAGATATTTTAAACACGGTTGCGCAACAGAAGGCGCTGTTTTAACATACTGACAAAATATAAATTACTTACTGCCAAATAGCCAATTGAAAAAAATTTGTATTTGATTTGTATTTTTACTTTGTGGAATTGCATTTTTATTAAATTATTTTAAACACGTTTTACAGAGCTTTATAATTTTATATAAATTTCATAATTTTATACATCGATGTGTACCTTTATATAAAGTAAATACGTAAGATACGTGTGGATTACTTTCAAAGCAAAATCGAACAAAATATTGTCAGGACGTGTATGAGCACAGCTAGTTATTAATAAACTAAGTAGCTATCATTAGATTACAAGGAAATTTAATAATCTTAATAAGCATCCCTTAAAACATTCCTGTTAAACTAGTAAAATTTAACTTAATAATATTTATATTTTAACTTAGTAATATTTAACTTTTGCCTCTTGTTTCTTAATAGAAAATTGTACCATTATCAACATTATTATTTTCAGGAATAAAGATTTAATTCAAAAGAAATTAATTTTCTTAAAAACAATTTAATAAAAAGCCTTCTCTAAATAACGCTCAAAATGTCACTCAAGTAAACGTCAGCCACAAATTTCATGTATTCTTTCAACCAAATTTAAGAAATAGCATTCTATATATTTTTTAAAGAGGGGAACTCTTTAAAAAATCATAAAAAAATATTGTCAATTTCTATTTGCTCTTGTTTTTTTTACTTTTTGGCTTTAAATAATTTCTTCTTTAACAAATATTTGTAGAAATACTCCCACATTGTGAACTGATATGAAAATATCTAAATTTATGCAGTAATAAAATTTTCCAGCACGTATGAGTTATCTAAATGTGATTTTTTTTAATAAAATTTTCTCTCAACTTAAAATTCAACTGAAAATATATAACTTTAATATATCGGTATAGAGGGTGGTATAAATGCAAGTATTTTTTTAAATTTCATATTATTTTAACACATGGGATTTTTCTAGAGTATTAGGCAGTATCATAACTCCGCGGAACAATTTAGGTTGCTTTATGCCTCAACTACTTGGGGAAAATTAAAATCTAATCGAAAATTGAATTTTGCCCAAAAAATATATTTTCTGTCGAGCCGCATTTTTATGTCAACAAACGAAATTATTACATCTGGGGATCGTGAAACCCAAATGTCTTAGTCTAAAAAGCAATGCGTTCACATATAATATCAGTATGGTGTTGGTTATAGAGTAGTAGCATTACTGTCCCACTACAGAGCCATACTTACGAAATTTGAATGACCTTTAATGGAAAATATGAACATGTATAGTCTTTTATTTCGGCTTGATGACGCCCTATGTTACACAGCGCATCAACCAGCCAACCTATTTCGCACTCAGTTTGGCAATCGTGTAATCAGCCGTCTTGGGGATGTCAATTAAACGCCTTCAGACGTCCTATTGTTGGGTAACGTTAAAGAACTATGCTATACGAATAAGCTATAAACGATTCACACCCCTACGTCCTTTGTGAGATAGATCGTCAACAAAATAGAGGAAAATTAAAGTGACAGGTTAAGGTACTGAAAAGCTGTCATATAAATAAAATCGTCTTCCATAAACAATGGTAATATTTTTTATTTATAATAATGTTATAATATACCCAAAAAATAAAGTTTAGTATTTTATTTTATTTATAAAAATATACCTGCATTTGGACCACCCGTTAAATAAATAAAACAAAACAAAAATACATGAAAATATGTTAAGAATTTTGAATTAAAAATATTAGCTGAGCACGTTTTGTTTTCTTTCAAAACTCAAATAAAAACTAACATCGTGCAGGTATCTTAACTGTTATCACAAATAAAGTATTTATATAAAAATATGTATCAACTTATCCGCATTTATCTTAGAAAATGAATGAACTCAAGATAAGTAAAAAAACAGAAACAAGAACATAATATTTTTTTAACTGAAATTAAAAATGCTATTCTAATATTACAACAACAATATTAATTTATGAAAAGAATAACAAAAGCCTTCAGAAAGCGTAACAAATCACATGACGTATGAGTGATATGTATTACAGTTGAAACATATTACTCATACGCATCGCAATTGAAATCAACAATAATAGAAACAAGATTGATTATGCTATCCCGCACATTTTGATCGCAGGGTTACCAATTCTTGCATATTGCATAAAATTTCTGCTCGAAATTATATAAAGTAGTAAAAATAAGGAGTATAAAGTCCATTTTACTCCTTAAGCAGGCACTTAGTAGCTTTCATTACTCATATATTTTTTAGCAATTGCGGAGCAGGTCTTCTAATCTCGCTTTTGCCACCAGGCGCATTGGAAGGACTACCTCTGGCCTTCAAATTAATGCCCTTTGGAAGGCTTTTCGTCAAAAAACATAAAAAATATGTTTTATTGTGACAAGATAACTTATTGTTTTTTCTATTTTTTTTTTAATTTATTTTCAATTTAAATTATATGTAATTTAAATGTTTAAATTTTTTTCCATTTGATTTTTTTTGGAAATCGAACCGGCTCACTCAGATTCATCGGTTTATCAATGCATTTAAATTCCAAGCAACAGTCAATTAAATAATAGGGAAACTAAATGGACTTTTTTTTATAAATGAGCAGACTATTTTATTACATATTCCTGTCAACTGGATCTTTTAGAAGGAAGAGCCAAAGCCTTCTAAAACGCTCTCTTTGAAAGGCCTTCTAAGAGAAGGGAAGTAGGAATGTGTACTAGATCTTTTGGAAGGGAGAGAGAAGGGAGAGAGTAGAAGGACACAAGGCCTTCATTGGAAGAAACAGAAAATTAAGCATCGTAGAAATGGTGAAGGTCTAATCATGCTTTTTAGAAAGCCTAAAGTGCGAGGGCTAGCAAACTCCCTTTTCACTAAAAGGGAGTTTGTTGATTACTAACTTGGTAACTTTTGCAATGCGCAAACTAGGTCATCTAACGAGAAATCTTTTGTTTCGATCATTCTTGCTTGTAGGACTATGCTGTACCACTTATAAAACTCTTTGGTCGTCGCTTATAAATTCGCATTGCCATTCTCAACTCAACTCAGGGTTGACTTTTTGGTTGAGTTCACTTGTTTTGTGTTATTGTCGCTTTCAACTGTGCACAAGTTTGGTTGACAAATACGTTAGATAAACACAACTGCTTTTAGTTTGGTTACAGTTTACTTCGACATAAAGTGCAGAAAAATGGAGAAATCGTAAGTAGAAAAATTTATTGTGATTAATTGCAAGTTTCTCAGCATTTGCTTAGCCGGAAATAGCTAATAAATCTGCCAAAAAAAAATTGCTTTTATTCTAAGTTATAGTTTGAATATTTTTACTTCGCAGTTAGTAGCTCAAGAGGGTTAGATCCATCCTGAATTATATTATAATATTAGCATTTTCTTTTACATCTCCTTAAATTAAATCTACATATATATATCTATTTTTAATTATTTTCTTAAATTTTTACATTAATTTGTCGGCTTTTCTGTCAAACTGGATATTTTAAGATGGTAACGCCATAACAATTTCAACTAAAATCAGTTGGGTCTCACAATACCACAAAACAATTTGGCTGTATGAAAGTTCGGTCGACTCGTAGATAACTACACTAAGTTGTGTTGAGAACGACAATAGGGTTATTAATTTGCAGCAAACGTTTGTCAGATAATGTATGCATTTTTGTATCTAAGTTAACAGCAATTAAATATGCCGTTAACTACACAACTCAAAAGATCGACAAAACTAGTTTCTATACTGACTGACTAAGTGCTATAAAACGATAAAGAAAAACCACGGAGACATACACGAGGACGTTTTAAATCTACCCAATACAGGGAGTTAAGTTATTTTGATGAGGTATCTCCGGCAATAAGCTGGTAGACAGGACAGAAAAGCATGATAAAAAATTACTCTTTAATTGCTTTGAAGTCTTGTTTACCTCTCATTACCAGCTCTTTAAATATTAATGATTATTTTGTAGGGAGTTTACCGAAGCAGACCACTAACTTCATGGGTATCTTTTCGACTCACTTCGTTCCTCAATGATTTCTGGTATCCGACTGCAAATTTACGAATACCTTATTTTCATTGTGCTGTCACTAGGCTTCTGGCTTGTGACTGATACATGTCAATATACTTCTTCATCACAGAGTCTATGTTAATTGCTAATATTTGCTTAAGGCTAGATCTCCACAGCATTTCCATATAATATGTGTCTGTCCGCCCGTGGTCTAAGGCTTTTTTTATGTTAACCTTTTCGAAGCTCCTTGTTTATCTTCCTGACAACATATAGTGAAAAATTCCAGTCTTCGGTGGGAGTTGAACCCACAACCCTCGACTGATAGAATAGCACCGTACGTTTTAGCCCACCAAGGCACCAAAATATTAATGATAGTTTGTAACTAATTGAGGTTAATTGATTTGTTTTCTTGTTTTACAAGTTGGTGAATATTAAAAAAAGAAAACAACTCAAACAAGAGGCAAGCCTTAGAAGGTGGTATAGACTTCGTTCTCACCAACTAGCGTTAAATGATTGAAAACAATTATTTTGTATTCTATTATCCTAGTTTGAATGGTTTACAACTAAACACCACCCAAAGAAGATAGATGCGAAGCATGTTAAAGAAGAATGTAGCGATCCTGAAAACGCATTACAATCTGCTAGAGTCTAAGACAAAATTTTCTCGTTTTTTTATTTAAATTGATTTACTTAATTTGTAAAAATATTATTTCAACTTAAAGAGAACAAGACGCACTTAGCCCTTACTTCAAAAATTCATTCAAGTACTACGAGTACATGAATGAATTTTCCTAATAAATAGTTCGACTAATAAATTTGAAATATCATATATTCAATAAAAAAGAATAATATGGTACGATAGTGTATTTTGAAGGTATATAAAGTTACTTTCTATATTGTTAAATTACAAAAACATTTTTTTGTTTAAGTTCAGACTATTAAAATTAATAAAGCATTTTTGATTTGTCATCTGAATTTGTTTTTCACAACTAAAGCACTTGACAGTACTTGACATTAAATACAGTTTTTTTGTTTGTTTACTCGTCAGTTGTCACTTCATAATTGTTTTAATTGCTTTAATCGTTCAAACACAGCAGTTATTTTATCATTAATAATATTTTATTTTATTCCAAATACACAGGTCACAGCTCAATATAAAACAATAACTGATGACACAGTAACTGAGTGTGTGATTTGACGAAAATAAATTGTATTTCAACAAAAACTTGCTCAGTTATTATATTATATGTATAAATTTAATTATACACGCAAAGAAAAAAATAGTGGGAGGTAACCATAAT
The DNA here is from genome assembly GCA_949628195.1 of Phasia obesa. Classification (NCBI taxonomy): domain Eukaryota; kingdom Metazoa; phylum Arthropoda; class Insecta; order Diptera; family Tachinidae; genus Phasia; species Phasia obesa. The sequence continues at coordinate 30,321,077 of OX451218.1, read as the reverse complement.
CTAAGAACAATACATGTGCGCAAGTTGCCGAAAGTGACCTTATATTTCCAGGGGTCGAAAATAGTTAGTTTTCGATAGACAGAAGTACAAAAATCTGAACAGAATGTAAAAAAAAAATCCGGCAAAAATTTAATAAATTGACAAATTTTAGGTGTTTAGAAGTTTTTAGTTTAAAAGTTAAAGTTGGGCAATTAATTTGTGCAAGTTCTCAGTTGTTAAGACTGCCTAATTAAAGATATTAAATATGAAATAAAATCTATTTGTAGTTGATCTCTAGATATCGTTTGGTGTAACAAAAAAAAATAAATTTTGTTTCGTTGCGTACTCTAGCAAGATAAGCACCATTTCGTCAGCTTGCGTCACACTATGCTTTAATTAGATTGTTACAGTCAAGTCATGTTGTTGTTGAAAATAACAGTAAAATTATTATCTGAACCGTATTATTGTCAGACATAATATTAACATTATTAAGTATAACCATAATTACGTTAAAGTGTAAACATATTATAAAAAAATATGATAAAACTTAAAAATTATATGATTAAATTAAATTATATGGATAAATTAATTAAATATGAATAAAAATATGAAATTCATATGGATTGTAAGAAAATATACACCATTTATTTATTATTTTATTAATTAACGATTCTGTAAAAAAAAAATTGCTAAATATGTAAATTAGCAAAAAATTTTATCTTGTATTTTAAATAATTGTTAAATATGTACAAAAACTTATTTCAGATATATTTTATTATCTTTAAAACACAAACCAGTAAAATCAGATTTTAACGAAAAAAACGAAGCTTAAAAAAATATGATGTTTTCACCAAACATTATTTATTTTTAGTCATGCTTTAGTTATACACAACAAATTTTGTTTATTAATAATAATTTATAATTATATTCTGTTACAATGTCGACATGCATCAGTCGTCAATCTGAAATCAGTACAGTCGAGAGTCAAAGGCTAGCGATAGCAGGAAACTCAATGAAAATACAGCATTCGTAAATTTCATCGTAATGTCATTGAGGAACGAAAGTGGCCCATGGGGAAAGGGACCCATGAAGTTACTGGTCTGCTTCGGCATCCCCCTACACAATAATAACATATTATGTTACAACCATATTTTTCCTTTGCGTTTATATAAATTTAATAGTTTCTTATTAAAAAGCTTATTATCAAATTACCTATCCTGATGAATACTCTAAAGGAAAAAAATCTACCCGATAATATATTTAGTATTCACTGATTTTCATTAGGGCTTATTTAGCAACTTGCCACTATTCAAATACGTACAAGAAAAATACGTAAAAATTTTTTCAAGCTTGAGAAAATATTGGGCGATGTTTAAAGTAAAATTTATTGGCCATAAAAATCCTTAAAACACAAATGTGTTATAATTTTGCCTCTAAACTGTTGTGATAACATTTTCCTTTAAAACAAGCTTAATTTTGCAATTTGCGTTTATCTTAAGAAAAGTTATTTAAATACAAGATAAACAAAAACGACAAAATAAACATACTGAAAGTCGAGTCATAAAAATTGGAAATTTACACTGCCATACAAGTAAATTACAAATTTTTAATTTTAACACTTTTTCATTAAAATATTTATTACTTTGTTTTATCATGGTTTTTTTTTTTTTTTTTTTTTTTTTTGCAAAAATTGTTGCTCTATATAACAACACATAAACCGATTTCTCAAAAATTCCTAGTACATAACAATTATACTCATTGAAGAAAATAATTCTTGCAAAAAAAAACCGACTTCAAAACAGACAAACTTAAAAGCATGTTTCTTTAAGACGGTAACTATTGCGACACCCTGTAATTTCCGAATTCAATTTTATACTAGTTATAGCGGTCGTAGCAATACAGGTTCGTTGTAAATTTCAACCTTCTGTCTATAACGGTTTAAAAGTTTGGTCATATACATCAAATTACATAAACTATTGCGACACCCTGTAATTTATAATTTTAAATAATTATACTTATTATAACAGACATAGTAACGAACATTCTGTGCAACTTTCAAGTGTTTGTCTATAACGGTTCAAAAGATAGGAGAATAAAGGTGAAATTAAGTCACCTATGGGGTCACCCTTTAATTTTTAATTTTATTTTTTAATTACTTTTTGTTGTTGGGAGCTACTGTGTTACGCACTTTTTTTTAATTTTAAATTGGTGACCTATAATGTTCATAATACACGTAAAAAACATGTATGTTGTATGGGGACACCCTTTAATTTTAAAAATTTTGAACTTCTTTTAAAACGGGACCAATCTGTAGCCATAACCTTTCTAATAGTGCAAAATTTTTAAAATCGATTCAGAAATGACTGAGTTCTGCGGGCACAAACATAAAAAAAAAAAAAAGCAACATTCAGACGAATTGATAACCTCCTTCTTTTTTTGAAGTCGGTTAATAATACTTTTGTTAGTATGTGGTATGAGTAATATTAATTACAATTAATACATAATACTCATACTCGCCGTATAAAAACTATGTTGTACCACTTGTAAAAAATTTGACTCTTTTAAGAATGTTTTGTTTAAAGAATTAAAAATAAAACGTTATAAAATTTTTCAAACACAGAACATTTCCTTTAAACAGTTTTGAACATTTTGCGAAATTTTTAGCAGACAAGTTTTTTATATTTTTTTATATAAATGTGATCCTTAATTTAAAATAAACATTAATTAATTAATTTGCCTTTATCAAAGGCTCTGAAATACTTTTCTAAATTTATTATTTTTTTTGGTTGTTAAACTTAAAAACCTTAGCTTAAACAAATATTAGTAAATGTAAGAAAAATATAATTAAGGAAAGAAAGTTTTTAATGTGTCAACAGCTTCAAATATTTAGATACTTGGCTCATTGAAGATGGGTCAGCGGCTATGGAAGTTAAATGCAGGATGGAAATGGGCAAAAAGGCATTTCTTAAAAACATTAGATAGGGTCGACACTACCTTAAGTTACGGAATCGAGGACTCTAAAAACGCCACATATGAACAAATTGCTAAATTTTTAATTCTAGGCCTACAATCAAAAGTTTTAAAAGTAATACGAACCGAACATGCACTTAATACGACATTTTACTCAGATCAAATGCATAATTTCATCTAATTCTTGACATTAAAAGACGGCCATATAATTCGAGGAACAAAATATAAATACTTTAAATTACACTTCAAGGCAACATCGAAAAATGGCGAGGTATTAACCGATAATAAATGTTCTGGTTGCTTAACATTCTGACTGGAATAAAGTCAATTGGCAACCTAATAAAAGCGGCATCAGATAGAAAAGAATTTGCAGTATTGGTGCATAGCTTAACATAAATTGCGTTTTTTTTATATCCTGAAAACGAATGGACAGAAAGATTAAGTTTAAAATTCTAAAACGACTTATTGCTTTTAATATGAATTGCAAACTAAATCACATGTAGAGTGGTCAGAGTGGTCAAACAGATCATCAGATTATACTTCCAATACTGTGTACAATTTCATATATAACTAGCTGTGCCTGCAACGTCCTCTTGTCGCTGACAATATTTTTTCGATCTTACTTTTATAGTGCTGAAGATATGGTTTATATATTTAGTTTGTATAGAGGTACCCGTATCTGGTTAAGGTACCTCTCTACAAAATATAATTAAAATTCATCCAGTAGTTTTTAACTGATGGAAACACAGACAATTCCAAAAATTGGTGTTTCACATTCGATATCCATTACTATCTGCACCAGCAACAAAATTTTCAAAATGGTCATGTTACAGTTTTATAATATATATAGATTGATACTCATTGAACTGGACTCTTCCACGTTCACTGGATTACACATTGGAAATGTTTTTTTATTAAAAATTTTAATTTACGCAACTAATAAAATGGAAATAAAAAATAATATAAAATACTAAACCAAACGGAAAACTAATTATTCATTTTATGTGACCCGGTCTATGAAAAGGTGGCTTATGACTCAAAAACAAAATATCGAAAAATTAGCTGTTAAAGATAAAAAATGAATTTCGTCAGTTTCTTAGTAGTTTTTCTTTTGCATTATGAACACTCATGCCCAAAAGGCAACCAAAAAATGCAAAAGAGCATAAATGAGATAAATTCGTGTGTGTATATAAAGAGTGATTTTTTTTTTTAATGCAAAGCACAAACCAGTTTCTGACCCAGTGTTGTCAGGTTTTTGGGAATTTTATCCCAAAAAAAATCCTCAAATCGACTTTGATTTACCATAACTTCTATTCTTCTGTTCTAGTTAGGACTTTCTAGTTTTCACCACGTGAAGAGCGTCTCAAAAACTATCGAAACCAAAAAAAAAAGTGGACAAATTTTTTTGGAGTCATAAGCCACCTTTTCATAGGCCGGGTCACATATGATCAATTTAATAAGAATGTTCTGCAGACAAATGGGAAGGAAGGAATAGAAAGTATTTAACGTCCCTAATAAGAATCTGCTTTCATTTTTTTTTCTATAACGTGATATCGACATTTAATTTAATAGGATTGGTGAAATCAGATAACAGTCAGATGGAGTACCGGTAGATTAAGGACAAAAATATCTTTAAATAACGTTAAATTAACAATCTTTTATTTATTCAACAATTTTGGAGTTATTCGAAAATAAATGGAATAAAATATTTTCATATAAAATTTAAACATTTTTGCTTTTTAAAAATTCAAAAAATTTAAATAGATAAAAATTAATATAAACGAGCGGTTTTTTGATATAATCGGGACTTTCGCAGTTTTTTAAGTTTGCCTTAGTTCTTGTTAACGCATTTTCTTAAGTAGCTCATAGACATATGCACACAGGTTGCGAGTGAGCATTTATTTGAACCTAATCGTGAACGGTGATTTGTAGATATGTAAGTGTTAAACAGGGTCAATAATAGTTATTTATACAAGGTGTCATTAAATTAAAATAATTAAGCATTTGCGTGTTCAATTTTGAAAGATCCCATTGTTGAATAAATAAAACGTAACAATAGTTTTAATTTGTGTTATGCATACTTAGGTAATTATGTGATTACATTATTTTTGTTATTTAGAGGTAATTTTTAAAATTTGATAAGAATACTACAACTCGAGTGTGGCTATAAAATTCTGTTTCTTCTTAGTTTAGTTGTATATACGTGCTACTCTCTAAAGGTAAGAGTCTTAGAATTGTTGTGTAATACTTTCAAAGCAAAATCGACCAATATTATCGGGACGCACACGACATGGCGGGCACAGCTAGTAACAAAAAAATAAGCCAGATTTCATCAAAATTTGTTTATTAATCTGTTATTCACAATTAAGCAAATGTATCCGATTTGATCATTGGAATATACACGTACATCTGTAACAAATTTATGACATGGACTTTTTTATGATTCTCAGGACTTAAAAGAGGTCATATATAGTTATAATATTTTATGGTTAGGAAAACCCTGTCGAAAAATTAGGTTTTCTTGATGGACTTGAAAAAGCACCTACAGAGCAGTAACTAGATTGAGTCCTTAGAAATATCAGTATTATATGACCACAAAAAATTGTTTCTAATATTTTAATGAATTTAAAATTAAAATCAGTAAAGGCGATTGCATTAAAAAGAAATTTGAACAGTCGTGGCATAGTATTATTTACAACCATTTTGCTGTTGCGGGAGGTAAACACTGGTTTTGTACAAAGACATCATTATTGCTACCTTTCAAGAAACGACGAATATTATATTGAGAATTAAATAGAATGCAAAACTAAGGTTGGATAACAGAGATGTTTTTAAGTGCTTATTAAGTGCATAAAATTACGTTACGTTTTTGACGATAGTTTTTGCTCAAAAACTATCGTCATGCGTTTTTTAACAGTTTATTGTCATGTATTCTTCGTATACTTAAAAATATTTATATTTGTGTCAGGTTAAAATGGTATTCCATTCCCTTAGATATTATTACACTAATCGATGACAAACTGTTTACCACCAATTTTTGTTTAAAAATTATTTAGACTTAAGATACACGTGTCTTTAAAAAAAATTTTAAATAGCAGTAGCAATAGAGTTAATATATCATGGTATATGTGGCTGGAAGCACTCTTGAAATACTAAGATATACAGGCATTTTACACATTCCATTTGAAATGATTTTAATTCTGTATTTGCAATTCTAATTATTTTTTTTTTTTATTCGTTACTCAGATTCTGATGGATTTCACTTATGCTTCAAAATTGTAAAATCTCAGCTTTTCAGTTAAATTATGGCATTTTTGTGCATGGCAAAACAACAAACATATCAGATATTGAATCATAAACAGTCAAAAACAATTCCAAATTTATAAAAATCGTTTTTCACAGAAACCAGTTCACAGATCAAGATTCTAATGACCTCGTTTTCGTGGTCGTTTGATCACTGTTTTCTTCATCTGGAAAAGTATCGTTATGTCTGTATAACAACTATAATTTTTGCTCCTTCTGAACCTTTTGAAGTGCGACTGAATACGATTTAGTGTAGGTTATAATTATTGAACATAATACCGTATTAAAACGAACAAGAAAGTATACGCTAATATAAAAATTGAAGCAATAAATTTGTATATGCAAATTCACGTAATCCCAATTGCTGCTACAATAGATCACTAAAATAGGTGGTTTCCACCAAAAATAATATGGCAACATTCCGATTAAAATATTATTATCTATATTAGTTTATTCCCTCCCCCAATAACTTTTATTTATATATAAATGTTAACTAAATGTTTAAAAATTGACATGTCTGAACATTTCCTTTATTGTTTGGATTTTCTGTTTCATGAGCTCTTTTGCATAATCCGAGAATAAATATATCATGTAGTTGTCATTAAATTAGTTTAAAATTGTCTGAAATCTGTCCATTAAGCTTTGCAACAGAAAATCATTTTTGTTCAATTTGTGTTGATGTGGTGCCATTAAATCAATCAACTCATTACTCGTACAACCTGTAGTCTAAGCACAAAGCAAAGATTTTTGTTTTTAATTTGACTCATAATATCTATTATTTTGCTAGGTCTAATATATACTTTTTGCTTATTTTTTTCTTTTACCATTTTTTTAAGAAAGCCTTTATAGGTTACGCAAGATAATATTTCTCCCTAAGACTTTAAAATATCTTTGGCAACAAAGAATTTTATTACACAATTAACGCAATTATCTGCTAATTGCAAGCGATATACTTAAGACCACATAGCATAAATTATTTTCTTCTTCTTTTTAAACCCGACAAACAGCAAAACCAAATGACATGAAAACAAAACAGCAGCAGTTGCTGGAGATTTAATATCACTCATACGCCTCCATGTTTCACTACAGAATTAATTTTACCATTTGGCAGACTAGAGAGTATTATACTAAGAATACATACAGTTTTATTCATGATTGTATGTAGGTATGTATGTATGTATCTATGTATACTTGACGAAATTAAGAAGAATATAAAACTAACAAAGTTAACACACACTTGGACAATCATGCATACATACGTTCGTGTTTAAATACATTCGTAGCTATATCACTTGTTTTAGAAGATGATTATACTGTGTATAGTGCTTAAGAGAACGTAATTAACATAATAATAACATATAAAAGACGAAATGGTTTAATAGATTCAAACAAATAGCATAGAATCCTTTAACATGATTTTGGTTTTCAAAATTTTTATTAAAATCCTAAATCTGATTTAATTCACAAAATATCATCAACAGCATCATTAAAATCATTAACACATAAGCTGTGTTTAGGTATCATTTTTTTCTGTATTTAATTTATTTAAATATTCAATATCAATATAAAGGTGTGCACAAGTGTTGTTGTTTTAGGTATAAATTTATTCCACATACATTTATTCGTGAATAATTTATAGAATTTTCTATGCTTTAAGTTTGATTAAAAATTCCCACTGTTGTTATATTACTTTTTTTACTTCTATTTTATATCCGCCATAAACACAACCAAAAACAAAGCAAGAACAATATTCAACATTCAACAGCAGAAAGGTTTACACTCACAAACACACTTTTTTATGTGGGAAAATTTGTATGTGTATTTCAGCAGTAACACAACCATAAAAATTAAAATAAATTGTTTAACACAATTTGGCTTGAAACTGCAAATCTTACTTTAATTTTAAATTTTAAAGATATTTGCTAAAATTTTATTTTTAATTCAAATATAACAATTTTCACATGTAATTAGACTTGAACTTTTTATTTAATTTTTGAACCATTTTATTTCTTCAAATATTTAAAGATCATTTTTTTTTTGTTTCAAGTATAATATCACTAACACTTTAACCTCCGTTTATTTTTTGTATTTAATAGTTTATTAGTTTTCTATTTAATTTTTGCTAATATTATTTCAAAATTGTTTAAAATAAAATCTCCTTTAACCGTTAAACACGTGCAAACACGCTCAGATTTCATAAGCAACTGTCATAGCGCAGGTATATTTACCAATGACTTACACACAGTATTTATGTATCCTGTGTATTCTTCTTAGTATGTATTAAGGTTGTTTTTAACACTTATACTTATGCAAGCACATTTGCACACATACGTTACACACATTCACGCACGCACAAACAGTTATTTTCTAGTTTATAAACACATTTTTTCGAATTTGTTGAACTTGAAAGCTTCTTTTTACATGTTTTATTTGTGTACACTTAACCCACCCATTCAAAGAGAATTTCGAAACTACTACTACTACTCTTATACTTCGTACTCTTATCTTGAGCTCTTAAAAAACGTTAAGTGTAAAGAGAAATAAGGAGCCAAAAAATACCTTTACATGAGACATTTTTTAACACGTGGCTAAATCTGTCATATCAAATATCAATTGTTGTTTTTGTTTATAATTGGTGACAAGGGAGGTTCTACAAGTAATAGAGTTGACAAGGAAACATTCAGCAAATTAAAGAAAAATTTTTTTTTCAACTCGTTGTTAAGTCCCCACAAGGTGAGACGGAGAAGATCTATATTGTAGCCACCGATTCATACTAAGTCGAGTGTTGGAACATTTCTAAACTCGGATAAATTGATTTATCTATCTAATGTCACAGTTCGATAGATGCCGCCTCCTGCGACTGCTCGCCCTAACAAATTCTCCAGGCAAAATAATTCTATTAGGTTGTAATACTAATATGTATATTCAAGTATTCGTAGCGCAGTAGCAGCTTTCCAACAAATATGCTAGATCCATAGAAGCCTAGCGCCTTAAGGGTAACAGCAGACCATCTGCAGTGTACCAAATAAACAGCTATGGTTTGCGAGTAGGGTTGCCAGATAAGAAAAGTCAATAAGTGGACAATGGAAAAAATTCAAAAAGACAAAATTTTATTAAAACTTTTCTTTACAAAAATCTGCAAGAAAAATTTTCTTTACAGAAATCTGCAGTAGCCAACACTCTACTTTACCATACCTCATGGAAACAGATATTTTTATGGATATATTACGTAAAGAATAATAGTTCAAAGTACATTCGAATCGAAAAAATTGTTACTTTCGGTTTGGGGTGTGATTTTTTCATTTTCAAATTTTTTTTAGTTCTTTTTTAGTTCTTAACATAACTGCTCTTAAAAGAAATTGAAATTAAATTAAAATCAGTTTTGCTTATAGTTGTTCTCAACTAAATTAGTAGAAAAATTTTAAGTTTATCGTTATTTTAAATTCAGTTTTCGATTTGGTTGCTATAATCTTGAATTTTGTTAATGTATACCTTAGTTTTAAATAACTTCATATACCAAAAAGTGTTGCTTTTTAATTTAAAAACAAAAAGTTAAAACAATATGGCAAACCGTGAAAAATTCGAGTGCTAAAACGCCGAAATGTTCTTAAGCACTTTTTCGGCTAGAGGCTGATGCGGATGCACGCCTTATCATAAGAAAGATAAGAACTAACAAGTCTTTAACGCCAAAGAAAGTTTCCATAGCAATAAATAAACATATTAGGCGATGGATAGCAAGAAGATCCCTCCACAACAACTGGCAACTGTGTAGAAGGCTAAATCTGCATTGATACATAAAAATGTTTCGGCATTTTTATATACAAATTTCTGTTTCCATGCTTAACACTCATCTTAAAGTGTTTACGTTTTATAACAGCCACCTACTAAACAGCTTCTTTATATTCTCAGGTTTTATACTATTAAACAAGTGATGCATAGCAACATGTCAGATCACACTACATTGGAACTGCCTTCGTAAATAACTATTTTACATTTTTTTTTTTTAATACGCAAAGTGTATTTTTTCTGAAGGTAACTTTTTACTCGTTTTTAGGAGAACTTTTGTCTCTTGTCACTTAACTAACAAACTACAATGTTTGGCAGATTTAATAAAACTTTGTCTTTAAGAATATGAAAAAATTTCCTGCATGCATTTACAAGACTTTTAGTTGCTTATTAACAAATTATATAGATATTTCCTACAACCCATCAGCAAAGACTCTGTACAAAAGAATAGACTTTCAACAATAGAAGTTCAATATGAACTGTGCAACCCTTTTTTCAGACATTTCTAATGAAATCTTTAATCACGCTTTTTTAAGTTTAAAAAAAGTTTTTTAATGGTTGAAACTGTAAAACACGCAAATGAAGGAGAGAAAAAAACACTTGAAGTATCTAAATATCTTTTCATTCATCAATATCCTGACAAGATATTGACAATGATACACATAAAAGATACAATAGTAGCGGATTTTTTTAAGTAGACGAAAATAAATATCAAGATTTTTACATAAAGGTATTTTATTGCTTTCTATGGAAGCTGTCTCGTTGCTATAACTTAAGTGACACATATCTTACGTGAAATTATTAAAGTCGTCTAAAGGTGAGCTAGATATATCACGAATTTTTTCATTGCTTTGTATTAAAATTTAAATGATTAGCTGCAGCTTTAGCCTTATAAAACAGGATGACTATTATATTTTCATGTGAAAAATTTGTCACCTTAGTTACACTAAGCAGGTGTAAACTTGTTTTTGCACAAGTATCTTCTCTGAATTTTTTAACCATTTAAAATTGTTTACACTTTTGAAACAAGCACTTGTCATCATGAGATAGGGTTTATCGCTAACTTATTTTACAATAGTTTATGTTTGTTGTTGGTCATGGATTTTGATAGTTAAATTTTAAATTTTTCCCCTTAAATGAAAGCTTAGCTGTCAAACTTAATATAAAAAATATTTAAAAATTTTACATACAATGAAATTTGTATTCAAGCTTGAGTTCGTTCTATTTCTTCTAAAAAAGAATAAATTAAATTGCAAATTAGGTGATATTATTAAAGAAAAAATTGGGAAAATTTAATTTTTAGACAACAGCAGAGCGGAATGCACATTTGCTAGACAGCTACGTCCGTCATCAGCACTTTTCGTATCTATCTACTTTGGGTAGTGTTTAGTAAGCATCATATATTTAACCAACCGAACTGGGATAAAGGAAGACAAGAAAACTATGTTTAATCATCAATCTTCCCTCTTGTTTAATAGTTTTACTTTTAATATTTACCACCTTATATTTTCGCTTTAATATTTTCCTTCTATAGTGATTAAAGTGTCTTGGATATAAATAATTTTGGTAGGATTGAGAAATCGTATTACTTTTGAAATAGTTTTTATGCTAAAACTACTTTTTATACCACACTAGCTTTCCCCAGCGCGCTTCGCTACACCCCTCCAAAAAAAAAATAAACACTTGAAAATAAAAGCATGGTCAAGCTTTAACTCAAAAATGCATCTTATTTTAGGAGAAGGCAGTGTAAAATTTGGAGTTGGTCACTTTTGCAGTTCTATAATCTAATCTTCTTAGAGTAAAACATCTTCTTAGAGTAAAACATTTCAACAACCTATTTTACTTGGCTAGTTTCACGACAAAAATTGTTCAGTTTTTGTGCGAGATACAACCCAACTAATCTGTTTTTTGCTAGCCTATGCGTATTAACAAGATTATAATTTTTCACTTTGTATTGGAGGTATCACGCCCAATGTCATAGTCCTCTATATTTTTCAAGATTATAGACATTAGTTACTTGTGTAAAGCTTTCAAACTTTACCTTTTGTAGTTCTCTAGCTACACTCTAAAGCACTTTTGTTTAAAACTAGGTCGATAATAGTAGGCAACACTTTACCGAATATTTTCGACCTAAAATTAGACACTATATTTTTAAACCTATTGTTGAATTTTGAACAAAATATGTTTAATCATTTTACACAAATTGTGTTTAATTTTTTCTCTTTTGTATAATTTTCTAAATTTTCTTTAAATAAAAATGCATTTCATAACTGTGTTAAATTACATTTATTCTAATAAATATACCTACAATAATATTAACATTGATCCGTAATTTGTTTGATGATGATATAAGAACGGGATATCAAGAACTAACGCTGATAGACGTTGCACCAGTGGTGTTTGTATTATCAATTTCTTTATGTTTGGTGATGCCACTATTGTGATGAAATTATGATTACTGATATTATTAATGCCGGCAGCAATAAATCTTGCACTACTGCCATCAACAGCTACACTACTAGAACTGTGAGTATTTGCTCGTGGAAGCAGTTAAGACGGCAGCAGTGATGGTTGCTGTTTTTAACTGCAAGTACTTGTAGCATTATGTATTTGGTTATTCTTAATATTGTTACTGCGGTGGTCAATTATTTTGCGCCATTAATGCGTCAATCAATTTTGCGGCATAAACTTAAATTCAAAATATTCATAAGTTCCGTTCAAATGCGGTCAAGGACTTAGTTTTTTTACGTATTTAAATTTGGCAGATGCTTCACCACCTAATTGATCGGACGTTGTGGTAGTTCGTTCTATAGAACATGAAGCTGAATTGGGTTTACGAGTAGTATCTAGAAATACTCTTTATATTAATTTTGGGCACATCCATGGAGGAGACAGGAGTTGGTGTCCATTTGGTGGCACTATTGTTGACATCTGCTACTGTTTCTGCATCTACCCGGTTTAGGAGTTCAACTACTTCATCAATTGGGTTGATATTACTTTTTAGTTGAAACAAAGATTATATTTTCTTTTTTTAATATTTTCTGTGATTTAACAAAATTAATTGAATAAAAAACACAAAAAGTTTATCAAAACACAAAAAAAAACTGATTTATAATTTTTCTTCCTTTGACAGCATTTTTATTTTTCTGCGTAAAATTAACAAATTATGTGTTTTGTTGCAAATAACCGTAAAACCGACGTAATATTACACAACAAATTATTTTTAACCAAAATTTAGGCACTATGTGATCCTAAATTTTAAGCAATATTTTAGATTGTACATGATAATAATTCGCATAGAAAGTACCACGCCCACCCACCATTGTAGTCTATATTTTGCTAGTCTATATTTTGCTAGACTAACTATTGTAAATCTCTTTATCTCGTAAGCGCTCGCTATTTTCACGTCAAAAATGTTTTAGTTTATATGCAAGGCACCATGCCCAATGTTCCATTCCAATCGTGTATTAACACGATAATCATTTTTACTTTTTATGGGAGGTACCACTCCCACTATCCTAATACAGTCTATATTTTGCTAGACTAAGCACATTAGTATGTGCAAAGTTTCAAGGCTCTACCTATTGTAATTCTCGAGGTACACGATAACAATTTTTCGATTTATATGGGAGGTACCACGCTCACTGTCTATAATCTATACATACTTATAATAAAACTGTACATGAAATACTTTTTGAAAATTTAGTTTCTAGTGAAGTTAGTTACTCCCAGCTTAGACGAGCGAACATTTGGAAGAATTCTTTTTGTTTTTTCATTTGTGTTCGAACTAACGAATCAAATTATAAAGTACATTCTTTAGTTCAGCTAATATTTTTCGTTTTATTTTGTTTCAAGTTGCACATCATCCACAACTTATCCAGTAGTTCTTAGTTCTAAAAACGAGTAATTGGACTTCTTATCATGTTTACACTTGGAGCTGTTGCAGTATTAAACTGTTGATGGTATTTTCTTTGTGCTGTGACAATTGATGGTTCGAAAACATAACAAAATTTAAAAATGTTTACGCGTTGAGTATAATAACATAAATTATTATTAGATTATTTAACAACTGTAAAAATTAAAAAGTTATAAGAATTTCAAATCATTCAGACGAGTTGGCCTTCCCTATAGTAGTTTAATTGATCTAGCATATCAAATTTCTATCTTAGTTATTTCTAATTATATTTTTTTACGATTACTATGCAATTTATTCTTTATATAAATTGAATGGATTTGAAAAAATAACTTATTTACAATTTTAATTTTAATTATTTAAAAAAACAAGTAAGAGTGCTATATTCAGCCATTCGGATTCGGATCCTATATACCCTTCACCATAGTAATGCTAGATATTGTGTAACCCTCTTATGTTTCTTTGTAAAAATATTATTTAAAATTTATTGTAATTTTTTTTTTAAATATGTAAACATTTTTTATTAAAAAATTTTTTAAATCTTTATTTAAAAATTTTTTGTAAAAATTTTCTTCACATTTTTTTTTTTTTTTAATTTGTTGAAATTTTTTTGTAAATATTTTTTTGAAAATTTTGGAAAAAATTTTTTGTAAATATTTTTCTTAAATTTTTTTAAATAGGCCTATTGACTTCGCCTGGTTACCAGTGTGCACTTTGTGGGTCTATTGGCTACCTCTATAAGTATTGCTTTCTATAAAGGCCATTCATACAAGTCAAAGCAGAAAAACCTTTCCAACCTAACCTGTCCGCCGTCTAATATTTATTTAACAAAAAAAGCAAAAAAATATCATTAAAACCGACAAAAAATTAAAAAAAAACTTGACAAAATATAGATGGGCGTGGTTTTTAACCGCAGCCCCTCCGAAGGAATGATGTGATGTTGCGGAACTGCAATCTCAAAATTTTCGAAACTATGCCTGGCAGATTGATGGGCTTAAGTCTTCTGTATATCGACTGTTGCTTTGGCAATTGACCTTACTACCCGAATACGGACAGATGGACATCGCTTAATAAGGGTTTCTATGTATAGAAATCCAGAATATATATACTTTATGGGATCGGAAATGAATATTGTAGAAATGAAGGGAATAATAAAAAATAATTAAGTAGAAAATGTTAAAGTAGATTTCCAACACTCCTCCTTAAATTGAATCAAGTTTTATATCAGCCCTTTAATACAGAACTGATGTTTAAATTTCTGGGACTAATTTCGTTAAAGCTTAAAGTTTTCTATTTCAATGCCACCTTGCATAAAATATAACAACAGTGAATCTGCCTAGTTCTGGAATGACAACTTCAGTAAGTTATCCATATGTGAGCGCTTTGAGAATTGAATTCTTATAATAAATATCTTTAGCACACTCTGTTAATACAATATATTCACCTTCAGCGATAGACTTTGTAGCAACTCGTTGCTTATATTCTGCGAAAATAAAACAAAACCCTGATTGAGATAATTAGAATCCTGAACCCAATTTCCATCCACAAAACCAACTAAAGGCCATGATTCACTGTCATACTCAGTCGTATGATCTGTCAAAAATACGATTTGATAATCTTGTGAAAAATGCATGAAATAGTATTTTCCAAAATCTTTTTTTGTACGCTAGAGTGGCACCTACAACGTCATTTTGAAACGATTTTTGATTATGAAAGAATTCTGTCAGATATTTTTGTGATTGAATCGTACGATTGTGTAGGATAGTGAATCCTGGCCTTAAAGGCAAACTATTTTTCTCATAACTTTTGTTGATTTTAAATATCTAATACCCACCAAAGCTGAATTCCAGTGTTGGTTTTCTTGGATGATGAGAAAATTGTGATAGCCAATTTTTACTCTGCAGGAAATATCTGCTCTACTGAATACTGCTATATGTAACAAATAACCAATAATTTATTGAAAGTTTGCCTTATCTATTTTTTATGTATTTTTTAAGACCATATCTTTCAATTGAGTTTTCAATATAGGCTGACGCTAACAAATAGCCAAAGATCTGATTTTCTGATTATTTTCAAGCCCTATACAGTATTTAGGAACCTTCAGATCTCGAATCTTAAAATTTTCTGCGAGCTTTGCAATAACCTATTAGTGATTTTCTCATTGATACTATCAACAATGTGATTTGACGCTATTCGTTTTTTTTTTTTTGGATCTTTAGATATAAAGATCCGAATCTAGTAAATAAATCCTTTGTGGTTTATTTGCTATTTTTCGAGCTCTACAAAGAGAATATTCGATTTACTGCGAGGGGTATGTGAAAATGGAAGCTCCGCTTACGCGCTATCCATGGTGCATATTTTAAGAAGCCGACCAAAAATCATTTTTTTATAGTTACCGTTTTCCAAGTTATATTAGTTATTTGAAAGTAAATACCAGTGTCCTATAGGATGATTTTTTACAATTTTCTTTTTGGCAACACAGTTTTTTTCCGCTCAGCTGTTTTCATGTAACATGTTGCTGTTAAACATGTTTAGATTGATCTATGATTTAGTCATGAATCAACTTACAAACGAACATCGCTTGCAGATTATTGAATTTTATTATTAACGCACACAAGCTGTAGTTCTTCTTATAGTTCTTCAAATATACGTATTTTCTTTATATAAAGGTACCGATTCCTGGATAAAATCTTAAAATTAGAATAAATTCTAAAATTTTAAAAATTATTGTAAAGCAATGTAAAAGGTGTTTAATATATTCCGCTTTCTAAAATAAAAGGTTTAATACATTTAAATCGGTAAAATTGCGAACTTTTACAGACAGGCAACAAAACAGTTACTGTTTTCTACTATGTAAAGATATTCATGCTCTGTTAAACTAACGTGCACTTCTTTCATTTCATGGTCGCCGACCTTCTAAGGCACCGGCATTTGTGACTAAATTTCAGAACTCAACTATGAATGGCGAACGCTACGATGATTCCATTTTTGTGTTTGCCCAAAATGGATTTGACTGACATGTGGTTTCAACAAAACAGTGACACATACCAAAAAGCAGACGAAACCATGGCGCAATTGAGAAGCGAGCTATGTGAATGTTCACGTTTGGGGCCATTGGGTCAATTGTACGCCTAGATCTATTAGACGAAGTAATTTTTTCCTTTAAAAATTTTAAATTTTGAAAATTTAAATTTTATTAGGCGAGTGGAACTATTTATATTACATAAATATGAAATTTGTAGTCAAGCTTAAGTTCGATTTATTCTCTCTGAGAAAGAATAATTTAAATTACAAATTAGGTGATAGTATTAAAGAAATTCGTAATTTAAATTATTCTTTTTTAGAGAGGTTAAAACGAACTTAAGCTTGACTACAAATTTTAAACTTTTTAACAAAAAAAGATTCAAATTAGACGAAAATCTACTACGTAATGGGGCACAACTGTACAGATGCGCAAGAGTTGGCTTAGTTTTAAAATAATCACAAAATTTTGTTTTTACGTGCTGCGACCGCAGAAGGACAAACAGACAGACAGACAGGAAATAAGTATAGATTAATGTTTATAGCATTAGTAATCATCTAAATAATAAAGCCAATTGAATGGGTATTAAAAACGTTGTTATCTGTTTTATTTTAATTTAAAGTGGAGGCAAACTCCACCCCTTACAATTATAATGATAGTTACAATAATGTGCATTATATAAATACGAGTATAAATAGAAGAATTATCAAATTAATAACTTAGCCTAAGTTTAGTTAAATAAACTAAAATAATTTCTAACAAAATATTAAAATAATAAAAATAAAAGGATATTTTGAACCACCCAAAAGAAGAAATTTTAACTTTTCATGGAAATAAACTTGACCTCCATTTATACTTATTATAAAAAATTTTCCTTTGCAACTATAGTCATTAAAGTAGTTTTAATTACAATTATTATTTATTTTTTTTTTTTCTAACAATTTTAATTTTAAAAATATCGTTAGAAAAAAAATACTGATATTATTAAGAGTAGAACAATTAAATTTATTCGAAATTAAGAGTGAACATTTTCTTAAGCATTACAAAAAGCATGCGCTGGATTTACTCTGTAGGAAAATGTGTATAAGAGTATAATGAAAAGATTAAGTATAAAAGCAACAGAAACTTAATTTGTTACACTGTTAGATAAGCTTAACTTCTTAGCTTTCGCTACAAGTAGCATTGTAATATAAAGAGTTAAAGACGAAACCAAACAAAACTTTTCATTATTTCAAAAAAATACAAGAGATACGAAACAAAAACCAACAAAAAAAATAACAGAATTTCAAAAAAAAATAAATACGATAGTGATTATTCGTAATCCAGCCTGCCTGCTTGGATGTATTGACACCATCAACCACTGACTGACCCATGCGTGTGAAGAGACCAACGAACCAAATAAGCAGTCAACTAGGAATAAAACAAAAACAACAAATCAATACTCGCAATATTTTTACAGTTTAAAGATTCACAATATTGCAAAAATATTTGCTTCATTTCAAGGTTGTTTATTAACCGACTTCAAAAAAGAAGGAGGTTATCAATTCGTCTGTGTGTTGCTTTTTTTTTTTTTTTTTTTTTTTTTTTTTTTGTATGTTTGTGCCTTCATAACTCGGTCATTTCTGAACCGATTTTAAAAATTTTTGCGCCATTAGAAAGGTTATGGCTACAGATTGGTCCCATTTTAAAAACAGTTTAAAAGTTTAAAAATTAAAGGGTGTCCCCATACAACATACATGTTTTTTACGTGTATTATGAACTTTATAGGTCACCCATTTAAAATTAGAAAAAAGTGCGTATCACTATAGCTCCCAATAACAAAAAGTAATTCAAAAATAAAATTAAAAATTAAAGGGTGACCCCATAGGTGACGTAATTTCACCTTTATGGTCCTATCTTTTGAACCGTTATAGATAAACACTTGAAAGTTGCACATAATGTTCGTTACTATGTCTGTTATAATAAGTATAAATATTTAAAATTAGAAATTAAAGGGTGTCCCATTAGTTGGTTTATTTTGATATATATATGGTAAAAATTTTGAACCGTTATAAACAGACAGTTGAAATTTACAAAGAACTTGTATTGCTAAGTCCGCTAAAATAACAAGTGTAAAATATGAATTTGGAAATTAAAGGGTGTCCCAATAGTTAATGTAAAAGTGATATATATGGCCAAACTTTTCAACTGTTATAGATAGACAGTTGAAATGTACATAGAACCTATATTGCTTAGTCCGCTATTACAACAAGTATAAAATTTGGATAAATTAAAGGGTGTCCCCATTATTGATGTAATTTGACCATTATGTCCTTATCTTTGGAACCGTTATAGACAAACACATGAAAAATAGACAGAATATTCACTACTATGTCTGGTATAACAACAAGTATAAATATTTAAAATTGGAAATTAAAGGGTGTCCCAATAGTTAATGTAATTTGATGTATATGGACACAAAGTTAAATTTTACAAAGAATCTGCATGACAAAGTTCTCTTTAACAAGTATTTACATTAAAATTTGAATTTAAAGGGTGTCCCAATAGATGACGTCATTTGATATATATGACCCTATCTTTTAAATAGTTATTGACAAACACTTAACAATTAGACAGAATGTCCATTACTATGTGTGTTAAAATAAGTATAAATATTTAAAATTATAAATTACAGGGTGTCGCAATAGTTTATGTAATTTGATGTATATGACCAAACTTTTAAGCCGTTACAGACAGACGGTTGAAATTTACAATGAACCTATATTGCTACGACCGCTATAACAAGTATAAAATTTGATCTCGGAAATTACAGGGTGTCGCAATAGTTAGTGGAATTTTCTGTATATAGCCAAACTTTTGATCCGCTGTATACAGACAGTCGTTTGGCATTGGTTTGACCTGAAAAAGCACAGAACCCTGGGGTCTTGTGCCCCTATATACTCCGGAAGTACTGCTCCCCCGGTAGAAAATCGACTGATATTTGTTTTAGATTATGGAATTCAAAAATTAGTTTTTTATCTGAATTGACAGTTTGTGCAATGACATTTAAAAAATCCCGCTACAATCTTCCTCGAATATAATATAATCATTGTATAATTACCGTCTTAAAGAAACATGATTTTAAGTTTGCTGTTTTGAAGTCGGTTTTTTTTTGCAAGAATTATTTAATTTGATATACTTTCGTTTTCGTTTTCTTTTTCATTTTATCTTAAAATTCCCTTTTTTCGTTTTTCTAGTAGACGTTTGTTTCTTTTATTCGTTTTTGGTTCTATTTTAACCGGTCGTCATTAAAAATTTAACGGGAAATAGTGAGAGTAAATTACAGTGCTTGTCTACGTGTATCGGAATGTTAGTAAGTGTGTATGTGTTTCTGTGTGTTTGTGAGTGCAACAAGTTATTAAGCAAACACTTTCACAAGTAAATATTTATGGTACACACATACATACATACATATGTAAGTATGTATGTAGATGTAAGCAAGGATAACAGTATATATATTGAGCATGCAGGGTCATGTATGCATATTTTGTTGTAAGTGCGTGTTTGTTTAAACTTTTTGCAGTGTCAAAGTGTACATTTACGAGAGTATTTTTTAATGTATTTTTTATTTTTTTATTTTTCGTGTTTGAGTTTGTGTGAAAATTGCTAGACATTGAATATGTAAGTGATTTTTACTAAAAAGGGTAAAACATATTTTACAAAATGTTTTTAAAGGCACTTGCTTCATAAAGGAATTTTAAGTGAATATTTACTAGATGAGAGTGTAGAAATAATTATCAAAGTAAAAACTTTAGCATTAAAAATCAATTATATATTTTTTTTTTGTTTTTAATAAAATAACTATTATAAAAGTTATATTAACATTATGTTATTATGGCTCAGCTTTTTTTTTTAGTTTTCAATTTAAACCCAGAATAAAAGTTGAATTAGTTTTTATCAATCATTTTTCAGACGAAGTTATGTAAATATGTTCATACGTCAATTTGGTGTTTGATCAGAACAGCAATAAATTTTACCTTCAATATTTGTAATTCTTATTTTGTGCTAGACGCGTCATTAACCTATTCTTCTTTAAAAATGAACTGGTAAACCAGTGACTGTTTCTAGTGAACCACATCGATAATTAATACCCTGTTCAGACATAGGCCTTAATTGCGAAATTAGAATACTTACTCAGTTAAGGGCTTAATTAAGCTTAATTTACACTACGAGAACTCAATTACTAAATAGAAAAATTAATACATGATTGCGCCACAAATTGAATAAGATACGAAATGCAACCCTGTTGTGTCTCACTGAGAAGTATGTTCAGTGAGAAAAATTGAGTCACTGCTTGGCACCATAATATTAGGTAGTCGCTTAACTACAACAAGAAAGAGCAGATGCTGACTGAAATTAAAAATTATACAGCAAATTGTGGGTTTTTACCTTTTAGTGCTCTTAATTGTATCAAATAAAATTGCAAAATTTTTTTAACCACAACTTTTATTTTTTTTTTTTCTTTTTTTTTCAAAACAACAGCAAAACGAAAAATTGCTTACGATTATAATAAAAACACTGCTTTTCCAGCTATTAAACACTAATTGAGTAAGCTTAATTGAGCATTTGTGAACACTAAATTAAATCGCTCATTTAAATTAAGTTGTCTCAATTAAGAAAACATTTCTGAACAAAGTATAACGTATTGATAAACAGGAGTATTTGTCACTAAGCTCGTGAAAAAATCAATTATTTCCGCATTTCATTTATTTCAAACCGACTTTTGTGCTTGTGCCAGTAGAACTCAATCATTTCTGAACCGATTTTTTTATTAGAAAATTTATGCTTACACATTGGTGTCATTAAAAAAATCAAAATTTTAAAAATTAATTAAATAAAAATTGAAGGATGTCCCAATAGATGATGTAATTTGAACTATAGCCCTATCATTTGAACCGGAATAAACAAAAACTTGAAAGAGATATTATGTGTATTAACCTTATAATAAATTAGAATTTAAGTTGATGTATATGGTCAAACTTTTATGGGCAGACAGTTGAAATTTACAAAGAATCTGTGTTGTTAAGTCCTCTATAATAAGTATGAAAGGAAATTAAAGGGTGTCCCGATACGTGATATTACTTTATGTATATGGCTCTACCTTGTGGACCATTATAGACAAACGCTAAAAATTAAAAATATCTGTTTTGCTCTGTCAGCAATAATAACTGTAAAAAATAAAGGGTGTCCTCATAGCTGACGTAATTTTCGTGTATGGTCTTAACTTTTGAACGTATATTACTATAAACATTATAACAACAAGGTTAAAATTAGAAATTAAAGGGTGTCCCTATTGTTAATGAAATGTTACGAGAAAATAAACATTTGTTTTTATTTTTCACACAAATTCTGTCTGTTGAAGGGTGTCTCCTTGTTAGGCTTTGTTGGACAGGTCAACGCTTGTTCCTTGTGATGCATGAAAGAGAAATGTGTAGAAGATCCTTAAAGTTACTGCAGATCCCAAAGTCCTGATAAATAAATTTATTTAAATAATTTGTTTAAATAAATAAATTAATTTTTGAAAATTTGCAATTATTCGAACTATTTTGTATTACATACAAGGAAATTTATAGTCAAGATTAAGTTCGTTTTTATTCTCTCTAAGAAAGAATTAATTAAATTACAAATTAGGTGATAATAACGGGTCCGCGAAATAACTTTTTTTTGAAAATGCTATAAAAAAAAATACGGAATATTTTCTCAAATTTCTTTTTATTTGAAAGTACAATCCTTCCGGATAATAATGGAAAATAATTTCATTCAAACGGCTGCCTCAGTTGGCCATGCAGTAGCCTACATGATCATTCCAATTTTTAAGCACATTATCTATTGTGTGCAACTGTATTTCACCAATGGCCTCACGAATATTGTCCTTTAAAGCCTCAATTGTCTCTGGCTTGTCGGCGTAATACTTATCTTTGACGGCACCCCACAAATAATAATCCAACGGTGTCAAATCACAGCTCCGATCTGGCCAAACGACATCAGCTCTGCGGCTGATAATGCGATCTTCAAAAACAGGGCGCAAAACATCGAGTGTAGCTTCGGCTGTGTAGCACGTAGTGCCGTCCTGTTGAAACCAAATGTTGCCAATATCCTCATCTTTTTGTGAAAAAAAATTCGTTCAACATGGCCCGATAACGATCGCCATTGACTGTAACGGCCACTCCTTGTTCATTTTCGAAGAAAAATTGCCCAATTATGCCTCTGGACCAAAATCCGCAGCAAACAGTGACTCGTTTTGGGTGCATCGGCTTTTCAATGTATGCGTGCGGGTTTTCTGTGCCCCAAATGCGACAATTTTGCTTGTTTACATACCCGCCAAGATCAAAATGAGCTTCATCTGAAAAGATAATTTTTTTTGGAAAATCGGCAATATATAAGTCAATATTTCCCAGCGTTATTCAAGCGTATACACAACCATATTCGTTTAGCGGAAGGATAAAATTAATTATCTGTCAAATCAGACAAGAGCTGTTACCATTCACGAAATAAGCACTAGTTGAAAAAAAAAACGTTAGATCGTTAAAGAAAAATTGGGAAAATTTAATTTTATGACACCAGCAGAGCGGAATGCACATTTTCTAGACAGCTACGTCCGTCATCAGCACTCTTCGAATCTATCTAGTTAGGGCAGTGTTTAGTTGTAAGCATCATTATATTTAACCAACCGAACTCAGATAAAGGAATACGAGAAAACTTGTATTCAATTATCAATCGTCAGTTGGTGAGAACGAAGTCTACCACTACCTTAAGCATCCCTCTTGTTGAATATTTTTACTTTCATATTTATCATCTTATATTTGTTGTTCCTGCAATGAAAGCTACTTTTGTTTATTTGTTTTACTTCCAACATTCGTATTTTTTTTAATAAATTGGTTTAAATAAATAAATTTATTTAAATAATTTGTTTAAATGAATTTATTTATCCGAACTATTAATAAATAAATTTATCTTAGTAATATCAAAACCCGATAGGACTACAACGTCTTGCAGCCTCAAACTGCCAAACCCAATTTCCATATAGTAAACGTGGTCTACGAGGCCCACTGTAGTTCTTGCTGAAAATTGATATCACAGTACCTTAGGGGGACGCAGACTTGTCAATATATCTATTGATGGTGGCTCGGTATCCTAAAGAATTCCAGGTTGAAAGGTTTTGCAATCTCATCTAAAGATGTCCGGCATTCCCCAACTATAAGTAGCTTACCGCAACTTTTCTGTGGTTGGACGTCTTTGGCATATATCCTATGGTGTCTCAGCCAGATTGCCACTCTTTTTATGGCTTCAATTTCGGCCTGAACAGTTGTGGATTTTGTTGCCTTAACTTCATTCCAGTTTGAAATTGGGAGATAAGGATAACTCGCCCAGCACCAGTGTCTGTTTTTGACCCGCTTGTATAAGCTTCCAGCGCGTCGCATTGTTTTTTGTTCCCATAAAACGATAAAACTAAAGGGCATTTACGCAGACTTCTGATATTTGGCCCGACATTTTCATCTACGTAAATTAAGATATATTTGTTTTGAAAAAAATCAGACAAGGAACACGCCTACCGAACAAGTTCGAAAAAGTACAAGTTGTTATATTTGCAATATAATTCAACAAACTATGAGAACTTGGATTTTTTTATGCATATCAAAACCGGTGAATTCGAAAGAAAATCTAAGACGAAAGACCCCGAGTTTGTTTTACTTCTCTTAACCTATAATCCCTTTCATATGCATATCTATACTGAATTCAATATACCTGTGATCAAAACAAGAACATTTTCTTAAGATACTCCATGGCCTGGTCAAACCTGAAAGCATTTAGTAGCGTTACATAAAAAATGCCTCTTATATTTACTACAACAAAACAAAACTTAGCTACGTCTATATTAAGATAAAGAATGAAATCAAAGATTGGGTCACTCCATGCGTTGGAATCCAGGCTACTTTATACGAATTGATATGCTTTGAAGTCGGCTCCGGTGATAACCGGTAGATTAAATCTAGGTTCCATTTTTATTTCTTCGCGAATATTTGAAGGAGGCGTGTATGATTGGGCCTGTTTTCGTCTCCCAAATAGATGCTACCGCAAAAGTCGTCCCATATAATACTTCCTACGTTTTTACTTTACTATACGTAGTGTAGGTAAAGTGTAGTAATCTGGAAAAAAAAGTCTATGTCGGGATTTCAACGGATTTATACGTTTTGAGGTCTCCAGAATCAATTTTGGATATTTTCGCCATGATGACTGTGGGTGGGTGGGTGTGTATGCAACTATTTTTGTGGAATCATCCCGTTTGATATACCAGAATGAAGTCCAGTATGTGCTTGTGGTATATGGAGAAGAAGAGCTGTATAGTTTTTGGTCATAATTATTTTCGGTTACATTATTTTGTTCGATTTTGCTTTGAATTTAGTCCACACCAAATTTTAACACTCTTACATATTTATTTTGTATAAAGATACTCTTCCCTAGGTAAAATTCTAAAAATTATTGTAAAGCTCTGTAAAAGGTTTCTAAAATATTTTAATAACAAGGTAATTCCACAAAGTAAAAATACAAATCAAATACAAATTTTAAAAGGATACTAAGGTACCTCCTTACAAAATTTTGTTAAAATCTATCCATTAGTATCTACGTGATGTGAACACATAAAAAGATAGACAGACAGACAGACAGGCAATGAGTTACTATTTTCTTATATGTATAGATGAACAATGTAAAAACGGGTAGGGTGCCCCATACAACATGTGATTTGGATGTATAAAGTTTTATCTAGCACAACTTATGTATTATTGTGGCTCTAAAATAAGTAAATAAACAAAGGAGGCACCCATAGCACGTGATGTTGACGTATATCACATTATATTATGACCAATAATAGAGAGATACTTGAAATTACACAGAGTGTTGTGCTTTATTTACGCTATAAAAACAATTATGCAAATTAAACATTATGCAGAGACTGCTGATGACGGACGTAGCTGTCTAGAAAATGCATTCCACTCTGCTGGTGTCTAATTTTTTTTTTTATCTCTCTATAGTTAAGAACTTAAGCCTAAATAATTAATTTATTCATTTAAAAATAGTTCAAATAAAATTCATATAAAGTTGTCATATTACTATATTTATATTTATGTATATCTGGGCTATATTAAAAAAAATATGCCTTAAAATATCTTCTTTAAAAATGTATATTTGAAGAGATTCGATCCCTTTATTAATTTAAATCGTTTTTAAGCTCACAACTGAAGCTAGTTTTATAGAATAGACATTGATTCCCATCCATGAATACTTGTGCACTTCCTTTTAAATTTGCTGTGGTTATCGTGCGGTATATGAAGGACTTTTATTTGCAGCTAAATATTGCCAATAAAAGGAAAAGTAAGCTCTTCATCAGTTTTCGTAATAAAAAACATTATTATCATAAAGTAAAAAGTATGTCTCACGAAGCATAAATTTTGAGAAAACACGAATTATTTATTTGTAGGTTCTTTTAGTTCGGTTCTTTTTGTGTTCGGCCGTGTTTTACGAATCAGAAATTAATTAATAATATTTTAAAAACAAAAAAAATTCTTTAACATTCAGGCATTTTTTTTAAACAAATCTTTAATATTTTATTATTTAAATAAGAAATAAAGTCTGGATAATGCAGCTTTTATTTTTAAAAACTCGTTCCATCAGTTGTCATTTTATTTAGCTTTCAAATAAACACATACTTTGAAAAATGTTTGCACATAGTCAACCACATTTGAATGCATTTATACATTTAAGCTGATTATTGTAATCCATCTTTAGAAATATTAAAAAAGAAGAAGAAATACAATACAAAAGAATAGACAAATCGTGCAGTATTTTCGCATGACATAGAAATTATTTGAAAGTTCGTAAGACATGCAAAGCCAACACATTTGTTGATTGGCTTTTAGTACACATCACAGCCAACCACAATAAACTACGCATACGTATGTGAATGTAAAATTTGTGTACACGCAAAGAAAAACCATGGTTATGGTATTGTCACAGGAACCACATTATGCGCTCTGTAACAATATATGGTTGCGATGAACACATTTTAGTTGTTTGTAACATTACTTTGGTCCGGGTAAAAAAGTTTTGTTTAAAATTTTATCATTAAATGGTTACTACGTACAAAAAATTCAACAAGGTTGGTATTAACTATTTAGTATTTAATCCACAACCAAAGTTTTTTCGTAGGTAACCAAAAGATTTTTAAAAATTTAAAAATTATTTCTTTGTTTATGTCATCGTAGTGCTTTAAAAAAATAATAAAAAAAGTATAAACAATTGTTTCGGGAATTCAATTTAAGATTAAATATTTAATTATTTCTTTTTCGCTGATGAATTAAGCGCGTGGCAACCATCTTCTCTGGATATCCGCAATTCGAGTCCTCTCGGTGTGTGACTGTAATTTATTTTTAATTTTTAGACCAAAAAATCTCGAAATAATGCAAATCAACAGGGATAATATTACTGATGATGAAATGTTCGCAGATACAAAACGAAATAGGTCGGTGATGTAATTTACCAGGTGACATTAAAAGTGAAGATTTCTATACCTGTGCTGAATAAGCTGACGAGGATACAAACTCAACCGTTGAGACCGGCGTTGATGTCGTTCTCAATCACAGTTTACAAGAATGCTTTTGGAGACAATTTAATTTGTACTTGAAAGACTACATGAAAAAGGTGTTGGCTGAATTGAAAAAGAAATCCCCCGAAATTGATGTCTTCAAGAACAATTCTTTACTGGTAAATCCATGAACTGCGATGGTATCGGCCATGTCCGAATGCCATTAAATCGATGACCAAAGTGTTCCCTCCCTTATTTCCTTGAAACACGGTTCGGAAGAAATAAAATGCTAATTAATTTTTTGTATCTATGTATTAATAAAATCATCTGTTTTTATATAAAATCAGTAACAAAAAATAATAAATAATTTTCGTTGTTTCTGTATTTGAAAATGTAAAAAAACTGGCATATCCATTTCATATGACATTCCATATTTTTTAACCATACTATAATCGTTAATTTAACCATAATATTGTAATGTTCAACAATAATATGGTTTTAATGCAACCATAATATGTTGCTCTTAGATTATGATTACCTCAACCATGTGTTTTCTTTGCGTGTATAAATACACACCCACCCAAACATGAATGCTAAGTACTTAAATACAGATGTAGACAATTGCATTGGAACTGCTGCAACTGACTTAATTTTTCGTTTCTTTCTATTAAATTCAATGTCTGCTTATAACCATAAAAATATTTCATTTTCATACAAACGAGGGCAGTTTAATGATTCTGTGACTTTTTTGGATAAAAGTTATTTTTTAAGCAAATGCCATTCATTTCTCCACCCTTCACTACAAAAAATAAGATAGGCGCACAACACGTACAAAGGGTATATAAAAGTTTGTCATTCCGTTTGTAATTTCAACAATATTAATTTCCGACCCCATAAAATATATATATTCTGGATCCTTATACATAGAGAAATTGATTAAGCGATGCATGTCTGTCAGTCTGTGATCGCGTTGAAATCAACTTTACCAAGGCATTAGAAGAGATGCAGGAAGAGATGCTATATAGATTGCAGGAAGGTCCTAACTTTTACCAAAAATTGACTGTAAAATTTTTATCGAAAAAAAATTTTATCGAAAATTTTATTGAAAAATTTTTGTAAAAATTTTATCGTAAATTATTTTTTGTAAAAATTTAACAGACAATTTTTGGTCAAAGTTAGGACCTTCCTGCATTCTATATAGCGTTAGAATGGGCAGCCTAAAGCAAATTGGATGTCATACTGACCCCCCAATGTGCCTTTTAACTGCTCCTGGTTCCCAGTGGGCACCCTATTGGTTAATCGGTTACCTCTAAGTGTATTGTTTTTCGATACAATTTTTACAAAAAAATTTCAATAAAATTTTACAAAAAAATGTTGATAAAATTTGTACAAAAAAATTTTCGATAAAATATTTACAAAAATAAAATTTGTACAAAAAATTTTTGATAAAATTTAACAAAAAATTATCGATAAAATATGTACAAAAAAATTTTGATGAAAAAAAAAATCCGTGTTTAATAAATGTTTATGAGTTTGTACAAACTCCAAAAAACTTTCGATAAAATTTGTACAAAAAATTTTCTATAAAATTTGTACAAAAAATGTTCAAAAAATTTTCATAAAATTTTATAAAAAAATGTCTATAAAATCTTAAATTTTTAATAATATTTAACATTACTTAGGGTGAAGGGTATATATAAGATTCGGCATGGGCGAATATAGCACTCTTACTTGTTTTTTATTATAATAAGACAAACAATAAGACATTTTTTATGGGTAAAACCCATTTTATTGGAATATAACAATAAAAATTATAATATATAGTGTAATTTTGAATAATTCTGGGGAGTCTACTGTAAATCTGGAAGGGCCCAAATCTATTACCTCCCAACCGTATCTAGAAGTTAGAAAGAAGGAAATGCTTAGTCTGAAGGTGGTAAATGTAGAGAATATGCTGGATGGGGTACCAGTTGGTAGCCCAATTCATGAATTTTTGATTTAGTAACATTTAACGCGCGGATAGCGTATTTAAATTCAAATAATTTTGCATGCCTTAGACACCTAATGCCTTCTCATTCTCCTATCGTCCAATATTATTTTATAGATTTTATTTTATCGGAGTCCGAAACGTTTGGCATTATTTGTTCTGCTTCGACAATTAGAAAACTCTGTAATGGTACAGAGTACAGTGTCCCCATAGTATTTATTACGACTTTCTGTGGTTTCGAAATTCACGTTTCCCTATTTTCGCTGATATTATGTCTGTTTTCAATAGTTGTCAAAACAAACTAATAGATGCAGCTTTTTAAAACTCGACAGTAGTCTAGGATATGATTACCAGTTAGCGGGAGAAGAAGTACGAAATGGCAGGAATTATCAAATTGTCCTCGCATATACATATGTATGTATGAACACCTAAAGATTTGAACACTTTAGAGAATCTAGAGAAATCATCTAATTGGGAATTCCTTAAAGAATGACTTCTAAACAAAATACATACTTTTCTACCTGATTTAGAGGACAAATTTATAATTTATAATACAAAATTCGATGTATGAAAGGAAGTATATTCAGGTCATTATCAAGCATCGTTCAGGTGATGTGCTTGCAAAATATTCCTCCTACGAGACACTCTATATGGAGTTACATACATACATATATTTACTTATGTGAGCAGCTTATGTAAAATATATTCACATGAACAGTTTGACAGTCTCTTCGCAAGCAAACTGTTCTTGTTTCCACTAAACAAGCATACTTCCATGTGTTAAAAACAAACATCAATTTCGACTATTGTACGTGTTCAGAAATTGTTTATGCTTCGTTTTCAGCTTTACTAAAACAATGAAATAAATTTAAATGCACTAGTTCCTTTTAAGATATAAAATATTTATAGTTGTGTTATATGGAACGATAATAAGATTGTGAATTGGATATGCATCACGTTATCCAACTCAGCTAAACAACACAAATACATTTTACAGTATCCATCTTATAAAACAAATAGTTGTCATAAGGGTTGGGCAAGAAAAATCAAAATTTTTCAGAAGAAAAAAACTATAGATATTTACTGACGATATTTATTTCCTAGTACTGATATTCGTTACTTGTTAAAAAATCACATCACAATATTCATTAAGTAAGAACATCAACACATCTGTGTTGTTTATGGTATATTTTGATTTAGAATCTACATTACCGAGGGGTGTTCATTCCATTCAACCATATTACCCGACTATTTGCGACACAATCTTAACTATCAAACTCTTTCTCTGTAGAAACACCCTTAATGTGTCTAACTACCATTGCAATTGCTCTAAGTCTTGTAAGATCAAACACAATCTACAATAATCACTCTTGAAGCACACTAAACGTTAGGATTTTTTACGAAACCGTATACAAATATATTATTTTTCGCTGTCAAAATAAAATACACACTTTTACAGGAAGACGATTATTTTGTCACCATGGTAGCTACACGCCCATCCAAGGTAGATTTATCTTACTAGGTAGTGTCGACCGTCCAGCTGATATAGTAGCTCGACATGTCAAAAGTTGTATGTGTTTAGAAAGCAGGAGTGAGAAAGCAATAAAACATATACACGCCTTCTCAATTTTCTTCTATGTTTTTTGACATTTCGAACTTTAAAGCAACAATAAAATGCCAAGTTATTCTTGTATTTGTGGTAGAGACGCCACTACCTAGTAAGATAAATCTACCTTGCGACCATCGTTGTGGCTATAGCCAAGTAAGGGTAATTTCAATTTTTGTAAGCGACAATGAGCAATGACAACGAGCTGAGAGAGAGGGAAGGAATAAAATTTTATTTGTTTAAACAGAACAGATTGTCACAAGGTTAAAAACTTATAAACTATTTAAAAGCACTTTCGTTAAATATTTTAAAGTTATTTTAATTTTAATATAGTTTATTTGACCTCTTTTTAATAATTTGTTGTTAATTATTTTTATTTTAAGCTTTAGTTCGTTAATTATTTTTATTTTCCATATTTCGCTACTCCATTGTGTAGCATCATCAGGAAAAATTAAAAAATTAAATTACAAATGATGATGCTACACAATGGAGTAGCAAAATATCGATAATAAAAATAACAAGTAAAAGTGCTATATTCGGCCGTGCCGAATCTTCTATACCCTTCACCACGGTGATTTTATTTATACAGACTTGTAAAGCATTATCCATATTGTTGACTCTTCACATAAATTAAAATAAGTCACATGAGAAAAAACTCATTACTCATACTTTAAAGAAATAGCATACAGCGGCGACGCAGCTAAATGAAAACAAATTCCGTTGGGCACAGTTGTCGCCGTGTTGTCAGCTACTTAATGATATTGAGGACAACAGCTACATCGTAAACTCTGACATTGTTGTAGAAATACTTATTTTGCTTTTATAAAATTACATAACTTTTTTCAAAAATTATAAATATTTCCTTCAAAACTTTTTGTTTGTATATGAATTTGTAAATAGAAATTAGCCTAAGTTTACGACAGCCACAACGTTGGTCGTGTAGGCATGTAGCTATACTGGCTCTAAAATAATCGTTTACCTTTAAACGTGTGTATTTTATTTTTGACAGTTTGTAGTCGGTATCTTGATGTTGACTATTGTTAAATGCATCTAAGTTTTAAAACAGAGATCTCATCTTTTTAAAATCAAACGAAAATTGTTTGTAAAAATTTTTTGTAAAAATATTTTTTTTTTTAATTTTTTGTAAAATTTTTAAAATTTTTTTTTTTTCGATAAATTTTCTGAAAACGGTTTGTAAAGTTTTTTGTTGAAAAAAAAAATTTTTTTTATTGTAATTTTTTACCAGTGGGTACCCTATGGGTCAATTGGCTACCTATATGTGTATTGCTCTCTATAAAGGTCTTTAACACAAATCAAAGCAGAAAACCCTTCCAACCTAAATCTACCTGTTATGGTTTAATATTAATTTGACAAAAAAAAGCAAAAGAGAATCATTAAGCCGAAAAAAAAATGTAAAAAAAAGGAATGCTCCGATGTTGCTGAATTGCAATCCCAAAATTTTCGAAACTATACCTGACAGATTGGTGTTAACTTAAATTTTTTGTATCTCTTCTGGTGCCTTGGCAAATGACATTTCAAACCCAAACATGGACAGACGGACAGACGGACATCGCTTAATCAACTTCTCTATGTATAAAGATCCAGAATATATTTACTTTATAGGGTCGGAAATGAATATTGTAGAAATTACACACGGAATGACAAACTTAGATATACCCTTTCCACCTGTGGTGAAGGGTATAAAAATATTTAACGACCTAAAGCTTGAAAATAAAAATAATTAAAAAAAATATTTTATACTACTTTTGTTAATCAAGCTAACATGGTTATGTGCAGATCCATATGAACTTTGCATGTAAATTGTTTGACCGTTTGACGTAAACAATAAAACTGCTGACGGAGACAGCGGCAAAGATCACTTATTTCATTTATTTAGAAACCAAAGTGAACATGTGGTTTTTATTAATTAGAGGGAAGTATTTTTATTGAAATGGAACAAGTGGCTATGGTTGAAGATGATATGATGACACGTCTGCTTCGTAAGCTAAGTGAAGTCGATCACGATAAAACGTGAACGACTTCAGGCACAAATTGAACATATTATGAGACAGGAGTCCGATCCATTCGAAACAAGTGGCGACGTAGAAGATGATGACTATTTTTCATATGATGACGATTTTGATGAAGCATTAGACATAGAATAGGAAATCGAGTTAGAGGCCGTTCTAAATGGCAATCATGATTACGTTGTGGGTTTGTAAAGCTCCAACCACAATTCAATCATCCAGCACATCTATCACTCAGGACCTCATGTACCA
Source organism: Phasia obesa (assembly GCA_949628195.1). NCBI lineage: Eukaryota > Metazoa > Arthropoda > Insecta > Diptera > Tachinidae > Phasia > Phasia obesa. The sequence continues at coordinate 30,287,611 of OX451218.1, read as the reverse complement.
GTCGAAAGATGTGGAAAGCAAATTCTCTACGACTATCATAATGTTACAAATTTTACTCTTAAAGGACTATTACAAGGAGCATCACCGACTCATCCAGCTATTTTCAAGTCATTATTGTCTCCTGAAATTGTTAGTATTATTGTGCGGAAAATCAACAGAAAAGCCATTAAAACGGTTTGGTGAAAAGAAAAGTATTCTAATAACAAGCAGTGATCTTGGGTAATGACTAATGCAGACGAAATGTATGCTTTTTTGGGATCTTGGTAATTGCTGGTCTGTTACACTCGAATTCGCACGCTATTCTCACGTCAAAAATGTTCCCATCAAACCTGTTTTTTGATAGACTATACGTATTAACACGATAACAATTTTTCACTTTGCATAGGAGGTATTACGCCCTCTATTCAAATTCAGTCTGTGTTTTTTTACACAATGTATCTTATTAAGGGGGTTACTGAAGCAAAATTCCAAGGCGGTACCTATTGCAGTTCTCTAGAACAGGATAATAATTTTTTACTTTGTATGGGGGGTACCACGCTCACTGTCCCAATTCAGGCTATGTTTTTCTATAGTATACGCAACGCGTGGGTATAGGGTTTAATTGTACCCACTTTAAAGACCATACCTATTATAGTTCTCTATGTACACAATAATAATTTTTCACTTTGTATGGGAGGTACCACGCCCACTGTCCCTGTATTTTGGCAGACTATGCGCTTTAGAACAAAGGTTTCTCTTGCAAAGTTTCAAGGCGTTATCTATTGCAGTTCGCCAGGAACACGATAATAATTTTCCACTTTGTATGCGAAGTACCACGCCCACTATTTCAATTCAGTCTGTATTTAACAAAACTATGTACGTTAATATGGCGGTTATTGGTGCAAAATTCCAAGGCGCTACCTAGTGCAGTTCCCTAGATACAGGATAATAATTTTTCACTTTGTATGGGAGGTACCGCTCCCGCTATTCCAATCCAGTTTGTGTTTAGCTAAACTATGTACGTTAATATGATGGTTATTTGTGAAAATTCCAAGGCGCTACCTGAAGTAGTTCTCTAGATACAGGATAATAATTTTTCACTTTGTATGCGAGGTACCACTCCCGCTATACCAATCCCGTCTGTGTTTAGCTAAACTATGTACGTTAATATGATGGTTATTTGTGAAAATTCCAAGGCGCTACCTGGAGTAGTTCTCTAGATACAGGATAATAATTTTTCACTTTGTATGGGAGGTACCACTCCCGCTATCCCAATCCCGTCTGTATTTAGCTAAACTATGTACGTTAATATGGTGGTTATTGGTGCAAAATTCCAAGGTGCTACCTAGTGTAGTTCTCTAGATACAGGATAATAATTTTTAACTTTGTATGGGAGGTACCACTCCCGCTATTCCAATCCAGTCCATCTCTCTCCAAACTATGTACGTTAATATATAGATTACTGGTGCAAAATTTCAAGCTGCTACCTATTACTGTTAGCAATATGATGCCACGCCCACGTCGAATATCAAAAAAATAAGTACCCTATTTTACCATATATATATATATATATATATATATATATATATATATATATATATATATATATATATATATAATATAATATATATAATTTATAACGCTACTAAGTCCTTGAATCGATACAAGTACTTCACTACTTTTATCCGCTTCGTTGCTACTACAATTATAAAATCGCTCTGTGCTCCTATATGTGAAAGCCAAAAAGACAGTAATTATGTTATCTACTGTCCATTACAGTCAAAACACCAATCTATTGGAAGTATTCAAGCTAGATAAAATTTTGCGCTACAAAAAATTTAAAGCGGGCTTATATGAAATAGATCAGATGTTGACTGGCTATTTATGCAAACACTTCAAAAATCGTTGGCCACTGTTGAGTTGAGTTCGGCAACAAATGTAATCGTCCTATATGTCTTAAGGAACATTCTATGCATTTACATAGTTACAAACTCCGTTGCTCTTTGTTATTTATATTAAAACGCTTAAATAAATAAAATTATTTCTTAAACTGTATTTCTAACAACATTTTTATGGGTCTGGTCAGACCCTTATGATGCAATTATCGTATCATAAGGTACCGAACATCGGTATTTTTATAGAAGTAAAATGTGTATGTCTACAACAATGTTAGAGGTTTCACGAAGCTGTAGCCTCTAATGTAATTAAGCAGCTGACTATACAGCGTACATCGTAACCAAAAGCGTTTGTAGTCATGTAGCTATTTAGCCATTATCGTGGTGTGTTTAAAGCATTACTAAATGCTCACTTGATCGGCAGGTGCCTACCCAGAGGTTCGACCGTAAAGGCAGTTATGTTTTAATAAATGATGTTTTCTATAAAGGCAGAAAAAACCGTTTTTAATATCCAACATATTATATATTTCAAGTAGACATACTTTTTTCAATAGCCTTTTTTTGATAGATCACGTGTGAGTCGTGTCATGCTGTCATATTATTTTTGTTTATTATTATTTGGCATTTCACAATGAAAAGACTTACGCCTTAACAACGTTTATAAATCGTTCAACTTTATTACGAAAATTCACGTTCTGTGAGGTCAACATAATCGGCTTACTGAGGGTACTATTCGCAACACAATCACCCATTTTTAGACCCAGCATTCATTATTGAATAATATTCGACCGAATAGACCACGTCCAGCACGTTGTGTAGAAAATATAGCGGCCGTAGCTGAGAGCTGCAGCATTGAGCTGCCACTTCAACCAGAAAAAACAACGGTTTGGTGTGGTTTGTGGGCCGGTGGAATCATCGGTCCATATTTCTTTAAAAATGATGCCGGTGGGAACTTAACCGTCAATGGCAATTGATGCTATGTCAAATAGTCGGTTATCATTGCACGATAACGGTCTATTTGAGGCATGAAATTGAAGCTCGTGATCTCGGCGACATTTGGTTTCAGCAAGACGGCGCCACTTCCCACACATCGCATCAATCAATGGATTTATTGAGAGAACATTTCGGTGAGCACATAATTTCACGTTTTGGGCCGGTCGATTGGCCACCAAGATCGTGTGCTATCACACCGTTAGACTTTTTCTTGTGGGGATATGAAAAGTCTAAAGTTCACGCGGACAAACCCGCTTCGATTCAGGGCTTGGAGGAAAACCTCACGCTCGTCGTTCGCCAGTTGCCAGTAGAAATGCTCGAACAAGTCATCGAACATTGGACTCAACGGGTGAACCATCTGCGACGTAGCAACGTGCAACATTTGATAGACATAATCTTTAAAAAATAAATGCCAAAAAATATTTTTTCACATGATAATAAATATTCTCCAATAAATTTGAATTCTCTGTGTTTTTTTTTTTTTTTTTTTTTTCTTTAAAAGAGTAGGGAACCTCGAAATGGATCACGCGTTATATTGACTTTATTAGTAAAATTTTTTATGGGAATAATGTTTCGAAATGATATCAAGCATGTGTCCGCACATGACGTAACCTTGTTGTCAAATTTTAACACAGTTTTCGCATTAAATGAGACAATAATGCATCAAATATTCGTTTCCAAATGCGGCGTCAAATCACATGGATGAGGTGGCAGTTAACTCGTACATTTTTTGAAATTATTCGTTCGCCAAAAGTTGCTCTCAGCTAATTAATTGTATCGCGCGCTGTGTACTATGTCGAACTATCCTGCAGAAACCACACATCTGCAATACCAATTGAGACAGGAAAAAGTTAGTAAGTAGTCTCTATACTGCTCAGAGTTGACTGTGTCCTTCTGACCATCATTATTTATGAAGACATAAATAACAAATTCTTCCATCGGGGTTTCACTAATCGTAAACACGTTAACGTATTACGTGTTACGTATTATGGTTCATAGTTTCCGAATTAATCGCTCTGAAGAACGATTATGAAGAGCACCATAAAATGAAAGCAGTACGCAATGAGTTTACAGAATTGATCCATGATTTTTAAAATTAATTTGAACTACTACGTGAATCTACTTATGATAAATTGCGAAGTCAAACTAACTTTAATACAACCGAGAACCGTCAAATCAGCTGTCAGAGAAAACAGTGATTCCAAATTAAATTTTTCTGCGTCTTAAAATTTACAAGCTATTTACACCCATTGTTTGGAATTTTTAAGAGTAGAGCAATATATTCAGCGGAAGTCAAGAGCGACATAATTGACGTCGACGGCTCACACACTGCATTGCCGCTGTCAATATTGTCAGTAATCGATTAGTATTGTCAAAGACTTTGTATTTATGAAGGGGGTTTAACGCCGACATTGACTGAAATTGAATTTGTTTTTGTCAATTAAATTTTTGGAGTTGATAGTGAAGTTGTGTTTTTTTTAACAGAAATAAAAATTTTATATGGATAGAAAATTAAAAGTTACTGTAAAACACTACAAGTTCTTAAATTAAGTTTTAGTTTAATACAAAAGACTGAATATGAATTACAAAAGGCTGTTTTTCATTATTTGTCGGATTGTCAGAAAGAGTATCAAAACTGTTATACTTTCGGTGTTTGCTGGCATATCATAATCTTCAGTGTAGCTGCAATACTCAATACAAATGTTATGTAAAGCAACATAAACGATAACAGTTTTGTTTGCTTTACCAGGCTTATAATGAAGCTGACGAGCACCAAGTAAACAACGTAACCGATTTTTCAGTACACCAATCATTCTTTCAATTATATTTCTCGCCGATGCATGTTTACTATTAAAAACTGCCTCAGGAATTCTTTCTTGAGCAGACCGATATGGTGTCATTAAATAAGGTCCGAGAGGAATAGCAGCTTCACCTATATAAAAACACATAAATAAGTATCAGCAAATATGTGGACAAAAACATAAAGTTGAAATCTTACCTAAAATCCAACAGTTTATCTCACCGTCTACGCAGCCAAATACGCGAGGAAAGCGCGTCTTCTCAAAAAAATTTTATTTGCACTCTAACTTTTCTTCCTCTGACATATCCAATTTGATATAAAGAGGGCAATTTGAAACATCAAGAGTTTCGTTCAAAATTAATGTTACTGTGGGTTGTGACAACCCAAGATTAAAATCATTCCTAAAACTTGATTGGTATGAATCTTGAGCCAAGAACCGCAGAGTTTTCGCTAGCTTAAGGTTGTTGGAGATTGATGTTGAGCGAATTACTCTCTTCATTTTATTTCAAACTCAGTTAAATGCCAGTTTGTTCAACCGAAAGTATTATATAAATCTGCATAAACAAATAGAATTCAATGTTTTTGTATATAATTTTTATAAAAATGTATGTACGTTTGTATACTACTTAATTACTTACGTGCTGTCCGGCAAATTGAATATAACATTTTTTGATTCAAATTAGAAATAAATAAATAATTTTTTCGATCAAATTTCAAAAACAAATTAAATTACTGTCAAAATACTAAGGGGTAACAAATAAGTTTTCATAAATATCGATAACTCTTCGACGTCAACACATGCTCCCAAATTAATACCGATTTTTTGTGGTGTTGACGTTGGCGTCGACTAAATTTGACTGCATATAAAGATATATGAAGGCGTCGACGTCGAGTTTTTGAATTGAAAATTTTTAAATTAAATTTAAAATTGTTTGCTATAAATACTTCCGTAGTTTTCATCTGCAGATGAAGAAATAAATAATAATACTAATTGCCTTAAACTAAACAAAGTGAATTTAATATGAATAACACAAAAAAAATGTTGTTGCACCAATTACAAGTTTTTTAATGCTTTCAAAAATAATAAATATATTTTAATTGACTCCTTCATATTCTTAACACTTTTGGGACGCTAAAATTTTATGTAGCTGCAAAAGTAGACTTGAATGCTATTCAGCTACTAGTTGTAATAGCTGAATAGCATCACTATGAAATGAATGCTATGAATGCTAGCCCGCGTACGTTTTAATTCAGAAAGAACTAAATAACAATATAATTGAACAATTACTTGAATTAATTAAACATTTGCTAAAATATGTATCTCAAACTAATTAAAATAATTAATAAATAAGTTTTATCTATAGTTTCCCATCAATTACCTCTACTAATTTAAATATTAAATTGTTATTAAATTACTGATACTCTGCAATTCAAGAAAACATAAAATATAATTAAAGAAAAATATACAAAAATAAGCTTAAAAACAAATCGTATGCCGACAAATGTTTGACGTACTTGCCTTTATTGTTTTCTACGTCTATTGCTATTCTTTGGTCGACAAAAATAGAAGAAATAATAATCTTAATGTTGTTGTTTTTTTTTAGTTCATCGTTTCATTGTTCTATTTTTACAATTTTCCTTTTAGAAAGAATTTTTAAGGATCAAGTAGAAAAGACGATAACATCTCATATTTATATTTTACCTGAGGACAGCAAACCAACAAGGAACAGTAAGTTTTAAGTAGTCCAAGTTCTTATAAATATATTCATAATAAGGATTACTGAACAGATTTTAATTTTGGTAAAATTGTAATATGAATTTTATATTTTTAGTGAACTTTTGATTTGTTGGCCTTTTTTATGTACTATTTTCAATACAAAAAAGCAAAGAACATTAAAAAGCTACAAAAACAATAACATAAGAAACGTGAAGAGAATAGATTAGATCACCGTCAATATATCATCTCTCTTTTTTTTGTCAAATTTTATTTAATGCATCTTCAATAAATCTGAACTAACAATAATTACTCATATCTGAGATCTAAAATAAAAATAAATATACTTGTTAAGTCTAGCCAGTGGTAGACAAAAAAATTTTATGTTTCACGATTGCTGCTATCATTTGCGGGTCATTCGTCTGACGTTCGGGCGAGAGAAGCAATGTCCCTCCTTCTTAGACGAATGTACCAACATTAATTTAATATGTAGCGGGCCAAGTTTCTTTAAATACGTAACTGCACATTTCCCTATTTCGGCTTCAAGTGATGGCACGTTTAGATCTTTGTGGATGTTTGAATTTTTTATATACCAAGAAGCAGATGTTATCATACGTAGAATCTTATTTTGGCGCCCCATAACTGAATGCCATAACACCAAATTGGTTTTAGAATTAACTTCTATAACAAAAGTTTGCAATCTAAAGCTAGAGTAGAATTTCTGCCAATAAGCCAGTTTAGTTTGACAGCTTTTAACTTCATTTGTATTAACTTTGATGCTTTGTGGCGTTTCCAAGTAAGGCGGCGTCGGTAAGGTGTATGTCTAGATATTTTACGTCTGAAAACTGAGGTATTGTTTGCTTATTTATGCGAATAGCGGGCACAATTCCCTACGCAGTGCGAAAGTTATGTGAGTACATTTTTGTTTATTCAACTTAATTCTCCATTTCTTCAACCATTTTTCTAAATTTAATATGTAAATATCATGATGCTACATTCGTGAATGCTTAAAAAAGCTGTGTCGCCAGCAAATGCCGATGTGTGGACTCGGTAACTAGTTGGCATATCTGAAGTATACAACAAATATAAAATGGGCCCCAGTCTCTGCTATTAATGAATTTATTTTGCAAGTCCTCAAAAAAGCCTTATCCCTGGTAGATGTATTATATACTTAATTTTTAGAGGTTATTGTCTTTCGCTATGGTATTATCAATCTAAGAGACCCCAGATAGGAGTACAACAACCCGTTTTCAGTGGAAGGAGTGTTTAAGGTCAATATAAAGTTTGTGTTTCAATGATAATGAAAATTCTACACCAAATTGGCAACCAGAACCTAAAGAACACCAATCATCTGGTAACTATAATCGTTTCGAAGCAAGCATCGAGAGAATAGTGCATTCGTTAAACAGTTTTATGAGCTCTATGAGCAACATGTTGCACTAAATAGTACACATACAATATATGATGTTGCAGGCGGTACTTAACAAACCTTGAACTGTTTAAAAATATGTTTCTGGAATGCGAACGGCATACGCCAATACAAAAATGAACTCGAGTACTTTTTTAATAATCAAAAAATTGATGTCATGCTGATTTCAATGACTCATTTAACAACAAATAGCTTTTTTAAAATCAATGGCTATATCTTATATGACACTAAAGACCCCCGTGGCAGAGCATGTGGTGGTTCAGCAATACTAATAAAGGCTCGAATTAAACATCATTTACTGTGTGATTTTTGTGAGAACTACCTACAAGCAACAAACATCGGCATTAAAGAAGATCATCAAAACTTCGTTATTTCTTCAATTTATTCACCTTCTAGATTTCAATGAGAGAAATGAATAAAGTTAAAGCGTCTCTCGAATTATCCTCATATCATTCTCCCACTATTGTTTATATATGGAACCAGTAAAATATCGTGTCGCTAACAACTAGCACAAGCATTAATTGGTTGAAATATAGAAAGTATCTCAGTACTCATTTTTGGAAAACATACCGCTAAGAACACCAGAAGACGTGGACCAGAATCTGGTTTTGATCAAAACCTTAAATCAGCAGCCCTACAATTTTTTTTTTTTTTTTTGTAGATGTCGAGCGGCTCTTGGCTGAAAAAAGAAAAATTCGAAGAGAGTGGCAATCACACAGATCTCCTCAACTCAAATCTAGACTTAAAGATTGCACGAAACGGCTAAGACAACTACTAGAATCCCGAAGATTAGCATCTTTGAAAAATTACTTGGAAGACTTCGACGCAACTGAAAAATCAGACTATTCATTATGGCGTGCATGTAGAAACCTTAAAAGACCAGTCGTACGTAAGGCTTCCTTGCGAACTTCTTGTGGAGGCTGGGCAAGAAATGATACCGAAAAATGCAATTTATATGTTGGACATTTAAAAAAGGTTTTCACTCCAAATATGTGTACTGAAATAGCTGAATTGCCACCACTAGAAACTAGTGCCGAAGTACCCCTAAGATTTAAATTTAGCGATTTTGAAAGGGCAATAGCGGATTTAAACATCAAAAAAGCTCCTGGCGTTGATAAAACAAGTAACAAGATGTTATTTAAATTGCCCCGTATAGATCGCGGAATTATTATTTTTGTTTTAAATGCCATCTTGCGTTTTGAGTACTTTCCCATAGAAACCAGGAAACGACCACACAAAAGTAGAATCATACAGATCCAATTCTTAGCGCGAAAGGATGTATACCGAACCCTCAATTCGTCTTCAATGTAATTAAAAAGACCTTTGAGGAAAGAAAATCCTGTTCTGCGTTTTTATCGACGCTTCTCAAGGATTCGATAAGGTTTGGCACGAAGGCCTAATATTTAAGTTAAAGCTGAATTTGTCTGAAAACTGTTATAAGCTCTTAAAAAATTTCGCATAAACAACAAAATGATACCACAGCTTTCAGACGTTAAATACCTGGGTATACATCTTGACGGTTGCCTTAGTTGGAAAAGTTTTGAAGTTAACACATGTGAAATTAAAAGCAGTACAACTAAATTGGCTTATTGGCAGAAACTCCACCATCGATCCTCAAACCAATTTGATGTTATGACATTCAATTTTAGGGCACTGCCTCAGCTAGCAATGTACAAAAAATGCAAAGGGGCCAAAATAAGATTCTACGTATGATTACGTAGCTGCCTGGTATATGAAAAACTTGCTCCCTGGTATATAAAAAACTCGAACATCCACAAAGACTTAAACATGGCATCAGTCAAAGCAGAAAAAGCGAAACATATAGTGACGTATCTAAAGAAGCTTGAATCTCATCCAAACCCCTTGGCGCATAACATACTAAGTGCACCTGGTTACATTCCACTAAAAAGAAGAGATACTGCCTTTCTTGGCCGTATATTAGAGGGATGACCCGCAAATGATTGTAATATCCGTGAATCAAACATTAATTTTGTCTAGCATTGGCTGGACTTAAAAGTATATTTTTTTTTATTTTAGTCTTAAGATATGAGTAATTATTGTTAGTTCAAAAATGTTGAAGACACAATAAATAATAAATGAACTAAAAAAATGATAACCTGGAATCAATAAGGGGATCGTAGTTTAACCTTTCTAGTTTTCGGCAGCCAACTCATGATTAATGATTGAAGTCTAGGCCGTCAAAGTGGTGATCAGTTTTTTAGGTTTTAATTTTAAAACATTAAAATATCCCGCTTTCAATTTCGCGATCTTACCTGTATGCCTTAAGGTATGCATATCGGTAAAATTGCATACCATCACTGCTTTTTCCTCACTTTCTCTTGGTTATTTCCAAGATATTTTTGCGGAAAAAAGTATCCTATACTTGAATGAAGATACTAAGGTGCTAAGATACCTTCACACAAAATTTTATTAAAATCCAATCAGTAGAAACAGTACAAATTAAAAACCACCAATGGTGAAGGGTGTATTAATTTCGGCATTATTATATAAACATTTGGCATATTTCATATTTTTAATATGGTTACTCCATTTCACGTTATAGTTTCTTTTTCACTTTATTATAAAAATTTAAAAGAACTTTAAGCTAAACTGGCCCTAAGACTTTAATAAATATATTTTTATATTTTAATATTATATCACCTCACTCTTGCAAAACCGGCTGTCATTTGTGCTTAAATTTTACTCCTTATAGTCTGTTTATACACACCTTGTTTGGGTTTCAATAAACAGTTAAACGTTCTTGGGTTGACATGTTTATCTTTTTCCTTTTTTATAGAAATAATTTTTTTATGAAACAGGAGATAAGATTTATAAGAATGTGCCAGTAAATAATTTCGTTTTAGCAAAAAAAAAATTACGAAAACTTTTTTATATGTAAAGAATATATTCACTTTTTCGAAGGTATAAAAAGAAAATAAATTTAGAAAGAAAAGGTCATGTTTTTTTTTTTTTGCTTTTGAAATTTTAAGGTATTTTTACTTTTTCTCAGTTTATCCTTTCCTGCTTTTTCCTGTTTTCATACGCAGTGAACTAATTTCCTTAGAGTTTCGTCTTACCATAGACTTTTGTTTGCTACACGTGGATCCTTTATAAGTAAATAATAACTTGAAAAATTTCTTAGCTTTTTAATAAGGCGAATTCCACAACAAAATCGTCTATATAAAAGGTTGCTACGAAACACAAGCCAAAAGAAAAGGTTAAAATTAATTTGACTTTAGAGTCTGTCTTAAAAATTATGTAAAGAACATATTACAATAATATTTATAGTAACATCTGCCATAGGACTGGGTAAAATATATTTTAAAATTTTTAAATATTTTCTTTTTTCTCTAAGTCATTTTTTATGCCGTAAAAGCATCCTCATGCCACATGCCTGCAATACTAATGCCTACAAATTAAGGCATGAAAAGTTTACCGCTCATTGCTTTCACAGGCCCATAAAGAGCACCAAAAAGTTTGTTTTTCAGGATTTAATGGACCACCCACAGTTTGTCGCATTAATTTATCTAATAGATCTAATATGCACCATATAATGCACATAATGCCCAATGATTTTCAAAATAAATTCCAACGATTTTTAAACGCTGCTCTGGCGAGTCTATAACCTATAACTGTTAAAGCCGTTGTAACAGAAAAAATTCCTAGCTCTCTGCCTCTTTTTTTTTAAATAATTTAAACCCACCGGCTACACCTGTCTAGGGCATTCGATGCGGCCGGCAAGAAAACACACCTACCCTTTTTTTGTCACATTCAGATTATTTTTTACGTTATTTTAATTTTGTTTTGTTTGAGTTAATCACAAGACGACTAACATTGTAACTACGTAGTGTATTTTAGGATAAAGGTAGAAAACATCATCCGATGTGAACCAAATTTCTTAAATTGGTCCAACTGATTTCGGGAGACGATCGTCCTTATTGTAAAGAAAAAAATCCCCTATCCCAAGGCTCTAAAAGTAACTGTTTGGCTCAAATGGGTTAAAAAGTCCTTTTGCTTCATTTATATTTATATTCAAAACACAAAGCAAAAGCTTGATAAACAGATAAGCACTTTTCTTTGTGCAGCTTTCTTTAATTGACTTGATGAATTGAAACTTATTAACTGTTTAAATTTTCCGCACTTTGTTTTTTCAAAGCTAGCTTCGTATATGATGATAATTTTGAATTAATTTCTTTTACTTCATAGCTTGACAAAGTCACTTAAATGAATCACAGACTGCAGCCAGGTTTAATTTTTTACTTCGAAACTATTTTTACCTGAAGCTTTGCTCCCATTTCAATTTAAATATACGGCATAAACGCATCACTTTGCTGCTGATTGTATCTTTTTAAAAATACATCACGTTTTTCTTCCAAAAAGGCAATCATTTTAGTATTTCAAAAATTTAAAACTTCATCAACGTTTCTGGCACTAAAGGGAATTTAATCTTTATCAGAAACTAAGACTGAGATTATACTTTTCGTATAATTCTTGTGGCTTAAGGCCACAAGACCAGGTCGGCAATTAGAACATTAATTCACTTTTAAAATTTTTGAAAGCACGCATAAATCTTTTTGAGAAAAGCACTTGCTTCAACTCATCGGAATATCTAAAATAGGAGGGCAATTCCAATTCAAATCAACAAGGCACTCCAAATGACTACTTCAGATTTTATTGAAACTTTTTTATTTATATTCCTTGACTCTCTGAATCCAAGTATAATTGAAAAAAATTCTATCTTACTGTTTTTTAGCTATACATGACAGCATGACACGACTCACACGTTATCTGTCAAAAAAGGCTATTGAAAAAAATATCTCTACCTGAATGACCCTTTATAAGCCCTAGGAAGTTTATTAATAGCTCATTTTAAAGGAGATTTCATACGCTATAATTTGTATAGCTAAAAAACTGAATTTTTTTAAATTTAATTTGGCTTCAGAAAGTCAAAGAATATAAATAACAAAAGTTTTAATAAAATCGGGAGTGGAGAATTTGAAAACAATTTTTTTTGACGTGAATTTACCCAGGCATCAAAACAAACTAAAATTTCCTTGTGGTTTCTTATAATGTCCCATTTGTGCAAGGCTGCATTTAAAATTACTAGAATAACAGCTTGTCGAATTTCACCTGAAAATACGAATTTCTTGTATTAAAACTTTTTTGATTTTTGTTCATTTGATTACATTGTGCTGCGCCTACTGGACCGGAAGGAATGCAAACAGACTTCCTGGGCAAAAAGCCTGGGATAAGTAATTTTGTATTTGTTTTTAAGAGTGAGATGATTTTTTTTTTTTTTTTGCTTCAAAAGGTATTATATGCCGTTATATAAAAAAATCTTCATAGAGGTAGCCAACAAATCCTGGGCTCCTAGTAGGAACTAGGAACTGTTGATAAGCCCCTTGGATTGGGGTTAAAATTTTATGTGCTTAATTTTTGCTTTGACCCTTCTAAGACAGTATGAATTGCTGAGCGAGCCAATGGCCCCAGGGGGAGTGAAATGGTCCTCTTCGGGGGCTAGAGTTTCACTTTTCTTAGGTTTTGCTGTTTTTGTACTTTTGTCTAACGATTTTAGAATTAGAGTTTATACGGGCCTGTTGATCCACCTAGCAGTCATTGTAACTCAGCAGCATCTTACGAACACCAAGGAGGAAATGGCAATATGGAGTTCGTTTTTTAAAGGTTTTCATTTATTTTTTTGTTTTTAGCTTTGGTCTGACCATTCAGAACTATTGAATGCAGGCGAGCCTATAGAGTCTTCTCGGGGGAGTTTATGTTGGGTTATTAGATTTTGATGGGCTTTTGGTTATGGTTGAACCAATTTGCAGGGTGAGCCAATGCAACTCAGGGTGGGTGGAGAGGTAAGTGAATGCAATAATGGATAAGTTTCCTTTTAGCAAGTGTAGCTAAAAACTGAAAATCGCCAAAAAACAATAATTTCAATCATTTTAAAAGTTCGCAAAAATAAAACTCAGTTTTAAATAAAATTCCCCAAAAACTACTAGAGTATAAACTGAATGCATGGTGTTTAAAAGAAGGAAATATAAAAGCGTAAAACAATATATAACATCACTTTGGTAAAGGGTATACAATAATGTGTAATTCCATTTCAAATCAACCAAAAAAATTCTTTTAAAATTTACCACTCCGGATTTTATGGAAACTTTCGTTTCGGATGAAATCCACTTTAAAATGACCTATAACTCAACTTGTTAGGGCTTATAGAACTGGAATTAGAATATATTTAATCCTCAAGCGCATATGCAAAAAAGTGATAATTTCCCACTTTTATAACCGTATAGCTAAAAAACTATAAGAGAAAAAATTATATTTGGATTCAGAGAGTCAAAAAGTATAAAAAAAATCTGAAGTAGTCATTTTGAGTGCCTTGTTGATTTAACGTGGTATTGCCCTAATATATATATTTTTTTTTTCATTGATTTGTGTTTTTCACAGATACTCGAGTCTGGAGTTTGGCAACCCATTATAAAAAGACTCATACCACAAGAACGTCTCCAAAAATTTTTAGCTACATTGCAAAAATAAGCTTTCGATGAAATATTTTTTCGTGCACTTCGAGCAACATAAGCAGTGTTACCAGATCTAAAAATATATTGCAGCTAGATCTGGTTTAAAATAATGCTAAAAAATGCTAAAAAAAAAAGATTAAAAAATGCTAAAAAATAATGTTAACATTTAAAATTTATAATTTTCACTAATTTATCCCTTATACACTATTTTTCATAAAAAAGGGCCCTAAGAAACCGAACAAAGGATATGTATCTTTATTTATGAATTAATTTTTTGTTATAAAAGAGCAAATAGTTTGTTCATACAAACTTTCAACCCACAATTCAAAGTTTACCTAAGACTGTACTTTGAGTGGCTCTTATTCATTTCTGAAGGCCCCCCATTTCTGTGCCCGCCATTTCGAAAGCGTCCTTACAATATATTGTTCGATTTTGCTTTGAAAGCAATCTACACCAATGACTCTTACTTTTTTAGTGCTTCAGTTATGGTTTATGTATTTACTTTATACAAAACGTCTAATCCCTACAAAAAAATACCTCTTTCAAAAATAAAAGGCGCCATAATCATTCATATCGGTAATGGAAATAAGATATTTATGCGAAAAAAGTATCCTATATTTGAATCAGGATACGAAGGTACCTGCTCACAAAATCTTGTTCCAGAAAATAAGTTACTTTTGTATAGATTTTATTATATGTATAGGTATGAATAATTTTATTTCTTCCTTTTATTGGCTTAGTGTCCAAAAACTGACTCAAGTTTACAAATTATAAAATATATTTAACACTTAAACTCTAGAATGTACGCAACTGGATTATTAGCGTTTTGTAAGTGTTAGTGAAGCAGTTCGATAGCAAGTAATAAACAGTTGCATGAGAAAGCTCATCTAATGGGTGAGCAAGTGGTCATATTCGAACAAACTAGCTGACTGGCACATGCCTACTCATACCATACTATTAGTGAGCAAACCTCTGTTCGTATATAAAATAATTCTTGCAAAAAAAAACCGACTTCAAAACAGACAAACTTAAAAGCATGTTGCTTTAAGACGGTAACTATTGCGACACCCTGTAATTTCCGAATTCAAATTTTATACTAGTTATAGCGGTCGTAGCAATACAGGTTCGTTGTAAATTTCAACCTTCTGTCTGTAACGGTTTAAAAGTTTGGTCATATACATCAAATTACATAAACTATTGCGACACCCTGTAATTTATAATTTTAAATAATTATACTTATTATAACAGATATAGTAATGGACATTCTGTCTAATTGTTAAGTGTTTATCAATAACTGTTTAAAAGATAGGGTCATATATATCAAATGACGTCACCTATTGGGACACCCTTTAAATTCAAATTTTAATATAAATACTTTTTAAAGAACACTTTGTAATACAGATTCTTTTTAAATTTTAACTTTGTGTCCATATATATCAAATTACATCAACTATTGGGACACCCTATAATTTCCAATTTTAAATATTTATACTTGTTGTTATTCGAAACATAGTAGTGAACATTTTGTCTATTTTTCAAGTGTTTGTCTATAACGGTTCCAAAGATGAGGACGTAATGGTCAAATAACATCAATAATGGGGACACCCTTTAATTTATAGATCCAAGTTTTATACTTGTTTTAATAGCGGACTAAGCAATATAGGTTCTTTGTAAATTTCAACTGTCTATCTATAACAGTTGAAAAGTTTGGCCATATATATTACTTTTACATTAACTATTGGGACACCCTTTAATTTCCAATTTTAAATATTTATACTTGTTGTTATACCAGACATAGTAGTGAACATTCTGTCTATTTTTCAAGTGTTTGTCTATAACGGTTCCAAAGATGAGGACATAATGGTCAAATAACATCAATAATGGGGACACCCTTTAATTTATAGATCCAAGTTTTATACTTGTTTTAATAGCGGACTAAGCAATATAGGTTCTTTGTAAATTTCAACTGTCTATCTATAACAGTTGAAAAGTTTGGCCATATATATTACTTTTACATTAACTATTGGGACACCCTTTAATTTCCAAATTCATATTTTACACTTGTTATTTTAGCGGACTTAGCAATACAAGTACTTTGTAAATTTCAACTGTCTGTCTATAAAGGTTCAAAAGTTTGGCCATATATATATCAAAATAAACCAACTAATGGGACACCCTTTAATTTCTAATTTTAAATATTTATACTTATTATAACAGACATAGTAACGAACATTCTGTGCAACTTTCAAGTGTTTGTCTATAACGGTTCAAAAGATAGGAGAATAAAGGTGAAATTAAGTCACCTATGGGGTCACCCTTTAATTTTTAATTTTATTTTTTAATTACTTTTTGTTGTTGGGAGCTACTGTGATATGCACTTTTTTTTAATTTTAAATTGGTGACCTATAATGTTCATAATACACGTAAAAAACATGTATGTTGTATGGGGACACCCTTTAATTTTTAAAATTTTGAACTTCTTTTAAAATGGGACCAATCTGTAGCCATAACCTTTCTAATAGTGCAAAATTTTTAAAATCGGTTCAGAAATGACCGAGTTCTGCGGGCACAAACATAAAAAAAAAAAAAGCAACATTCAGACGAATTGATAACCTCCTTCTTTTTTTGAAGTCGGTTAAAAATGAACATTTTTCTGGGTGGAGTTTTAGATTGTATTCTCTACATAAGTCAAAGACATTTTGTAGATTCGAAAGCATGTGTTTTTCTGAACATCCCAATACAACTAAATCATCCATATACAGGAAAGATTGGTTTGGTTTTAAACCACTAAAAGCAAGTGTCATCATTCTTTGAAAAGAATTTGGAGCAATCTTTAATCCATAAGGTAATCTAGTAAATCTGTATGAACCATTATTAGTTGAGAATGATGTTATATCTCGTGAGTTTTCCTCGAGACCAATTTGATGGAATCCAGACATTAAATCCAAACATGAAAAATTTTTAGCACGACCTAATTGGTCTAAAATATCATCTATTCTTGGCAAGGGAAACTTGTCTGCTACTAACTTTTTGTTAATTTGCCTATAATCTATTACTAGTTTCCATCTTTTGTTTTCAGAGTTTGGAAGTGATTTCTTTGGTACTAGTAAAATTGTACTATTGTATTCTGATTGTGACGGCTCAGCTATTTGATCATCGATTAATTTCTTAACTTGTTTATCTATTTCTTCTTTATGTGTATGTGGTATACGATAGTTCTTAATATATACCGGATTTTTATCTTTAACTCTCAACTTTTGTTTGTAAAAATTATTAGTTGTAATAGTTTCTGTTTCTAAACCGAAAATATCAGTGTATGTTGAACAAAGTTTAGTTAATGTTTCTTTAAATTGATCTGGAAAATTGTTTTTTAATATATTCAATACTTCCGTTTTTCTGTTTGTATTGTTTTTATGACTGTTTTTGTTTGCTAGTATATGATAATCAGAGATGTTTTCGGTTTTAATGTTATTCTTTTTAATTGTTGTAATATTATTGTTAGTGTTTAAAATACGGATAAATGCTTTGTTTGCTGCTACCAATGTGTTCGCAATAAAAACACCTTTTACAATTTCTTGGTTAGGTATTAAAAGTTCTGAATTATTAATTTTTACTTCTCGTATAACTTCAGCTCTTGGAGGTAAGGTTATATCAGAGTAGTTGTTCGTAATTGGTATTTTTATTGGTTGTTGTAAATAATAAGGGCGTAGGATAAGGTAATTGTAATCGTCATTGAAATCTAAAATGCAATTATATTTTTTTATGAAATCCATTCCAATAATCGCATGGTATTGGAAAGTCATTGTGTACAACTTGAAAATTGTGTGGTATTAGAAAATTATTGATTTTACCTTGTCCTATTCCACTTAAGGTTGTTGTTTTGTTAGTATTAATTTGTTTTAGTGTGAAGTGCTCGCATTTTATTACTGATATATCAGCACCTGTATCTACTAATAGTGTTATTATGTTATTATTAATTTTAGTTTGAATATTTATGAAAAAACATAAGTTGAGGTTTAGATTATATACTTTTCTATCTATTGAATTGATCCTAGGGGAACTTCGGAGTTTTCCGAGTTGTCTTCTTGTGAGTGTGTTGCTCTTACGTTACGTCTGTATCCTCTATTATTATTATTGTATCTATTATTGTTTCTGTAATTATTGTTATTATAACTATTGTTATTATAGTTATTTCTGTTATTATTGTTATTTCTTGGGAAAATATTTTTCCTACCAAAATTGTTGTTAGTTCTTTGAAAAGAATTTAAATTTTGCCTTGGTTTATAATAGAGTATGGCATTTTGATGTCCAGTTGCTTCAGTGTAACTGTTCACAAATTTGCTGACAGCTTCATTCATGCTGCTAAATTGACCTGCTTCCATGATAAGTTTTACTTTATCAATGGTGCAGTTTTTGGTTATTGCTTTTATAGCAACTTGTGTCGAATATTTGTTTGCTAATTCGTATGACAAACCATCTGAAATGTAGGCATTTTCTAAGGACTTTGTAATACTTTCTATTTCGTTGCAGTAAACATTAGTGGTTTTATTTCCTTGTTTTATGTTCATTATTTTTGCAGTTAGGACTTCTACTGATTCACCTTTAACGGTAATACTAAGTTTGTCAATAATTTCTCTAATGGTAGTTTCATTGCTTACTAAATTTCTTGCATTACCTTTTAATTTTGTTTTTATTAAACATATAGCTAAGGATTCGTGAGAACCTTTTATTGATTCAACTAGAGTTAATGAATCAATGAAAGAACGTAAGTTTTCAGATTTTCCATCGAAATCTCTTATTAGCTTTGACGCTGTATTTAAGAATTCTACCAATGTTTGAGTCATTTTTGTTCTATGAATCGTATTTTCTAACTATTCTAACTATTTTCTGATCTTTCTAATATTGTTCTAGATAGGACCTTTAATTTTAAAAGTAATATTTTATCATTTTACAATTATTTTAAATTGCTACTTATTTATTTATTTTCATAATAAAGTTTTTTTAAGCTCTAGGTCTATTTTTTTTTCTAGGTTAGGTCTATTTTTTTTTATTTTCTTAATTTACGTATTTATATTTAAAGTATGTTTTTTCATAATTTTTATTAATATTAACTTAACTTCTCTTAGAAGAATAATTTTCTCCCTTTTTCTTTGTTGGCGTAACCCTTATTCTTTTGGATTAGGCCACTTTCTATATTACTAGTTTTTTTTTTTTTTTCTTTCGGAAACTTTCGTTTCCGCTGCCTGTTTTTGTATTCCGCCATAGTCAACGGCTTTGGACCATTTACGGACATAATTTTAGATGTAAAATTACAACAAAAAAAAGTTTTGCCTCGAGCGGTTAACGCTTACAGGCCCTAAATTGCGTTATAGTTTGGCGCAATTTTTTTTTTTTAATATAATAATGATGATAATAATTCTTGCAAAAAAAACCGACTTCAAAACAGACAAACTTAAAAGCATGTTGCTTTAAGACGGTAACTATTGCGACACCCTGTAATTTCCGAATTCAAATTTTATACTAGTTATAGCGGTCGTAGCAATACAGGTTCGTTGTAAATTTCAACCTTCTGTCTGTAACGGTTTAAAAGTTTGGTCATATACATCAAATTACATAAACTATTGCGACACCCTGTAATTTATAATTTTAAATAATTATACTTATTATAACAGATATAGTAATGGACATTCTGTCTAATTGTTAAGTGTTTATCAATAACTGTTTAAAAGATAGGGTCATATATATCAAATGACGTCACCTATTGGGACACCCTTTAAATTCAAATTTTAATATAAATACTTTTTAAAGAACACTTTGTAATACAGATTCTTTTTAAATTTTAACTTTGTGTCCATATATATCAAATTACATCAACTATTGGGACACCCTATAATTTCCAATTTTAAATATTTATACTTGTTGTTATTCGAAACATAGTAGTGAACATTTTGTCTATTTTTCAAGTGTTTGTCTATAACGGTTCCAAAGATGAGGACGTAATGGTCAAATAACATCAATAATGGGGACACCCTTTAATTTATAGATCCAAGTTTTATACTTGTTTTAATAGCGGACTAAGCAATATAGGTTCTTTGTAAATTTCAACTGTCTATCTATAACAGTTGAAAAGTTTGGCCATATATATTACTTTTACATTAACTATTGGGACACCCTTTAATTTCCAATTTTAAATATTTATACTTGTTGTTATACCAGACATAGTAGTGAACATTCTGTCTATTTTTCAAGTGTTTGTCTATAACGGTTCCAAAGATGAGGACATAATGGTCAAATAACATCAATAATGGGGACACCCTTTAATTTATAGATCCAAGTTTTATACTTGTTTTAATAGCGGACTAAGCAATATAGGTTCTTTGTAAATTTCAACTGTCTATCTATAACAGTTGAAAAGTTTGGCCATATATATTACTTTTACATTAACTATTGGGACACCCTTTAATTTCCAAATTCATATTTTACACTTGTTATTTTAGCGGACTTAGCAATACAAGTACTTTGTAAATTTCAACTGTCTGTCTATAAAGGTTCAAAAGTTTGGCCATATATATATCAAAATAAACCAACTAATGGGACACCCTTTAATTTCTAATTTTAAATATTTATACTTATTATAACAGACATAGTAACGAACATTCTGTGCAACTTTCAAGTGTTTGTCTATAACGGTTCAAAAGATAGGAGAATAAAGGTGAAATTAAGTCACCTATGGGGTCACCCTTTAATTTTTAATTTTATTTTTTAATTACTTTTTGTTGTTGGGAGCTACTGTGATATGCACTTTTTTTTAATTTTAAATTGGTGACCTATAATGTTCATAATACACGTAAAAAACATGTATGTTGTATGGGGACACCCTTTAATTTTTAAAATTTTGAACTTCTTTTAAAATGGGACCAATCTGTAGCCATAACCTTTCTAATAGTGCAAAATTTTTAAAATCGGTTCAGAAATGACCGAGTTCTGCGGGCACAAACATAAAAAAAAAAAAAAAGCAACATTCAGACGAATTGATAACCTCCTTCTTTTTTTGAAGTCGGTTAAAAAAATAACTGACCGAGTAAAACGAATTTTCTATACTAGTGAGCGCCGCGTTTACTCGGTGTGTTTTGTTTGGTAATTGTGTAAAACTTTTGAATATGACTTTGGCTTTTTGATTGCACTAGTTCTTTTTTGTATTTTTTAAGAAATAAAGGCGTTAAATTGAACGCAAGTAATGTTGTTAAAAATTCTGTGTTTTTAATTTGTACACTCCAGCTGTGTTCATCTTTCAGTCAAAGCACAAAAATTCTTGAACTCGCGAAAGTTCATTGTTATTTTGTTTAACATTAACTTTTTGAACTTGCTTATAAAAACTCCGAGCTCATCGCATTTAGTTCTTTACCGATTTATCGAATATATCTTAGAAATGTATCCGATTAATCGATTGGTTTTTTTATATTCCTTTTTGAAAATATATTTATTTAAAAATTAATGGGCCAAAAAGTAACTGTGGTTTTAAATAACTATTAATAAACTTGTAAGGTGTAAACTCTTTCGATTTTAGAATAATGCAGTATGCCATTATTGGAATAATTGGAAAGTCAAATACCTGCATGTCATAACTTGTATCAATTTCTTATAATCGACAAAAAATTGTGGTAGATTTTTAAATAAGACCAAGTGATTGTATGATTTTTATAAAATTAAAAATGCCAAAAAATGCTAAATACGTAATTGAAAAATGCTAAAAATAATGCTAACTGCTAAATGAATAAATTGCAGCTAAATTAAAAAAAAAAAATAATGCTAATTTAGCTGCAAAAATGACAAAATGGTTAGACTGAATATAATCAATCATCGACGTTCCAAGCCCACCAGCCCCAAGATTAAGTCCCAGAACGATACGTGTATCGACAAAAATTTCGCAATTGGGCTGACGGGAAACGAAAAAAGATTTTTCCACAATGATGCCCTATTTGGCATGTTTTTTAGTATGTTTTATTTCTTTAAAAATAAGCCTGGACATAACCGACAATTGGGTCCGCAATTTGTTGTTTGGAAGCGTCCATATTTGCTGCAACCCTGTGAGCTAGCTCAGAAATCATTTTGGTGAGAAGCTAATTTTGCATTTATGAATCGTTAACTTTACGCCTAGATCGTGTGCTGTTAGACCTTTAGATATTTTTAGTCTTCTGCTATAAGTCTTTCCCGATAAGCTACAATTCAACACTTGACACTGACATTACTTGCGTAATACGCGAGATACTGGTAGCAATTATGGGATGACTGACCGCTATTTGTACTCTTAGAATTGGGCATTAACAGAGTAGTTGCTGGTTGCAGCATTCTATGGAAAGTATCCTTTAAAAGTACATGTCAGCAAATATCCTTTCGGGTCATAATGAAAATGCCGAACACCAATTTTTATTTTTATTTTATTTTATTTGAAAATTGAAAAGAATGCTGAAGAAGGATGTAGCTATCCAGAAAATGCATTAATAATTTTTTAATTAACATTCTTTCAAGCCTAACTTAAGCCTAAGTGTAAAAATTCATTTTACTAAAACGTTATTTTAATATTTTTGTTAAACACAAATAACAATAAAAAAATGGTAAACAATCTCAAAAACCATTAATTTATCGTTTACAGTTTTTTTGCTTTTACCCGAGATAAACTCGTTATCAAAATCCTAAAAATCATCGAAACTATTCAAAAAAAAAATAAACAAATAAAATTTTAGACTTTGACGCTATCCAAGCAGAAAGTCATTTAAATAAAAATATAAAAAATATGTACATATAGTGAATGAATTTATACCATAAAAGTTATATAGATACATATTGGGATTTTTATTTTCTTCAATTTTTAAACAAACCAAATCCCATTTGGATGGTTAATAAAAGCAATTTCTAGTACAGGAAGTTCTCTATTTTTTTTTTCAAAAAACCAACTATAAAAAAAGTTCCTAATATAAACACAGTCTTATTGATTTTTATTTTATGGTCAAACTTTAACACATACAACAAATTCGTTTGTTACCCAAAAATGCTAAATGGAATAAAAGAAAACTTCTTTTGTTCCCCTTCACCGTATAATTTATCGAATACACATTTCCAAGAAATAGTTAATACTCCGGCTGCTCAATAAATGAATGTTTCCAATTTACATTTAAAGCACATTATCTACAACTCCTTAAATTCCTTTTTCTACCACCTACCTTTTATTAAATTTTATTAAACTTATAAATATGTTATTTTTAGTATGTGAGACATATGAAATTGCATTTATGTATCTGAGTATACATATGTATGTATGTGTTGGAATGTACGAGTATGTTTTTATGATGCTGCCTTACGCTTCTCCAAAAATTCTTATATAATTTTAAGTGTCTCAGCATGTACAAGGTCTTAATTCTATCAACTTAAATGTTATTTCCTTATTTGTATTTGATTACTTTTTTCTCTATACCTTTATTATTTTTCCCATTTCAGAGATTTATTAAGGATGGAACATAAACTTCTTCCCACCCTTCATATGATTGCTGCTTCATATACTTATATTATTATAATTGAAAAACCCATTTATAAAATTACCCAGTTAAGAAAGATGTTTCAAACGAAGCGGGTTTGTCCGAAAAGCATTTCTAAGAAATAAATTTTGTATGACGAGTTCCCACTTATCAGCATTTTATTTTTTCATATTTTAATTTATTGTGCTTTCAATGTATTTGAAATAACAATAATAACTCATATCTTAAGTCTACAAAAAAACAAAACAAATATATATATTTGTTAAGTCCAGTCAGTAATATATCACAGATTTTATGTTTCAACAGTTATTGCCGCACATAGGGGTATTTTACGTATACGTTTTATAGGATTTTGAGAAGTTTGCAATATATTTTTTGTGGATAAACGAATAAAGATTTTGTATTGATTTTTTTTTCTGTGAAAGGCTATACACCTAATTCTGTTTTTACTCAGTAAATTGGTTTCAGAAAATTCTGTGAAAAAAAAACCCTGTAAAAAAGACACTGATCATATACAAAAATAGGTGATTTGTTTCTTATCTTTAAAACCTATTAAAATGAGTGAAAAATGAAAATATTTTTTTAAAAACAAGAAATCATGTTTATTTTTACACTTATGTATGTATTTATATGCATGTACATATAATGTATATTTGCACCGTTTATTTGCAACTGTAGTGTATGATAAAGACTTAACAGATAGTCTCGTTCCAGAAATCAATTATTGTCTAAATGAATTTAATTTTTTTTTTTTTATAGTTCTTATTGTGGCTTCCTTTAAACCGAACATTTTGTCAAGAACTCTTGAGCCTTCTCTACTTCGAAGACTAACCAATACTGTAACATAAGACTTGCTCTTGTTGTATTGTAATAATCTAATAAATATAAATAAATAAAAAATAAAAATAAAATTTTAATTTTGTTTGCTAAAGAAATGGCTTTATGTTGTAGTTTTCGACGTCTTCTTTTAGAGATGCATTGCTAGTTCACAAAATATTAACACATTTCAATTGCTCTAACAAGTAAAAATGTTTGTATGCACAAAAAGGGAATTCCTCTAAATTTTTGATATGAAAATATTTCGCAAAACTTAAATTTTACAAATAAAATTGAATCGTGCTAAATGGAATAAAATCGTGTAAAAAATATAATATATTTATTTTTAAACCGTGTTAAAATCAAAATCGTGTAAAAAAAGTCTGTGTAAAAACAGGATTGGGTGTATTAACAGCTATTCATACTAATTTTTAAAAAAATTTTTTTTTGATATATTTTAGTTAATATCACCTAATTTGTAATTTGATTTATTTTTTCTTAGAGAGAATAAAACGAACTTAGGCTTGACCATGATATAAAAATAGAAGGTAAACCCATTCTCTCTTTTTGTCCCGATATTAACGTTCTGACGTTTGCGGAAATTATTCAAATTTGTGCTACCATATTACATACAAGGTGCGATCCCGTGTACTCAACATTGGGAGCCCTCGGGATGCCAATTTTACCGAAAACTGTTCCCGTACTACAAGATTGGGTAAAAGAGAGTAGTTTTGAGAGAAATTATTCTTCTTCTTCTTGCACGAATTAGCCCAAACTTTTTATTTGGGCTGATTGTAAAAATACAAAACAATCAATTATTTGAAAATAAACAAACAAAATTAAAAAAAAATAAATGTTTTTATGCTCACAAGAACTATTATTTAACATTTTTTCAAAAAAGATTAGAAAAAAAAGGTGTCATGTATACAAAATATTTGTGTTTTTAATTATTATTATGTGCGAATGCATGCAAAACATTTTGACATCACGTTTTGGAATACAAAGTTGGTTTTTAGTGTTTCCGTACTTTAGGGCATTTTTGTCTCTAAGCGAGTTTATTTTTGTTTTCTCTCATTTTACCGAACTTTTCCCAAAAAAGCACCTACTTTTTTGCGTTTATTTCCTTTACTTTAAATTTATAAAATAAAAAAAAAGCCTTAAGTTTATGTGACATAAAAAAAACAAACGAAAATTGTTTGAGTTTAAAAAGAAAAAATTTCTTTTCTTTTCCATACGGTAGTAATAGACTTTTGCAGAATTCACAAATAATTTATTTTAATTTTCCAATATCTGACGAAAGCGTCTAAGTTCGCGTTTTCTTATTGAGTCTAACTTACCAAAGGCACCACTGGCAAGTTGAGTGGTGCCTTCACGAGCCATCGATTGTCTTGACAAAAGTCAAATTTTATATAAAAAAATTGTTTTTCAAATACTGGCTTTTTTATACGATTTGACATTCTTGTAGACGAGATTCATTTTAAATTAAGAAAAAGGGCTTTTCCCGAGATTATCAGTTCACATAAAAATTTTAATTTATTTTATAAAAAATATAACACTGAGAATTCTGTTTTAATTTAGATGGAAAGCTAGTCTGCCATGAGTATCAAGAAAAATTTAAAGTTGCAGAATCATAGGAACTCAAAATAAAAAAGTTTGGTTTATTTTATTATGAATTATGCATGCAAAATGACTCTATGAAAAATCGCTCAAAAGCAAAAAGGTAAAATAACTTAAAAATTCCGCATACAGAACTGAGTAATATTTTATATAAAATGTAACCAAAAAATATTTAGTGCTTTTCGTCGTTTTTGGAAATTTTTCAAATGGAAAATTATTCAAAATCTTCTAATGAATTATCATCATATTTAAGCGATTTTATACTATCGAGAAACTCTTCAATAAGAGTGTTAAAACAATGGTTTATGTCCTAAAAACTATCAAAGTAGTTACGTAGTTTTCTTAAAATACAGAATTGTTAACTTTAGAGATTTATTAGAATTGAAAATATAAAAAAAATATCAATGCCTTTGCCCTGAACTTTTTATATTTTTTTTCATTTTTTTTCAAATTTTTATTTTGTTACGATAATTATGCATTTAGCGATTTTTAATTTGTGGTTTGTGGCTATTTTTCATAGTTCGTAGAGTCATTTTATTTAAGAAAATCATAATCTATAACAAGAATTATTCCTCATAAGTTTCATTATTTAAGCCAAAGTACGTTTTTATTTATATTATTTATTTTTAAAAGTAATTTTCAAAATAATTATTTTTCATTATTTAATATTATGCTAATTACTCATAACTTTTTATAATAAAAATGCAATTTATTTGTTTTATTATAAAACGTTATGGGTAATTAGCATAATATTAAATAATTAATATTTAAATTCCCAAAAATTTTATATACACATACAGTGGTGTTCCATAAAATAGAGCCACCTTGTACTACATATTTCGATAAAGAAAAAAACATACTAAATATTCCTAACAAATTTTAAGGTTTTTATTTTTGTGTGACCAAACAACTGACCTACTAAAATGCTATAGACCTATTTTGATAAAAAACTTAAAATGAAATATATACGTAAAAACATTCGAAATTCAAGATTTTAGGCGTGAAAAATAATAGAGGCATTCACTTCAATTATCAAAAAACACAAAATTCCAAGAGATGAATAAAATAAAATACTTTAATTATCTCTATTACCTTAGTACTTAGTGGAATATAATTTATTTTTGATAACGGCTAAGCACCGTTTTGTCGTAGGGTCAACTAGTTTTTGGCATGTCTCAATCGGAATATTTCGCCATGCTCCTTTTAATAATGCCCACAAGTGATCTTTATTAGTTGCATGTTTTCTCTTAAGAGCCGATTTAACTATTCGCCACAAGTTTTTATTGGGTTTAAGACTGGCAACTGAACAGGCCAACTTAAAACATCAACCCCATATTTTTCAAACCAATCTTTTGCCCCCTTCGATGTGTGTTTCGGGTCATTGTCTCGCTGAAACACAAATCGAAGCGGCATTTCTTATTCTGCGTAAGCTATCACATAACTGTTAAGCAGATTTGTATGAAAAATAGCATCCATTCTTTCTTCCACCCGTACTATTGACCCAGTTCCAATATATGAAAAACACCCCCACACCATAATGTTTCCGCCACCGTGTTTAATGGTCTTTATGGTGTATTAAGGAAGACGTTTGGTGTTTGGTAGCCTTCGTACACAGTGGCTGCTTGTCAGAGTTAAACAAATTTAGTTTTGATTTTTAGACCACAAAGTTTCTTTAAGTGAATTATGGACAGTAAAATGCAGAAACTGAGACTGGCTCTATTTTATGGAACATCACTGTATAAATAATTATTTTTCGTTCTCTTTGTGGCAATTCTGTTTTTGCTGTTTACAAAAAACATACATCAATAATTCCGGCAAACGTCAAACATTTCTGTATTTCTGCATTTGTATTTTTATATCATCGGCTTGACTACAAATTTCATTGTATGTAAAAAAAAAATTTATTTTAAATCTTTATGATAAAAAATTTCTTTCGAAATTAAAAAAAGGATTTTTTTTTTGTTAGTTTTTATTCCAAAAAAAAGTGAAAGCCATTACGACCCTAAAAATTTTGTATAACACTATAAAATTTACAATCTCTACTTTTCTGGTGTAGAAAGAAAAACGTTGCGCCTTTTTTTCGGTTTTTACTCATCTTGCATAGGTAGGTACGAGTAAGAAATCTTTTTGTCGGTCACAAAATGTTTTTGGTTTCTAAGTTGTTTTAAATAAATTACTCGTTATTGTTTTAAATAACATTCATTGTTACTAGTGTAAATTATTTATTATCTATAAAACTGCGAATTGCTGCCTATATGTCTGCTTGTATTCGGATCACGTAAAAACTACTGAATGAATTATAATAAAATTTCATGGAGAGGCACCTTAGTATCGTGTTTCAAATATAGGATATTTTTTTCTCGTAAATATATCTCATTACCAAGAAAGAGCGAGAACAAGTACAAAAAGTGCGTAATTTTACCGATTCAGTGGTACTGCAAACTTGGCAGCAACAATAATTTTGCACAAATTTTAGATTTTTATATAAAGCCTATGTTTCTTAGTAAATACCCAGGGATGGGTACCTTTATATAAAGTAATTACTCTACTTATAAAGTAATTTCATAAATCATATCTGAAGCACTATGAAAGTAAGAGTCTTAAAGTGGATTACTTACAAAACAAAATAATCACGCTGACGAAGTGGCGAGCACAGCTAGTTATGAATAAATTAGTTATTCTCAGATAAATTAATATAAAGTAATACATTGCAAAAATAACTTTTCTTTATACTCTTCTCGATTTGAATATTTTTTTGAAATTAGAAAAAAAAAATTTTTTAATTCGCATGGACGTTTCATGGGGTGTGATTTGAGCAAACCTCCTCCCCTGCC
This sequence comes from Phasia obesa, assembly GCA_949628195.1. Taxonomy (NCBI): domain Eukaryota; kingdom Metazoa; phylum Arthropoda; class Insecta; order Diptera; family Tachinidae; genus Phasia; species Phasia obesa. Next base: position 30,258,470 of record OX451218.1, on the reverse strand, counting down.
CATAAAAACTTAAAAATCCATTTCTTTTAATTTTTGCAAATTCGCCGCCCACAAAAGGGGGAGGGGCGGTCCAAGTTTAGGTGTTTGAACATTTGCTGACTATAAAAGTTTTATTTGCTTAACAAAGATATGGGAAAACTTACAAAAAAAACTGAATTTTTCAGAGGTAGGATAAGTTCTTCTAAGGGGAACTTTTTTCTCCTTGGTTCGATTTATATTTATTTTATAGCTTTAACAGCTGTTTATTGTAATTTAATAGCTTTAACAACCTATGAGCATAAGAGATTTTTCTGCCTAGTTTCATTAATCTAGAGGCACTAAGAAAATTTCTAGAACCAATATAAACTAAAAAAAAGTAATGTCTGGCTAGATTGGCAAAAAGTACTAACATCGACATGTGGCATCTCAGTTATACCACTCGATACATATTCGGTATTATTTCTTGCCCAACCTTTACGCGAAGTCGCGACTATTCTTTTAATATTATTTATTATCTAAACATATAACATAATAATAAAATAAATCAGTCATGTGCGAGTCAGACTCAAGCATGTAACATCCGTACTACGTTCAAAATATAACTTAAAAAATACAAGATCTATTTATGGTTTTTATTATCGTATTAATAGCTTTTAAAAATTAAAAAAAAAATCAAATGTCTGGCCATAAGGTTTACAAGAGCCTTAAAAATCCTGACTTCTAGGGAACACCCTTTTATTTTATATTATTAATTTTAAATTAAAACATACTCTGTATAAATTACGTAGTCCAGTTTCAAAAAAATGCCTTATATATTGTAAACAGTTTTAGTTTGTTGTTGTTGTAGCGTGCATTTTTTATATTAGGACCAGTACTCAGGGGAAGACCCCTACTCATGCAATGCATTGTGGCAGAACTAGGAAATTTGTTTATGTGAGGATGGATAGAGGGAGTAGTGTTCGTGGACATTTGACTTGAATTTTCCGATATTGAAATTGGCAGAAAAAAACATTCTCAGGGAGTTTATTCTACATACATATAGTTCGGGCAAAAAAAAATTTCCCTATAATGTGAGGTGGTATTCACTAGCAAATCGACAACAAACGGATTGGCTATTAATGAAAAGCGTATTGTACGCAAAATTATGTGGATATCGGCAAAAAGTTCCCTGATTTCATTAGAGCACATTTCACTGTAATGACGGACAAGCAGCGAATGAAATCCCACATGCTCTACTGAGTCAATAGAGCTGGATACCCTACTCTCAACGATAAGCTTCTTCGCCATCTTCTGAACGTGGTTAAGTAGCTACGGGCACCGGCCCATACATGAGATTTGTATTCCATTTTAGACCGTATATAAGTGATATAAATAGTAGGAAGGTCAGATCAGATCTTTTACACCGTTTTAAAAAGCCGAGGCACTTGAAAGTTTCTTTTGGGACTTGAAAAATTTGTTTAGTCTATCGGACATCACGCTGGATTTTCATGCCAAGATGTGCCTACTTCACCCATAACTACAGATGAAGCATCATTTTCGAACTCACATCTGGGCGTAATCATACAACATTGAATTTTACAAGCATTATGCGAATTTAATCCTATTCAGACATTGTGTCAAGATCATGATTGAGCGTATCATTGATGTATTGAACCGAGCCTTGCGGTACCCCTGAGTTAATCTTGAACTCATTTGATGAAATCCCACCTTTAACAACTCGTATAGTGCGATCCCTGAGAAAACTCTAAAAAAACGAGAGAAGTTATCATCGACACAAAAATCAATAAGTTTTGACAGAAGTCCATCATGCCACACTCTATCTAGAGCCACTTACTTTCGCCGAAATGGTGTATGGAGTGACACCATTTTCCGAAAGGAAAGCTAGTAAGTCACCTATAGAGCGACCTATATGGAAACCATACCGGCGGTCGCTTAGCAAGCTGTTGGAGAAGGACAATGAAGCCTCGCTAGAGGTGTAGAGATTAATTCCTGTAGAAACTCCGGTTTGTATTGGCTAATGGCGGAATTTGGACGAGAACGACAAGAAAACTTATAAGGAGTGTACGGGTCAGTTTTTGAAAATAATCCTAAGCCTATGGAGGTTAATATGGATGAATTGGACGCATATGGTGTTGTTGACTTAGGTAAGTCCATTTCAAGAGCAAAGTGCCTTCTACCTCAAGTTGGAGTCACACTTTTAGTCATGAGCTGCAGAAGAGGAGACGGCGAAGGGAAAATTAAATAAAAGTGCCAGCTTAATCTTTATCACAGCAAAGCAGCTTAATCGATGTTGATGCATTATTGTCTTGACGAGAATAAACTGGATATAGCGCTGTAACAGAAACGCAAACGCTGGATTTTTCACAACAATATCAGGGGCATGACTCAATAGACCACCAATCTGTATTACTCATTAAGTTCTTGTATCCCTGTGCGTCATGGGGTACAAATAGTACCTATGCAAATATTTGCTCACCGAATCTTACTATGGTAATGATTGCAAGCGGTTCGCTTTCATTTCTTATTGTGTCAGACATAGATTTTCATATTTTGGTGTTCATAGCGGTATATATTCCGAATAATTAGTACTTATTTTATATTTCAATCAATTTATACGTGAGCTTGTTGTTCACACGCACTTTTCTTGATTCCTTATATAATAATCTGGGGATAGTTGTAGTTATTCCTTAATTTTTTCCTGGAATACTCTTAATCATGCTGCTTAAGAGTTTTATGGTACTCACATAAAATTCACCATACTGCGCATAGCCTTATGCCGTCCTATGCAAACCAGTATTGAAATGGTTCCCCAACTCTCGGAAGTCAAATACCTTAATGTACATCTTAAAGAATGCTTAACCTCAAAAAAACCACATGTATGCAAAATATACAAATGAGCTGGCAGAAGCTCTACCCTTGGTTTTAGCTTGTGATGCGAAAGCTATCAAGTAGAATCAGGCGTTTCCATTTTGACAGGTTGGTTGGTTTTCGAACTCGACCTATAATTTAAATTAAAACTACTTTATAATTTGGTCATTAAAGCAAGATGGTGTTATGGAATTTTCTTAAGGTGTAGTGAATCAGCAATACGATTACCCTCTTTGCTTTGTTATATTTTTTAATGGTGATTTAAGAAACAGACCAGGAGCTAACCAAGCAGATGGAAAGACGTGTCAAAAAATATTTTTGCCTACTCAAAGCTAGAAGTTCAGTCATAATTCAATATGTAGTAAACTCTTCACATATATAATAATATATAATAGAGCATAAAAATGTATCTTTGCTCTACCAAATACATATACATTGTAAAGTTTAACGGCATGTTATTAATTTATTACTAATTTATAAGCACAATTCCAAGGTTAGTTTTGTTATTACAAATACTATTGTTGTTATTCAATTCTGGCTAAAATAAATTACTTTCGCTTTGCCCTAGTTTTGTCAAGCCATTGGAAGTAAAAGCAGGAAATAGAAACTGCAAAACAAAGTAGACTTTGTGACTAGACTGTTAAGAAATATCGAAATGTAACAGTATTATGAATACATTGTCCTGTGTGTGCGTGCGTTTAATATTTGTATTGTATTTGAAACCGTATAAAATTGTTTCATTTTTCATAGATTGTACTGTTGTTTAGTTATTAAAATATGTAAAAAAAATTCATGAATCATACAAAGACATCAAAAGTTGAGAAGCATATTGAAATGCGGAACAAACTCAAATATGTCGTGCGGAAATTTAATTTTTATTTGCAAATATGTACTCGTTTTTAATATTAAATTTTTCTTTCATAAGAATATTTTTGAGCATAAAATATTAAGTGTTTTAATGGAAAGCCTAGACGTCATTAAGGCCCTTGATTCGAAAGTAGTGAAGTCAAGATTTGTATTGACGTGCATTCAATCTCTGGCTTTAAATGGATGACACCGTGTAAGGATATAATGGGTTCTAGAGAGTGAGGGCATTCATGGAAATGAGATGGCCAATCAATGTATAAGGGGAATATTAATAACCCGTTGGCCGAAATTTCTAACACGCTACGGGAATGATCGCTAAAGGAAACGGGTCCCAGGTGGTCTACAATAATCACTTGCAGATTGTCTAAAATAAAATTCTTTGGCCCTCAATCGACAAGAAAAGGCCCTCGAGAAAAATTCGATATCGCTTCTTATAGGCATTCGAACAGGGCACTGTATGAAATATCGGAGTCTATGGGAATTTCACGTGACGGGAGCTGCAGAAGCTGTAAAGATGATGAGGAGAAGGAAATCAGATTTTTGCGAAAAAGATTCTTTTAGAACCTGGACAGTCTCATAGATGTGACATTGAGTAGTCTTCTGAGCTTTGCGAGAAGCTGGATCTACTGGAGTTCTATAGGGAATATTGGGGGTAGATGGTCGTCGGGCCTTAATGGCCGTTTAACCTAACCTAACATAAAATTGTAGTAATGGTATTGAAGGTTTCTTAAATTCCATTGTAACAGTCAAAGTAAGTTAATCATTATTGGTTTCAAAATTTAAATCGAATTCGGTAAATAACGAAACACAATAAAAATAATGTTACACAAAATCTGTAAACCCTTACTATTATAGGTCCCTAGCTGCGCAAGGTTAAATAACAAATTTCTATTGTCATTTTATCGAGTGTAAGTTGAAAAGGAACTCTGTGCCCTTTAAACAACAACCAGTGAAAAGTTCATTAAGTTGACTTATATCGTCAGATATCTGTTTTTCTTATTTTGACCAAATAATGTTATTGAAAGACATACAGCAAAACAATTGGTTCTTGACAGTTAAAATTATTTGACGCCAAACAAAAGTGTGCTAAATCTTACCTTCCATGGACAATTGTTTTTTTTTTACAAACACTTATTTGATCTTGCAACACTTTTGTAAAGCAAACAGTCGCGAACAGCAGCTATTTCTAGCAGTGTAGTATTATTTTAAAACTCTGTCCTTAGACTTTCCATTAACATCATTCATAATGACAAGTTGTTGTTAAGGTTCCTTAGCCAAAACGTAAAATCGTAACCATATATTATATACACAATATATATATGTTCACCTCTCTCTACATTTTGAACCGCAAATGCTAGACATTTGAAATTTTCACGTTTATTTTTTAAACCATAATAGGTAGAGGTTTAAAAATTTACATAGTTTGTGTTACTAGGATACTTGTTATTATTAATTTCAACCCGGTTACGGATAGGCGAACAGCACTCAGTCTATTTTCTAATATTAATGGATCTATAATACATACACTTTATATAATCGGAAATTAATATTGTAGCAATCAGAAGTGGAATAAACAACTTTCCACCTATGGTAAAGGGTGTATCAATGTAGCCCTGTAGTGAGAAATCGTTATATAATTAATATAAAGGTAAGTCCTAGTACGATCATGAAAAGGTTCTCTTTTTACCAACGTTTTTGATGTTTCCTTTTTAAAAACATTTTATTTTGTACTCATGTAGTTACCCAAAAAAAATCACCGAATGGCAAAAATTAAAAAATTTTTTTGGCACATCAAATTATTACTCTTATTTTGTTTTTTTTCTTTTAATTCATTAATGTCATAGACTGTTAAAAAATAATATGACCATTGCTTTTGTCAGCACTGATTTGTTGAACTTAACTTTCTACAGAGTTTTAAAAAAAGTTGGATATATTTTTTGTAGTAAGTGTTGGCTAGAAGTGTTGGATGATAGCCAATATCAAAACTAGCAGATTTTTGGCAAAAAAAATAAAACTTTTTATGCCAATTTTTATGCTTAAACCATTGGACATTTTTTTAAACATTAACATTTTATTTATATATGCAAATTTTCTGCAATTTTGTATGTGTGTGACAGCTGGTTAAAATACATGGTTCTTTTTAAATCCAATGTTTATATTAGTTTGTGCAAGCAATTCGTGGGACTAGCTTGCTAGTGGACATCATTAACCTGAAGGCTATGGCCGAAAATCAAATCAAACGTCGATCGATCTCACAAAGATATTGGATTTCTGCTTACATGGTACAATTAAAGACATTCGACCATCACTTCGTTACGGCTTCTCACTTTATTTCTTACAGAAACTCCAATCGGACATGTGGCTCGCAAAACCCTCATTGTCAAGAAGTGACTGTGGCTGCATAGACAGTTCGATGTGAGTTTTTTAGTGTTATACTGTTTACAAAGACAAGAAAAAAATAAATAAATAAAATATCTAAAATAATGTTTAAAATTAAAAACAAACATTCCTAATAAGCCTGTGTAAACTTTTAGAGAATCAATCGGCTTTAAAATTTGTTATGTTTAACAAGACAAGAAAAAAAAATCAAGTCAATTATTGAAATCTTATGTATTTTTATGTACATCATGTTTATTCGCTACTTAAGAATTTAAATATTCCATATACAAAAATAAATTTTAAGATTTTAACCCTTATTTCGAGTTGTTTCTGTATTCGTTTTGTTTTTCTTTTTTGCTGCAGCTTTATTTTTTTCTACAGAATAGGACTCAATAATACTTAGGCATGTCATTGATCATACATGGGACTAATTAATAATTATTTGACAATTTCATTAGCATTGAATTAGCATAAGTAATATTGAAAAATATTAAAAAAAAAATAATGCTAACAAATTTTTTTTCTTCATTACCATTGTTTTTATTGATGTTAATGCTTTTTAATGAAAAAGTTTCATTAGTAATTATTTAAAAAACGAAATCATTACCACTAATCAATGATTAAATTATAAAAAAGCATTATCATTATTGGCCACATTGGAAAATAACCTTTTTGTGGTGCTATTTGTAAAGCAGTTCCATCGCGAGGTCCCTCTCTCTTAAAAACCTTTTTACTTTTTTTTTACAAAAAAATTAACAAAAAAAAATCCTTTTTTTATTAATAAAATTTTTGGGAATTTAAATATTAATTATTTAATATTATACGTATAATCCATAACGTTTTATAATAAAAATGTAATTTACTTGTTGGGGGAAAGAGCTAGCTACTATACGTATTTCACTGGTTGCTCAGGCCAGATCATCAGGAGGAAACCTTTTTCCTAATTTTAGAGAAGCCAAAAATACTCTATAAGTAATAAAATTCTACAAAACACAATGAGAAGTATTAGAATAATAGAACAGAGTCATGATTATGGCCTGAAATGGAGGATATAAAGTTGTATAATCCTTGGATTCACAATGATGTAAAACCCTGTCATGCAGTACATCAAACAATAGATTAGCTCAGTAATCAGTCGTCTTAGCGATGTCAATTGGTCGCCTCGGAGCTGTGATTGGATCCCTTTAGACTATTTCTTGTGTTGTGTATAATCCAAAAGTGAGTCACACATTTGAGGTTAATATTATCCGAGCCAGAGTTGCTAGTTATATTTCGTATTCGTATTGAGTGCCTCGATAGACCGATTGGTAGCGCGCTAGTCTATCAGTCTAGAGGTTGTGGGTTCGATTCCCGCCAAAGACTCTGGGTGTTTTCTGCAGACAAGCAAAAAAGCTTCGCAGAGTTAGTGTTGTCTTAAAAAAAAAATATTCGTTGTATTAAAACCATATTATTATGAACATAATCATAATATTGTTATGTTAGAACCATATTATTGTCTAACTTAAAAAATAAAATGTTAAAATATAAAATTGTATTATGAAATAAATTAATAAATATATTGAGATATTATTATAAATATAAAACATACCTTATTGTTTTTATAAACATACCTTATAATAAAACACACAATTATTTATTAGTTTATTGTTTTAGGCATTCAATATGAGAAACAAATCAATTGTTAATTGTTATATTTTGAAAGAAATCCGAGATATTATATTCTAATAATTTTACAAATGTAAACACAAAACTTCACAGAAACCAAACAGTATTTGTTTGATTTTAGTCATACTGTGGCTACATACTAGCAAACTTATCATAATTAGTTTAGTAATAATATATTAGGGTTACAAATACAATATTATTTTGGAATACTAATAAAACGACTTTGGTTGTGGTTTAAAAATTGTATAGTTCAAACCAACAATGTGGCATTCTTTGGGTGTGGTAACCATTTAATGATCAAATAGTAACAAAAACTTGTTTGTCGTGACCAAAGTAATGATTAAAACAACTATAAGTTGTTCATCGCAACCATATATTATTACGGAGAACATAGGATGGTTGTTGTGACCATACCATAGCCATGTTTTTTCTTTGCGTGAAAACACAATATTTGTATTACAAATGAAGTTTTCAAATTCGACGGAATTCCGCATGACAGTCCATAGTCTTTTTATTTAATTACCCAATTTTTTATTAATTATTTCATTAACTTCATTAATTTTTAAAACTATGTCCCCTTCTTTAAACATCTGCAAAAGGTTGTCTACGAAATTTATTTTTATTATGTAGAACTACAAGAAGGCAAGGCTGTACAGCGGATGACCCATTAATTGGATTTTTACACTGCAAATAAAGCCGGATTGAGCAGCACAACTCTGGGAGCTCAAATCTATGTTTGCTGATTGGTTTTTCTAATTACTCTCAAAAAACTGTTGTGTGACACTCAAAGTTAAAAGATCCTTGATACTCTAATAGAAGAGTAACCGTAACTTTTTAAAATTCCAGCACAGTAACTTTTAATACAATACTGTCCCCGATGACTGTCGTGTATAAATGGCTTTTGACAGCTATTTAACCAGACCACCCTATTAGTAAATTTCGTGTGTTGATTAAACAGTATTTTTAGGAAAAACAAAACCATCGCCGAAACCGCATCCACAATTGGAACGGGTAAAAAGTGCGTTTCGTCGTGATCGTACAACACCAATGACGTCAAACTCCAAAAGAGTCACGCCAAAAACAGTTAAAAATTCGTGAGGTAGATGAGATTGTAGCTTTCAATCGAGTGGGTACATTACAAAAGCTTTTAAAAAAGCTTTAAAAGCTTTAAAAAAGCTTTTAAAAAAGCTTTTAGCGCGACAAGTGCTAAGATTGCTCACACTCCACCATTAGTGAGCGCATATGAAAACGTTCAAAGGAGTGTTGTGCAATGTCCACCATAACCTACCAGAGACTAGAAAACAATCAAAACATTAGGTTTCTTCGGGTGAACGTCCACCAAAGAAGTCAAAGTTAGGTCTGTCGAATGTCAAGATCATGGCCACAGTTGTTTGAAATGCACGCAGTGTCAGTCGCGTAGGTTACCCTGAAAAGGGTCAATTATCGGTAAATATTATTCAAAGATCTTAGACAGATATAATGATTTGTAGCAAAAACGACCTCATCTAGCATAGAAAAAATGCTGTTTATTTAAGGCCACTCTGTCTGGAGATCATTATCGAGATTGCTTATAACACTATTACCGATCATAGTGTGCAAAAGATCCATTGTTTGTTAAGCTGTGTGGCAAGATTCGACCCCTAAAAAAAGTATAAATTCGTTAAGCACAGCACTGAGACGGCTGATAATACGATAACCAATTGTTTGATGAGCTGTGTAACATGGTGTGGCATCCTGATGAAACCAAGATTATCCAAGTTCAAATCTTCCATTTCAGACCATAAAAGGTATGGTAATTATGGGTATGACAGAAATGGCATTTCCGGCACATTTTCGTCAAAACAAAATTTTCTCTTTGGTTGCGTTGGCTTATTGGCCTGATACGGCAATTTTGTTTGTTGATATAGCTGTCGTGGTGAAGTTTTTCGTCGAATTTAATGTCCGATTAGAGATTCCGTAAAGTTAAAATTAAGAAGCCGTAACGAAGCGAATGATCGTTTTCGTTCAAATGAGTCTTGTAAATGAATAAAAATTTCTCATCATGATATTGTGTGATCAATAACACGTCCACTTTCTTGGAAATAGGTTTTCTTATATAGTTTTACATATAAAATTACTAACCAAAGTTTAACTAATAGCAAGAAAGATATATATACCATTTTCAAATAAAAGAAAATATATAAAGAGAATAAAAATAAAGCAAAATGTTTACTTGGTACTATAATATAAAAAGAGAATAGAGATAACAAGTGTAAAACAAACAAAAAAAAAGCTCTATCTCCTATGAAATATAATGTAAAATTAAAAATTTCTCAAATTCTATTTTTTTATAATTTTGTTTAAATAGAAAATTAATATCAATTGAAGCTACAGGGTAGATTGATACGAAGAGTACTGATGGCGGACATAGCTGTCTTGAAAATGCATTCTGCTTTGCTGGTATCTAATTTTTCTTTATCTCTTTATAATTAAGAACTTAAGCCTAAATAATTAATTTATTAATTCAAAAATAGTTCAAATAAAATTTAAAAAATTTAAAAAAAATATAATAGGTTCTATATGAAGCTAAATTTTTGTGTTATTATTCTGGCTTCCCCACTCTAGGGTAGAATGCTCAATATATGAAATGAAATTATAAATGAGAAGGCTTATTCTTACAGTTACACAGAAATAGTACATTAGGATCTTGTTGTTACCTTATGTTTCAAAACCAGTGACTCCCTTATCAATCTTATAAAATTCAACTCTGAAGGGAATTGTTGCTCCCACATTGACAGATCGCAATTCAGCTACATATGTATGTATATGTATAAGAATAATACCATCGAAGGCGGGCGCTGTGGTATACACTGCAAATACATACAAAATTAGTTATAATTTTTTGCAAGGCAGGCGCATGCATCATGTATATTTGGGCTAGTAGGTTGTGTGATAGTGATCAGTCCTGGGTTGTGGGTTCGATTCCCTCTAATGACTCTGGAATTTTTCCTACAAGATGTAATAAAGATCAAGAAGGAGCTTGGATATAATCGGGGTGCCAACAAATGGTTAATTGCTTTAGTACAGGTCACGGACTCTCAAGTAATATCAAGCTAAGTTGAAAATCGCGGTAAGACGATACTTGCAGAATGTGCTATAGACCATGGACTGACACATATTACATGAAGATGCTGTGGTGACCTAGTTGTATGAAAATCTTAGCCATTACCATAGACTCTGTGATGAGAAAGAATATACTACAGTCGAGAGCAAAGGCTAGTGACAGCACGAGACGAGAAGTAAGGTATTCGTAAATTTCCTGTCAGATACAGAAATTATTGAGGAACGAAGGGGGTCGAAACGGACCCATGAAGTTGGTGGTCTACTTCGGTATTCCCATACAAAAAAACATGTATATTCAGAAGCAAACGAGCTAACTACTTAAGCTACAGCACCCTCTAGCTAACACATTGAGAGTAAAAACTTTTTTCAAATAGTTAAAAAATTCGAATCATTTCTTGCCCTACTTCTTTCTACATGCACGGCATAATGAATAATCTGATTGTGAAATCGTGTAGAGATCTTTAGGAATTGTATACCATCGAACTTTACTAGCTTTATTAGCTGTTTCGTGCATTTTTTGTTTTTTTTTTTCAGTTGAGATCAAGTGTGATAATTTTTCTTTAATTTTATCAAATACTACTCAAGTAGTTTTTGAATTTTTTTAACCGACTGCAAAAAAAGAAGAACGTTACTGTTTTATGCCATTTCTGAGCCGATTTTTAAAAATTTTCTTTATTTGAAAAGTTATGCTTACAGATTGGTCCCTTTTTAAAAACAGTTCAATATTTAAAAAATTAATGGGGACACCCTTTAATTTTTCAAATATTGAACAACACAAACCTTGAAAATTTTACAGAATATCGATTATTAAGGGTGGCGCAAAAATAACCTTCCGATGTTTTTTGGCTGTAATTTAAAAAAAAAATTAAAAAATAAATAGTCACCAATATTCCGCGTTCTGGAGCAGTGTAGCGTAAAATTGTTTATTAACGTGTATTTCGCAAGTGTTTACTACACAAATGTCAAAACAGAATTGACATTAGGGGCCAATCGCAAATTTATAGCATTTTCTGATAGGAGGATTACTTTTGCGCCACCCGTTATGACCGTTATAATAAAAAGTTTAAATATTCGTAATTATATATTAAAGGGTGCTCCAATAGTTAATTTGATTCGATCTATATGGCCATACTTTTGAACGGTTGTACACAGACCGTTGAAATTTACAAAGAATCTGTATTGCTAAGTCCGCTATAACAAAAAGTATAAAATTTTAGTTTGGAAAAAAAGGGTGTCCTAATAGTTAATATAATTTTATGTATGTGGCCATACAGCTAAAATATACAAGGAACCTGTATCGCTAAAATAAGTATACAATTTGAATTTAGAAATTAAAAGGGTGTTCCCATAATTGATGTAAGTTGACCTAGTATATAACCCCATCTCTTCAACCGTTATAGACAAACACTTGAAAATTAAGCAGAATGTTCACTTTGTCTGGTATAATAACAAGTAAAATAATTAGAATTATAAATTAATGATCTATGTGGCTCTAACTTTGAAACCTTTATAGATAGAGACAGTTGAAATTTGTACAGAGTCTGTAATACTGTATTCGCAATAAAATATTTGGTTTAAGTACTTAATACAGATTACTTCTTACATCTATTTGTTGTGAATTCGTTTCTTTTTTGCAAGAATTATTTATAATTTGTTTGCTACAACCATGTATTATTGAAAGAGAGCCAAGCAATTCCAATGTATTTCCTTCTCGTGTGTAACATAATGTTTTAAGTAAAACATGCTGAATATCCCGTTTTATTTTCGATATTATTATTTTTTGTTTTTGCTGTTTAGGGATACGATATAATAAAGTCCCTGCATTCAAGCAGCAGTATTTGATTTTATTGTTTGATTTCAATTTGAATTTTTTACATAAATTAAGAAAAAATTCAAAATTTATAAATATTAATGCGAAGATAAATCGTTTTTATTGGCTTTTTATGTAAACATGACATCGTTATTTTATTTGTTTATTATTTTTTTTTTTAATTTTGAACCAATAAGCAAACTTCACCATTCTTTTATACTCGAACATTTTCAACAGCAAAAACTGTGTATTTTTAATTCTATATTCGATTTTTTGTTTTCTTTTGAGGGTTGATTTTTTATTTCTGCCATATTGAATGCTGTAAACTCCTTCGATAACCAAATTATTGTTTAGAATATACATTTTGGTGGCAGTAGTGTTGTGCTGTTGTTGATGTTGCTGCTTCTGATATAGAAACTGAGGCTGGTTATTCACAAGTAAATACAAAGCAGTTGTAATTAGTTGGACCCAAATCAAATTTTAACTTGAATTTTTATTTTATTCTTGTTTAATTTAAATTAAAATTGAGTTAATTTAGGTATGAAAACAGATCTTAAATCTAATTCGATTAATAAGAAGGCGAAAGTCCAGAAAAACAGAAAACAGATGAAGCAAAAGTGAAATATTGAAAAAAACCTTTTTTTAATTCCGCCAGCACGTGCTTTCATAAAATATTTTAAATTGATAGGAATATTTAGTTAAACAAATGTTAACTAATAAGAAGCTTCCAGCTGGGTGGAAAAACTCCTCCAGTCAACTTAAAAAAAATAATTTATTAATTTTTTTTTTTTTTTTGCCTTCAAGAATAATTTTTTTTATTTTGCCTCAGTTTATATTTTTTAATTGGTTGACTAAACGTTTGTCTGGCCTAAAGAAGGCAATTATTTTTCAAGGATTTTTTATTTTAATTGTGTTGAAATATTTGATTGTTATCGCATAAATAAGAAACTCACCTTTTTTACACATTTTTTGCCTGCTTCGTATTCACTCAATTTGTATTTAGATGAAAATTTAATTGAAAGTATGGAAGATTTGATTGAGGTTAGTTTTATATTTGTTTAGTGGTTTCCGGATTCCTAAAAACTGAACATATTTATTATTCAAGTGGCTATAAAGCTAATTCTCCTTGCGGAATGAGAAAAAAATATAGAAGAATAAAAAGTTTTAGTCGTAAAATAAAAATTATTTGAAGTGGCAATTATCACTGGCAAAAATGCAACAATAATTTTTATTTCATTTAACCTTCAGACAGATATAGACTGATATAGCTTCTCCAACATGGTAGGCAGCGCAGTACCTGTCATGTCGGAGCAGCTAGTTTAAACCCCAAAAAAAAAACTCTTGTTTTTTATGGAAAAATTAAAAAGATTGTAATGGAACCACCCCAATTAACAGTAAATATAAATCTTTCCGTTTGTAATGCCCACACAGCTTCGTGAATATAGTTGAAGCAGACATGGGGAATGTCAATACAGTTTGTATATTCAACTATTTGTAATAGTAATTCAGTTTTTTTCCATTACACATTACATGTAGTTTGTAATTGAAAGTTTCACTTACAATTACTAATAATTTGTAATTAAAAAAATTCAATTACTATTACATGTAATTATAATTGAAAAAATGCAATTGGAATTAAATGCAATAGATAATAATTGAAATAATAATAATTGAAAAAAATTAGTCAATTATATTTTTTTTAAGTATTTATTGACCAAAAAAATATTGAATTACAAAAGCTATTAATGACCTTCAAATAATAGGTTAAGTTAGGTTAGGCGGGCGACCCTCACAAGGCGAGTTTACTCGCAGACTAAAAACGCCCATTGTGATTTCCCGTCCATCTACCACCACTATTCTCTATACAACTCCAATACCACTAGTTCGTAAGAACCACCGGGAGTTATTCAGGTTTTGAGCCTGCGTTCTTGGTGAGCCGGGCAGTCGCAGAGAAGCTGTTAAACTGATTCCTCCTTTTCCTCATTCATACAGCTTCTGCAGCACCCGCAACGAGAGACTCCCATAATACTTACAAGTAGTGAAAAGGACGAGTAGTGCCTTCGTCCTTTTCCTATCAATTGATGGCCAACGAATTTTAGGTAATCTGCAAGTGGTTAGTGTAGATCACTTGCGAGCCGTTTCTTTTAGCGACCAGTCCCACAGTGTGTAAGAAATTTCGAGCCGTTCCTCGAACATTGATCAGTCATTTCATTTCCACGAATGCCTTCATGCATAATTAAAACCTAAATAAATAATAACAGTCTTATTAAAATAAAGAAATTAGGTGTTATATTTAATGACAAAACCACAGTGAAATTAATGATAAATGAAGCAATGAAAAACATTTAATTTCAATTAATTCTGAACAACATTTGATTACTTTAACTTTAATTTTCTTCTATAAAAAGTGGATTTCATGTTGATTTCATTAGCCTACCTAATTGATTTTATCAAAAATGTTTTCCTGAATGATTTAATTAGGTTCCTATATGATCATGTGTAAATCTTCTTTTTATTTTTCTTAATACGGATATCTTCTTGATTATATTAGCTTTATTGTTATTTCGTTTATATAAATCAACATAGAAACTGTTCATTGAAACATAAAATATATATTTGGTGTAATAGTTCATTGCGTGCCTTCAAAACGAACCAGGTTCGATTCTTAACAGAGAACGAAAATTGTTCACCATGGTTTTGCGGGTTTTAAAAATTAAGTAGTCTCAACCCCTTCTAGACAATCAATCAGAAGAAGCACCCCTGACCTTCCACCGCCTGGAAATATAGAGGATAATATAAAGGGAAAGAATCAGGCAGCCGCCACCACAAAAAGAAAAGGTAAAAAGAAAACAAAGATTGATTAGCAAAAAATTTCAAAGGAGATGCTAAAAAAGCTTTATAATATATACAGACATAGTCATATATATTTACACAAATTAAAAATTTTTGAATTTTTAGTTAGCAGAAAAATTTGGCTGCTATGTTAATAAATTTGCGACAAGAAAACTTCCTAATTGTAATCCTCAAAATGTATAGATTTTGCTAGTTTAAAATTTTTAGCAATAAAATTGATAGTTGTTGATCAAAAACACAAAAGAAGTCTGCGCCTCATATTTTAAAATTATTTACACAAATTTATTTACATTTAAAAGTATTTACATAATAGAAAAAACATTATAAAACACCAATAAAAAAACAAAAATGATTATTAGCCAGATAAATTTCCTTCAGCATCTATGACAGCTTGAAGTCTAGCTGGAATAGATGCAATCAAATTGCGTACAAACTCGATTTCTAAGCTGTTCCAGATATTTATTATTTCATCAATAGTTTCCTCTCGTTTTCGGCCCATTTGGATAGATCTCTGCCTTTTTATGAATGCCCATACATTCTCTATTATGTTTAGATCTGGACTCTGGGGTGGCCATGGAAGAACATCTTGTCCAACTCGATTTAAAAACGTTGTTGATAACCATGCTTTGTGGCATGGAGCATTATCATGCTGCAAAATCCAATTTTCAAAATCCATCAAGTAATAATCTCTGAGCCGAAGAAAAAACATGGTCATTCAAAATATGTAGATATCCTGCCTGGTTTAGAGTGCCTTGTATTGGTACTAGGTCTCCAAATCCATTGTATGAGACACATCCCCAAAACATTACTGAACCCCCGCCGAAACTATTAAGAGGTTGTACTGCTTTATGCTTCGATCCTTTGGAAAGGTGCATATAAGTTTTTCCAAATGACCCTTCAAATTGAAAAGAGGACTCATCCGTCCATAATACATTATGCCAAAACTCCATTGTCTTATGGATATACTCCATGGCGAACTCTATACGTTTTTTTTTTGTTTTTTTTTTTTCAGATATGTCTATTACTTTTCTCACGACATATGTAGGTCTTTATATCATACGTTCTTAATCTTCTCCGAATTGTGGATTCACTTACAGGTTTTCCAATGATGTGTTCTGCCTCTGCAGCAACTTTAACCGGACTTGCGATTGGATTTTCTGCGAATATTTTAAGAATAGAACGATCTTCTATTTTGTTTGTCACATATTTCCGACCAGTTCTGACCCTATTTTGTAGGCTTCCATAGGTTTCTTTCTTCTTTACTAAATTGTATACTGTTTTCCGACATATTCCATACTCTTTTCCCAAGTCTGATGCCGAGGAACCCATTCCAAACGTCGTTGCGATCTCAACTCGCGTTTCGACGGGAATTTCCTTTATTTTCACCATTTTAAACGTTTTTTTAGCGACTTTTGTATAAATATTTATTTGTATGCAATATAAATGTGCTAACTATCAACACAAATGAGGTTTTTTAAAAGACTCCAGCGTTTTTAACTTAATTTCACGAATGTGTGAATATTTTTGACAGACAAAATAAGTGTGTAAATAATTTTGAAATATGAGACGCAGACTTCTTTTGTGTTTTTAATCAGCAACTATCAATGTTATTGCTAAAAAATTTTAAACCAGCAAAATCTATACATTTTGAGGATTACAATTGGGAAGTTTTCTTGTCGAAAATTTATTCACATAGAAGCAAAATTTTTCTGCTAACTAAAAATTCTAAAATTTTTAATTTGTGTAAATATATATGACTATGTCTGTACATATGTATGTACATATATACATATGAATATATCTTTAAAAAAACGGAAGTTTTTAAATTGTTTTCAGTTTTTAATTTTGACAATTTTTTGTTAATTTTTTTGTTTTATAAAAAAACGAGATAGCCTAATAAAATCAAGAAGAAAGCCTTTTTGATAAAAACAAGGAGAATACCTAATAAAAACCTTAGTTTTGTTCTTAATTTTTTCAAAACGATTTTCCTTATTAAAATAATAAGATGTCCTTCTTGAAAAAAAACCTATAGAGATATCTTATAAACATAGAGACCCAAGCAAACCCCTCAGAGTTCTGTGTGCGCACACACAATCTCAACGAAACTCTCACAAAGAGAACAAAACATGTAAAATTTTTAATCAGAAGCATGGCATCTTTCAACAAAGCAGGTTTATGTCACATTGTGTAATAAAATAAGTACACTGAAAATATATAACCATAATTAAAATAATATTTATTATTTAAATATAAAAAATATTTTCTTTAGTTTTCGTATTAGAATAATATAAATCACGCTTTCATTTAATAATTTTAAGGCAAAGCAATAAACGTTACCTTTATTTGTTTTATTTTTACAAAAAATCATATACGGGTACGCATGTTTGAATAGTTTATTTGCTTATTATTAATGTGGAAAATACGAAGTTAGTTTTAATAGTTCAGAATGAAAAATAAATTAATAAATTTTTTTTATGGTTGGAAACAGCTTTACACAAAAGGCTCTTTGACATTAATGGGCATTTCCAAACAACCGCTATTGTATTGTGTGATTTCTATACCTGTTAACATTGTTAATGAATGTAGATATGTAGATTTTTTCATAAGAACCGCTTGTACGGAATTTTAACACCAAAAACATTCATATGTTACAATTCATGGCTATTTCTTAATTCTAAGAATCGTATGTAAACTAATTTAATTATACATAAACTTAATATTTTACAAAAACCATTTGTGTGAAATTTTCACAACCATAAAATATTCTACCATTTGTTGCTACCATTTGTTGCTACTTTATAAGTATATTTTAACAAAAAACTTAAATTAAAATTTGGTTAACTCATTCATAATTAAATGCTTTTGTATTTACTAATGTTAAACAATGTGATTTTTTTCAGTGCATAAAAATAGTTGGGTATGCTTGCTTATAAATGTTGTTCTATTTTATTAGGTATTTAGTCACTGCTTTTTCTGTGTGAACGGTCTGAAGGGTTAATATAAAAGTTAAAATAAATCTTGCCCAAAAACTCTTATAAGAATCTTATTTAACTGCTAGGAAGTTTATTCAACACAACTACTTGAAAACGAAGTTTCTCTTGGGATAATTTAAGATTGCAAACTTCTACTCTATAGTATATGGTATTCAGTTTGAGCCTTAACTTTAAAACTGCAAAATAAAAGGTTTAATAAACAAATTTTGTGTGAAAACTCTTTCATAAAATAAAAATATTTTTTATAAATTTTGGTCTTATTATTTTGACGTAAAAAACCATCAACGTACCAAAGAAAGGATTGATAAATACTATGGGGAGTCTGTCCTATCAACTTAAATGGGTAAAAAGAGCTTTAGTAGTTCCGTTGTAGTCGTACCACCACAAATGACGCTAAATGTTCGTATTTCCGAAGAAATATTTCGCAAAATGCAATAAATGATATTGGTGCGTGGCTTGGCTAAGGGCGTTTGGGTACATCAGATTTTGCATGAAAATTTGGATATGAAAAAGCTATAAGATGAGTGCCGCATTTGCTCACACTTGACCATAAGCGTGGGTAGTCAATATGGCGAAATCAATTGCTTGGACTACGAATTGCTGCTCCATACCCTAAATTCTAGCATATTCTCTATATTTGGAAGGAATAAGTGGGTCAAAAGAAGTGATCGTCATTTAAACAAACGTATATTTAAAGGATCTTGAGAAATCTGTTTATATCGAGGTAATAAAAAACCAAAAAACCGCTGCACTAAATTCAAAAAAATCTCTTTTTTATCTAAAATTTTATCCAAAAAGTTACTAAACTATCAAAATTTCCTTATACTACAAATACTGAGAGATTACGAAAAAATGGTTCGGAAGAAGATTCTAGCTCTTATATGCCTTGGTTTTGTTTAATTTGAGTAGGTCCTCGATTTGTCCACATTGCATATCGTTTTATTTGAATTAACTAATTACTCTTACTTAGTTCCTCTTCGAGCCCTCCATATGTCTAAGAAGGTGATGAGTTTTACTTCCTTGGTAATAATTGTTCTAATTTTCATTAGGCTACCCACAAAGATGTAAACATCCGTTAAAATAACGATAATTTCAAAGCCCGGTCAGTAAGTAGCAAATTGATAAGTAGTTTATCAATAAGTTGTAAACCATTGTTTCTCCTAGTACAGAGCGATTCGCACTAGGATTTCATTTAGTCAGGAGTCTCTCTCCGATATTAACATTTTACAATTAGCTACAACATTTACTTAAACTTTCCATCTGGACGTACTTTGTGTACATACATCCGTTCCGCTTATGTCAATACAAAACATTTGTTAATCGGGAATTAGGAAGTTCATTAGTACCATACATGGGACTAATTAATTAGATTGGATAATTATTTGGTTATTTCATTAGCCTTAAAATGTAAATAATGCTAAAAATATTCATTACCATTATTTTCATTAATTATGTAAGAAATGTAATGATTTAGGAAAAAATCGTTAACATTAATCAATGATTAAATTATTTTAAACCATTTTCATTATTGGCCACAATTTCATTACATTTGCGTTATCATTGCAATGGTAAACCAATGCACTGGTAAAAGCAATTGAAATTAAAAATAAAAAGTAGCATTAAATGATAGGTAATTGTTTTTATACCCTTACCCACAGGTAGAAAGGGTATATGTGTAATTTCTACAATATTCATTTCGAGGATTCCAACTTTTTTAACGAAAAAAAAAACACAGAAAATTCAAATTTAATGGAGAATGTTTATTATCGTTTGAAAGAACATTCTTTGGCATTTATTTTTTGAAGATTTTGTCTATAAAATGTTGGCCGTTGCTGCGTCGCAGATGGTCCCTCCGTTAAGTCCAATTTTCGATGACTCCTTCAAGCATTTCGACTGGTAACTGGCGAATAACACGAGTGATGTTTTCCTCCAAGGCCTGACGCGAAGCGGGTTTGATATCACACGATCTTGGTGGCCAATCGACCGTCCCAAAACGTGAAATTATGTGCTCACCGAAATGTTCTCTCAATATATCCATTGATTGATGCGATGTGTGGGAAATGGCGCCGTCTTGCTGAAACAAAAAGTCGCCGAGATCACGAGCTTCAATCTCAGCCATCAAATAGTCGGTTATCATTAACGGTCGCCATTGACGGTTACGTTCGCACCGGCATAATTTTTAAAGAAATATGGATCGATGATTCCACCAGCCCACAAAACCACACCAAACCATTGTTTTTTCTGGATGAAGTGACAGCTCTTGAATCTCTTCATCCCAAATGCGGCAATGTTGTTTGTTTACATACCCCTTGAGCCAGAAATGGGTCTCATCGCTAAACAAAATTTGCCTCGAAAACGTCGGATCTTCTTGGAACTTTTCAAGAGCCCATATAGCGAAGCTATTCAGGCGTAAGTCTTTCCATTATGAACTGCCAAACAATACTAAACAAAAATAACATGACAGCATGACACGACTCACACGTGATCTGTTAAAAAAGGCTATTGAAAAAAGTACCTCGAAATGGATTACCCTGTATATTCTTGTTCCTTATACGAAGAGAATTTAATTAAATGATGTCCGTACCAGAAGAGATACATAAAATATAAGCACACCAATCTGTTTCAATAAGTTTGAAAATTTTGGGATTGCAATTGAGCAAAATCAGATCATTCTTTTGGAGGCTACTGGCCAAAAACCACGCCCACCAATATTTTTTCACTTTTTTTTTTCTCATTTTTTCGGCTTTAGTAATTATCTTTTGCTTTTTTTTTAATATATGTATTAGGGTGCCAGTTATTTTTCAAAGTTGGAATTTGTTTCACGGCACCCCCCAGATTGGTTCGAATTGCTAAAAAAATACTACCTTCTAAATTTGATCTCAATCGGATAAGGGGAAATGGTGCCCCATTGAAAAAAGTACCTCGAAATGGATTACCCTGTATATTCTTGTTCCTTATACGAAGAGAATTTAATTAAATGATGTCCGTACCAGAAGAGATACATAAAATTTAAGCACACCAATCTGTTTCAATAAGTTTGAAAATTTTGGGATTGCAATTGAGCAAAATCAGATCATTCTTTTGGAGGCTACTGGCCAAAAACCACGCCCACCAATATTTTTTCACGTTTTTTTTCTCATTTTTTCGGCTTTAGTAATTATCTTTTGCTTTTTTTTTAATATATGTATTAGGGTGCCAGTTATTTTTCAAAGTTGGAATTTGTTTCACGGCACCCCCCAGATTGGTTCGAATTGCTAAAAAAAATACTACCTTCTAAATTTGAGCTCAATCGGATAAGGGGAAATGGTGCCCCTAAGCCGCCCAAAATTTGCAAAATCCCTAATTTTTGACTTTTATCGGCAATAACTTCGTTAATATTTATTTTACAAAAAAAAAATTGTAAGTAGAAGTTATAGATCAAACTCAGAGGAACAACTTTTGCTCACAAATCTTTGTCGTATCTCTAATATCTACTGAATTAGAAAAAAAATAAACAAAAAAACTATAGATTTATTTATATGTTTAATAAAAGAACTAAATCACTGTATCGTCAAATTAAAAGAACTATACACATACATATTTTTTCGAAATTAATTAACATTTTTACACTATTTTTACTAGAAAGTGTGCCGTTAACTTTTTCGTCAGAAAGATCTTTCGCTGCAGATCAGGAGAATAATTATGACCATTTTCCAGCAGTTACGTCTCCTGCTCGTCAAAAGAAAAGTAGAGGAAAAATGGAGGTCATAACAGAAAAACTTGCAGATGCCATGGATGCTTGGAAAATAAGTGATAGAAATGCAGTTCATATCATTGCCGCAACAGCTGCATCGTTGGGTCATGATATTACAAATATTATTTTGAACAAAGAATCCGTTCGTGCTGCTAGACAAAAACTACGTTCAAAAAGAGTATCTGAATTGAAAAATAAATTTAATGCCAAAGATTTAGATGCAGTTTGCCTCCATTGGGACGGAAAATTACTGCCTGCCTTAGAAGGAAAGGAAAAAGTCGACCGACTTCCAATTATTATATCGGACGGAAACGTTGAGCAACTGCTGGAAGTACCTGTTTTGAAGAATGGTACTGGAAGAGCACAATCACAGGCTATTTGCAAATCGCTTTTTGAATGGGGTCTACATGATTATGTAAAAGCTTGGGTGTTCGATACAACAGCAGTTAATACTGGACGATTCAATGGAACTTGTTCCATAATTGTAGACATCACATATTTGAACTTATTCGATTTTGATGTTAAATTTTGCAAGACAGATGGCCCTAATGTTCAAATATTTCAACGATTTAAGAACTGTTGGCCATCAGTTAACATTGACAATTTCAGTATCGGTATCGAAAATGAGAGTTAAAAAATGCTATTACTTTATGTGATATAGAGCGAATTACAAATGTTCTTCAGGAAAAACAACCGCGAGATGACTATAGGGAATTTATCGAACTTGCTCTTATATTTCTCGGAAAAACACCAACTCGATCAGGTATAAAATTTCGAGGCGCTATGCATCACGCAAGATGGATGTCAAAGGCAATATTTTCTTTAAAAATATTTTTGTTTAGAGACAAGTTCGCTTTAACAGAGATTGAACTAAATGCTCTTTGCGATGTTTGTATTTTTATTGTCAAAGTGTACGTTGAGGCTTGGTTTTGAGCGCCTTCACCTACAAAAGCTCCATATCACAATTTTATGCTCAGCCAATATCGAGGTGTTGAAAGTGAAATTCCTACCGTAGCTTTGGAAAAATTTTGCAGTCACCTGTGGTATCTAGGCACAGAAAGTTTGCTTTAGCATTTTTTGATGAAATTGTGCCAGTCGAAACCAAAAAAAACGGTAAAAGCTTTGAAGAGTGAATCTAATGTAAACAGCAAAAAGGCCCTAATAAACACTTTGAACATAAATGACGTTATCAAAAAAGGTATTGCGCAGTTTGTGAATGCAAACCATAAAAAAAATTTTTTAAGCGTTTTTAATTATCTGAAGAGTTTTTAAAAACAACTTCCACAAAGTGGCCGAATATCAAAAAGTTTATAGAAGCTAAAAAAAACTCTTTCAGAATTAAAGGTAGTGAACGATACTGCTGAGAGATGAGTCAAATTAATGCAGGATTATAATGGCATTTTATCAAGAAGTGAAGAACAAAAACAATATATTTTACAAATTGTTAAGGATTACCGTTTTCCAAACTGCAATAAGGAAATTCTTTCGTAACTATACAAATTATAACAAAAAACAAAGCCATAAAAAACTACTTGCCACAAATAACATTGAAATATCAACTTATCAATGATTTTTCCATGTAATGCCTATACTTAAGTATGTAAATCAAATCAAAATAAATTGTTTATTATTTTTTTTTCTAATTCAGTAGATATCAGAGATACGAAAAAGATTTGTGAGCAAAAGTTGTTCCTCTGAGTTTGATCTATAACTTCTACTTACAATTTTTTTTTTGTAAAATAAAAATTAACGAAGTTATTGCCAATCAAAGTGTAAAATTAGGCATTTTGCAAGTTTTGGGCGGCTGAGGGGCACCATTTCCCCTTATCCGATTGAGCTCAAATTTAGAAGGGAGTATTTTTTTTAGCAATTCGAACCAATCTGGGGGGTGCCGTGAAACAAATTCATCCAAAAAAATGTTGCCATATAGTTAATTGGTACCCTAATATGTATATTAGACCGCGACAGGTAGATCGCAAGGAGTGTATACAGATCTCGGGGGAACAATAACCCCCAGTGAGGGACAATTTTTGTCTGTATTTAAGACTCTTCTAGAAAGCAATACACATAGAGGTAGCCAATGGACCCACAGGATGCCCACTCGTAACCAGGAGCAGTTAAAAGGCATATGGGAATCAAAATATGTAAAGAATTTTTTTTACGATTTTTTTTTGCTTTAGTCTGACCATTCTAACTCAGGAAGTTCCTAAATTTATAAAAAGAAAATTGAAAAAAACAAAAAAATAGAAGAATAAAAAAAAATAAATTTTCAATAATATATTTTTCATAAAATTTTCCAAAAAATTTTCAAACAAATATTTAAAAAAAAATTCAATATTTCTATAAAAATGAAAATCATGAGTATAACATAAAATATTTGTAATAGTAAGAATATATGTTTATAGAGTAACATATTTCTTTAAATGCGTTTGATTCTTATATAGATTAGATCTTTGCTTTAAAACCTAGATACATTAAACACCTATACCGACTACAAACTGTCAAAAAATTACACACGTGTATAGGTAAGCGATTATTGTGAAGCCAGCAAAGCTACGTGGCTACACGACCACCGTTTTGGCTGTAGTCAACTTAGGCGAATTTCTATTTTTGTATGCGACAATTTTATTTTATTCAACCAAAGAAAATGTCACAAAATTATAAATTACAAATTCATATACTTACAAAAAGTTTTGGAGGAAATATTTATATTTTATAAAAGCAAAATAGGTATTTCTACAACAATGTCAGAGTTTACGATGTCATCTTCAATATCATTACGCTGCTGACTACACGGCGGCAATTGTAGCCAACGGAAATTGTTTTTATTTAGCTGCGTCTTCTATTTCTTTAAGTTTTTTCTCATACGACTTATTTTAATTTATGTAAAGAATCAACAATATGGATAATGGGAAAAACAATATGGTGAAATGTATAGCAGATTCAACACGACCGGATATAGCACTTTTACTTGTTTTTTTTTTTTTCATTGAAATTATTTCAAATAATGCCAATGAAAAAATCCTATGTGTGCTAAATACGACTATGTTTACGATAGCGACCGGTAACATGTATCTAGTTAGCTCTTGTCTCTGCTAGAAGGCTGGCTAAATTAAATTATGTGGACCCTGGTTACCTGTCAACACCCAGTTTTAATATAGACTTACATTCGCATGTACATCTCTATGTAGGTGGACATCTCTATTCATGTATTAAGAAATTTATGAATTCTAGTTTGGATAAACCAAGCAAATCTAACAGGGATGGACTAGAAATACTAACCAGAAGTGGAAAGGTTAGTCACTGAAGGAACTCTGGTTTCATTGTTCGAAAGGGATGGATAAAAACACACTGCAAGAGGTGAATGGGTTAATCTGTAAAGGTTATCTTGAGTGTAAAAGACAGTGACAAGCAAGACTACATGAATTTATGGAACCCGTAAATTACCAATCGGACACCAGGATTCAAAAAGACACTTTAGTTCGGTATCTACTCTTCGAAGGCTATGACTTTAATTTTAATACCACAAATACTTTTAAATTAAAAGAACAAACATATAAACCTAGATTTAAAAACAAACAAACTCAAACCTTATATTTAAAAAAATACAATTTCATAAAAATAAAGGAAACTCCTCAATTTTGTTGATGCAACAATTTGTATACCTTAACATGGTGAAAACTGTTGAAGCCAGTCCCAACTAAAACAACGGAACAAAACTAGAAACAGAAATAAAACAAAAGTGTATACTGTTGCTTCGAAACAGATTGGAAACGAAGGTAGCAACACTTTATTCTTCTATCTTTTGTGTTGTCCATGTTGTTGTTCTCGTTGTTGTAAAATGAACGTTTATTTATTCAGTTGACATTTTTGTCGTCATCATAAACCATTGTTTTAAAACCATTTCTTTCTTATGGCACAAAATTATGATGGTTTATTTTAAAACACTTTTTAAACCAAAGTTGCTTTACTGCTTTTGAACTTTTCAAAAGTACAAAAGACTACAACAATAACAAAATATGCCCTACCTCAAAGGGAAATTAACAACAAACAATAGAAGCATAAAGCAAAACTTGCCCTTATCAAACGGTCATTACCGTAATAAATAAGAAGTAAAGGATACAACAGTAGATGACAACAACAGAGTAGAGATTTTTGACTGACAATGAGAATAATTATTTAATGGCAAAGTTTTTGTTTTTGATCCATACCACCGTTAAAAGTATTTGCATTGATTGTAATGAAAGCAACACTCTTTTGCGAAGCTTAAAGATTTTCTTTTGTTAATGTGAAAACTTAACTTGATTGTTGTTTTAGCAAAAGTTTATCACTTTAATTATTACTTGAGTTACAAATACTTGTAAAAGTATAATTAAATTAAATTAAATTATAATACAAATGTAATTATAATCTATACATATAATAAAACAGTAACTTATTTCCTGTCTGTTTGTCTGTCTGTCTGTCTTTGTTCGCATCACATAAAAACTTCTGGGTGGATTTTAACAAAACTTTGTGATGAGGTACCTTAGTATCCTGATTCAAATACAGAAAAATCAGGTTTTCATATCAACTCGTCCTTATCATATAGTGAGCCCACATTAATAATATAGTACGCAGTAATTAACTAACAATGCGTAATTTACGATTAACATCAATTTATACACCTTATGAAGTCAAGAAACGGCTTGTTATACAACTACTTCTACCTCTCGTAACTAGTTTAGCCGAGGTGTATAGCAAATTGGACTCGTCCTCACTGCATCTCATTTAACAATGCTACACGATATGTGTATGGCATACAGAGATTAAGTAGTATTTCATCTTGGAGAACTATGATTCTTTGTTGCGACATAGTGGACCACCTCAGCATGCGAAATCTTTTATTTTTCCACAAATTAATACATACCCAATCACTGGCATACTTCTACAACAAAATTTCATTCGGAAGGTCATCCAGAGGTGTTACGTTAGTACCACCTAGATACAACTACTTAAACACTAACAGATTTTTCTTCGTCAATGCCATACAACTATGGAATTCATTACCTACAAATATGAAAATAATTATTAAAAGATAGAACTTTAAAAAAGCAAATTATGTTATGCAAAATAACTAGCCTTATACTTTATCTTTCTTATTTTTTCTACTTTTAATTTCATTGACTGAATGACCTGCATTTTATTATATTTTTAATTTAATCATCATAAAAGTTATGTTTTTATTAATTGTAAATTTAAATATTTATTATTGTTGTTGTTTTTGTTATAATTAAAATTGCTATAATTATAATTATAAGTTTTTCCCATCACTCTTTTTGTTATCTTTTTTTGGTCTATAAAAGTATTTTATTCTTAAAGTCCTACGCATACTTTAAGGCGCCTTTTATTTTTAAAAATGGCATATTTTAATAGGAATAAGATCCTTTAAATAAATAAACCAGCTCTAAAAAGTTAGGCTTTTTGGTGTGGATTGCTTTTAAGGCAAAATTTAACAAAATATTGTAAGGACACTGACAGCTAGTACGGACGGGTACAGCTAGTATGATATAAAATTGTTAGCTTATGATTAAATAAAAATACAATTAAACTAAAAACTATGGTCTTGTATTGTATGCTCAGAAAATAAAAGGCACAACTATTTATTATGTATTTAATTACGATTTGCTATAAAAAATATTTCAAAAGCAATTAAAATTCTATTTGCAGTACAACACTGAAAGCTATAGGTGCCTACAACAGTGAACCGACATTTCTGAAATTTTCACAGTTTATTATAAGATATACGGTTGGTAAAATAGGGTACTTATTTTTTTTTTTTATATTCGACGTGCGTGGCGTGGCACCTCCCAAACAAAATTAATATTTATCATCATGTAGCTTGATAACAGTAATAGCCCTTGCCTTGAAATTTTGCACTCGTAACCTGTATATTAACGTACATAGTTTAGAGAAAGATACACTGGATTAAAATAGTGGGCGTGGTACCTCTCATACTGAAATAGGTAGCGCCTTAGAATTTCTCGCCAGTAACCATCATATTAACATATATAGTTTAGCTAAACACAGACTGAATTGGAAGAGTGGGCGTGGTACCTGCCATACAAAGTGAAAAATTATTATCGCGTTCTTGGCGAAATACAATAGATAGCGCCTTGAAACTCTGCATGAGTAACCCCCGTGCAAATGCGAAAATCTACCAAAATACAAAACGCATTAGGAAAGTGGGTGTAGTACCTTTTATACAAAGTAAAAAACTATTATCGTGTACCTGGAGAAACTTTGCACAAGTAAAATGCCTCCCATAAAAAGTAAAAAATTATTATCGTGTTAATACATATAGTCTGGCAAAAAACTGATTGGATGGCATCGTACCTTGCATATAAACTTAAACATTTTCGTTGCTAGAATTGCTTTTGTTTTCAAATTAAATTGGCCATACTTTTCTTACAAGTGTCTATTGTATTTTTTGTGGATTGGTGTAGAGAAGCACACTGGGGATAGATAGTTTATTAATATAAGCTTTCAAATTGTAATGTAAATTAAAAGAAGTAGCTCTCGTAAGAAATAAATGATTAGATTTTATGGTGACATTATTTCGAGACATCATCAGGGTGGGACCCTGGCATTTTCGCATCTGGAAGCCAGAATGAATAGAAAACTTTGTGCAAAAAGAAGATATAAGAGGATCTGAAAACAATAGGAGATAGTGAGAAGATATATATGTGCCTTGTATGGCAGTAAGGTTTGGGATTTTCCGGATTTTTCATTTCCCGCGGGAAACTGGAAGAAAAATAATTGCATTTGGGAATTCCCGGGCTTCCCGGAAAAAGTTCCTAAAAAATTAAGTTTATTAAATAAAATAGTATGTAAAAATGGATAGTCTTATTAAAACAAATAACCAAAAAAATTACAAATCATGAGGTTATAAAACTTAAAAACAAAGAAAAAAAATTTTATAAAATCAGGTAGCGGAAAGTATGAAAAAAATATTTTTTTTATTAAAATAAATTGAAATTACATAACAGGTATTTTTCCCATAAAAATTTATAAAATCACGAGATTTTAAATCGATTAGCTAAGTGAACGCGTTTCAAAATCACTTGCTTATTTTTAAGAGATCTTTCACACAAAGAAAAACAATTGTTATAGTATAGTCACAGGAATCAAATTATGTTTTCTGTAACAATACAATACAATACAAATACATGGTTTCGAAGAAAAAGTTTAATTGTTTGTAACATTACTTTGGTTACGTTAAACAAGTTTTGGTTCAAATGTATTATTAAATGGTTACTACGTACAAAACATTCAACATGGTTGGTATTAACTATTTAATTTCTGCTCCACAATCAAAGTTTTATAAATATTCCAAAATAATATATTAATTTGAACAATAACATATTAATAATAAACAAAATATGTTAAATTTATTCGTACTTTTATTCGAGTACGTTTATTCGAGTTTATTGGTTTGTGCCAAGGAACATTCACTACGAAGCCTCACTACGAAGGAGAAATGTTAGGGCGAAAATTTTTAATTTTTTGATATGGATTTTGACAGTTAAACTTACAATTTTTTCCCCTAAATGGAAGTTGAACTATCATATCGTAGTGAGGCTACCTGATGAATGCATGTTAGTTTGTACTTTAAACAAATAATAATAAAATAAAATTTAAAAACAATTGTTTTGGTAATTTATATACATATGAACATAATTAATTACTTCTTTTTCACTGTTGAATTGAGCGCGTTGCAAATATCGTCTCTGGATTTCCGCAATGTTTGTCCTCTCGGCGTTAGACTGAAATTTTTTTTATTTATTTTAATTTTGTAAAGAAATAAAACCTCGATGTCATGAAAATCTACAAGAACATCATTACTGGTGATAAAATTACGAATATACTTACAACACGGAATTTTTCGATGATGCAATTTAAAAACATCTCTATTTTATATAAAATCATAAAAAATTAAAAAATAATATCGAATTTTAAAATGAAAAAAACTGGCATATCCCATATGACATTTCATAGTTTTTAACCATATTAAGTATTATCATTTAATTTAACCATATAATGTTTATATTAATAATAATATGGTATAACTACAACCATATAATTTAACCATAATGTGTTGCTCTTAGATTATGACTACTTCAACCATGAGTTTTCTTTGTGTGTTGTTGTTATTTTTATAATTTAATTGTTTGAATAAACAATTAAATTTATTTTTTATTTTAAAGAATGCTTATTTTGCAAAATTATATGTGACCCGGCCTATGAAAAGGTGGCTTATAACTCAAAAATGTTTCATTGTTACAAATTGTTGCATTGTTTATCTTTAACAGCTAATTTTTCGAAATTTTGTTTTTGAGTCATAAGCCACCTTTTCCCTTTTCATAGACCGGGTCACATATTCTTTTTTTGTAGTTTTTGTTTATTTTTTTCCACTTTGCAAAATGTTGTTTGTGCCGCAAAGTTACTAGTGTTGTTCTTCATAAAGAGTAATTAAATATACATAATTTATAAGTTTTGCTATTTAAAGTAGGTTTATCAATGTTTCTGTTTTACGTAGTTTTAAGGTGTGAAACTGCCTGTATTTTGTAAATATTTTGTAGTTCAAACATATTAAAGTTACAATAAATAAAATATGTAAAAAGAAAGGAAATTCGCAATCATCAGTTATAAAGAGTCACAATACAAATTTTATCACGAAAACTACCTTAAACATAAGTCACGTATGTGAGTTCTTTCTAAATGAGGAAAAGTCAAGGATCAAGGATACATCCGTCCTAATTCCCATCCTAAACCCTATTGAAAACTTGCAAGTCTCTGAACAAAACAGTAGCTGAACTTTAAAAACTGCAACTAAAAGAGTGGCAAAAGTTATCAAAACATATGTATTTGTGTCATGAAAAAACGTTTACCGTAAATATTAGATGCAGAGGGTAAAATAAAATAGAAGTGAAATTAAATAAAATAAAATAATAAATAAATAATCGAATACATTTTTTAAATTTTATTCGATTAATCGGTAACATATTATGTTTATTTACTATCGAACTGATTCACCTACACACACTTACAAAATGCAAATAATCTAATTGCGTAATTTCTAGACTTTCAGCATTTAAATTACTTAATAATACTGAAGGGGGTGAGTTAGTTTTTGCTCATTAAGCCATGATATCGAGGAAATTAAAAAAAACGTTATTCACATATTAAATGAGCGCAAAATGTTCTATATCATGATGAGAATTCATATTTGACAGCCACTCATCTTTTAGTTTTACTGTAAATTTTAAATTAAACCTCTAAAAAAAGCCATTGTATCTGTATCGTGGGTTAAAAGTTTGTATGAACCAAATATTTATCTTTTTATAACAAAAAAAAAAATAAGTTTATATAACTAAATCACTTAAACCTCTCAGTTTAAGAGTTATTGATAAATAAAGCCACACATCTCTTTTAATGCTTTTTAAGACGATTTTTACCACTAAAATGGAAGGGGCCTGGCCGAATTTCATTTTAGAAACGAAATTTTTATGTTCATCACAATTTTTAACCCCCAGATAACCGAAAATACGCGGGGAGTTAAAAAAATAATACTTCTGCAAATCCCATGATACATTTATATTTGATGGATGGGATAACCCCACGAAAAACAATCTTGTGAAATGTACATACATACACACAATCACAGCACAATCACGCATATTACCTTTAAAGAAATTTTGACAAAAAATTTAATCAACAGTGCTTATAACAGTTTACTACTTCGTTCATTGTCTTTCAACTAGTTTTAGTTAAAAAGTTCTCTACAAATTGCTTCTTTCTGTCTTCAACAGATATTTTGGTAAGTTTAAAAAATTTATACACGTAATTAAAAACGCGTCTTAACTCACTAATAATGCAAAAAACAAACAGAATTTTAGTGAACAGTGAACTCATAACATGTTGTTTAAATAAGATAAACTTAAATAATAAAAATAGTAACAAAGTTTATATATGGGAATATAAAAAAGCAGCTACATACAATTAAATATATATAACCAAATTTTATACTCAATACTTCTAATGATTTCGCTAAGGACCTGAAACAAAATGTGCAAAAAGTAATCAATTAAAAAATTAATTGAACTTTAATTTAAAACTAATTCAAACCTTTAATTGGTACAAAATTTATTTTTTTATAATATTTTAAAAACACTAAATATTAAAGAAAAAAGAGATAAAAAGCAATCCAAAGACATTAACTACCAATAATAACCAGCATAATCAAACAATTTTGAATAACGTCTGTATTCCCGAACATCTTAAAACTTAAATTTTTCGGCCTGTATATAAATCGAGTTCCATAAATAATTACAATAATTACAGCCCAATATTTATATTGCTTGTAATGGAAAAAATTATGGAAGAAGTAATTGTCAGAAGACTTACGGAATTTATAAGAAATTTTAAAGTAAATATCAGCGACCATTATGAATTTCAATGAAATAAAATATATAAACAAATTGCTTGGAAACTTCGCAAAGTTTATTAAGTGATGATTGTAAGAAAACTTACAATGTCTAGTTTTATTTGTAAACCTTACCAAAGTTTTCCATACTTTGTCTCAAAACAAACTATTATTAAAGTTAAAAAGAATTGCAATACAAAGTGATTGTTTAGGATTCTTTATAAGCTACTAGCTATCCCCAGTGCGCTTCGCTACACCCATTCACAAAAAATACAATAAACACTTGGAAGAAAATTATGACCAACTTTTAACGCGAAAACGCACGCTATTCTCAAGTCAACCTGTTTTTTTGCTAGACTATACGTATTAACACGATCACAATTTTTTACTTTCAATGCGATGTGCCACTCCCAGTATTCTTATCCAGTCTGTATTTTGCTATACTATGCACATTAGTATGAGGGTTACATGTGCAAAGTTTCAAGACTATACCTAATATAGTTCTCTAATAATTTTTCACTTTGTATAGGAGGTACCACGCCCTCCAATCAAATTTTTGTTTCTCTACACAATGTATCTTAATATGAGGGTTACTGATGCAAAATTCCAAGGCGCTACTTATTTCAGTTCTCTAGATACAGAATAATATTTTACTTTGTATGGGGGGTACCACGCTCACTATTCTAATACAGCCTATGTTTTTCTAGAGTATACTCATGGGTATGGGGTTTACTTGTTCCCACCTTGAAGACCATACGTATTAAAGTTCTCTATATATACAATAATAATTTTTCACTTTGTATGGGAGGTACTTACAAAGGAATAATACTGCTGTATCGCAAAATATTGAAGAACACGCCGAAATGTCGATTTTTTATCTTTCTCAACTCTAACATGTCCTAATTTAAATTAAAGTATAATTAAAATATAACATCGAAAAACTTGATTCCTTACAACAAATGGCATGTAAAAAATCTTTGAAACGAAATATTTAATAAACTTAAATATTCTAACTTATATTTTTTCAAATTAATTTATTAAATATTCCACAAAATCCTATGTGCTGAAAAATATAATTTTATTTTAACATCCTCTAATTGCAATGACAAACATTGTAAAATGCTAAAATAAAACAAAAAGAGACATTAAAGAGCATGGAAATCAGAGATGGAACTTGACAATTTTTTGATTGCAAATGCATTTACTTAAAGACGACACGAACATACAATTCACAAACGTTAATATGAAGTCATATGCAATTGAAATTTTATTATTAAGCCATAGGCTATAAAAACCGCTACCCATAGGTTGTAGAGCCTTTCTGTTTACCGTACATAAATAACCCTACTCAGTAAGTGATTTACATGCTCTGAAATCAAAAGAGAATATCCAATAAATTTTATTCTACTAGATTCCATCGTACAGCTCACATAACCCTCAAATTCTGATCTCAAATGCCAAAACAAAACCATCCCATAAGTAACAATGAGGAACTCTTGTTAAGTGATAGTAGCATTTGGGATATACCACGAGATAGCGTGGTAAAACGCTTTGCATTCTTGAGCCCTATCAGAGCCTTCCTGTGGCGAAAAATTCTCCTTCGACCCAGGAACCACATTTTTTACGACAGCCAGTAGATTTACTATATAAAGGGTGTTTTTTATAGAGGTATATAACTTTAAGTTGCAATAAAACAACGATGGATTATTCGATTGACATGAATTTTATTTATCTGAAAGATAATCATGTGGCATTACATTTTAAATATGATTTCTGGCACATGACCACCACGGCTGGCGCGGATGTAGTCCAATCTGGACGTCCAATTTTCGATAACTTTTTCCAACATTTGTGGCCGTATATACGCAATAACACGGCGAATGTTGTCCTCCAAATGGTCAAGCGTTTGTGGCTTATCTGCATAGCCTTTACATAGCCCCACAGAAAGTAGTCTAGCGGTGTTAAATCACAAGATCTTGGAGGCCAATTCACAGGTCCAAAAAGTGAAATTAGGCGGTCACCAAACGTGTATTTCAATAAATCAATTATGGCACCAGCTGTGTGACATGTTTCGCCGTCTTGTTGAAAC
This sequence comes from Phasia obesa, assembly GCA_949628195.1. Classification (NCBI taxonomy): domain Eukaryota; kingdom Metazoa; phylum Arthropoda; class Insecta; order Diptera; family Tachinidae; genus Phasia; species Phasia obesa. The sequence continues at coordinate 30,223,667 of OX451218.1, read as the reverse complement.
CACATCTTCTGGACATCATGGTTATTCAATTCAGGAATGAAAAAGTTAGTAATCATGGCTCTATACCGATCACCATTGACTGTAACGTTCTGGCCACCATCGTTTTTGAAAAAGTACGGACCAATGATTCCACCAGCCCATAAAGCGCACCAAACAGTCAGTTTTTCTGGATGTAACGGTGTTTCGACATACACTTGAGGATTACCTTCACTCGGGAAAATCGGGAACAACGGTAATCTCGTTTTGGGCACTATTTGCAACCGTTGTTCAGGCGTGAGTCTATTCATGATGAATTGGCAAACCAAACTGAGAATAAATCACTTGACAGCTGTTAAATGGATCGTCACCTCGAAAAGTAATGCCAACATAAAATTCTATACCTCTATAAAATACACCATCACCCTTATGACTGGGAACCCCATCAAAGTGTTTATTGACTCTATTGAGAGTTACAAGTTAAGGTCCTTAAGGAATTTAGCGTAGTTTAGCTAACGAACATCATCTTAGCCCTCAAACATTGTCTACCACATTCACTTGATTTTAATACGGAAACTTATCTATTTGTCTCAAAAAATAGGGGTAACCTTGCAAAATAAAGCTTAAAATTTTTATGAATATTAGGAACAAAATTATAAATTAATTGTGAAAAGTCCAAATCGATCCCATGTACATATACAACAAATTTGATTATATTTTAATAATTTAGGGGAAATATCGAAGCAGACGACTTTCTTATTTGGCCCCTTTTCGAGTCTCTTCCGTCTTCTATGATTATAAGCAACTGAAATGTAATATTCGGCAACCTATTTTCATTGAGTCACGTGCTACAAATATCCTTTAATCATGACTTTAGTGATTTCAGACTTTCGACTGATAACTGTCGGCCTTCTTTCTCATCACGCAGGCTCTAGCAATTGCTAGCATTTGTTCAAGGCATCCACATTTAGCAAGCAGTGGTTCTGAGTATTATACTATCCAGTGCTGAACATTCACACATAATGTACGCTTCTATCTCCGCCTCTTCCAGGCACAGTCTGCAAGTATCATCTTCTTCGATTACAAATTTTAATCAATGTTTTCAAATATGGTTTTTGGATCCCTCTGCCAAATTTACATAACTTTATGCATAATGTATGTAAGTTCGTTTTACTTATATCTAATTATTATATGATACTGAGAATAAAAACTTAAAATAAAGTCAGTCCCTCTTTTTATATGACTACAAGACCTTGAGCAATCTGGTCAATTGTCTACGAGGCAGTTCTAGTACACCTACACATTTTTCAAAAGTTTCAACGAGATACTCTTAGGGGGTTTTCATAAGGTAAAAAAACCAAAAGTATGTTATAGCATACATTTTCAGCTTTTGGTTATTAATGTAAGATCTGGCCGTCTTGTGAAACGCACAATAAAGATTTATGATTGAGATATCACTCTATAGGAGACAAAATAGCTATAAACGCGTAATTAAAGATCTATTTTTCGAAAAAAAAACTTTATGTTTTAAACAAACATAAGCTATATTTTACATGTTTTTTGTTCTGTTCTGTAATACGCATACGAAAATAAGTGTTGTTAACTACAAACAAACCAAGTAATTTGGACACCTTATTTATTAAAGAAAAGCAATACCAGCCCTGCTATAAAGTTCAACATACATACTTAATTCATCGTGTATGGTTTAATTCATAAATAAATTGCTTTTCGCAAAATGTTGTTATCATTGTTGCTGTTCATAATTTCTATATTAACATGACACTTTAAATATGACAGCTTAATAACACACTATTAAAATGAAACAAAGTTCTAACACATAACCACATACTCGTGCATACATTCAAATTTGTGGAAACTAAAATATTTTGTAAATATTTAAATACTAAAGAAGACACAAGCGTTTGCATGGGACATCATGATTTTTACTGAATGTCTGCTTAAACTAAATGCCTCCAACAAACACTAACAAAGCAGAATACAGCAACACATGCTTATTAGGAAACTAAATTGCAATGAATAATTAAGAGACAACAACATTAGCACCACTAATAACAACTACAAATCAAAAAAAAAAACAGCTACATAGATAACATTAAAGAAGACACGAGACATTGTCTGACAAGCTGGTTGGATGGTTGGTTGGTTATTTGGCTTGTTGACAAATATTTTTAAACAAAATATGGATATGTATATGTAAGGCTTGTACGTGAGTGTGGTTGCTTGTGTATGAGTGCAATTAGCAAAACGAAGATCTCACATAAAGATACTGTGCATCCATTTACTGGTGGAACTAATGTAATATTTATTACTGAGTTTATATTCGCTGACAGTTTTTATAGTAATAGGGATCCTAAATAATGTTTGGCTTAGCTGTCAAAACAATTACTTCCTTTATTATTACATCTGTCTTAAGCTGTCACTTGATTCAATCGGTAGCCATAATTCTTATGGATAAATAAACAAGAACTTGCAAAGAAATGGAATGGAGTTGTATAAATTAATTAAATGTGCTTTAAAGAAGTCATTTCACTTGACTAAAAATTATTCTATTAAGCAATGAAGAAATTTTTGGTTTACTAGTTACATTGCAGAAGCAACATTGCCACATTTGAAATAAGCAAACCCAACAAAATATTGCTTGGAGCAGTATTATGAAATTATACTCCCTTGTTTTTTTAATAATGAGGCCGGCAAGCGGTCTAGACCCATCACCAATTGTTCAAATGCACAGTTAATTGTGGCGCTACACAGTGAACGGTCCCCATAGTAAAACTGGAAAAAAATCGGAGGAGTTATGGTAGCTTAGTGAAATTTTTGCACATATCTCTCTTGGCCTACTATTTTCAAAAATGAATTAACATTTTTAGAAATCCTTTTATTTTTCCGGTGTGGGGACTATTAAATACCCAAAATTCCCCCATTTCAGTAATTATTACTTTTTTTGAATTTTAATCTATCATTTGTCGAAACCTTTATCTTTCATCTTCAACTCATCTATCAGATGTGGCTATGTTCCTAGTCAATGGAAAAGCTCATATATCATTCCTCTATTCAAATCTGGCAGTAAGTCACATGCAAAAAACTATAGAGGTATTGCAAAACTAAGTTCGATACCAAAGCTTCTTGAAAAATTCATCTGCAACTTTCTAAGCCACAACATATCGCATTTAATATCGCCGCATCAACATGGGTTTAGAAAAGGATGCTCAACCATTATCAACCTGTTACAGTTAACGACGTTAGTTAATAAAGGATTCGTGAAAAATCAACAAACTGATGCCATTTATACGGATTTCAGCAAAGCTTTCGACAAAGTCAATCACAAACTTCTCCTTAATAAGCTATATATGCAGGGATTTTCTGCAAATAGTCTAAATTGGATTAAATCTTATCTAAATGATAGAAAACAAAATGTACTTTTCAAAAACCACATATCTAAACCTATAAATGTTTGTTCTGGAGTACCGCAAGGCAGCCATCTTGGTGCAATCCTGTTCTCTTTGTTTATAAATGATCTGCCAAATGTTATAAAATATTGCAACATACTTATGTTTGCTGATGATGTAAAAATTTTTCTTACATACAAAAAAAATTCGGATCATTTTTAACTACAACATGATATTGATAACTTTTATACTTGGTGCAATGTAAACCTAATGGAACTAAACTCTAACAAATGCAAGCACATGAGATTTAACAGGGGCAACTTCGTCAGTGTCAACTTTTTGTTGGGCAAACAACCTTTGGAATTAGTTTGTTCCATCCTGGATTTGGGTATAATGCTTGACGTTAAGCTTAGTTTTATTCCACACATTAATATGATGGTCAATAAGGCGAGAGGCGTTCTTGCTTTTGTTAAAAGATGGGCAAAGTAATTTATCGATCCATATGTAACTAAGCTTTTATACACATCCTTAGTTAGACCTATTCTTGAATATGGCTCAGTTGTTTGGGATTCGTTGTATAATGTTCATAGTGATCATATTGAGTCTATTCAAAAACAGTTTTTGCTATTTAGCCTACGAAGCTTAAGATGGAATCCAACATTAAATTTACCTCCTTATCATCAAAGATTATCGCTAATTAAGTTGCCTTCTCTTAAAAGCCGAAGGACTATGCCAAACGTTACGTTTTTGTTAAGTATTCTTAATGGCGATATACACTCTGAATTCATACTAAGAAGTATATCATTTAATGTTCTTCATCGGCCGACACGTTACTTTCAACCTCTGGCAATTAAATCTTTTCGTATGAACTATGCTTATGGTGATCCACTGAGAAGAATATGTGCCAATTTTAATGAACTGTATCAATTTATTGATTATTCTTTAAGCTTAAACGTTATAAAACGGAATATTATAATTTTCCTTAATTGTTAAATATTTTTCTTTTGTCTTTGAAAATTATTATTACAAATAATTATTAAATTTGTTACTAAAGTCTGTATGAAATTATTATGTAGACTTTTATATATTTAAATAAATTTCACATACAAAATGATAAAGCGTCATAGTTTTTTTATAAAATCTCTAATTATTTTGGGTTGCCGTATAACTTTTTTGAATATAACATTATTTTAAACTTTTAAATAAAGATTAACAATAAAGTTACAAACAAATTCAAATAACAAAACAATTGTAAACAATTTCTTAACCACTAAAATAAGCTTCTCAGTCTGAATCAGTGTTAATAGATTCATCTACTATTATGTAATTACTAATTTCTTGATTATTGTTGAAAGAGCTGCTAGTATTTCTTTTAGATGAAATTAATGGATCAGAAGAAATTAGGAGTTTATTCATTAAATCTTGATTACAATTTTCTCATGCTATTTTTTCGAGTATGCTCAAGTCCGTTCCTTCTTAATGGTTTTGTGAAGGCATTCGAAAGCATTCGCCCGTGCACTCACCTTGTATTAGTTCGCCCTGGTTTAAAGCATAGCCTACTATTATCATACTTTTTCAAATATTAAAAATATCAAATTTTAAATTCATTATACTTCAAAAGTTGGCATAGAAAACACCTAAATGTTTGTATACATATTTAAGTATATATAACAGAAAATAAGATTATTGATTCATAAAGGTAGTTTTTTGATGTGCCTATTTTTTCGGGTCCATCGAAGCTGACATTTTTTTTTTTAATTTATATATTTTGGCTAAAAACTTCCCAATTTTTTATACAGTGTTTTTATAAATATTTGAATTTTAGGATTTTTTCATTATTTCTGCTACATTTCTGAATAAAAAAAAATAAATTTGCATGCATTTTTATTGAAAAATGAATTTTTGAGATTTATTTTTCCAACCCCATTTTTTTACTTAAAAATTATGAAAAAATTATCAAAATAATTCGATTTTTAAGCCGTGTAACTTTTTATAGGTGTAACGCACAGGAAAAACCAAACCACCTCTTGAATCGTGGGAGTCTTAACTTTCATCCCATATGTAGTTTATTTATAAATTCGAAAGTTTTTTTTTTGATTTTTTCCACTAGACTAGTTTACTGTCCGCTGTCCTGTTGGGCCAAACTGATTTAAACCCAAGCTGTTGATTTTTAATGACATTTTACGTCTGAAGTACTTTCCCACAGAATAGAAGATTTCAGATAGTACGATACAACAAACACACAAATTAATAAGAAGAAAAAAAATACTGTGCTGCACTTTTTATCGACATTTCTCAAGCATTCGATAAGGTATAGCATGATGGCCTAATATATAAGCTAAAGCTGAACTTTCCCGAAAACTTCTATAAACTATTAGAAAATTATTTAACTGATCGAAAGTGTATACTAAAAGAAGAACGTTTTTCAAGTTCACTCAGCCAATTAAACCCTGCTGTATACTTCGGATATGCGACTTAGCAACCGAGTCCACACATCGACATTTTCTGATGACATGGTTTTTTTGGCATTCACGAATGCGCCCAGGTACCATCACAATATTTACAAGACCACACAATCAATTTAGAATAGTGGTTGCAGAAATGGAAAATAAAGGTGAATGAACAAAAATGTACTCATATAGGGACTCATGCCCCCCTATTCTCATAAATAAACAAATGATACCTCACTATACAGCACGATCGGGCCTCGCTTGTCTAAGACATAAAGAATCAAAGTTAACACAATTGAAGTTAAAAGCAGTCCAACTAAACTGGCAGAAACTCTACCCTCAGCTTAGATTACAAACTTATACTGTACAATTCGATCCTCAAACCAATATGGTGTTATGGAATTTAGTTAAGGGGCACTGCTTTAGCTAGTAATGTAGAAAATTCAAAGTATATAAAAAACTCGAACATCCACAAAGATCTAAACGTGTTATCAGTTAAAGTAGAAATATCAAAATATGCATTACCATACTTAAAGAAGTCTGAAACTCATCCAAATCTTTTGGCGCGTAACATTATAAATTAACCTGGTTACACTCGACTAAAAACAAGGGATATTGTTTTCATTGACCGTACATCAGAAGAATGGCCGCAAATTGGGAAACAACTGTGTTTAGCACTGGCTGAAGTCACACTGGTCACCAACAATTTTGCCACTAAGGTTTTGTTGGCAAAAAGTAATTAGTATAGGCGTACTATTCATAAGCAACATTCTTAAAAGTTAGCGCTAGTTTTCGAGATTTTCATTATTCTATTCTCACCCTATTTCTGTTAAAATAATCCTATTCTTATCTTACTGATAACATTAACAGAACGTAGTAATAAAAGGATCACGCTGAACTGTATTCCGTTTTGATACCCTTCACTACAGGGGGAAAAACCTCTTCGAGGGGCGACTTTTGTATGTTTTTAGGTTGGCAGGGTTTTCTGCTTTGATTTGTATTAAAGACCTTTATAGAGAGTAATACACATATAGGTAGCCAATTGACCCACAGGGTACCCACTGGTAAAAAAATTTTATAAAATTTAAAAAAAAATTTACATTAAAAAAAATTAAAAATTTTTTTTTTCTGCATTAACAAAAAACTTTACAAACCGTTTTCAAAACTATATTTCCATAGAATATTTTACAAAAAATTTTCAAAAAAATATTTTAACAAAAAATTTTTACAAACAATTTACGAAAATTTAAAACAAAATTTCAATATTTCTGTGAAAATTTAAATCATGACTGTAACAAAATATATTTTAATATTAAGAATATATGTATGTATGTATGTATGTATGTATGTATGTATGTGTGTATGTATGTATATAGAGTAACATATTTATTTAAAAGCGTTTGATTTTTAAATAGATGAGATCTCTCTTTTATAACATAGTCAACATTAAGATACCGACTACAAACTGTCAAAAATAAAATACACACGTTTAAAGGTAAACGATAGTTTTAAAGCCAGTATAGCTACAGGGATACACGACCACCGTTGTGGCTGTCGTAAACTTAGGCTAATTTCTATTTTATTCAACAAAAGTAAATGTCACAAAATTGTAAATTACAAATTCATATACAAACAAAAAGTTTTGAAGGAAATATTTATAATTTTTTAAAAAAGTTATTTAATTTTATAAAAGCAAATTAAGTATTTCTACAACAATGTCAGAGAATACGATGTAGTTGTCGTCTTCAATATCATTAAGTAGCTGACAACACGGCGACACGGTAGCCAACGGAATTTATTTTCATTTAGCTGCGTGTCACTGTATTCTATTTCTTTAAAGTATGAGTAATGAGGTTTTTCTCATATGACTTATTTTAATTTATGTAAAGAGTCAACAATATGGATGATGCTTTACATGTCTGTATAAATAAAATCACCGTCGTGAAGGGTATAGAAGATTCGGCACGGCCGAATATAGCACTTTTACGTGTTTTAATGAAATTTTAACCAGCTTCAAAAAAGAAGGAGGTTTTCAATTCGTCTGAATGTTGCCCGCAGAACTCAGCCATTTCTGAACCCATTTTTAAATTTTTTACAGTTCGGTCCCATTTTAAAAAGAGTTCATTATTAACATTCATGTTTTTTACGTGTATTACGAACCGTAAAGAGCACCAATTTAAAATTTTCAAAAATTGCGAGTAAAAAATTGCACTATAGCTCCCAACAGCAGGAAGTAATAAAAAAATAAATTTAAAATTTTAAGGGTGTCCCCATAGGAGACGTTATATGTCCCATATGGGCCCATCTTTTGAATTATTATAGACATAACTTTGAAAATTTGACAGATTGTCAATTACTATGACCGCTATAATAAAAAGTATAAATTATAGGGTAAATTATTTATATTTTGGTTTAAAAGTGAGTCATCATGGTAAACTTTTGGCTCCTATTGCATTTTGTTTAAAATGCGTAATCAAATGGTTTTCTGTAGATAGACCGAACTTGAATGCGTTTTGCTATTTCGGTGATTTGCATCGAACTTTCAAATCACTTCAACGATTGCTATTTTTTTTTTTCAATTTGCAAATGTGTTTAAAAAAGGGTTCAATAAAAATAAGAAAAACTCTATTGTATATCCTAATCATCAGTAGATCGCCTTGTTTCGCGTAGTAGCAATTTGTCCATACCACCGAAAAATTTGCAAAACTTTACTGGAAATGAAGATTCTGACCCAGGTGAAGCTTGTGCCTTAAAAACATACAAATCTAAAAGTAAAGATTCTGATTTCGAAGGTTCTAGTGGATCAAGTTCCCCTCACAAGATCTGCTAGGCTGAAGAATATCTTTTTAACGATACATGAATATCTGTAAAGACAACCTAGTTTATTGTTACGACATTGAAGATCTTGTGGATTTATTTATTAATATGAAACACAGTCCAGACGACTGGAGGCTATTTATTGACGCCTCAAAATTAAATTTAAAAGCTGTATTATTATTACGCAATGGTAATATTTTACAGTCCATTGCTATAGCCCATTCGGTACATATGAAAGAGACTTACGAAATTATTAGAAAGCATTAACTACGAAAAATATAAGTGGCATATATGTGGCAAATTGAAAGTTGTGGCTATTCTCTTAGGATTACTACTTAGGTACACCAAACTTTGCTGCTCCCTATGCGAATGGAATAGCAGTGATAGATATTTACATTACAAAGAAAGAGACTGGCCAGTTAGACAAAATTTCATACCAGGATCGAAAAATGTAAAGTATATTCCCTTGACACATCCTGAGAAAGTTATTATTCCGTCTTTGCACATAAAATTGGGATTGATGAAAAATTTCGTCATAGCGCTAAATCAAAACGATCTAGGTTTTTTACATCTCCTTCAACAATTTCCTTAATGGAGTGACGTAAAGGTCAAAGAATGAATATTTGTAGGCCCACAAATCCGTAAAAGCAAGGACAGCATTACTCAAAACTTTTTTTAGATATTACAAAGCAAACATTTACAAAGATCTGGCTGAAAACTTTTTAAACTCGTTAAAGGAAATGGATTGTAATATGTCACTTAAAATTTACTTGCTCCTCTCAAACATTGACTTTTTCTCTTCAAATTTTTGTTCAGTAAGTGATGAACATGGCGTGCGGTTTCACTAGGAAATCCCATCAATGGAAAAACGATACCGAGGAAAGTGGACACCATCTATGTTGGCGTATTATTGCTGGACAACTCTCAAAGATTGTCCAGCAGTTTTTTATTTATAAATATTTTTTAATTTATATACATATATCATTTTAGATTTAATGCTTCAATATAGATCTGTAATTCACTAATTTCGTATGGAAAACTAAAATCGGTTTTAGCAGTTATTTTCAGTTTGATCATATTTAAACATTAAACATAGATACAATAAAGGAAATATGAAAAAAAAGAAATAAAAAAAATATTTTTATAGCTAAACATTATTGTTATTGCGTTTTCAGTAACACAACAAGGTTTAAATGCTATTGATAGCCATGACACTAACCAACATATACACTTTCCTTTGAAACTGAAATATATGAGATTATATAACTTTTTGTGGCATTGCTTATGTACTGATATTCTCATTGTGCGCAGCTACTTTTCATTTCATTAGCTTTAGTAATATATCTAGATACATATAAATAATTACAATAAATTGATTAATAACAAAATTTTGAACAGACTCTTCGCAATAATCTTATAAACAAAATATGTATATGAAAATATGATTCTAAATGTGAAATCTTTAAGCAACACCAGAGTAGGTATTTCTCGCTTCCTTCATTTTCCATATTCATGAAGAAACTTGTGATTTGCTTTTTGTTTACTTCACTGTCTACGAAAGAAATTTTTTAAAGGTAAATTTAAACCAGGGGCCGAATTACCGCATACGTGATCGAGTAAAATTGTTCGTAAATTTTCTTTTTGGGATTATGGCATTCGTTATCGAACAAGTTCTATCGAAATTTCTGATTATAGCATTCGATAACGAGTACATAATCGAGTACCAGCTGTTTAAAATTCACTCGTTAGCTCTGTGTCAATCGAAATTAATATTTTTTAAGTTTTGTGTGCAAAAAAGGCGAAAATGTAAGTTTATAAATGCATATTTTATAAAATAAAACTATTTAATACAGCTATATTCGTTTTAGGACAAATATAAACAAAATAAATGGTAAACAAAAAGATGTTTTGGCTGAGTATATGCAACTATAAAACTACTCGTATATGTATATTCGTAAATAAACTATGAACTCTACATACTATCATTGAGTTCAGGCTATGGTATCCTTTTCTGTTAAAGAACATATGCTCATTTTCTGTGGGATTTTTGCAATCCAAAATAAGTCCCATCTATACATCCGATCACTAACATATTCAGAGTCATATTTAGAAAAGATTATAAATTTTAATGTATGTAAGAATGTACATTTAAATCCTGGGAGCTTAAATTTGTCCATGAATGATTCCATACACGAAGCAGATTCATTAGGCACAAATTTAATGAACCTTGGACAAATTTTTTCTGCAATTTGATTTATGATTCGGTTAGCTGTTTTGCAAACCGCACTCTGACACATACCCATCAAGTAATCATTTCCAACAGTATGTTGGAATCCTCCACATGCTAAAAGAGATATGGCTGCAGCCAATTGTAGCTTTGGTGGAAGTGCGGTAGACATATGTCCTTCGAAATACAGCTCGGAAAGAAGAAAATTAAACGCCTCTTTTGAAAGCCGGAAACGTTTAATAAATCTAAAACATATAAAGAAATAAAAAAGTATAATAGAATATTGCAATTTACTTACGCATTTGGCGGCAATGACATTGGATCACTTTTGTCTCGCATTTCTCTTCTAATACGTACTATATTAGAATTGTCTTCAGAATCAGAAGACGATAAACACAACAAGAGGAATGTAGCCATTTTTTTAAACAATTATATTTGCTTTTGCACAATATGTATTTTACGATGCGATACGATACGTTAGCTTTCGAGTGCAGTAATCCATCCATTCGATACGTTTCGAAATTTTATTCGATACGAAAGCCTACTCGATCACGAATGCCGTAATTCGGCCCAAGAGTTAAAGGCCTCGATGCTCATACTCGTATATTTACGTTATATAAACTCATATACTGTTTTGCATAACAATTAATAAATAAATAAAAAATAAAAATTTTTTATTGTTTTTGTTTTTTCTCTGCACACAAATAGGTTTCACACACATATTTTTCATCTTCTTGAATGTTTGCGTTTCAAACTGATCACGTCTCTTTGTCCATGAAGTAATTGTTGTTTAGATTATTTCTTTTTTATCGCCATGAAAGAAGCAAAAATTTGTGTCGAAATTTGAACACCACCAATACAATAAACATTGAGTAAGATTTCTTTCGTTTGTACGAAGTGTGAAACGAACATAGAAGAATATACAAAATGTGCAAAGAATATATTTTAAAGCAATAGTAAATGTTCTACTGAAAAGGATTATAAAATGTATGTTTTTACCTACATGTGCGTTATATACATGGAATTGTAAATATTTAGGATGTGTAATGCAAATGTGCATTGATATAATGTAATATAACAATTCATCTTTTTTAAATTTAATCACTCGCTATAATTGCTTCAAAGGTCAAGTACAAAATGATCTTACATATGTCAAAATGATTTTATATATGTTACCCAGAGCAGCGAAAATTCGTTTAAAATTACTATTTATTACATAGGTATTAAAATTTCTTTAGAATTTAAAAAAATAAAAATTCTAAGCATATCTTTTTTAAACTCTTATAAAATTATCTGGTCTAGTCTTGGAAGGAATTTACCTACCTGTTTTTAATATTACATTTTTGCAAATAAGAAAATAATTATTGCTACAATTCAACAATTTTTCGAAAATTTATATACATAAATATGTGTATTTTTGAAGATAATATGTATGTATGTAGGTAATAAAATCCATTTTTATATGGTTTAAAATATCAAAATTTTTCTAGCATATGCAAATACAATTAACCTGCTCTCATGTTTTACAATTAGAAATAAGAGATCAACAATGCACATTTGCATTACACATCCTAAATATTTACAATTATATGAAGATAACGCACATGTAGGTAAAACCAAACATTTTATAACCCTTTTCACTAGAAAAGCAAATTGCAAAGTAAATACTGCTTTAAAATATATTCACATGAAATGAATGATGCATTTTTTTATTTTCTTTGCTGTTCGCTTTACACTTCGTACAAACGAAAGAAATCATACTAAATATGTTTATGAAGAAAAAAGAAATGAGCTTCTTTTGAATGGTGGTGTTCAAGTTTGGAAACAAATTTTTGCTTCTTTCATGGCGATGAAAAAGAAATAATCTAAACAACAATTACTGCATGGCCAAAGAGATGTGAAGAGTTTGAAAAGCAAACATCCATGAATATGAAAAATGTGTGTGTGAAACTTATTTGTGTTCACTGAAAATGACAAGAGAATGATCAAAAATGTACTATTCATGATGAAAAAATACTTACCCTGAGTACCACAACATTAATAACACCTTCCCAAACACTTGAAAACCATTTGCAAATGTTTGAATATTTAGTGTAATCCGTATGATGATGGCCTCACCTTACGGTTTGTGTTTGGTTATAATCAAGTAATTATTAAATTTATGCTAATGAAAGTCAAATTAAACAAAACTTGCCCCTCAACACATGCATATGTACATGCATCGTTATAATAAATTAACACTCATGTATGCACATAAGCTTTAACAGCCAACTAAAATCTATAATGTACAGGTTAAAGTGATACAATCACTTATTTTGTTTCACAATAATTCTTGCAAAAAAAAACCGACTTCAAAACCGATAGATGGGTAATAATTCTAAACTAAAAATGTAAGAAGTAATGTGTAAGAATTAAATTTAAACCAAATAAAAGATGCGGCAAAATTAGCGGGAAAAAAGTAAAGACTAAGTGAATGTAAAGACTCTCCCTATTACTGTTCAAAAGTGAAGCTATTTTCACCAGCATCCGTCTTTTATGGGGACACCATTCAAGCCTTTGTCTATAAAGGTTTCGAAGATAGGGCCACATAGATAAAATAATATCACCTATTGGTACACCATTTAATTTACAATTTTAAAGAGAACTTGGCCACAAAGATTCTTTGTAAATTTCAACTGTCTGTCGGTTCAAAAGTTTGGCAATGAACTATTGGAACACCCTTTAATTTATAATAAAATTTAAATGTTTATATTTATTATTATAAAAGACAAAGTGTACATTATGCCGAATTTTAAAGTGTTTGTCTATAACGGTTCAAGAGATAGGGCCATATAGGTCATAGGCCATATAGGTTACATCAATTATGGGAACACCCTTTAATTTATAAATTCAAATTGTATACTAAGCAATACAGGTTCCTTGTAAACTGTCTGTCTATAACGGTTCAAATGTTTAGCCACATACATAAAATTGCATTAACTATTGGGACACCCTTTTATTTCCAAATTCAAATTTTATACTTTTTGTTATAGCGGACTTAGCAATACAGGTTCTTGGTAATTTCAACGGTCTGTGTACAACTGTTCAAAAGTATGGCAATATACATCATATTAAATAAACTATTGGAGCACCCTTTAATTTATAATTTTGAATATTTATAATTTTTAATATAACGTTCATTGTAATCGATATTTTGTGCCGCGGCGCATAAGCTCATGCAGATCGCACTTGAACATTGTCACAAATACCTTTAAAGTGCTTGCACTTATGGGCGGTTGTGAGCAATTGCGAAACCCACAACTAAATATTCATGCAAAATGTGAGAAAAATTATCGGTAAAGATACCTATTCTTCGATCGTTTAATATCATTCCATGTAATATATCGATTATTTCTTGTTTGAACTGGTCCTGGTACGGCCACAACGGAAGTCAACGAATAACTTTTGAACCATTCAAATTGATGACAAGAACAAATAATTCACACTATTGGACAACCAATATTCTTCGTTAAGAAATTTTATGTAATTGTGTATTGTGTCTCTTCGAGAGGTATGATAGATTTATGCTGGGGCCATGAAATTTGTTTAAGATATTAGTATGATCCGTTCGCGTTGTCTTAACTAATGTCCTTTTAATAGATATATTGCAAAGTTTATGGACCCTTATTAGTAGATTCGTTTTGACGTTCAAAATTTAATCAAAAGTAATATTCCTTTTCTGCAAAAATAAATCAAAAAGTTGTCGTCTTTATCATTATGATGCGCACATGTAGATAATTACTTCCATGTCTTTAAGCAAGCAAAAAAATCGATATTTAAAACTGCTGTAGAACTAAATCATAAACAAAAAAGAAAACTTATAAATGCAATATGGCTTCGCGCTAAACATCGGTCATAAGAGATATCTGGACCTAATTAGATAAGACGTTACAGAGACTCACATAGAAGGCACGAGTTAAAGGAAAGAAGTCGGAAGGCTGCATTGAACACACAAGGCGGATGGTATAATATATAACCAGTCTTTACCAGTAAATAAACATGACTATTTTTATTGAATTTTCTCCTTTGGAATGAAACTGTCCTGGAGTTTTTCATTGTGAATTACGTGTCCTTAATAAATGGGGAAACCGGAAATGCAGTAGCAGCAAGGAGATCAGCTGTAAATTTGTATGGACCAGAATTGCACTTTTCATCGCATGATGTGAGGAAAGTTCCTAAAATGGGTGGACTCTTTAATGCTGAAAGGGTAGAGGGAAGCGTGTGTAAACTGGCCCATATAACGTTCAAAGTTCCAGAAAGTCTAGAAAGATGCTAGGTTATAAGCGCGTAACTTAAGCTGGCAATAGTACAAACTATCCCCATGCAAATTTGTATATGCTAAATATTTTTCCTACCCAAATACAAATAAAGAACCAAATAAAGAACACCACAATTCGTTCTTAACAACACTTTATAGTTGATTGTATGTTTTTAATTCTCATTTACTTTATAGTAAAATAGATATTTGTAAGTTATTGGTTGACAAACAATCGGTGTATTGCGATCCCCAAAATACAGGCAATTCCAACATCATATAATTCTTGGATATTATACTTGCAATCGTATAATGAGGAATCGACTGGGTGAACTTGGCAAAACCAGTTCCGACATTCGATTGGATATAATACGTTCCCACAGCGCACAGTGCTTTGTTCCCATATAACGATGGGAGAAAAATTGAAGGACACAAATTTTGAATCTTTACGGGGTAGTTATATTTAGCCTAATTAAGAAAAAATTTAGTTTTTGAAAAAATCGGAACAAGGACACGCCTACCGCCCATGTTTCGAAAAGCAAATGTTAAATGCTTTAAAATCGCTCTTGAAAAAAGTTAAAAAAGGACTCTTGATCCTGTCAAATGTCCTTTATAGAAAAAATTAAAAAGATCTTACAAAATTTTTTGAAACTTATGAATACCTATTTGTACAGAAGTACACATGACTGTTTTTGACTCACCGTCACGCATACTAACGGTGAGAACACGCGCAATAAATTGTAGAAAAAAATCTTCAAAATCTATATTATTTTCAATCTTAATACTCCCACTTGAAAAAAATAAATGGATATGTGGATATTAACAAATGAGTCATCAAATCCCTATGATTGTTTATTCGAGACATTTTTTGGTTATGGAACACCGTACTGTAACCGTACTTTTCTCAAATTTTTGTGATTTGCTTCTAGCACTTCTTCCGATAACCAGCCTTCGAATTTTATAAATTTTTTTGCCGATCAATAGAAGACATTATAAGAATACAAAAACCGGAAAAAATAGAACACATACTTTTCCTTTTTTTGTATGTTCAATAAAAGTTTAGCAATTTTTAAGCTGCAATTAAATAAATGCGATCTTTATAACAATTAAAAAATATTATAAACAAACTTTATATATTCAAATTTATATGTATTTTATAGAAAATATACTAAGCTACTATACAAACTCAATTTCTAGTTTGTGTTGCAAAAACTTAATTTTGAGCGTTTATTTTTGTGATATAATAAAAAACTACTTAATTTGTGACTTCAGCGCCCCCTTGCAGCAAAATAAAGGAGAAAATTTCAACATTTTTTTAGCATTATCCCGATTTTGGATTTATGGAAAACATTCAACTTATATTTTGCGAAGTTTGTAGTTTTTTTTCACCAAAAACCTTTAAAAAGTAGAGAAATTCGAGCCAAAATCAAAAAATGGACTTTAAACAAATTTATTTTTTTTTAAGTTCCGTAAAAATTTTATTAACTTTTTTTGATCATGCTGGTACAAAACACAACAAATTAGCAAAAACAAGAAAAAACCAGAAAACCATATTTTTCTCTTTTCTTTAATATTCCATCGAAATTAAAAGTTTTTTCAATTTTAATTTGAATAATATGACTACGTGCAATAAGAAGTCACTTTAAGAAAATATTTGCAAAAACTTCTAATAACTTATTATTGCTAATAATGTTGGCAACTAGAAAACCCAAATTTAGATCTTCTGCTTCAAAAATTTGAATGTGTGCAGCTGTTTTTAAGAAAGAGTAAAAACTGAGTTTTATTTTTAATAATTAAAGCACATAATAATCTGACTTTTGCGCCCTCTGGTGACGTCAATAGTAGCTAAAACTTTTAAATTTTTTCACATGAGCTCGAATTATAGTATTAGCTGTCGAACAGTATAACTTTCGTTACAGCACAAGATATTGTTATATTTTGTATTTTTGTCTATGGTACAAAGCACTGTGCAGCGGCTTCACCTGACTGTTCCCAGAGTGGTTTCGACTGACTATTTCCACAGTGGCATCGGCTATATATTCTCACAGCGGTATTGTGTGACTGTTCTCACGGTGGCTTCTTTCCATTTTTCCCACATCGACTTCGGCTAACTGTTGTCTAGAGTTAAAAAAATAAGTTAAGTGCGAGTTAGGTTCACACACGTAGGGTTCCGTACTATGCTTAGCACAACTTTAAAAATTCAAAATGTTATTTTTTCATGTCTTATGAGTCACCCTTTAATTTTAAAATTAAAGTCATAATTGCATCTCTGTTGGAACACCCTTTAAATTTTAGCAATTTTTGTTATAGCGGCCATGGTAATATATAAAAATATACATGCGCCTACCTATTGCGGTTCAAAAAATGAAAAACATGTCACTGATGGAAAACCCTTTAGATATTAGCAATTGTTAGAGCGGCCGAAGTACAACATCTACTGTAAACATTTAAAGAGTCTATATTAAGGTTCAAAAAGTAATGTTATATATGTACAAATCATGTCTCTGTCGGAACACCCTTTAATTTTGTTATTTGCTATGGCGGCCATGGCAATTCTCTTTCTATGAAAATACAAGAGTCTACCTATTACTATTAAAAATATAAGTTACTATACGTGAAAAACATGTTACTGTCGGAACATCCTTTAATTTTTAGTAATTGTCATAACGGCCATGGCAACACATCTTCTATACAAATTGGAAGAGTCTACTTATTATGGTTAAAAAAATATGTCGTTCTACATGCAAAAGACGTCGCTGTCGGAAAACCCTTTAAATTTTTAAGTTTTTATAGGGGTCATAGTAATACACCATTTGTGAAAATTTCAAGAGTCTATCTATTATGGTTAAAAAATGAGTCAATGTTTACGCAAATCACGTTACTGACGCCACACCCTTTATTTTTTACTATTTGTTATAGTGACCATAGTAATACACCTCCTGTGAAAACTTCAAGAGTCTACCTGTTATCGTTCAAAACTTAGGCCATATACATACATGCAAATCACGTCACTATCGGAACACCCCTTAATTTTTAGGTTTAATATTGTATACTTGATTATAACGCGAACATAGATTAAATTACTGTCTGCAAATTTTAAGTAGTTTCCTCCTATAGCTGAAAAAATAAAGACATAAAGGAAAATAACTCGTCACTTTAGGAACACCCTATAAGTTTTAGTATTTGTTGCTATAGTGGCTAAAGTTACATATCTTCTGTGAAAATTTCAAGAGTCTACCTATTATGGTTCAAAACTTAGGCAAATCACACCACTATCGGAACACCCTTTAATTTTTAGGTTTATTTTTTAGAATTGTTTCTAAAGTGAACTAAGTTTTAATTATTGTTTTTAAATTTTTGGTGTATGCCTCCTACAGTGCAAGAAATAAATACATATTCGTGAATAGCACCTATCTATCGGAACACCCTATAAGTTTTAATATTGCTATAGCGGCCACAGTTATACACCTTCTGTGAAAATTTCAAGAGTCTATCTATTATGGTTCAAAACTTAGGCCCTCTACATGCAAATCACACCACTATCGGAAAACCCTTTAATTTTGAAGTTTATTTTTTAGACTTGTTTATATAGTGTATTAAATTTTAATTACTGCTTGCATAATTTTAGTGTATTCTTCCTACAGTTGAAGAAAAAAGTACATCTCTATTATGGTTCAAAACTTAGGCCTTATACATGCAAATCACACCACTATCGGAACACCCTTTAATTTTTATTTTTATTTTTTTTTTTTGTTTTTGTTTATATAGCGAACTAAGTTTTAATTACTATTTGTAAATTTCAAGTGTATCCCACCTACAGTTCACGAAATAGGCACATATTCGTGAATAACACCTCTCTATCGGAACACCCTATACGTTTTAGTATTTGTTGCTATAGCGGCAACCGCTATACATCATCTGTGAAAATTTCAAGAGTCTACCTATTACGGTTCCAGAGATAAAACGCGCTGACAGACGGACAGACATTGTAGCGAAAACAATAGGGTTACGTTTTTACACTTTGTGTACGGAACCCTAAAAAACGTGTTATTGTAGAATATAATTTTTAACCACACTGTACTTATTTACGAACCAAGACAAGATATTGATCGCATGCAACCGAACTAGTGGTTACCCAAACCTCCGCATCACTGAGCCTGTACACCCGAACCTGTTAGTTGACGAATCAGCCGATCTTATATTTAAAATTAAACAGAGCCAAATAAAATCATTATATTAGTTAATCAAAAAATTTATGTGTTGTCACTTAAGGTTTGCGGACCCGTAAGTACTACTAGATGCTACTGAATTACCGCAGCCGACGACAAATCCAAGTTAGTCACTAACTGCGACTAACTATAATCTGGCCAAGATGAAAATCGAAGAACCAGTCGAAATCACTACAGTCGAGAGTATAGCCACAAGATTCAATAAAATAATGTCAGACGTAAATTTCTAATCGGGCACCATTATTGGCTATCAGTCAGTATCTTCATCGTCCACAGTTACAAAATAGCCCAAACACTTTTTGGATTGCCAGAAACTTCTTTGAAGTGGATTTTATCGACTGGATTTTATCGAGTATATCTGGCGTTAAGACCTCCTTTGAGCGACTTAAACCTTTGACGCCATCTGGTACGACTACATCGGTACTTAGTAAACCAGTTTTTAGCCACCGAAATTGATGGTGTAGAATCCCGATAGTATTTACCAAGCCTTTCTTTAATTTAGGTGAAGATTTTTTTACATTAAAATCAGTGATTAATCAGTACCCGAAATTCACTTTTTTCGTTAAAAATAATGATTTTTTCAGTTTTCAGCTGAGCTGGAAATACAAAAATCGTGAAATTAATAAATTGCCCTCAACAACACTGTTACATCAGTTTACAAATCCAGGACAATTTTTCTATTGGAGTAACAAAAAATTTTTATTTGGGGCGCTGAATTCAAATATGTTGACCTTTTTGTTATTATTTAAACCTATTCTTTTCGCTACAATGTCTGTCAGCACCTTCTAATAATTGAACCATACCTATTCCCTTTGAAATAGTTACCGAATTAGTAGTAATATGGTCGCTATAACAGCAAATTAATGGGTGTTCCGTCAGGGGCAGGCTATTTATATTGCATATATTTGTTGAACCTTAAGAGGCAGACACTTGAAACCTACGCAAAGTAATTAAAACTATATTTGCTATATTCCTAAATCACTATTAAAATATAAACCTAAAATTAAAGGGTGCTCCGAGAGTGACGTAATTTTCACGTATTTTTGAACCGGTATAGGTAGACTCTTGAAACTTTCACAAAAGGTGTATTGCCATAACTGCTATAAAATAAATTATAAAATTAAAGGGTGTTCCGATAGTAACGTGATTTTTAAGTGAGTGGATTTGTTTTTAATCCGTAATATGCAGTCATTTGAAATTTACACAGAGTATTTAAAGCTATATTCCGATAGTCGAGTGATTTAAACGTACATATAACTTCAAGCAATTTATATTACAAAATTTTTATATATTGTTTACGTTCAATAAATTTATTATTATTTTAATTTTTAATTAAGATTATTGCCAACTTGTTAGCCATACTCGGCGGTGAGTCGAAAACTTGTAAATTTTGTAAATAAATAAATAAAGTCTAAGAAAAAAATAAAACTGTGTTTGCTATAACAGCAACTATAAAAAGTAAAACTCAAAATTAGAGGGTGCTCTGATAGAGACGTTATTAAAACGTAAGTGACCCTATTTTTGAATCCATATAGGTGGTGCTGTAGCTTAAGTGGTTAGCACGTTGACTACTAAACAATGGTCAGGAGTTCAAATCTCAGCCGTGGCAACATCAATATTTCTGATATGTATTAATTTTTCTTTATAATAATGCATATCACAGCGCCCTCCTTCGCCGGTATTATCACATAGCACTAAATCGCCGACGAAGTAAAATAAATAAATAAATTGGCTATGCTAGCTTCAAAGTAATTCGCCTAAAATAACACCAGAGGCGCTGCAATACTGTTCTAAAAATAATCATAACGTGCAATTGCCAGAATCGAAGCTTTACTATCAATAACCATCTGTCTTATCTACTACTATCGCTTTCCAAAGAAAGTACCGCAGTTAATGTAGGCATTAACTGCCTGAGTGGTACTTCTCTTAAAAAAACAAAAAAAAAATATGGCCTTATTATTTAAACTGTAAAAAAAATTGTGTCCGCTATAACAAGTATATCAAAACTAAAAATTAAAGAGTATATACAGATGAAATTTGAAGTCAAGTCAAATTAAATTACAAATTAAGTGATAATATTAAAGAAAAATTGAAAAAATGAATTTTTAGACACCAGCAGAGCGGAATGCACATTTGCTAGACAGCTACGTTCGCCATCAGCACACTTCGTATCTATCTACTTTGGGTAGTTTTTATTTGTAAGGATCATCTATTTTACCAACCAAACTAAGATAAAGGAATACGAGAAAACTGTATTCAATCAGTTGGTGAGAACGAAGTCTACCACATTTTAACATATTTTACCACCTTATATTTGTTGTTGCTTCAACCAACCTTCGGTTAGCAATGAAAGCTACTTATTGTTTTTATTTTGTTTTCTTACAACATTTAAAAATTAAAGGGGCTCCAATAATGATATGAAAAAATAATATCTTCTACTTTTAAAGTTGTATTAAACCTATTACGGAACCCTACGTAAGAGATTCTGCACCGTTTGTATCCAAAATGAAAAAGTTGCAGTATATACATACAGTAACATTAATAACTCAATTATTACCCTATTTAGTGAAGCCAAAAACTAGAAAATCCTGACTAGATACCTTTATTATTTTTCAATCTGCTTAGTAGCAGGAGATTTATCAATAGTGTCATTAAGTTTATTTCAACATCCTTCTTATAATATTTTTTTTTCACTGTATTTGGTTTTATCACATTATTCTGAATGTAGTTAATTTTAAATTATAAATAAATTATTATATTTACAAAATTTACAAAATTTGCAAATTTGCATTTTTGTTGATAATTCTAATTATAATCAGCCTTCTCTTCTATGAAATGTATATATTTTTAACTCAAAAACACTAAACCGTTAACGGCAAAACGTGCAGTGCAGTAAAGAAGTGTTTAATTACATATGCAGATAAATTTTTTTACAATAAATCAGTTGTGCAAATATTTATGTAATTCATTAAATATACATTTATTATTTCAAAATCAAATAAACTTATTACATAATATTTGAGTAAAAATAATATAGTATACTAGCTGTTACCACACACGTTGTGCGCATCCTGACAATATTTTGCTTGATTTTGCTTTGAAAGTTATCCACACCAAAATTTAAGACTGCTACGTTTAAAGTGTACTTTCCGTTTATATAAAGGTACCCATTCCTGGATAAAATTCTAAAATTCAAAATTTCTAAAAATTATTAAAAACCTCTGTAAAAGGTGTTTAAAATAACCCGCTTTCAAATATAAAAGGTGCCTTAAAGTATGCATATCGGTAAAATTACTTACTTTAACTTGCTTTTCCTCAACTTTCTCTTGGAAATAAGATATTTTTCAATGACCATTCAATGGTTATACGCACCAAAAAAGAAACACGGTTGATTTGAACCATATTAAAATTCAAACCACAACCAATTTGTTTTTAATATTTAACAATAAAAGTATATTTATAACCATAATATATTATTATTATTATTAACATAGCATGTTACGTATGACTCAAAATAAAAAAATAATGTTTGGTTTTAAAAATACGTATTTTTGTTTTGGCCTTTTTCAGTTCAGTGTGTAAACATCGTTTCATCTAATACACATTTGTTGTCAACAAATAAATTTGTTTTTTATTATAAATGATAGCTTTAAATTAAAAATATCAAACATATAAAATGGTAAGCAGAAACTATCAAAATATGTATGAAGTCTAAATAGAAATATTCGTGTATTTGGTTATATATATATATATATATATAATATATATATATATATATATATATATATATATATATATATATATATATATATATATATATATATATATATATATATATATATATATATATATATATATATATTCATACGTAGTCACATATAACCATTTACATATTTCACACTATATTATAGTATGTTTATATTACATGGTTGTATTTTACAATGTTATTTTTATGTAAGACAATAATATGCTCTAATGACAACAATATTTTTATTATGGATTATAATAATATGGTTTGAATATAACCATATAATTTAACAATAATATGTTGCTCTTAGATTATGGTTACCTCAACCATGTTTTTTCTTTGCGTGTATGTGAGGTACGACGACTATTATTCCAATATAGCCTGTTTACCGCTGTCCTATGCACATTCATATAAGGGTTACTTATGCAAAATTACAAGATTATATCTATTATAGTCCATGTACACGATAATAATTTTTCACTTTGTATGTGAGGTACCGCAGTCACTGTTTTAATTCAGCATATTAATGAGGGTTAGTCGTGTAAAATTCCAACAGTTTACGTGTTGCAGTTCCCCAGGCCCACGATAATAATTTTTCACTTTGCATGGGGGTACCACGCCCACGATTCCAATCCAGACAGTTGTGCATTATATTAACCAGTAACATGATAAAAAATATTTACTTTGTATGGGAAGTGATCTACTGCTTCTAAAATTCAAAATGTGTGCATCTGTTTTTAAGAAAGAGTCAATTTATTTTTAATAATTAAAGCACATAATTATCTGACATTTGCTCTCTCTGCTAAAACTTAAAAATTCTTTTACGTGGGTTCGAATTATGGTGTTAGCTATCGAACAGTATAACTTTCGTTACAATACAAGATATTTTTATTTTTTGTATTTTTATCTATGGAACAAAGCACCGTGTGACGTGCCCACTTGAATTATCAAAAAATATATATATATATACCCTATTTTAACCACCGCATATCCGGTAACAAACAGTGTATATTCTTGGAAGATCGGTCAACTGGTGTAGGCAGCTTTCCACCAAATATATTTTATTTATTATTAATATATTATGGTTATAAATACTGTATATATTAACCTTGGTTGTATTCTCAAGTCTAGCTAAAATTATATATGTATTACAAGCTAACCATGTTGTATATTTTAGGCGTAGTAACCAATAAATAACTACATTATAACCAAGACTTGTTTATCGTTATCAAAGCAAATACAACTAAAATTTGTGTATTACAACCATATATTGTTACAGAGAACACAACATGTTTTTTGTGATCATATTACAACTTCTCTGCGTAATTTTTGTAAGTTATTTATTTATTTAGTATTAATAATTATAAATAAATTATAATATTAATAACAGGAAAGAGTACTAGCAACTAAGGCTTTCGACTCTAAAGTTATTTACATGAAGTATTTTTTAAATTAGATTTTGTAAACAATTTGTAGTTATAAATTTGCACATTAATTTAATATTTTTTTCACATGTGTTTTTGAGGAAATCAGTTGGTGTATTCGTTCCGAAGATGCATAGTCTGGATGAATTGTAGTTAGAGCACTCGTTGAGAACATGATCTACATTGAGGTGTGTATTACAGGTGGGACAAACTGGGGTTGCAGTTCTGTCGAATATATGTTGATGAGAAAATTTGCAAGGACCAATTCTAAGGCGCAAAAACATACTAGTTTCGGCTCTAGAGGTGTTTTTGTGGTATAGTATTTTGTCCCCCGTTGGGTTCATAGATTTGTACCTGTGCTGGAAAACTGACCATTTACGGGCTTTTATAGACGCAAAAGAGTTAGCGATGTTATTAAAGATGTCACATGGTTCCCAAGTAGAATATTTTCTTAGAGGTCGTTGTTTCGCTTCTTCAGCTGCTGAGTCTGCGTATTCATTGCCCGTTATACCAACATGGGAAGGAACCCACATAATTTTGATAGTATCCAAGTTTTGGTTACATATATTTCTTATTTGATTAAAAATCGGAGATTCGTACTGGGAATTTTTGATGGCTAGAATAGATGATAGACTGTCAGAACAGATTACAACCTTTAAACAATTTTGATTGGAGTATTGCACTGCGTTAAGAATAGCAAATGCTTCGGCTGTGAAATTGGAGCAGTAAATATCAATGAAACCGGCAGTAATTATGCTGCCATCTTGAGTGACAGTCGCAAAAGTAGTATTGTGGTTAGACTTGGATCCATCGGTGAAAAGAAACTCCCAATTATCTGCCATAAAACTTTCGGTTAAATCGTTAAACATGGTTTTATATATATATGAAGATGTAGAAGCCTTAGGTAGGTGTGTCAACGACAGAATAAAAGAATCCTCATTGGTTAGCCAGGGTGGTTCTGTGTTCTGGATCATAAGTATAGGGCGAAGATCTGGGAAAAGTTTACTGGAAAAACCTATGCACCTTCTGATCGTAGATTGCAGTCTAGGTGTTCTAATTCCACTTATCATTTTTTTAACCTCTTGGAGTAAAATTTTGTTTCGGCAAATAAAAAATTAGGAATGAGTTTATATGTTAACTCCGCAATCCGATCCGAGATAGAAGGCATACCGGCCTCTGCTAAAATAATTTTAGTCGGGCTGGTTGGAAAAGCTCCAATACTTCGGCGTACCGCGGCGTGATACGGTCCAAGTAATAATTTGATGTGAGAATGGGCAAACCATCCGTATATAGGAAGGGCGTAATCAATTTTAGAAAGCATAATTGATCGCGTTATATTTACCATAGTGGAGATATGGATCCTAAAATTTTTTGAAGTTAAGTTGTTAACCTTGAAATCAGATTTTTTCGAAGCTGTAGACAATGTTCCTTAAAGGTAAAACCTTTGTCAAAGACAACTCCAAGTACACGTAAACTATTTACTCGTTTAATTTTAACATTATTGTATTCAATGTCGAATATAGGACAATTGCGTTTTTTACAGATGTGGATGATAGAACATTTTTCTATGGAAAGTTTGGCTCCGGATTGTAAACCCCATTCGTCTATTTTTGTTAACTAGCGGTAAACCACAAATTTTCTTTTATGACTTCGATTGAATTTACATTTGTTCCATCCTGGAGAGAATTTGATTTGTGGATTTACAATTTAATAATTTTGTTTACTGCCACATCTGCGTCAGTTTCATTCTATGGTCTGTTAGCCGAATAACATGCCCATTATTAAAAGCCAACTAATTCGAGAATTCCTCATAATTTATAGTTTTAGTTCTAGATTGGTCTGCATACTTAAGGAACATTTCGCGACTTCTTGACAGATGAGTTCATAAAGCAAAAGAAATTTTGAGCTGTGCTTCCAACATGAATTACTAAAATTATTCATATTTGTTTTACTGTTAGACAACAATACAACATTACGAAAGTAAAACATCACACAAGTTTTAATTGCTATAGTTATTTTTTAGAGTGTGTTTTATGCAATTTTAATTTAAATAAAATTAAAAAAGATTTAAATTATTCAAAAGCACCCTTATATGTAATATCCGTTTTACTTCAATCCAAATTCATTGCCACAGAGATTGTACCACCTAATTTTTATTTTTAAGTTTCAACAATATTTGGTTACTGCTTCTGCCTGTAAGTATTTAAGCAAAATTTAATTTGCCTTTTTTCTCATTAAAGTAACTAATAAATCATTATTTATTCAATAAACCTCTCTTTAGTATTTTAGTATAGAAAACAATTAAAACGTTTTTAAAAGCCGGATGTTATTAAAATTATATTCCTTGTTGGCAGTAATAATCGTAAATTTTTAAACCAACCACTTATAAGGGGTGATTTTTTTGAGGTTAGGATTTTCATGCATTAGTATTTGACAGATCACGTGAGATTTCAGACATGGTGCCAAAGAGAAAGATGCTCAGTATGCTTTGACATTTCATCATGAATAGACTTACTAACGAGCAACGCTTGCAAATCATTGAATTTTATTACCAAAATCAGTGTTCGGTTCGAAATGTTCAAATGTGACAAATTTTGTTCAGCGATGAGGCTCATTTCTGGTTGAATGGCTACGTAAATAAGCAAAATTGCCGCATTTGGAGTGAAGAGCAACCAGAAGCCGTTCAAGAACTGCCCATGCATCCCGAAAAATGCACTGTTTGGTGTGGTTTGTACGCTGGTGGAATCATTGGACCGTATTTTTTCAAAGATGCTGTTGGACGCAACGTTACGGTGAATGGCGATCGCTATCGTTCGATGCTAACAAACTTTTTGTTGCCAAAAATGGAACAACTGAACTTGGTTGACATGTGGTTTCAACAAGATGGCGCTACATGCCACACAGCTCGCGATTCTATGGCCATTTTGAGGGAAAACTTCGGAGAACAATTCATCTCAAGAAATGGACCGGTAAGTTGGCCACCAAGATCATGCGATTTGACGCCTTTAGACTATTTTTTGTGGGGCTACGTCAAGTCTAAAGTCTACAGAAATAAGCCAGCAACTATTCCAGCTTTGGAAGACAACATTTCCGAAGAAATTCGGGCTATTCCGGCCGAAATGCTCGAAAAAGTTGCCCAAAATTGGACTTTCCGAATGGACCACCTAAGACGCAGCCGCGGTCAACATTTAAATGAAATTATCTTCAAAAAGTAAATGTCATGGACCAATCTAACGTATCAAATAAAGAACCGATGAGATTTTGCAAATTTTATGCGTTTTTTTAAAAAAAAAAGTTCTCAAGCTCTTAAAAAATCACTCGTTACATTTCAGTTTTTTAAGAAAAAAGGGTTTCTCACAAACGAAGGATAATCAGCAAAATAATTTTTTGCCCAAAATGTAGCAAATTGTAAACTTTCGAAAAATTTTAGGTTTTAAACGACCTATAATGTTAATAGTTTATAATTTTTTATAACAAATATTAGAAAAACAGCCAATATAATTAGAATGTGGTTGCTCCTCCAAAGGATAAATACATAATACATAAATACATAAAGGTTGTTTTTATAAATGCATCCGAACATTAATTTAAAACCAAATAACAAAATGAATAAATTTTATAAATCTTCTCTTCTTTTTGGTGAGAAATACCATGACATTTATGTTTAAAAGATAATCTATACATATAATAAAATAGTAACTCATTTCCATCTGTCTGTCTGTCTGTATGTCTGTCCTTCATTGTTTGTGTTCGCATCACGTAAAAAGTACTGGATGGATTTTAACAAAACTTTGTGAGATGGTACCTTAGTATCCTGGTCCCAATATAGGATACTTTTTTTCCGCAAAAATATCACATTTCCAAGAGAAAGTAGAGAAAAAGCAGTAAAAAAACGCAATTTCCGGTTTAAAGGTGTTGAAGTTTTCGGTTTAAAACTGGGATAATTTCAGCTTAAGATTATTTAATCAAAAACACAATATTTTAATTTGACCAATGAAAACTAACAACTATTTTCAACACGGTTTTATCAACACGGTAACATTTTCACAACACACCATTTTATTTTTGAATGTTGGATGTTTTAGAAACAATTACGCAACAGATGTCGCCAGTTGATTAAAATTTTTATTTTTACTTTGGGGAATTACACTGTTATTTAAACACCACTTATAGAGGCTTACAAAAATTTTTTAAATTTTAGAATTTTTTGTAAGGTTCAAAATTTATCGAGGTATGGGTACCTTTATATAAATTAAATACATAAACCTTTACTGAAGCATTATAAAAGTAAGAGTCTTTCAATTCGTGTAGAATACTGTCAAAGCAAAACCGAGCAAAATATTGTCAGGACGCCTACGACGTGGCGGGCACAGCTAGTATCTGATAAACTACGCCTAGCGCATTCTGTCAGTCCAATTATTTGCCACTTTTTTAAATAAAAAATTAGGGGATGGCAAATTAGATGTTCCAACCTGATATAAATTTGTCTTAACAAAAATCAAACTTCATATAAAAAAGCCCAGTATTAAAAATTATGTTTTTTATCAAGAAACTTTTTTTCAGGTTTAGACTCTAGGTAAAACATTATCACCAAAACAACGATTCTGTATGTATGACAAGTATCACCATCCTGTTGAAACCATATTTTGACGATATTAAGTTAGGCAGACAGCAGACAGCAGACAGCAGACAGCAGAAAAGTGCTATGAAAACAGAGAGAAATTCATATGGAAGAAAAAAGAGAAAGGGATGATGCAGTATAAATTACAAGGGGGAGGAAATGTTATAAATAGCTCACTAGCCGGGAAGCTACGTCACGCCAAGTGGGACTAGTCTAGAAAACCAAGCGCAATTCCAATTATTTTTTTAAACACAACACTACCTGCGAAGCTTTTAGCTTGTTTGCAACCTGGAGCTGCAAAACTATCGATAGTCGGCCCATTCGAAAAATTTTTACAATTGCATAAATTTGCAATATCAAGTGCACAAGATTGTGAAGTGGGCTATTATTTAAAAAATTATTATCTATATTTTGCTATTTACTATTGTAGCTTTACTTGTAGCTTGTAAAGAGAATGAAGACTTTTAAGCGGCAGTCACTACTTGGCGGTGCCGCCGGATTTAGGTAACTAAATTTTACTAATAATTATCTGAAATATCCATTCAAAATTTGACGATAGTATCGATATTGAAAGAATAACATTCTATAGTCAGACGAAAGAAAACTATTGATACTATCGATTGTTATGTAGCTCTACTGCAACCCCTAGGGTTTTACCAATCAGTATATCGAGGCACTTCTCAATGTTGATTTTTGAAAATAAAAATATGTCAATATCCTACATTGTTTACTGTAACGACAAGTTCTACCGCATTTCGAAAGAAATATGGACCGATTATGCCGTTGGCTGAAAATCTACACCAAACAGTAAATTGCTTTATTGAAATTGTGTTTCATTTCATTGCCTTGGATTGCTTTCACTCCGAGTTTGACAATTTAGCTTGTTAACTTATCTATTTAAACAAAAATAAGCCTCATCACAAAACAAAATTTTCCCGTAACAATATGCAATTGTTCATGAGACCAATCAGCAAACGTAAGAAGCCACTGATGGTGAAAATAAAAAGCATGGAAATAAAAAAGCAAATTGCAGTTTATAGTTTGATTTTTAGAAGTTCTCCCTATTGAATGATCAGATAAGTAAAAAAATACAAAAAGTATTTACAAAAGCATGCAGGAATCCTAATACCTGCTTTAATAGTTGAGTGTTGTACTCCACAATATTACTCTTAAATTTACTATAAAAGCTTAAAATTGCAGGGTTCGTTAAAGGTTTATTCAAAAAACTTACGTTGTGTCACTTTTATGAAGATGGCTTTTGAAACAAATAATTTAAAAAAACCGACTTTAGAACAGGTAGTTAGACTTCAAATCTAAACTAAAAATTTAGAAGGATGTAATCTGTAAGCTCTAATTTTCAAAAAAAATAAAAGATAAACACAGTCAAGGCTAGCATGGGTCACCCTTTAGTTGTTAATTTTATATTTTTTACTTTTATTGTAACGGGCATAGAAGTTAGGTCTAGCATACATAGCAATTCACATACTATGTAATTTTCAAGTGAATTTCTGTATATTGTTACGTTTTTACTTTACGTTGGGTTCTTTTAATTGCAAAATAAATACACACTGTTATTACTTTTACTGTAAGTCACTTTATTTATTTAACACCACTGTTCAAAAATACAGCAAACTGTTAACCACTCTGAAAATTCGACAACTTAACTTTTTGACTTTTAAATTAATACTGCCATACTACTCGCCAGCACGATTCACTTATATAGGTGATTTAAAAGCACCAGAATGTTCTATTCCAGACATATCTGGCAGGTTCGATTGTTATTGCTCTTGTTTTCTGTTTGTGTGGTTGTTTATTTCTTTATACCTGTATGTGTGGCTGTTTATTTCTTTATACCTGTATGTGTGGCTGTTTATTTCTTTATACCTGTATGTGTGGCTGTTTATTTGTTTATGCTTGCATTTATGTATGTGGCTGTGTATTTAACTGTTCGTTTAAGGCGTTACTCTTTATTGTTTGTTTCTTTCTTTCATCATTGTAAGAAAACAAACCATTATTGTTGTTGTTGTTCGAGAGTATTGTTGTTCAGAGCCTATAATGAATAAATTCTTCTTTCGTAACAATATCAAAATGCAAGGCCATATACACACGTAAAATTAAGTAATCCATGGGACCTATTTAAATTCTATTTCTTATAGTCATTCAGACTATGTGTAAATTTAAAGTGGCTTTCACGTTAAACTACGACTGCTATGGGAACAACCGTTTAATATTTATGCTTCTAAATCTGGACATAGTAATGCACACCTTGTCTAAGTTTAAGTCTGTCTATAACAGCTCAGAAGACAAAATACATCAAATATTATGACCTATGATGACACCATTTAAGAATATTTTTTTATGAAAAGAAAACCAATGCAAAATTTCTGAAGACAGGGAAGATATTGGCTTGAGTATTTCATGCATTCTATGGTTTAGAAAAAGCCAAGTTAGACAGTAAAAACTTAACAAAATCAAAATTTTTAAACACCCACACTATTAGGGTGTGTACAGAGTGGCCGCTTGTTACCGAGCAGAGCCGACTGACGCTTATTACAAGAACCAATGCGAGAAAACTGGTACGATACAAATTAGTACAAATAAGCGCGAACAGGTCACAGTTGGCGCCGAGCTGGACAGAGCGCAAATCTGATTGAATGCGAGAAAACAGTTCAAAAGCGTATTTCAGCGTCGAAAACATTGTTTATGTTATGTTGTTATGATTTCAACATGTTTGGAAAACATTAAAAAAATTAAAAAAAAAAATTTAAGAAAAAGTAAATAAAACATGAATTCAAAAAATTAAAAAATTAAAAAGAAAATAAAAAATAAAATAAAAATTAAATAAAATTTTATCAATTATAAAAAAAAACTTATAAACTAAATTAAAAAAAAACTAATAAAAATATCAAGAATAATTTAATTTCACAAACACGAATGAACGACAAACCCAAATGCATACAAACATACATAAAACACAAATAATAGATAAAAAATCAGCCCTGATTCTCGCATCCACCATGCACACTCAAACTTGTTTCTCGCATTAACAAGTTCTCGCAATAAGCGTCAGTCGGCTCGGCAACAAGCGGCCACTCTCTACGCACCCCTAGACACACAAGCGAGATCTTAATGAATATTAAATATTTTAAACTGGGTAAAAAACGAGAAATGGTTTTTAAAAAATAAAATGGCCGAGATGATTGAAAACCGATATCGCCGCTTTTTGTATGTTTAAGAATTAGCCTGGGAATGTCATTTCATATACACCGTTCATTGTGTAGCCAGTGAATTATTACTTTTTCGTGTAGGGAGATACCAAAGCAGACACTAACTCTATGGGACCCTTGTGTCTTCTATGATTTCTTATAGCCAATTGGAAATTTACGAATACCTTAATTTTATAAGAGTCGCGTGCTGTCTCTCTCCTTTAACTTTCGATTGCAATGATGTTTTGAGGTTACCATAATCGAAGAGCATCATATTATTATTGAATTATATAGTTGTAGTCAAACCCTATTATTATAACATAATCATAATATTGTTATGTTAAAACCATATTATTGTTTAACTTAAAAATAATATTATAAAATATTAAATTTTATTATAAAATAAATATAGTGAGATATATAATTATAATGAAATACCTTATCTGTTAATTTAAACATACCTAATAATAAAACACAAAAATATTTATTAGTTTAATTTTTAAGCAATATGAGAAACGAATCAATTCTTAATTATTATTTTTTTAAAGAAATCCGAGATATTAGATTCTAATAATTTTACAAATCTAAACACAAACTTCAAAATTACCAAACATTAATTGTTTGTTTTTAGTCATACTATGGTTACATACTAGCAAGCTTATCATAATTTGTTTACTAAAAATATATTATGGTCATAAATACAATGATATTATGGGATACTAATAAAAATTTGGTTGTGATTTGAAAATTATATAGTTCAAACCAACAATGTTACATTTTTTGGATGTAGTAACCATTTAATGATCTAAAGTAGTAACAAAAACTTATTTTTCGCGAAATAAAAAAATTATAAGTTGTTCATCGCAACCATATATTGTTATAGAGAACATAGGATGGTTCTTGTGACTATACCATAGCAATGTTTTTTCACTGCGTGGGATAGAATTTGTCTATGGCTAAGGTACTCCATAGAATACACATTTAAGATGTGTCTGCTTGAGGTCCCAAGTCTAATAATAGTCAGTGTGCTTGACATTCACACACAATTTGTCAGGTACAATCGGCAAGTATTACCTCTTATTCATTTTGTCATTAACTGATACTTGAAGACGGTGCCTAGAAGAAACTAAGACAGTAGCACATGTATTGTGTGAATATCTACCAGCTTGCAGAAGGCTGAAAAGGAAAAGGGGATTTAATTCTTAGACAAATTACAAGGGACTCCGTGCTGAGGTATCAGTCGATAATCTAAAATCACTACAGTCAAGAATGTTAGCCAATCAACTACCCAAAATCCATAAAATTAGTGGTTTGCTTCGATATCCAACTACATTAATAATATGATGTGTGTAGTTGTACAAAAAAAATGTAGAAGTATAACAGCAATTTAGGCACCCCATTTAAAATAGATATTATTATTCATTAGGAAACTGTAACTGTTACAGCAGTAATTTGACATACTCACTATGCTGGACTTCATTTATTGATAATACAAACTCTTTCCCAAAATTCGTTCTATAGTGAAATACTTAAGATCTAGATGTTTCGACCAAAACCGAATCAATATGCCTTATTTAAGAGACTTGTTCGATCATTTTATGAAAGTTTCATTTTATATATTGCCCAGTTTGTTTAGACTTCTAGAAGCATGATGTTCACTTTTATAATTTGCTCTCCCCGCTTAGAACTCGACAAGGCTTGTTATTGTGTTTTGCTTTAAGAATAATTTTGTAAAGCAACCTAAATTATAAATATCCCTTTTACGCACAGAAAAATTTTTCACAAATTAAGGGTTTTAATCAGTTTTAAATTAAAATTCAATTAGTTTTTCAATTGACCCAAATATATATTAATTTAAAACAGACACAACAAATTCCTAATGAAACAATGAATTGAATCAATTAATTATTTAATTAAGTTCTAATCTGAAACCAATTAAAACCTTTAATTGGTGAAAATAATTTTTTTTTCTGCAGAAAAATATTTTATCCCCAATTAAAGGTTTTAATTAGTTACACATACAAATTTAGATATTTCTACAATTGATTTAATTTTACACTTAATTAAAAAATAGCAATATTGTTTTCTAATTAAACAAATAAAAAATTAAATCAATTAAAAATTCAATCGGAATTGTATTTGAAAATAATTTAAACCTTTAATTGGTGCAAATATTTTTTTTCTCTGTTGGTGCTGACGATGCTATAATTCTTTTAAGTTTGGAAAATATTTTCTAGTATCATTCGGAATGTCAACTTGAATTATCCTGAATTAAATAAGTTATTCCTCTGGTAACTAGGAGATGACAAACACAAACTGTAATTAAACAATTAATTCAGTAACAAGAATTCAGAAAATTCTTTTTACTAAATTTTCAAATATTATATACATAATATGTAGTTCAGTTAAGCTACACATCTGCTTTTTCCTTGCAATTTTTGGATTATAAATTGATTTAAATTAAAATTTACTAGCAACACATCTAGTGTTCAAATCATTGATGATTTTAAAGAGTTAAGAACGGTAACCGGAACTTGCAGAGTAAAAACTCTTAAATATCAAGTGTTTAATAAAATACTTTAAAAACACAAACAACGCTAAAATAATAATGGATATGAATAGATATGCAAACACTAAAATTCTTTGTGAGTGCATCTACCTAAAACCATATACAATCTGACATATACGAGGGAGGTGATAATGCCGCGACTTTTTATATTTTCAGAGCAGTAACTTCCGTTACTAATAAAATGTATTTCTTTGCCACAAAACATTTAGATCGTTGTTGTACCAAATTTAATGCAGTATACATAAAAAGGAATTACCCATGTATAACTTTTAAAAATCAAACAAAAAATGAAGAAATTCCAAACTCTAAAAGAATTTGCAGGTGCAGCGTACCCAACTTTGAGACCACCTAGCGCCGCCGCTTGCAGTTGCTTATCTTCAAAATTTAAGCTCCGATAATCCCCTGCTATGCTCATATCTAATTTTGGTTCAATTGGCCTAGCCCTTTACAAATGGTTGAGTTATTTCCAAGATATTTTGATTCTGTCCCACTGTGCAGCATGTAGTCACTATAACAAAAATCCATGAATTGGAAAACGTACTGCACTCCATCCTTAAAACACTGTTTCACAAATGAATGAAACAGCTGGACAGTAAGAGATATGGGCGAAACGAAGAGGTCATCATTAAAACAAAAGAGAAATTTCGGCTTTTTCGCCGAAAAATATATATTTTATTTAATAAAAAGAGAAAATTTTCAAATTGTCCTCGTACATATACAACTTTTTATGTCTATATGTATGTATATGTATATTTAATAAATAAAATACCATCACAATACTTGTATGTGTATTAAATAGCCACACGTACATATGTGTGAATATATAAAGCATACTGTTGAAATAACTCACATTCCGGAACATACACACAGCCATACTTGTGCAATTATACGTGTTGCTTGCACATGACTTTGTGACAATAAAATTAAGAGAATCCGCTTTGTTAATAAAAAAAATAATTTTGTTGCAGCTTTTAACCTTCTTTTTACAAGGGCTAAGCTGAAATGTAGTTTTTATTCAGACGTTCGAAATCCAATTAAACTTTAAATTAAGTAAGTTTTTTGATTGGTATCATTAAATTAGTTCTGCTTTTGAAACATTTTATTTCCTTAAAACATTAATGACAATTTTGAATTGAATTTTTCATATTCTATGACATAATGCTCTTTAATTATTAAGTGTTCGTTTTTTTAGGTTGCGTACCCAAAGATTGAAAGCGTTACAATATAAAAATCGCTGTTATGTGTTTTCATGTATCTCTTGAACCGGAACAGAAATTTACACTCACCGAAGGTGCATTATTTAAAAAAAATAAGGGTGTTCCCATGCATATATGGCCTTCATACAAAGTGTGTATTCCTATGTCTGAACACAAAAAAAAACATTGAACCATAAACTAAGAGCGACATATTATGGTTAAATTATATGGTTGTAGTTAAACCATATTATTGTTGAGTATTATAATATTATGGTTAAATTAAATATTATAGTATGGTTAAAAATATGAAATGTCATTTAGAATTTTTTTATTTTTCTCTTTAATTTATTTTGAAACATACATTTTATTATACTTAGATATGTATGTACGTGTACATATGTACATAAATATAAATTTAAAATAAAACAGAAACTTTTTAAGAACTTGAACGGGGCTTTGTTTCATATACCAACAACGAAAGCAATATCAGCTCCGGCATGACCTTTACAACAAAACCCGAAACTAAAATTTCACCGTTTTATTCAATGTACAGAGGACAAGCCACAGTCAAGAGGTACAAAACACTCATAAATTTTTCCGTTTTTAAGCACTTGGACTCGCATACACGAATAGCAGAATTTTATTGTTTATATTCGAAACCCAATTTTCAAGTGCAATTACTTTGGTATGTGAAGCACCACCAAAGGGATTAGAATTGCCTCTTGTATCCAAATGAGCCTTCTTGTAATCTTTGTCAGCCCAACGTTGATCATGATGACATTTCTAAAAAATATATTTATTATATGAATTTTATTTGAACTATTTTTGAATTAATAAATTAATTATTTAGGCTTAAGTTCTTAATTATAAAGAGATAAAGAAAAATTAGATACCAGCAAAGCAGAATGCACTTTCTAGACCGCTATGTCTATAATATAAAAAGAAAATAGAGTTTACAAGTGTAAAACAATTTCAAAAAGCTCTATCTCCTATGAAATATAATGTAAAATTAAAAATTTCTCATATTCTATTTCTTTGATAAGTTTGTTTAAATAGAAAATTAATAACAATTGAAACTACCGGGTAGATCGATACGAAGAGTACTGATGACGGACATAGCTGTCTAGAAAATGCATTCTGCTTTGCTGGTATCTAATTTTTCTTTATCTCTTTATAATTAAGAACTTAAGCCTAAATAATTAATTTATTAAAAATATTTATTATTAGTACAATTATAAAGCCGGAGTTCCACAGGGTGGTATTTTGGGACCCATTTTTTACTTGCTGTACACATCCGATATGCCATTTAGCAATCAAGTGCACACATCAACATTTGCTGATGACACAGCTTTTTTAAGTATTAATGAAAGCGAGCAAGTAGCATCACAAGATTTACAAGATCACGTACTTAAATTGGAAAAATGGTTGAAGAAATGGAGAATTAAGAATATAACTTTCACACTGCGTAGGGACTCATGCCCCCCTATTCGCATAAATAATCAAATGATACCCCAGCTTTCAGACGTCAAATACCTCGGTATACATCTTGACCGGCGCCTTACTTGGAAAAGCCACATAGAATCCAAGTTGACACAAATGAAGTTAAAAGCAGTCCAACTAAACTGGCTTATTGGCAGAAACTCTATCCTCAGCTTAGATTGCAAATTACTACTCTACAAGTCGATACTTAAACCAATTTGGTGCTATGGGATTCAATTATGGGGCACTGCCTCAGCTAGCAATGTTGAAAAAATTCAAAGGCGTCAAAATAAGATTCTTCGAATGATCACAGTTGCTCCCTGGTATATCAAAAACTCTAATATTCACAATGATCTAAACGTGCCAACAGTTAAATCAGAAATAGCGAAACATGCGGTAACGTATTTGAAAAAGCTTGAAACTCATCCAAATCCACTAGCGCGTAACATTCTTAATGCTCCTGGTTACATTAGACTAAAAAGAAGAGATACTGCTCTTCTTGGCCGCACAATAGAGGGATGACCCATAAATAATTTCAGCAATCGTGGAACATACATTTTTTTTTTTGTCTTGCACTGGCTGGACTTAAAAAGTATATTTTATTTTAGACTTAAGATATGAGTAATTATTGTTAGTTCAAACATATTGAAGATACAATAAATAAATATGAAATAAAAAAAAATTATTAGTACAATGACCTCAATTTTGCTAATTTTTGTATCAATGAAATCATGTCGTTTACATTGATACATAAATTAGCAAAATTTAATACTTACTTTACATTGTAAATATTAATTAAATATTTACATATGTATGTATCTATACAATTTTCCAAACAATTTTTACATTTTTTTACTATTTTTAAGAAAACATTTTGTTTTCTGTTGTCAAATCCGATGATTAAAAACAAACAGTTTTTGGTTACATTTAAATATATTATTTTTGAATATTTATAAAACTTTGGTTGTGGTTTGAAGTTTATCAAAATCTGTAGAATAAAAACCAACCATATGGAATGTTTTGGATGTAGTAACCATTTAATAATAAAAACATAACCAAAACTTGTTTATCGTGACCAAAGTAATGTTACAAACAACTAAAATTTGTTCTTCGCAAATATACATTGTTACAGAGAACATAATGCGATTCCTGTGACCATACCATAACCATGTTTTTTCTTTGCGTGTGCAACAAGAGAAACTATCTAGTAGAAACATTAAATTAAAAATAAATAATAAAATATAAAAAATAAATATAAATACATAAGAGGTGATTTTAATGTACATTCAATTATATTTTGAACCGTGACAGTAATTATAAGTATAGGTTGTCTACCCATACAAGACGTGATTTTGACGTATGTACATTAGGGTGCAACGAAAAAATATGTTTTTCAAATTCAATATATAATATTGATAAAAAGTTTTCATTTGTTATTGTTATGTCAATACAAAATTAGAGCAGGATATGAGGTGCCGCAAATTCAAATGCCGCAGTTCCAAATACATATGTATGTATATTCAAATTTAGAAAATTTCAATACATTTTAATCTGCAAAACTATATTATAGAAATACATTAAATAAGTTTCAGCCAGAGAAAAATCATTACAATATCATATCTACTCATATCTTACTACAGAAAAGAAAAAAAGTAAATTAAAAAAAATATTTTTTATATTTTAATACCCCACCTAGGTATTAAAAAAAGAGACCCGAAATAAATGTTATTTTTTTTTTAAATTTCGGACCTGTAGTAACAATTATAAACAACCACAAAAATGTGGTCCTGCTATAACCATTATAAAAGATTATTAATTTTTAGGTCTTTCATAACCATTATAATTAGTTTTTATTTTTAACCGACTTCAAAAATAGAAGGAGGTTATCAACACGTCTGTGTGTTGCTTTTTTTATGTTTGTGCCTTCAGAACTCGGTCATTTCTGAACCGATTTTAAAATTTTTTTTACTATTAGGAAGATTATGGTTACAGATTGGTCCCATTTTAAAAGAAAATTTTAAAAATTAAGGGGTGTCCCCATACAACATACATGTTTTTTACGTGTATTATGAACTTTATAGGTCACCAATTTAAAATTAAAAAGTGCATACCACTATAGCTTCCAATAACAAATATTAAATTAAAAATTAAAGGGTGACCCCATAGGTGACGTAATTTCACCTTTATGATCCTATCTTTTGAACTGTTATAAACAAACACTTGAAAGTTGCACAGAATGTTCGTTACTATGTCTGTTATAATAAGTATAAATATTTAAAATTAGAAATTAAATGGTGTCCCATTAGTTGGTTTAATTTTATATATATATGGCCAAACTTTTCAACTGTTATAGATACAAAGTTGAAATTTACAAAGAACCTATATTGTTTGAATTTAAAGGGTGTCCCAATAGGTGACGTCATTTGATGTATATGGCCCTATCTTTTGAACAGTTATTGACAAACACTTAACAATTAGAAAGAATGTCTGTTATAATAAGTATAAATATTTAAAATTATAAATTACAGGACGTCGCAATAGTTTATGTAATTTGATGTATATGGTCAAACTTTTAAGCCGTTACAGACAGACGGTTGAAATTTACAAGCAACCTGTATTGCTATGACCTTTATTGGGAATTTACAGGGTGTCGCAATAGTTAGCGTAATTTTATGTATATAGGCAAACTTTTGATCCGCTGTACACAGACATTCGTTTGGCATTGGTTTGACCTGAAAAAGACCAGGGGGGTTATTACGTATTTCGATTCGAAAAGGAAATCATTCGAATTTGTATGACTTTAACATTGTGTTTCGAAAAAGATTTCTTTCGAATCGAAATACGTAATTACCCCCCAGAACCCTGGGGTCTTGTGCCACTATATACTCCGGTAGCACTGCTCCCCCGGTAGAAAATCGACTTATATTTGCTTTAGATTATTGAATTCAAAAATTAGTTTTTTTTATCTGAATTGACAGTTTGTGCTACGATATTTAATATAATCATTGTACAATTACCGTCTTAAAGAAACGTGATTTTAAGTTTGTCTGTTTTGCAGTCGGTTTTTTTGCAAGAATTATTTTTCTTATTTTGGTTATTTTGATTTATTTTGGTTTTTCATAACCACCATAAAACATTTTTAATTTTCTTGGTCTATGTCTCCTATAACAATTAAAATTGATTTTAATTTTTTTTTGGTCTTTAATAACCATTACAAAAATTTTGCATTTTTGGTCTTCTATAACCATATAATCAAACAAATATTTTTTTGGTCTTCTAAAGCTGGTTTTGGTGTAGTTCTTTTCAAAAACTTATAAAGACTTAATTTATTATCATCTTTATTAGGGTTCCGTCCCAAAATGTAAAAATGTGAACTTTCTGTTTTCGCTACAAAGTCTGTCCGTCCGTCTGTCTGTCTATCGTCAGCGCCTTTTATCTCTGGAAATTTTAACAGAATATGTATAACTGTTGCCGCTATAGCAACAGATTCTAAAACTTATAGGGTGTACCAATAGTGAAATGATTTGGACGTATATAGCCTTATTTTTTTTAACCGTAATAGGTAGACTCTTAAAATTTTTACAGTAGATGTGTTGCTATCGCAGCAATAAAAATTGAAGATGTTCCGCAATAACATGTTTTTAACTTGTATTGATATATTTTTTTTTAACCGCAATAGGTAGGCACCTGATATTTTTATAGAGAGTAATTATATTTGTGCAGTAATAGGTGTCAAATTTACACAGATTATATTTTACAATAACAGTAACAACAAGTAACGAAAATAAATTTAATAAAAATAAAAGGCTCTTCCCTAAATGTCGCGAATTTGAGAAATTTGACCTTCTCCTCTAAAGGTTATATGCAGACACTTGATATTTACACGCAAAGAAAAAACATGGTTATTGTATGGTCACGGCAACCACACTATGTTCTCTGTAACAATAGATGTTTGCTGTGAACAAATTATAGTTATTTAGAACAATACTTTAGTCACGATAAACAAGTTTTTTGTTAACAGTTAATCATTCAATGGTTATACGCACCAAAAAAGCAACATGGTTGATTTGAAACATATTAAAATTCAAACCACAACCAAATTATTTTTAATATTTAAAAATTATAAACATAATATATTATTATTAAACATAGTATGTTAAGTTTGACTAAAAATAAACAAGTAATATTTGGTTTTAAAAACACATATTTTGGTTTTGACATTTTTTCAGTTCAGAAATATGTGTGTAAGCTATCGGTTCATCTAAAACCGTAAAAACATTAAATACCCATTTGATGTCAACAAATAAATTTGTTTTTTATTATAAATGATAGTTTTAAATTAAAAATATCAAACACATAAAAAGGTAAGCAGAAAATATCAAAATATGTATGTAAGTCTAAATGGAAATATTCGTGTATTTGTTTTTTGTTATTTATAAATATATTCATAGGTTGTCACATATAACCATTTACATGTTTCAAACTATATTATAGTATGTTTATAGTATAAACATAACTATAGTTATATTTTACAATGTTATTTTTATGTTCCAACGACAACAATATTATTTTTATATATAACAATATAACTCAACCATAACATGTTGTTCTTAGATTATGGTTACCTCCACCATGTTTTTTCTTTGCGTGTACACAGGGAATTTAGTATAATGCTCTAGTATAAAAAAATAATAATTAATAATAAGACGTGAACAAATTAACAATTTGTACTAAACATAGTACGGACCCCTACGTGTTTGAGTCTGGCTCGCACTTGACTGAATTACTAGCGTTTGAATTACTGGCACCCTTTGGAACCGTTATAAGTAGAAAACTATATCTTTGAAAATAATAAAGAATTCAGTAAAACATTTAGAAATATGTCTATTTATTTGGAGTTCAATTTAAGAAATAGTAATCACCGCAATAATATTTCAGATAAATTTCAACGTAAGTCGTTTAACATAATTTTCAAAATAGAAAAGGCTCTTTCAACGCTGACTTGTGTTAATAATTAGATTTTCATTCAGAACTGCATCTTTAGCGAACACCAACTTCAGAAATTTGTGGTCGCTAACTAAGCCGTTGACTCATGATTAAAAAAAATTGTTTGTTAAAAAATAGGGGTTTTTACATAATTCTAGTATATAGTTTTGAAAAAATAGGAGACCAAAAAACTTTTTGGTTATTAATAATAGTTATTGAAGGTCGAAATAATAACAAACTTTTTTATTGGTTATCGAAGACAAAAAAAAATCAATAATAAAATTTTAATGGTTATTAAAGGCCTAAAAAAATAAAAATCATTTTTAATGGTTATATAAGAAAAAAAAATTAAAATCTTTTATAAAGGCTATAGAAAGCATACATTTTTTTTATTATTATAACGAGTGATTTTTTAAGAGCTTGAGAACTTTTTTTTTAAATAAAACGCATAAAATTTGCAAAATCTCATCGGTTCTTTATTTGAAACGTTAGATTGGTCCATGACATTTACTTTTTGAAGATAATTTCATTTAAATGTTGACCGCGGCTGCGTCTTAGGTGGTCCATTCGGAAAGTCCAATTTTGGGCAACTTTTTCGAGCATTTCGGCAGGAATAGCCCGAATTTCTTCGGAAATGTTGTCTTCCAAAGCTGGAATAGTTGCTGGCTTATTTCTGTAGACTTTAGACTTGACGTAGCCCCACAAAAAATAGTCTAAAGGCGTCAAATCGCATGATCTTGGTGGCCAACTTACCGGTCCATTTCTTGAGATGAATTGTTCTCCGAAGTTTTCCCTCAAAATGGCCATAGAATCGCGAGCTGTGTGGCATGTAGCGCCATCTTGTTGAAACCACATGTCAACCAAGTTCAGTTGTTCCATTTTTGGCAACAAAAAGTTTGTTAGCATCGAACGATAGCGATCGCCATTCACCGTAACGTTGCGTCCAACAGCATCTTTGAAAAAATACGGTCCAATGATTCCACCAGCGTACAAACCACACCAAACAGTGCATTTTTCGGGATGCATGGGCAGTTCTTGAACGGCTTCTGGTTGTTCTTCACTCCAAATGCGGCAATTTTGCTTATTTACGTAGCCATTCAACCAGAA
Organism: Phasia obesa; assembly: GCA_949628195.1. NCBI lineage: Eukaryota > Metazoa > Arthropoda > Insecta > Diptera > Tachinidae > Phasia > Phasia obesa. The sequence goes on along the minus strand of OX451218.1, from coordinate 30,179,931 downwards.
ATGAGCCTCATCGCTGAACAAAATTTGTCACATTTGAACATTACGAACCGAACACTGATTTTGGTAATAAAATTCAATGATTTGCAAGCGTTGTTCGTTAGTAAGTCTATTCATGATGAAATGTCAAAGCATACTGAGCATCTTTCTCTTTGGCACCATGTCTGAAATCTCACGTGATCTGTCAAATACTAATGCATGAAAATCCTAACCTCAAAAAAATCACCCATTAGTTATGGCAGACCAAAAAAATATTCCTTATTTATAACTGTTATTCTGAGAGCAATTTTAAAGAATTCTTGATTAATCATTATTTCAGGTTTATTTTAAATATTGATTATAAGAGTTATGTCCCTGATTATAATATAAAAATAAAGGTTTTAAAAATACTATGAACAACAAGTGTCTGTGCTCTGCATTATTTTTTCGTTTGTATTAAAATTTAAATAATAAGCCTAAAAACAATAATATAACAAATATATCTCTATAAGATTTAAAGACAAAAATTTATGATCTAGGCTTCTGCGGCACCTCAAGAGGTGGTTCTATCACAATAAAACTTTGTATAATAATTTCTCAAAAAAAAAGACAAATTTTAATCACTATAGTAACAAATACTAAAACTTATAGGGTGTTCCAATAGAGAGGTGTTATTAACGAAAATGTGTTTATTTCTTGAACTGTAGGAGGGATACACTTGAAATTTACAACCAGTTATTAAAACTTAGTTCACTATATAAAAAAGTATAAAAAAATAAAACTAAAAATTAAAGGGTGTTTCGATAGTGGTGTGGAATGCATGTATAAGGCATAACTTTTGAACCATAATAGGTAGACTCTTGAAATTTTCACAGAAGGTGTATAGCGATGACAATAAAAATTAAAACTTTAACAATAAAATTTAAAACTTATAGGGTGTGCCGATAGAGAGGTGTTATTCACGAATATGTGTTTATTTCTTGAACTGTAGGAGGCATACACTAAGTATTTACAAACTGTAATAAAAACGTAGTTCGCCTTATATACAAGTCTAAAAAATAAACCTAAAAATTAAAGGGTGTTCCGATAGTGGTGTTATTTTGATTTATAAGGCCTAAGTTTTGAATCATAATAGGTAGAATCTTGAAATTTTTACAGAAGGTGTATAATTTTGGCCGCTATAGCAACAAATATTAAAATTTATAGGGTGCTCCGATAGAGAGGTGTTATTCACAAATATGTGTTTATTTCTTGGGCTGTAGGAGGCATACACTAAAAATATGTAAGCAGTAATTAAAACTTAGTTCGCTATAGAAACAAGTATAAAAAAATAAACCTAAAAATTAAAGGGTGTTCCGATAGTAGTGTGATTTGCAATTATAAGGCCTAAATTTTGAACCGTAATAGGTAGGCGCTTGAAATTTTCACAGAAAGTATATAACTGTGACCGCTATACTAGCAAGTACTAAAACTTATAGGGTGTTCCGATAGAGAGGTGTTATTCACGAATATGTGCTTATTTCTTGAACTGTAGGAGGAATTCACTAAAAATATGCAAGCACTAAATTAAAATTAATTCGCTATATAAACAAGTCTGAAAAAAATAAACCTAAAAATTAAAGGGTGTTCCGATAATGGAGTGATTTGCATGTATAAGGTCTAAGTTTTGAACCATAATAGGTAGACTCTTGAAAATTTTACCAAAGGTGTATAACTATGGCCGTTATAGCAAAAAATATTAAAACTTATAGGGTGTTCCGATAGAGAGGTGTTATTTACGAATATGTGTTTATTTCTTACAAACAGTATTTAAAACTTAGTTCGCTTTATAAACAAGTCTAAAAAAATAAACCTAAAAATTAAAGGGTGTTCCGATAGTGGTGTGCTTTGTATGTGTAAGGCCTAAGTTTTCAACCATAATAGGTAGACTCTAGAAAATTTTACCAAAAGTGTATAACTGCGGCTACAATAGCAAAAAATACTAAAACGTAGGGTGTTCCAAAAGTGACGTGTTATTTACGTTTATGTCTTTTTTTTGAGCTGTAAGAGGAAACCACTTACAATTTGCAAACTGTAATTAAAACTATGTTTGTTTTATAAACAAGTATACAAAATTGAATTTAAATATTAAAGGGTGTTCCAATAGTGACGTGATTTGCATGTATAAAGCCTTATTTCTTGAACCGTAACAGGTAGACTCTTGAAATTTTGTACAGAAGATGTGTTGCCACGGCCGATATGACAATTACTAAAAATTAAAGGGTGTTCCGACAGTGACATGTTTTTCACTTATAGTGACTTATTTTTTAATCGCAATAAGTAGACTCTTAATATATTTATAGAAAGGAAGTTGCCATGGCCACTATAATGAATAATAAAATTAAAGGGTGTTCCGACAGTGAAATGATTTTATAAACCGTAATAGATACCCTCTTGAAATGTTTACAGTAGATGTGTTACTTCGGCCGCTATAAAAAATACTTAAAATTGAAGTGTGTCCATTAGTAACGTGTTTTTCACGAATATTACCTTATTGTTTTAACCGCAATAGGTAGGCTTCTGATATTTTAATAGAAAGTGTATTAAAAATTTAAAGGGTGTTCTAATTATGATGCAATTTTCGCGAATATTACTTTAATTTTAAAATTTAAGGGTGTCCCATAAGACATAAAGAAATAAACAACTGGAATTTTTAAATTATACTGAACATAGTACGAAACCCTACGTGTGTGAGTCTAACTCGCACTTGACTAATTTATTTATTGTTGTTATATTTTTTTTTTTTTTTACAACCAAACACATTTTTTTAATGTTTGATTTTAAGACTAAAGACCATCGCTGCAAATTTTTTTTATTTATGTTATATCCGAGGCTTATATTATCAGTTCGCAGTCAAAAAAATCTACTTGCTACTTTTAGCACACAGAGGACATAGAAGTGACTCACTGCATTATCGACTCAATATGGGATGCTTTTCGCTATTTTACTGTTAATGAGGAATAAAATTAGCAAACCGAAAGCTACTGCGGTTTTAATAAAGAGACCAACATTTACATGGTGAATTTTTTTAGACGAATAGTTCTTACTAAAAATAAACTTCCTACAATGATATTTTCTGTAATTTTTATCATTTTCATTTTAAGTAAAATGCAATTATGCCGCCCAAAATATGTTCTAGCAATCGATAACATGCAACCTGGCTGTTGTTCTATGTGTCATCTTCCTGGCCAGTAAGTGTACTGGTGTTCACTCAGACATGACGAAGAAAGTCGCTAAGCTGATGCTCCTTAAAATTACTGATTTACACAATACTTTGTCTTTAATGGAGCTGTTTACTAGTCTGTCCAGTGTTTTCCACAAGACAAAAACGTCTTTATAAAATACTATTGTGTTGATTAACGCCTTAAAGAGATTAACGCCTTAAAGAGATTAACGCCTCAATTTTTGTGCCTTCATAATAATATTGTTACGTTTTTATCCTTTAAGTGCGGGACCTTTAAAATAAACAAATCAATCGAAAAAAAAAAGTAAAAGTGTGGTAATGGCATTAGAAGAAATTTTTATTATTTTTTAAATAAATATCCCAAGGCAAATAAATGTTTAATTAAATATTCATATGTGTTACAATACATTGTGATTGTTTGCAAGTGCTTCACATGCACATACACAGAATTTATGTGCGTTTACAGTCTCCGAGGAAATAGAGTCACCGCACATTTACTGTGATTAACTTATATACAAAAAATTGGACTTGGCCACAAAGAAATATATTTTCCTACCAAAGTAATCGCTAAACTTTACTAAAACCTAAAAATAACTACCGACATTTTTAAATCAATTGTATCCTTTATTTTTTCAACTGCACAAATTCAGAAAAATATTCCTTTAAAAAATTATATGAATAGAAAGGATTGAACGTGTTTTATAGCAGTTTTTTTAGTTCTTTTTTTTCTTATTTTTTCCATCACATGCAGATCTGCGTTTATATAATTATATTTCACCATAACTTAAGATATGCATACCACCAAAAGATTTAGCATAAAATTGCATATTACAATTGTTGTGGTTCCTATTAGGAACAAGGGGCCACAAAAAACTTTCTCCATTCGATCGAGTTTGATGAGAGATGTCTCCAGCTTAGGCCACTTCGGATCAAGTTGACAGCGCCAAGTGTGCGATGGCGCCAATTTTTCAATGTTGCGCCGAGGGTTCTAATTAATGGCAGCTCTGCTAAAATCATCTTGAGGCCTTCGCAGTGTGTGACCAATTCAACGCCATTGGAGTGCTAAGGATTTCGACATGGATTGGTCTATGATCTGTTTGATGCCGTCGAGTTGCGTGTGGGTTATGATTTTCGTTAAAAAAAATCTCTAGAATTCTTTATACGCCTCGGTTAAAGAATACTTGTATTGAGTTTCGTCATGTAGATAGATACATTCCACGATAAAAGCACCGCCTCAAAGGTCTTTTTAATTACATTACATTACTAATCTGTGTGTTTGTTGGATCGTACTATGTTGTTTTCTGAAGCCGAATTGATGGTCCGGAATCCATCCTTTCGCATTAGGAATTGGGTTCACTTTAGTTATTAATATTCTCTAAAATAGCTTTGATATGTTTGATAAATGGCTTATAGGTCTGTATGATTCTACTTTTGTGAGGTCTTTTCCTGGCTTAGGAATCATAATTATCAAAGAGACCTTCCATTCTGTGGAAAAGTACTCGAGACATAGGATGGCATTAAAAAAAATTTGTTTGTGAGCTATACGGGGCAACACAAATACACCTTGTTACGAATTTTATCAATGCTAGGGGATTTCTTAGTGTTTAAACCAGTTATTACCCTTTCAATATCGCTAAATTCAAATCTTAGGGGTACTTCGGCACTAGTCTCTACTGGTGGCAAACCAGCTATATCAGTACATATATTTGGAGTGAAAACCTTTTTCAAATGTCCAACAAATAGATTTCCTTTTTCGGTATAATTTCCAGCCCAGTCTCCACAAAAAGTTCGCAAGGGAGGCTTACGTACGACTGGTCTTTTAAGGTTTCTACATGCACGCCATAATGAATAATCTGATTGTGCAGTTGCGTCGAGGTCTTTCAAGTAATTTCTTAGAGATGCTACTCTTCAAGACTCTAGTAGCTATCTTACCCATTTCGTGCAATCTTTAAGTCTAGATTTGAGTTGATGAGATCTGTGTGATTGCCACTCTCTTCGAATTTTTCTTTTTTCAGCTAAGAGCCGCTCGACATCTGGTTGTCGGGTTACTGTTCCATGTTGAGCAGCTGATTTTAGGTTTTGATCAAAACCAATTAGACTGCGATTCACATCATCTGTTGTTCTTATCGGTATGTTTTCCGAACATTGAGTACTGAGAAACTTTCTATATTTCAACCAATTAATGTTTGTGCTAGTTGGTGGTTTGGTGATTCCGCATACAGACATAACTGGTTAATGATCTAAGGATAATTCAAGTGATGCTTCAGCTTTAATCATTTCTCTCGGAATACTTTTAATCATGCCAAAATCAATAACATCAGGTATTTTTTGTCGATCAGTAGGCCAATAGGTGCGTTGTCCAATCGATATCACATTCAGACACATTTTTGAAATAGTGTCAAATAAAACACGACCTTTTGGAATAGTTTGTCGTTATCCCCAAAACGTATGTTTAGCGTTGTAGTAGCCTGATGCTATGAAACAGGGACCTAGTGATTTGTAGAAGACGCTATATTGACTCTCTGATATTTGAAATCTAGGAGGTGAATAAATTGAAGAAATAACGAAGTTTTAATGATATTCTTCAATGCAGATGTTTGTTGCTTAAAGGTAGTCCTCACAAAAATCACACAGTAAATAATGTTTAATTCGAGCCTTTATTAGTATTGCTGAACCACCACATGCTCTGCCACGGTGGTCTTCAGTGGCATATAATACATAGCCATTGATTTTAAAAAGCTATTTATTGTTAAATGAGCCACTTTTAAGTGTTAAAATGCTTTCGAGATGTGCTATCCCGGATGATTTTACTTCTTCCAGCTCAATGCCCTGCATCTGAAATTTGTAGATATTTCGGGCTTTGCAACGCATCACCTAGATCTTTTTATATTTATCTTTAGACCATTTTTTTTGCAGTTTTCTTTAGGGGCCTTATAGTCTTATATAAACTGAAGGAAGATTCTTATTAAACGTTAAATAACTCCTATTCATCTTATTTCTTTAAATAGGCTTTTTTGCAGAACCGCTTTTCTATATTATTCTAATTTATTTTATTTGGTTTGCAATTAAACAAAATGAAAATAAAAATAAAAATTTTTTAATTACGAATTTTAGTATTTAAAAATACATTTACTATTTTTTTATTTCGAAAATCTAAGTTGAGGGCGTTTCTATTTCATTGAACAGTACTGTTTACGTGGAAATTTAAAAATTTTTCTCATCAATGTTTGGTGGCTGTTTCCACCGGATGAATTTTGAAAAACTCTGCTCAATGTTTTCATTTTTGCAGTATTTGTGGATTTTTAATTACGAGTACAACGAGCCAGAAGAACAAAAAATATAAACTTTCAAATATAAATTTACTTTTCATAAATCTTTTTTTTTTATTGGTATGTATGTAAGTACAAAAGTACATTTTCAGCTTAAAACTGGCAAGATAAATTTCCATTTATCCATTTTGCACGTCTTTTACCTTGAACGGAAGGAAAATTAAAACAAAATATTACAACAAAAACACTTTTACGTGTTTCAATTAAAATTTATATTTTTGTTGCAAAACTGTGCGTGAATACTTTTTCCATTAAATAAAAAATAATTTTAATCCTTTTTCGTTAACCGAAAATAACAGGAAACCATTTTTTATTTTCTTTTAATAAATTTAAGCATTTGGTGTTTCTGGTGATGTGAAAATAACTAATCAAAATATAGTGGCAAATAATTTTATGGCAACATTACGCATACGCTATTGCTACAGAATTGTATCTTTGCGTAGCAAGTGTCCTGCACAATAAATTAATTATTTAGGCTTAAGTTCTTAATTATAAAGAGATAAAGAGAAATTAGATACCAGCAAAGCAGAATGCATTTTCTAGACAGCTACGTCCGTCATCAGTACTCTTTGTATCAATCTACCCGGTAGTTTCAATTGTTATTAATTATAATTATAAATAAATTATGATTAGCATCTACGGCTGTCGGCTTTAAAGTTAATCACATAAAGTATTTTAAATTAAATTTTGTAAACTATTTGAAGTTATAATTTAATTTAATATTATTTTCACAGATGATTTTAAGGAGATCAGTTGGTGTATTCATTGTGAAAATGCATCAGTGTTGGGATTTGACAATGTTTAAATTGTGCCGCCCGAATAATGAAATTGTATCAAGTCAGCATCAATTGTACCAAAATTTGGCATTAGGAAACAAAATCAAACAAAATAAACAAAAACCAGGGACCGTAAGTAACAGTTATGGTTTTAAAAAAATTATTTGATAATAGTTATTTTGAGAATTAAAGAAAAAATCTGGAGTGGCCTACACTCAACTTTACCATACCTAATGGAAACAGATATTTTTATGTATATATTACATAAAGAATATAAGTTCAAAATATATTCGAATCGAAAAATTAATTATTTTCGATTTGGGGTGTTAAGTAAACTTCCCCTTCCCTATTTTGCCTAAAATTTATACAGCTCTTCATCACCATAAACCATAGGCACAAACTTGATTTCAATTCGATATGTCAAATGACCTACACACCCAACCACCAACCAGCCCACAGTCATCATCACGAAAATAGCCAAAATGGATTCACACTTACAATTTTTGTTTCTGAAACCTTTCTTAAATTCTCTTTTGAAGTTGCATTCGTGTCCATAATTTATAAATTGTGTTTCTGGCGACTCACAGAGGAGTATTTCACCCAAAAAGCTGGCCAAAAAGGCAAAACTAAATTTTAAGAAATCTAAAGAACTAAGTACGCAGCTTGACAGACAACAATATTTTACATTATATTGTAAATTTTGAAGACTTTTAGTTCCGATTTGTAGCTCTGAGACCCTGCTAAATTCAGGAAAGTGAAGAAAATTATATGAGATTTAAATGTTTTTTTTCGGTTACTGGATGTTTATATGATATTTTTTTTTGCGGCTAAACGAATAAAGGTTTAACAAAGATTATTTTTTTCGCTGAAAGGTTTGATAACAATTCGTTCAAAAGCTAAAAAAAAAACAAATTATACACTTTTTTTGCAAAAAAAAAAGGAAAAAAAGAAATTTTAAAAGTGAGGTTAGCTTGTCTACGAATTATGTTTGTTACCACAATAAAATTTGGAATCTCTAATTTTAGAAACAAAAAAAAACGTGTGCGCAAGTTTGCGCCATTATTTTTGACGATTTTTTTTAATTTTCACATTTCTTCTATTTTTGCTCATCGGGCACTTTTTCTTATACATTTATAATGTCATAAACTTTTATGTATTTTGAATTATTGATTTCAACTCTTAACTTTTCCGTTTATAAAGTATCAAATAATATAAAATGAATATAATAAAACCTTTTTTCATAAAAAAGAAATATTGTTTTATTAGAGCCTTACAATTTTCAAAATTTTTTTTAATTAGACTGTAAATCATATGTATGTATGTACATAGAGTCTGTCAAGAATGAGTTTAAACCTTTAAAATCAACATTTGGTTATTGAGTTTTGCGATTTATACCGTCTTGTATTCCTTAGGAATATGGCTTTTAGAAAAATCTTTAAAATTTTAACTTTTTAATTCTTAAATGTTTTTATTGCATTTTGAAAACAAAAAAATTTACGCCATTAAATTTTTAACAACTCCAAAATAGTAATAGATATAAAATAAATGTGTATGGTTAGTTTAAGCAGAATTTTCCGGTGCATCTTCTGATCTTCCTGCTATTAAAATCGGAGAACAAGTTTTCAAGTTATGGCAAAATATATAAGGCAACCCAACGAATTAGGGAGTGAAGTATACCACGCCTTTAAAAGAAAATCCTTACGTAGTAGAGAAAAATGGAAAAGAGATTTGAATTAAGGGCATCAAAATCCATATAGTCCACATACTTTTATTTCTAGGGTAGAGAAAAATTTTTTTGTTGCGCAGTGTAATTTTTTCAAAATCTGCCACTAGACTTTTTATATCATACTACACCTAAAACTATCAAAAAACTAAAACTTTTAAATACGTTTAATAATTTTGGCCAGCTTTTCTACAGTTCTATTCATGTCGAAAAGAGCAAACAACACCAATAAAAGATAGTCGCAGCAGAGTTTCAAGTACATGAAACATGGTACCGCTGCCATTTTTATTTCCTCTCCCAATAATAAATACATGTGTTGCAGACAAAAAATTGCAAGTGTGGAATGAGACAAAGTATAAATCCATCTAAAACAGTTATTTTGCAAAGTAAAATAAAAACTCAAATGAAAGTTTTAAAAAAAGAATTTTAATTGCCATTAAACAATAAAACTTTTTTAGAAGTTTTAATGTTTTCGTCAGAAAATAAAATTCTCATACATCGCTTTTAGAGTAGAATGAAAAAGCGAAGAAAATGACTATGAGGTTGAAAAAAGTTGTCTTGCAAATTGATAATTTTTTCTCTGCGAGAAAAAAAATACATTATCCATATCCCTAAAATTTCAAAAAAAAATTTGTTAATAAACAAAATGAGTTTTATTGTCTTACGGAAAAAACAAAACTCCTCAAAAAAGTTTTATTTTATGACGGAAAAATAAAACTCTCTTTTGAAGTTTTATTTCTTCGTTGAAAAATAACTCTTAAGTATGGAGATGTGATCAATTTTTTAAGATCACCATAGTTTCTGAAAGAGCTCGTCAATACAAATCTATTAATATATAAAAGTATAGATCTCCGTTGACTCTAACATAAAGAGTTTTTGAGTTTAATTATTTTAGATAACTGTTATTTACGGTCCCTAGCAAAACACATATAGTAGCTCGATTTTAAAATAGTACAGATCAAAACTTTTATACTCTATTATTTTAAAGTAATGATATTTGACCTTGATTCCTTGAATTTCAATTTTTTTGTTCATAAGCAAAAACACTCCTTCAGAACTTGCTTCCATCAAGTGCTTGAAACTCCACCAAAGCAACCGGATCTTAATGCGATAGAGTAGGACTGGAGTTATTTTTAAAAATAATTATAGAGTCAACTAATAACCAAAAAAATTCCTTACGATTTCTCACTAGAAATAATGGAAAAATATGTTAGCCGAATAATGCCGAAGACTAATTGAGGCGATGCCAAAACTTTCAAATAAGTAGTTCAGGAAAAAGGCCATGCAAACTAAATAACCAATCAAAGTTAATCAAAGTAAATAATACAAATCCCGAACATAAGTCCGGAACGATTTAAAAATTAGAAATGTTTATTTTTGTAAGAAAATGTACAAAAAGTACACAGAACTGGGACGAAATAATATTCCGTTCCGAATATTCGTAAAAAAAATTAATTAATTTGTGACAAATTCGTCGTGGGTATCGAACTCTGCGATAGGACCAAACGATAAGTTTTTTTTATGTAATGGTGTTTCGTTAATCGTTAGAAGTAAACGTATTCTGAAAAAGATCCATGGTTCCTCGAATTAATCGCTCTGATGGACGTAATTGAACCATAATTTTCAAAACAAATTTAAACTTTTTGGAAACGTTGTTATGGCGTGAATTAGTTCATGATAAATTGTCAAACCAAACTACCCTCAAAACAACCGTGAACTGTCAAATCAGCTATCACCGAAATAGTATTCTTTCTTCTGTTATGCAACTGTTTCCTTTAGCCTTTCATTTAATCTTATTTAAAAAAAAATATTTGTTTTTACCAAACTTGTTTGTTATCCGTCCTTCACAATACAATAAAACTGAGTAATTTAATTACACAAATACGTATACGTAATATTTAAAATTTGTATACAACACCAAAATAAGTATACGATCTGAACACCAAACGCAATTAAAATGACTTTAGTAAAATCGACGCGTATGAGAACGTTTATAAAAATCGAACGTTTTTATAAATCGACGCGAATAAAAATGTTTGTATAAAAGTACATATTTGCTTTAACTGTTAATGACTTTTAATTAACTTTAAGGCAGTTGAAGATGCAGATAAAAAACAAACCAATAAGAAAATGCAATAAAGTAAAATTATTTTTTTTTATAAAAATTTCGAGAAGACAAAAATTAATACAATAAAAAATACTGACTTAATCTCGTCAGAAAAAGTGGCGATGAATGAGTAGGTAAGGAGCAAGATTTGAAATATCTATAAGAAATCGTTATCATAAAAACAGAGATTTTTTAGTTTTAGTCAATCTTTTGGTTAGTTGCGTATATATTAAACTTATTTGGTTTTTAGTAACATATTATGGTTAAAAATAGTATAAATATTTTGGAATTTTGGAATACTTAAAAAACTTTGGATGTGGTTTGAATTTCAGCAAAGAGTGTATCATTAAAACCAACCACGTCGCATTTTTTGTACGTAGTAACCATTTAATGATGAAATTTTAACCAAAACTTGTTTATCGTAACCAAATTAACATCACAAATTTGTTCATAGCCACGTAGTATTGTTACAGAGAATATAATGTGGTTTTTGTGATCATATATTAAACATGGTTTTTCCTTGTGTGTGTACATGCGACATCTATTGGTTTAAAATTTAAAAAAAAAACTGGTTGAAAGTAAAAAAGCGCTACTCCATCTATGATAAAATTTGCAAAAGATAAAATATACCGAATTCTTATATAATTTCCTCTTTTATCTACTCTAGCATCACTCATAGAAACATTAGATAGAAAAACACTATTGATACACTTGTTAAAGATGTTAAATGAAGACAGATCCACAATAAGTAGAGCCTCAAAAATTGAGTTCATGCTTTAAAGAAATTTGTGTTTAATTCTAAAAGCAGTGACCTAGAAATAATAACTGATTTGTGTATGCAGATTTGCAAGGGAATGACGAGTTGCTATCGCTTACGAACCTGTTCATGTATGCCGATATCCCTAGTAGCATTTTTGTTGAATAACTGTTAAATTTTATTTCCATAACTGTGTTCATTTATTAAAATAAATACCGGTTGATTATAAAAATAAAACCATGTTTTAAAAAACATTATTCGGCTCCCCTGAACATTAGTAAATTTTGAGTTATGACTGTATGTTATTTAGTGTGCGCTACGTAGACAGTCTTAAATTTGTCTCTGAAATGTTATTAAACAAACGAAAGTGTAACGGAATTGAATTTATATAAAGAATAGATTTACGATGATGCTAAGTCATCCATATAAAAGTAGTTTTATCGCTATAAAGTAAATATATTAGACTCTTGCACAACCTTGATATGTGCACCGAACCGGATTTCCATTGCGTACGGCATATTACGATTTATTATACACAAAAAAATTCCCCAGTTAATGAAATCTTTATTTTTTCACCACAGGTACAGCTTTTCCAATTAAGATGCCAATCATGTATACCGTGGTATTTGACTTCTGAAGATTGAGGTATAATTTGGTTATTTATAGGAATTAGGGGCCATCAGCCCCACATGCAACAGTAACCCACAATTAGGCAGATGCAATCACATTTCTTCTATAAATGTCGAGCGGCTCTTGACTGAAAAAAAATTCGCAAAGATCTCCTCAACTCACAGCCAGACTTAAAGAGCGATAAAAGAAATAATACCTGAAAGACCTGGGCTCAACTCAGCAATCAGATTATTCATTATGGCGTCATATAGAGACCTTAAAAGACCAGTACCTGCCTTACGAACCTCTTGTGGAGCCTGGGAAAGAAATGATACCGAAAAAGGCAATATATTCACGCAAAAAAACATATGTATGTGAGGTAATCATAATATAAGAGCAACATATTATGGTTAAATTATATGGTTGTAGTCAAACCATATTATTATAAAACATTATAATATTCTTGTTAAATTAAACGATTGGTTTTTTATTTATTATTTTTATCACGTAGATTGATACATAAATTAGCAAAACATAATACTTACTTTTTATTGTAAATATTAATTAAATTTGTATATAATATTGCAAAAAAATTGTTTACATATTTTGATGAATAAAAACACACATATTACGACTTAGTATATATGTACATAAAAAGTTGCCAGTTAATGAAATCCTTATTTTTACACCGCAGATGATGTAAGACATAACTGTGATTCCTAAGCCTAGGCGTTATTCTGAATAAGGAACTTACCTGGAACGAACATATTGACATGAAGACACGGAAGGCAAAAAGGATCATGCATCAGTGTAAACGAGTTTGTGGCCGTAAGTGGGAAGTCTCGCCAAAGGCTGCATACTGGATTTACACAATAATGGTGCGACCCATAATAACTTATGCTTCAGTGCCAATCAGACAACAACAAAGCGTAAGTTGGATGGGGTTCAAAGAATTGCTTGTATGAGCATATGTGGCGCAATTCGCACTGCTCCAACACAGGCAATTGAGGCAATGCTGGGATTGCTGCCGCTGGACTTATTTATTAGATCAACTACTGCGATGTCTGCTTTGCGTATGAAGAGTGATGACATTTGGCATCGCTTTGGGCCGAACATCGGTCATAATAGAATCCTGGACCTTATTAGTAAGGAGGTTAGGGAAGCTCAAATGCCGAAAGTCTGCATCGGACACTAATTGCGGACGGCGTTATACACAATGAGTGTATGGAGAACGACATCAGCATTTTCACTGATGATTCTCTTATGGACGGTAGAGCAAGAGCAGGTGTACACTCAGTTGAGCTAAACTTGTCCTGTAGTGTCCATTTGGGAGAGTACGTCTCCGTTTACCAGGCAGAATTGCTTGGGCTACTACATGCGTTGGATCACCTACTGGAATGTCGGGTGCAGGGAAGAAAGGTTCTTATTGCACTTGACAACCAATCGGTTATAAAACGCATTAAGCAGGCGGACATGTACTCCAAACTAGTGCTGGAATAGTGCTGGAATGTGTTTAAAGCTTAACAGATGTTCCTCGGTTAACGAGGTAACATTGGTGTGGGTTAAAGGACACATTGGCACTGCTGGGAATGTAGCAGCAGATCAACTAGCAAAAAGGGGATCTGCTGAGAATTTCTGTGGACCAGAACCCAGAGTATCACTGGGTAATGGCCTAATATGAGCAAAAGTCCTACAATGGCCGAACTCACTAAAACTGAAAAGGTGGAGGGAGGCTACTACATGTAGACAGGCTCGAATGGTGCTCAAAGAGCCCCTTGGCAGGAGAGCCAGCAAGGTTCTTAGATACAATAGAAGTACCTTAAGCTGGATAACTGCATTAATGACAGGTCATGGAAACTTCAAGTATCATCTAGCCAAGATGAAAATTAAAGAAGATGATACTTGCAGACTATGCCTGGAAGACGCTGAGACGGTAGCGCACATTCTGTGTGAATGTCCAGCACTGGCTAGCGTAAGACTTAGGCCCACGAGCAGAAGCTTGTTAAATGTGGATGCCATGGGCGAAATAAGCCTTAGACAAATGCTAGCAATCACTACAGACACCGTGATGAGAAAGAATGCCGATAATTTTAAGTCGACACTCTGAAATCACTAGAGTCTAGATTAAAGGCTGGTTGTAGCACGAGACTCAATGATAGTAAGATTGCCGCAAGTTATGTCGGTTGTCTATAGTTATTGAGGACGAAAGGGGGTCGAAAAGGGACCCATTTAGTAGTAGCCTGTTTCGTTATTTCCCCTACATTAATAATAATAATAATAATAATAATAATAATAATAATAAGCCAGGAAAAGACCAAATAAAGATAAAATCATACAGACCTATAAGCCTTTTATCATCATTCTGAGCACGAAAGAATATATTCCGAACCACCAATTCGGCTTTAGAAAACAACATAGTACGATCAGACAATTTATTCTTGTTGCATAAATATTTCGGATATGTTAACAAACAACTGAGTCCACATTTGCTCGAAGAAATAGCTAAATTTCAACTTAACTTCTTAAAGAGAGATATTTGTTAATTATTTTATATTATGCTAATTACCCATAACGTTTTATAATAAAAATGCAATTTAATTGTTTTGAGAAAAGAGCTAGTTCCTATATGTATTTCACTGGTTCACTGGCCAGTTCATCAGGAAACCATTATCCTAATTTTAGAGAAGCTAAGAATACTACTACAAAACACAATGAAAAGTTTGTTGTTGTTTAAAGGTAGTCCTCATAATAATCCCACAGTAAACAGTGTTTGAATCAGATTTCCGATAAGTATTTCCGATCCAATATAAGCTCTTCCATAGGGTCCTTAGTAACATATAATACATAGCCATTGATTTAAAAAAAATGTTGTTAAGTGAGTCTCTAAAATCAGTATGACAAACAAATGAATATAAAATACTGGAGTACATTTTTGTGTTGACGTATACCGCTTGTGGTCCAGAAACATATTTTTTAACAGTTCCTGGTTTTTTAAGTACTAACTGTAAAATATCATAGATTTCATATTTACCATTAATTGCATCATATTCCCCTTAAAAACTAAATGATTTGTAATTTCTTTAGTATATTTCAGAGAGTATAATAAATTTTTGTGCAAGAATCATATGCTTCAATAACTAAAATTAAAATTTTTGTATAAGAATTTTATTTTAAATTTTAGAAAATTTAATTTGTACTGCCCAAATGTTAGTGCAGTAAGTTTGTTATATTTATGTTTTTCCTAATAATTTTATTAAAAAAAACATGTTTTTGGTTTCTAAAAAAACTTTTCTAAACAATTTTGCTTGAACACAAGCAAGAACCTTTTTTAATTTAATATTTTGTTGTTGCTTTAAATAAATAAAATAAATACGTGTATACATCAAAAGGGGATAACAATCATACATACAAACATATAGTCACATTTTAAAAACAAGTTCAAAATTACAATCATCTGTGCTGATTTTTTATAGTCACTACAGCAAAGTTCGCTAGAGTCTTTTCGTGAAATATATTTAGAAGCTGTAATTGGTAGGCGTTTGTCAAATTTTCTTAATTGATATTTATTTAACAACTATTATCAGTAACGTACTGATCTCAAACAATTTATTAGTATTATTATCGGGCAAAAAGTTTTTGTGTGGTTTCTATAATCTAGGCATTCAACAATATATCGTATGGGCAATCAAAATTAAATGTCGAATACCAATACCGTCTCTCCTTGTAAAAGGAAAACATATAAAAAACAAAATTAGAGCCTGAAAGGTAATTAAAAATTAATACTTAAGAAGTTTTTGTTTCACCGATAAAATTTTTCGCATAAATACGATATCGCAAGTCTGTTTGAACGTGGCCTGCTGCAAAAAAATAGTTGTTCAGAACCCATTTGAAATACTGCTGCGCCAGTTTTTTTAATGTTTCGATATTAGACGGTATTTTGCAGCAGAGAACAATTAGACCTCAAGAATATCTTAACTTCTTCTTTAGAGGAATTAAGGCTATTAAATCACATCGCTATAGGCTTCTCTTGATAAGCTTATCAGTAATTACATATAAATACAATGTGTAGGTCACCTCTGCAATGGTTTCGAAATGCAGAGTGAAATTAAGCTCCAATAGAAAAATCTGTTAAATCTGAATTTATCAAATTTTCTAATAATTTTCGATGACTGTTAACTAGTCGGATGACGTCACCTAAATATGCAATATTTTTTCTAATTGAGTTTTTTTTTTCTTCGAAGTAAAATTTTCATCACCTTATATAGTCTTCAGTGGCAAATTGTCGTTGTATTGACAATCACCAAAATATGTCGAAAACCCCGAAGTATCGATACATTGATATCGGTATCGGAAGCAGACCACTGCCGTTTGAGGATTTTTTAACTACCTTCGATTGTATATGATACTCATCTGTGGCAATAAGGAATAAGTCGACTTAAGCAAAACTTATGTTACTGGCATCTTTGTAATCTTCGTAATCCATACATTTTTCGGAAAGTTATATCGAAATGACGTTCTGCTTATCTTTTTTCAATGTCTAATCGAATTTGGATAAAAGCTTTAAGGTTTTTAATTGCCCTCCTACTTAACTTAAAACTCAGACATAAGCACCTTTTGCTTATCCACCTGATACCACATCCAAAGTCCTTAATTATAAGGCCCAGCTTAGCCTGGACACTTCCTTGTCTGCCAGTGCTCGACGTTTACATGTTCTGCACATAGCTTACCATAGGGTATTTGTTTGGCTAACAAATTTGAAAGTGGATTTCCATGGGTTATACTAAAACCTTTAAGCAAAAGTATGCAAGTGAATGTTTGTAAAGATCTGTCAGGTAATGTGGAGTGCAACGTATAAATGGAAGAAATCAAGCGCAAAGTCAAGGGCTAAGTTCCATAAAATAGGTGACAATGTTTTATCCTGGGTTAAACCTCTTTTCACACTGTGGGTAATATGCGTATAATATGGGTGGTAAAATCATTATTCAAAACCGTAATCATTCATCTACCTCCACACTTTATGACGTCTGAAATCTGGCACCTGATAGGAAGGATACCATATTGCTTTCCTTAAGAAACCAGAGTGTTTTCTAAATGCTTTTAAACTTATGCAGTTTACATATTAATGTGGGGAAAGTTGATCAGGTTAAATGTCCTGCTTCACCACTATTTCCATTGTCTTCAAATAAAGGGCTAATTGACTTATTGCTATGAAGTTCCTTGCAGTTGTATAGAAACGTTGACCTTTTCTGGTCCACTATATAGGAATACGGAAGTATAATATAGTAGGCGCAGATCCTGAAGTTTCAGGTTCGAGAGATATTTATGATCTGGAACTCAAAAGGGTTTTATTCTGATTAGTTGAAAAGTTTGCCTTCGAATGATTGCCGTCACAGAAAGTGACGACTTACCAGGAAGACATTCAGTGACGCCTTACAAGGAACATTAGGTTACTCACGAAATCTTTCTGAACCATACCCTGCCAAAAAAATTACGATTTTACTTCCATTTTAATGATGAAGTTTGATAAAATATAATGGCGATTGTTGTTACCATCGTCGAAAAAATAAATAGCTGTCGTATGGTTTCTCTTCAGGATTTATCTTTACATCTTTTATGGAATCTTATGGATAGTTATAACGATATGTTACAAACATCATGACTTACTCAAAAAATGCTTACCCGTTTTGTTATGGACATGATAACTATTTGTATATTTATAAAACTCATAAAAAACATTAATCCTTAAAGGGCCAAAAGTAAAAATTGTTTTTTAATTTTCACCCCTACACATCCACATACATTAAGTTTAAATTCAACTCTCCATTTCTCTCCCTCTCATAGATGTCGTCAATCAGTAAAAAATTAGCATAAAACATGTTCATAAAATTGTGTTAGATTTGTTTATATACAAACTTCACAAATACATAAAAAGGATATTTTCGTGTTTGAGATTTATTTATACATCCACATAAATACGAACAAACATACTTACACTTGTTCTTTTGCATTTTAGGTTTAAATCCTTTGATAGAAACTTTATGTTGATGGTAATAATGATTTTTAAACTTTTTGTTATTAATTAAATTCATGTTTTTCTTTGTTGTTTACAATCCTTTTTCTTTTTTTTTTTAATTTTAATTTGAATTTAGTTAAATTAAATATTTCCGCTTGAATTTATATGTTTCAATATTTGCTTAAATATTGTAGTGTATTGAAGGGTTAAATGAATTAAAAAATAAAAAACCTAATTGGCAACTCCTTATATTAATGTAATTATCCCAATTTGAATGTTAAGAATAAGAGAATAAATAAAATCACTTTGTATTCTGAAGTCAATAAAGTTACATGTGTTTTCATATTCATCTACGAATTTGCGTGGAATAAAGACGTAACAAATTTGGCGACGAGAAAAATAATAAATACATAAAAATAAAAAATTTGTAACAAATTTTTAACAAGAAATGTCGCTAAGTGGTCAGCAAAATGCAAATGTGGCTTCACCACCAAATTGGTAGAAATTTTTTAAATTCTTTCGATATCAAACTGGCCAATTTAAATTACACGGCGCAAAATTCGACTGGCCCAGACTTAGATACTATTTTAGAAAAATACAAAGCTCTTTTTGATGGTTCACTTGGCTTATTTAAAAACTATAAAGCTACATTGCGTATAAAAGAGGATTCAAGTCCCAAGTTTTTTCGCCCGAGGCCACTCCCATTTGCGATGAAAGATACGGTAGAAAAAGAGATCGAAAAGTTAGTGGCACTTAATGTTTTGGAACCTGTTGATCATAGCGAGTGGGGTACTCCCATAGTGCCGGTATTGAAAAATGATGGCAGTGTCCGAATTTGCGCAGATTTTAAGGTAACTCTTAATCCACAATTATACATAGAAAGGTATCCTTTACCCCGCATTGAGGAAATGTTTGCAAAGCTTCAAGGGGGTCAAGAATTTACAAAGTTAGATTTGAGTACTGCTTATCAGCAGATAGAATTGGATGAAGCTTCTCGTAAGTTCACTACTATCTCGACTTCAAAAGGCTTATTTCAATACACCCGTTTAATTTACGGATTGGCTTCGGCCCCAGCCATTTTTCAAAAAATTATGGACTCACTTTTAATGAAAATTAAAGGAGTAGTAGTGTTTCTTGATGATATTTTGATTACGGCACCAGATAGAATGTCGCACTTAGAAACTTTGGAAAAGGTTTTTTCCGTTTTGTCTAAGGCTGGTTTTAAATTATCTAAACTCAAATGTGAATTTTTGTGTCAACGTATAAGATACTTAGGACATGTTATTGATAAAAAGGGATTACATATGGATTCTCAGAAGGTTAAAGAAATAAACTACCTAAGGCAACCCACAAACGTAAAGGAACTGCAGTCACTGTTGGGAATGGTTAATTTTTATAGAAGGTTTCTACCAGATATGTCAACAGTGTGTGGTCCTTTATATAAATTGTTAAAAGATAATGAAAAATTTGTTTGGTCTCAAGATTGTTCCCATGCTTGGGACAAGATAAAGAAGACCCTAGCATTAAAACTTTGTTTAACTCATTTTAATCAAAATTTGAAAACAAAGTTAACGGTGGATGCAAGTCCCATAGGGGTAGGGGCAATTTTATCCCAAGTAGATGAGAAGGGTGTAGAAATGCCAATTGAGTTTGCTTCCCGTTCATTAAGTGAGACGGAACGTAAATACGCTCAGATTGATCGAGAGGCGGTTTCTATTCAATTTGGTGTAACTAAGTTTCATCAATATCTTTTCGGTAGAAAATTCACTTTAGTGACGGATAATAAACCACTTAAATATATTTTTGGTCCTAAGAAGGGTATTCCGTCTATGACATCAAACCGTGTACAACGCATTGCTTTAACACTAACTGGTTATCAGTTTGATGTGGAAAGCGTACCTTCGAAAGATAATGTAGCGGATTATCTCTCACGGTTTCCAAACAGTATTTCAAAGACGCAAAATACGAAATCTGAATCGCCCTCTAATATATATCTAAACTATTTCGAAAAGTGCAATGAACAGAGTCGATTGCTTAATTTTGAGGCCATTAAAGAAGAGACAGAAAAAGATTCTTTATTGCAAAAGGTTAAAAAGTTCATGGTTTACGGTTGGCCAAAAGTATGTGAGGATGCAGATTTATTGCTTTATTTTAGAAGAAGGTTAGAAATTTGCGAAGAAGGTGGCTGCTTGTTTTGGGGGTATCGAATCATAGTTCCTGCTAGTCTTCAGGTTGCCACAGTTAATTTTTTGCATATTTCCCATATGGGTATAATTAAAATGAAAGCCATGAGCAGAGAATGTTGCTGGTGGCCAAATCAAAGTAAGGACTTAGAAGACGTCGTAATGAAGTGTGACTCATGTTTACTCTATCGTCCAACACCACCAAAACAAGAACTTATTCCTTGGAAAAGGTCAGATGAGGTTTGGTCACGCATCCATATAGATTTTTTTGGAGCTTTTCTAAGCCGTTGGTGTTTAATAACACAGCACAACAAAATAAAAAAAATTTCATGTGCTCTTAAAACCACTATATAATTTTGATGTATCATGGCTACCTTAGTACAAAAATGGTAAAATTTTTAAATTCTATGGATAGATTTTTTTTTAAAAAATTTTTTTTTAAAATTGCAATTTTTTTGAGACGTTTCTTCAAATAATTAATGATAACTCAAAAACTACTAGTCCGATATTATTAAAATAAATTCAGAAAAATTAAGATTTGCATAGCCTTTAATTCGTCTATATATCGCGTTTCAGTCGGATCAATAGTATCGGAGTTATAATAAAAAACTTAAGAAAAAAATATATTTTTTACGTAAAAATGGCAAAAATTTTCGTTTTAAAAAAATCATAAAAAATCGAAAACGGCAAAAAACTTCCAGATTCATTTTTTTATCACATAGCGACATATAATAGCAACAAAATGAGATATCGACCATAAAAATCGATTGATTTTTTTCCAATTTATTCACATTTTAGTGAATTCGCTCATTTTCACAAAATTTTAGTTTTTTGCTTGATATACGCATTATAGCGGGTTTTCAAATGTGTGAAAAACATAAATTTTCCAATTTCAAGGGGCGCATGTCGGATTAATGTTAGATTTGATGAGAAACTTCCACCCACAAAATTTTAGTCGAATTCGACAACGTTAACACGTAGCGCATAGGCCCCAAATCTGAAAAAAAGCGTTTAAATCGAAAATAATTGACAAATTTTCAGTTTTTGCAAAATTAACGCTATTTATTTCCCCTTTTGCAAAAAAGTGGATCCTGGTCCTTAGGGCAAACACAATGAGATTTACAATAAGCTACATGTCTTTTAAATCGGTTAAACAGTTTTCAAGTTACTTGCCGAAGGCAATTGACAAAAAAATGTAACTAAGTCAAATCGATGGAATAGATCGAAAATGCATTTCATTGTTTTATTCATGTATTTTCTTTTATTTTATATTTTATTATTTAAATTTATTACAACATATAAAATAAGGAAATAAATAAATAAATATTATAAACTACAAACTTTGGAATTTTCTTTTATGACATTTTCTATTATTGAATAACGAAGTGTTGCTCTGAATACTCCAGCAAAAATCTGCCATCATGTGTGCATCCCAGCGACCCTGGTATCTTTCCTCCATTGTCCGAATATCTTGGTGAAATCGTTCGCCCTGTTCCTCACTTAAGTCTCGATATATAGACGAATTAAAGGCTATGCAAATCTTAATTTTTCTGAATTTATTTTAATAATATCGGACTAGTAGTTTCTGAGTTATCATTAATTATTTGAAGAAACGTCTCAAAAAAATTGCAATTTTAAAAAAAAAAATTTTTAAAAAAAAATCTATCCATAGAATTTAAAAATTTTACCATTTTTGTACTAAGGTAGCCATGATACATCAAATGTATATAGTAGTTACTCGAGCATATTTTTGCTATTGCCCTGTGTAATCGTTGATAGCACAAATAAGTGGGTGGAGTGTGTAGATATGGGTACTAATGTTTGCACGGTATGGTATACCAAAAATAATTGTATCCGATAATGGTACCGCGTTTATGTCAAAAGAATTTAAAATGTTTACAGACCTAAATAGTATCAAGCACCTAACTTCTGCAGTCGGCCACCCTTCTACAAACGGACAGGCAGAAAATTCTGTAAAAACAATTAAATTAGCTTTAAAAAAGAATTTACGTAACGCACCATTATCAGAATTTAACAATGTTTTAAACAGATTTTTATTAGATTACCGCAATACGATTCATGGAACAACAGGTGTTTCCCCAGCTTATATAATGTTCAATAGGAGAAAATTAAGATGTAGACTTGATCTGTTAAATGAAAAACGAAATGTTAAATATCAAAGTAAAATCAATATTAGTAATCATGTAGAAAAACAACAAGCAAATCAGAAAAAGTATCATAATGGATCAAGAAAAAGTACATTTGATATAAATGACACAGTTATGGTAAAAGATTATACTAAGCCAGGAAAAGTTTCATGGATCAAAGCAAAAATAGTAAAACGTATTGGTAGACAATCTTACATTGTTAAAACTTCTAATAGCGCTGTCTGGAAAAGGCACGCTAATCAAATAACTTTATGTTTTAAGGAATTTGATGATACTAGAAATTCAGGAGTGTTAACAGATCCTTTGCAAAAATTAAATATCGCAGAAGACTTTGAAAACAATAATAATAATAATGTTAATGAAAATGATGCGATTGGAAGTAGCAACGTTAATGTTATTGAAAACAAAAAAGTAGAAACAAACGAAAACCAAGAATCTGTTACACCCTCTGAAAGATATAATTTAAGGCCTAGAAGTAAGAATTAAGAGGGAGGAATACATTAAGAGAGGGGGTATTGTAGTGTATTGAAGGGTTAAATGAATTAAAAAATAAAAAACCTAATTGGCAACTCCTTATATTAATGTAATTATCCCAATTTGAATGTTAAGAATAAGAGAATAAATAAAATCACTTTGTATTCTGAAGTCAATAAAGTTACATGTGTTTTCATATTGATCTACGAATTTGCGTGGAATAAAGACGTAACAAATATTAAAGAAATTTTTAAATTAGTTTTTCTGCATACTTTTTTTGCTTTCATCTTTCCTTTTTATTCCGCAGAGAAAATTATCTGACTTTATTCACCTACGAACGAGTTTTAAAGTCATTAATAAAATTTGGTTCTTTCATTATTTTTTCAAGTTTTTTTTTGCAATATTGTATGTACGTGGGTCACTTGAAGGAAAAGTTTTTGCTTTATTATCAAAGATTTTCGAAAGATTATTGTTGGAGTTGATTATAAATTTCGGTATTAAACAAATTAAATTTTTCGATTTAAAACAGCAAATTTAACAAAATCTGTAGGTGTAAAAAGGATTATCTTTAAGTATGTAAATTATCCATCTTACGAACTATATAAATTTTAATTATTATTATTATTATTATTATTATTATTATTATTATTATTATTATTATTATTATTATTCTATGGATACAATCCTTACAGACTATTTACAAAACTAAACTATTAAATTGACGGCATTTACGCATAAAAGGATCAGCTAGAGCAAAATTTGTTTTAAATAATTAAAGGGGTACTGTGACACAGACCATTAAATTGTATATTACTCAGCAGAAATTCACAGCAAACATTACCATTTATAAGGTTCAACATAAAAAACATTTAGCATAGTGTGACGGCTTATTAGTGTCGATAGTTTTATTAACGAAAGTCTGCTTGAATATTAAGAGGGATTTATTTCAGGATTCCAATGAAGATCACGTAAACAGAAAAGCAAAAACTGTTTTACTCAATATATTGACAATAAATATTATAATAAGGATCCCATACAATTGATCCATATTCGAAAACAGGTCTAACCAGTGAAAGGTAAAGTGATTGATAATATAAGGATCAGAGAAGTAGTTTGCCCGCCACTTTATAAATGCAAAAATACCACTACCTTTGTTGACAGTCATAGTAAAGTGTGCAACGAAGTTTTATTTAGAATCAAGTAAGTAAAATTCCAAGATCCAAGAAAGTGTTGACTAAATCCAGCTGATGTCCTCCCAATGAGTAGTTAAACGCTATACAACTATTTTTAAAAAATCGCATACATTTACATTTTTTTAGGTTTAGCTGCATTAAATTATTTTTGCACTATAGAAAGAAGTTGTTAAGATGACTATGAAGGTAAGCATGATCAAGATATCGCTTGAAGCTTTAAACAATTTTTACATCATCAGCATACATTAAAATGCGGGAAAAGTTGATAACTATCCGAAGATCATTTATAAACACAAAAACAAAAAGAAGAAGTCCGAGATAACGACATTGCAGAACACCGGGTAGAACATCTCTGTCCTTAGACGTACTCCTGTGAATCGATCATTTCGCTTTCTGCAGGTTAAATAAGACATTAGCCAGTTTAAACTTCTACGGGATACACCTAACAAATCCAAAATTGTTAATAGTAATTTATGATTGACTTTATCAAAAGCTTTACTAAAATCAGTATATACAGCATCGGTTTGTTTTCTTTACGAAAATCCATAATTTACTAGAGTTGAAAGATAAAATGAACGTTAGTCGTAGTCGAGCATCCATTTCTAAAACCATGTTAGCTAGGTTAGGTTAGGTTAGGTTAGGTTAGGTTAGAGAGGATCACACATAATTATTTATGTGTAGATACGCAAGACCAGTATTGATCCATAGTGACTCCTCTGATATTCCCCGGTGTCCATAGCTGTATTCTAATCAATCTCTCTAAGTAGTCCGGTGAGCTTCGTAAATTTAACAATTAGCATAGCTTCCACACCCCTGAAGTCCTCCATATTCTGAAAGAAAAAAGAGCCAAAACATTTATTACGACTGTGAGATAGTGCAACGCGTTGGCAAAGATAGTGAAATGTGTTTTCTTCTTCGTCGCTACACCATCTGCAGATATCATCATCGCAAAGTCGAATCTTTTTCATGAAATATCTGAGATCATTATGTCCTGTTATAATATCTACATAAATTCTCAGTTCAGACTTACTCATACGTAACAGCTTATCCATTTCCACATTATCCTATCCTCCCAGCAAGGTTTTCGTCTGTGTGAATCTCAATGAATTATTCCACATTAAGTCGGCATCACGTCCAAATTGTTGCCTTATCCTTCCATATTTGTGGAACAAGATTAACGTGAGTACCTGCCATACTCGGCCTAACCTCACGGTGGTCTTACCACCGAGTGAAACTTAGGCGTAGACTAGCGCCCCCATTGTGTAGTATAACAACACTTTACGATTGCCACCAATCGCAATTTGTGTGTATACAGTCACAATGAGTAGCAATTTATACAATATGGCAAGCCTTTCCAAGGCAAGCCTAGATCCATATTATAACCTCTTGCTTAGGGGTTTGGAGACTATCCAAACTCCGTCTGTTGAGAGTGCAACAGCACACTTGATCGACCGTGCACCATACCTACTTAATCGATCTTAAACCACAACCACCACGTGTACCCCCGAAGGGGACCTCACCAATAACCGGTCACAGAGAGGATAGGCTCTCTGTGGGGCTACCGATTCCCGTGGTACCAGTCCTTTGGGCACTGGTCAGGCCTCGAAGAGGACCCGTGTTAAAACAACAGACCTTTTCTTCCAGATTTAGGCTCTAGGAACCCTAGCGTCTGGTGCCCCTATTTTCCCCGAGTGGACCGCGTCAAAGCATTTGCCATTACTGCAGTGACAATTGGAACCCCCGGGGGAATCCTTCCATATATTCAATAGAGACCAGGGTATACGTCCACACATCTGACTGACTACCTTCGATCTAATACACCTATTTCCGAGTGCTTTTAAAGCCGCCTGACTGTCTATGTAAATAGTGATATTGCTTGAGAATATCGGCCTTGTAGAAAGTAACCTAGTAGCTTCAGACACCGCAAAAATTTCGGCTTGAAATATGTTACATAAGTTATCCAATCTAGAACTGTGTCTGATGCCTAACTTCTCGCAGAATACTCCACTACCTGTACCATTACCCTTTTTTGATCGATCTTTATATACTCCAATACCTCCAGTTAGATTATCCAGAGGTTTCCAATCATCTTTTATTGGGATGTTGGCTAGGTGATATAATTGTTGAAATTTGATTACAAAAAGAATCAGCAACTAGTTTTCCAAATATTTTCGGAATGGCACTTAATTTGGCAATTTCTCTATAGTTTGTAATGTCAGACTTATTCCTAAATTTATGTAGAGGGATGATATACAAGTTTCTCCAAAACAAGGGAAATATCCGTGTCTAATCGAAGAATTAAACAATAATGTTAAAAGAGCAACTAAAGATTCTGCACAATGATTTAAAATGCAACTTGGCACATCATCAGGACTATGGTTAAATGTCATTTCAATTCCTTAAAGCCATTAAATATATCCTTACTAGCAAAAGAAATAACACGATTTGAGGCTAGTGGATAGGGATATACATACATATGTATATTAGTTTCATCATATTGGCTATTACCATAAGTACTGGAGAAAACATCAGCAGATATGTCACAAATAACATAATCATCACTGAATTCTTTGTTATACAATTTCCTTATTATTGGATGACCATTGTGGTTTGAAAAGTTTTTCTCTTTGTTAAATTTACTTTTCTTAATGGAACTTTACGAGCTATTCGTTCTGGAAAATTTCTATCACATTTGCTATAAATTTGTTCAACTTTTTCTATTCTTTAAGCTTTTTTTATTCAAACGTTGTTTTCGACCCATCTATCATCTATATTGATAAAAGATTATTTTTGATATTATTTTATTTTTGTACTAGCAGTGCCCGCCACCTTGTGGGCGTCCTTACAATATTTTGCTCAATTTTACTTACTTTTATAGTGCTTCAGTTATGGTTTATGTATTTACTGTATATAAAGGTACCCATCCCTGGATAAAATTCTAAAATTCAAAAAATTAACGTAAACCTCTATAATAGGTGTTTAAAATATTTTAATAGCAATGTAATTCCACAAAGTAAAAACACAAATTAAATATAAATTTTATTCAACTTGCGCCATCTGTTGCACAGTAGTTTCTTAAAGTATGCCATTTTCAAAAACAAAAAGGTGAGTTAAAAAAATAACAGTGTTGAAAAAAATCCGTGATGAAAAATCCTAGTTTTAAACAGAAAATATCAGTACCTTTAAACCGGAAATTGCGTTTCAGTGCAGAAATGGCGGAGTTCCTTGTGAATTTATATTATTTAAGGCATAATTTTCGGATTTATTAAAATTTATATAATTCTGAAGAGTACCTAGTTTCGAGCAGGGAGTTTCAGACTATTTCCAATCATTCCCCAACATCCTAGAAGGTTCTCTCAAATAACCTAGTGCTCTTGGACTGTTTCGCTTTGTCACTATTTTTGGTTTCACCGTTATGCTTCACGGGCATAACGGTGAAACCAACTTCTCTTCTTAAACATTCTTCTCTTCTTTTACATTTTATAAAATAATAGCTGTGCCCGCCACATCGTCAGCTTCCTTGCAATATTTTGTTCAATTTTGCTTTGAAAGCAATACACACCAAGGCAGAATTGCTTGGGCTGCTGCGTGCGTTGGATCACCTGCTGGAATGTCGGGTACAAGGGAGACAATTGATAACCAGTCGGTTATAAAGCGTATGAGGCAAGTGAAGGTGTACTCAAAACTAGTGCTGGAATGTGTTTTACAATTTATCAGATGTGCCTCGGTTAATGAGGTAACATTAATGTGGGTTAAGGGACACATAGGCACAGCTGGGAATGAAGCAGCAGATCAACTATCAAAAGGGGGATCTGCTGTGAATTTCTGTGGACCAGAACCCAAAGTAATGGCATAATACGAGCTAAGGTCCTACAATGGGTGGACTTATTAAACCTGAAAAGGTGGAGGGAGACCACTATGTGTAGGCAGGCTCGAATGGTGCTCAAAGAGCCCATGGGCAGAAAGACCAGTAAGGTACTGAGATACAATAGATGTTGTCTAAACAAGATAACTGCATTGGTGACAGGTTATGGTGTATGTATTTACTAAATAAAGGGTATCATCCTTACTAAAATAACTGCGTACTTTCACTGCTTTTTCTCCACTTTCCGTCGGAAATAAGATAATCTTGCGAAAAAAAAGTATAAAAAAGTATTAAAATCCAGATACTAAGGTACCTCCTCACAAAATTTTGTTAAAATCCATCCAGTAGTTTTTACGTGATGCGAACACAAAGAGAAAGACAGGAAATGAGTTACTATTTTGTTATAAATCAATACTTTTAAACAATTTTCACAATTTGAGTGGTGACAATCATTCTCCGTATTACTTTGTTTACCCATATTTCGCCGTATTTTTTTTTCAGTATTGCTTAAGGTTATAAAAAATACCACTTAATACGGTCTCATAATATAAATAAATGCCAACTGAAGAAATTACCACAGAGCGCTGTATTAAATCAAAAACCGTATAATAATTTTTACAAAAATGTAGCGGTTTTTTTTTGTATAAAATGTTGATAACAAATACCTCCATCGTCATTTTGGCAAAACTGTTACACTTACCTATAGAAAAAAGTTTTCAAATGATCCATAATGGTGTAGAACATTCTAATTCATTTAAGAGTGTTCTAAAATGTCCCACAATGCTATTGGATGTTCCTGAACGTTCCAGACTATTTCCGTAATTTTATAATATTTTAGAACGTTCCGGTATGTTGTGAAATTTTCTCAAATATTATTAAATGTTCTGGGCTGTTCCAGAAATTTATAGAGAACAAAACTTGCAGTCCTTATGTCTTTAAAGGCACGCCAATTGGATAAAAATGGAACCTTCGTTATGGATGGAGCACGTTATAACTCTTTTGAATTCTTTCTGAGTTTGAGAGGAGGGCTCATGGTACTCTTACCTTTATAATATTCATATATTTATTATTTGTTGTTCCAGAGGCCGTTAAAAAAGCTTCTACCTATTGTTGTTCAAGAGTTTTTGCCGTGTGACGCACTAATATAAGGGCAATTTAAAAAAATCCCATTAATTTTAGAACGCACCTCGTTTAATAATAAATAAAAAATAAACTATAATATGCATCTCTTCGCAAAAAGCAAGTGCTGTGAACGAAACAATGTATGTGTGTGTATTTGGATGTGTTGTATGATGTTGAGCCCTCTTTATATGATTCATTTGCTCGTATTCTGTATCGAGAAACTGTTCACCTTTTTTTTATTTTTTACGTTTCATTTACTTTATAAAACTGATAGATTGATTTTCTTTAATTTTAAGTACACACTTGACACACACTTGTATTCACTTGTATGCATGCACTACATGCTTCTACGACGATACGACTATAAACTTATTAAATCAATGTAATGACAAGAACTTTAAATCATCGCATGATGTACATTGTACATTCATACATATATGTATGTTTGTGTACAACAACAACAAAAACGACAACAAGCACCACACATACACCAATAGCAGAAACAACAAGAACAATTTTAAGTGGCCGTAGAAGTTGATCTATGACATAAGCATAAAATCCATTAGAGCAAAAGGGTAAAAAGATTTCTTGGGGTGGGTGGAAAAATTAAAAGAAATTGATGCTGGTTTTAATAGTAATGCATTTGTAAGTGTTAAATAAATGTCGTTCTTCAAAAACTTTGTTTTAAAGATGTTTCTTTTCAAAATCTCTTTCTTTGTCATGGATGTTAAACATTTATAATCGAGCTTACAATAGATACAACCTTGTGTACGACAGCAGAAAATGGGGAATGTAATGGTTTATTCAACAGGTATTTATTGTAATTAAATTAAATAAAAATGAAACGAAATGGAGGACAAGTGAGACTATTTTGAAAAAAGGTAATTAAAAGCAGTTCAATAATAAATGTATAACCAAATGTCAGTATTATTTTTTTATTTTTTTTTTCCATACGTTGCACAGTGCTTTGTTTCCAGATAACGAAGGGACAAAAATAGAAGGAGTTAACACAGACTTTTGAAACCTTACAGGGAAGTTATATTTAGCCTAATTAAAAAAATATTAATTTTAGAAAAAATCGGAACAAGGGCAAGCCTACCGCCCATGTTCCAAAAAGCAAATGTTTTTATATACGCGATGTTATTCAAGAAAGAAATGTGAAAACATAGCTTTGTTAATCAATCATAACCACTTTTAATAAAAGAACTCTTGATCTTCTCAAATGTCCTTTATAGAAAAAATGCAATAAGTCATACAAAAATTATGCGAATTTCATGAAATTTTGAATTTCTTCTAGTAAAAAAGTGCTCATGACTGTTTTTGACATACGGTCAAGCATACTCACGATGAGAAAAATTTTACTCACGTACAATCATGCGCAATTAGTTTTAAAAAAATCATTTAAAATTGCATCACTATTACTTGAAATGATCTCTTCATCATTAACGACACTTTCTTTTTGTATATATTTAATATAATATTTCCGCATGAAAACATAAGTGGAACTGTGGATGTAAACAAATGAGTCATCAATCCTTATGCGTGTCTACTCGAGACGTACTTTTCTCAAATATTTGTGATTTGCTTCTAGCACTTCTTCCGACAAACAGCCTAAAATGTTTTTTTTTTATTAATTTATTATTTAAATTTCAGAAAGACGTTTTAAATCATAAGTACCTTAGACAAATAATTATATGTGCAATGCTTCAATTTTATTTTGAATTAAAAGAAGCAATGGAAATCGGGAACAGATATTTTTTTCTATATTATAGTTTAAATAAATATAAATAAAATAGCAAAATTATATTATTCTATTTTCTTTAACAGGGAAAAAAATTAAAGCTTTAAATCTCCATAGAAAATATTTATATGTGCAATAATTTTATTTAATAGATATACATATTATTTTAGTTGCAAAATAAAAGTTTTATATATGTTAATAAAAGATTGTGTTACTCTTATGTATCCTGACCGATTTGACACCACGAGGCATTGACTCCAAAAGCTTTTTCATTTCAGACACATAAGTATTAACCCATTCAACCAATATGTGCTTTTTTAACTGTTTCCAGCTGTCATTTAGCTTCAAGATGTATGAATTTTGGCAGAAGGTATTCACAATAGATCATCAATGGGATAGAGGTCTGGGCTTAAAGCAGAACACTCGAGCAAATCAATTTGTCGAAAATTAAAAACGCTTTTATCTTCTTCACCATGTGGATCGGTGCATTATCCTGCTGGTAAGTCCAGTTATCGCGTTGTAAATCACCAGCAAAATCAAGGTGTTCGCTTTGTAACAAATCTATGTAGATTTATGCATTCAATTTTCCTAGCACAAAACCTATTTTGGGCTTCCCTCTTGATAAAAAATACCGCCTATACATTGAGTGATCCTGCACCATGAATTCGATTGGGGCATTCTTCCCGTGGGCGTCTTACGTCCATTTAATTTTTGTGGAGACCATCTGGTCCGTCCAAATTAAACTTATTCTGTCACTGAATATCACAGATTCAAATTTGTTTTCCCAAAATTTTATCTTTTCGTAAAATACCATATGTGCATTTTTATGGCGTTGTTTTAGACATGCTTTAGGCACTCAATACTCATATTAATGGTCTAAATATTGTCTTATTATTTGATGAACACGTTGTTTAGTCACATTTAGACCAAGTTACACTTTTATTTACCGACAACTCATGTGGCTATTTACAGTTGTTAATTGCTGTATGCGCCGTTTTCTCCTGTTATCAATAGTGCATATCCGGCCGCTACTTGTATTAATACCGTAGTCATCTGGATTTTTCAGAAAATTTTTTCATGTTACGGTTTCTTTTTAGATATACAGCAATTTGGCCAACTTTTATGCCGGTTTGACTCGTTCCCCTGATTAATCCACTTTCTTCATCCGTTAATTCAGTTTCACGTGGCATTTTTCTAAAAATTCCAAAAATATGATTTGTTTTTCATATTTTGCATTTGCTTATCCACTATACTAACTTATGGAGCGACTTCTCCGCTTTATGTGCTAATACGTTTGGTAGTCAAATAATTCATTTTGCACACATATAAATGTTTTACACCAGCTTTTCGACATACTTTATTAAAAATAACGGTATTACGAATGCGGTGCGAAGATAAACTTAACAAACAATAACAAAAGATAAAGTAATTATTAGAGAATGTATATGCCAAAAACAACAACTCTACCGTTAGTATAACATAAGGTTCAAAGAAAAGAAATTTTGCCTGGGAGTACCTATTGGCAAATTAAAATATTACATCAATTCCGTGGAATAAAATTGTATGCTCGTATATTTACCAAACCATACACACTGACTTCTACTCACCTGAGAGTATAGTATGTATGCCCATATTAAGCTTACCATATTAAAGCTTACCTAAAGTTTACTTTATGTCAAAGTTTTTATAAATATTACTTCAAGTAAACTTTATTTTTTATGAATAAAGGCTTTAATATTGACCCAAATGCAATTTTTAAATCATTCTGTTTTATTTAAGTATTCATATACAGAAAATTATATTTATAGTTGACTAAAAATAGTATTAAATATAATCACAAAAAAGAAAAAAATATTTCTGATTTGAATTTTTTCCAAGTACCGGTTCGAATTTTATAATTTTTATTTGCCGTTCAATAAAAGACAATAACCGCAAGACCATATTTTTATTTTTTTTTTTTTTTTTTTGTAATTATCAATAAAAGTTTAGCAATTTTTAAGCTTCAATTAAAACAAATGCAAACAATTAAAAAAATATTATAAACCAAATTTATATATATTTTATAGGAAATATACTAAGCTTTTATACAAACTGAATTTGTACTTCTTGTTGCAAGAAAGGAATTTTTATTTATGAAAAACAATAAAAACTACTTAATTTGGGAGTTCAGCGCGCCCTTGCAACAAAAAAGGAGACAATTGCGCAACAGATGGCGCTGTTTTAAAATAATGTAAACTTCAATTAAAAGCGAGATATTTTAAAAACGGTTGCGCAATATATGGCGCTGTTTTAAAATAATGACAAAATATGAATTACCTACTGCCAAATAGCCAATTGAATAAAATTTGTATTTTTACTTTGTGGAATTAGCATATTCCCAAGCAGAAATTAAGACTCTTCCTAAAAATAATGTAATACCTCACAGTGTTGTGGTTGGATATAAATTTAGGACTCTTCTAAAAAATCTGTACCACCACAACACTGTAAAAACACAAATGCAATTCGCAATACTGTGATTGATGTGGTCAAGATTAACGTCGATACCTAGCCGTGGGCCCTTACTCGACGGTGGTCTTACCACCGAGTGAAATAAAGACGTAGACTAGCGCCCCCACTAGCGCACAGTCACAGTGAGTGCAGAACCCGTGTTATAAAACAACAGACTTTTTCTTCCAGATTTGGGCTCCAGGAACCCTAGCAGTGACAATTGGAACCCCCGAGGGTAAGCAATACTGTGATTACAAAAATCCAATACCTCTACATCACGGTAAAAACAAAAATACGGCCTAACTTTTAAAATGTCGTTTTAATATAAACCATGTACCGCGGCAATACTGTAAGTACAGAAACACGGCTTTAATTCTTGACGCCGTGTTTACAATAATAGTATACGCCAAAGTTATTGCTTAATATTTTTCTTGTTATATCAAAGTTATAAATTTATATTAACAGTTATTAACATTATTTAACAGTAAACACAACGTTGTAAATTTAGATTTACAATATTATCCCAACATTTAAAAGAAGAGTCGAAAGACGGTCATTCGGCGT
Organism: Phasia obesa; assembly: GCA_949628195.1. NCBI lineage: Eukaryota > Metazoa > Arthropoda > Insecta > Diptera > Tachinidae > Phasia > Phasia obesa. The sequence continues at coordinate 30,145,621 of OX451218.1, read as the reverse complement.
TAACATTTGAACACTGTGACTATACTGTAAATTTGGTAAACAGTATGTTGTATTCAAGTTGGAGAACCGCCATCAACGTCAGCATAGCGTCGTGCTGATTGTCTTTTTCTGCCTGGGTTGTTATTAAAATATTTTAAATGCCTTTTACAGAACTTTACAATAATTTTTAGAATATTTGAATTTTATATAAGTAAATTTTAGAATTTTATCCAGGGATGGGTACCTTTAAACGTGCAAAATATTGTCAGGACGCACACAAAGTGTGTGGGAACAGCTAATATTAAATAAAATATTGAAGGATGACGACATCAAGGAAGTAATTCCGTAAGCCGTTTTAGATAGACACTTAAAATTTATCAGGATTTATCATATACAAATTTAATTTATACAAATTGGTGTACTTTTATCATAATTTGAATAAAAATGCTTAACAGTGAGAAAATGAAGAACAATGAATGTTGATAAAATCTGGTACCAAAGGATATAAAATTGACCAGAGAAATTAAGAGTCTGGAAAAGTTTTGTCACTTCTTTACATTTTGTTCGTACTCATTGTGTTAAAGTCGAATAGTAGACGAATTTACGCAACGTATTTTTGTAGACGAATTCTTTTTACGTTCGTCTTTCGTCCCAATTGTGTTTATACCATTAATTTATAAACTTATTTTTACATTTTGTGATTGTCCCCTTAAAAAGATTAATGTCGTAATTATAAGGTAAAATGAAGCAAAGGTCACCACTGACCATTTATCAATCACTTTAAACACAAACCCACCTTGACTAAACATCGAAACGTATTTTTAAATTTATGGATGAAAGGTTAAGATAAGTAACTTTGATATATAATATAAACTAAAATAAACAGACTTAAATACCCAAAGAGTAATATGATTTTAAATCAGTTATAAAAAGAGAAATATTTTGCTGTTGACTAATGTATCGTAACACATTGTCTGTCTTGTACTTGCCACAAAATAATAATGAACAATTTCAGCGCATAAAAACAAGATTGTTACTCTTATAATAAATTCATACATACATATGTATATGACCAAGACGTATTATCAAAATTAATGGTCACATTGAACCATGACAGATTCAATGTTTGGGTTGGTTTAAAGTCTTTTTTTTTTTTTTTGTTGACAGAAAACTGGTCAGCTAACTGAGTTGCTAAATAACTATGATGCTGTGTTGTATGGGATTTAAGTTTCACAGTCGAATGTCATAAATTTGTTTAAGCCAGCAGCTAAAAAATAACCAAAAAAGACTGAGACAAATAACTTATATACATATATTCAAAGGAAACTAGTGAACTAGGATAAATTGCTGTAAATAAATCCTTAAAACCATTTTTTTTTCATTTTTTACTTGGTCTTAAATAGCACCAAAAGGAAAAAATAAAATAATATACTCAATTAAAATTAAACAAAAGGAGCAAAGCCAAAAATCAATAAAGTACGTTTAAAGTACGTTTTAGTTCAATTTCACTTTTGCTCAAGTGTGCGATAAAGTGAACAACAAATATTTTTCGTTATTACAACTTCATTGTAAAATAAAATTAATATTTTTGTTATTTATTTCTAATTACGCATAATTCCTTTTTTTTTAATTTATTATCTTATAGTAATCCAAACAGATTACTATTGGAAAGCATATCCATATAGCATATGGAATTATGCGTAATTAGAAATAAATAATAATATTTAGAAAATTCCAAATATAATTTTTAAAAGTAATAGCATGCGCACGGTGCATAAATACGATTTTCGTATTTTTTAATTTTTTCAATTTTTTATTTTTGTTTTTCAGAAACTCTTTTTGATACATTATGAATGGTATCCAATGGAAACCCTTAATGTAGAAAATAGAAAGAAAAATGAAGTTTTTTAAATTTGAAATGGTTACTATGTTTTTTGTTTAGAAATTTTGGATTCTTCTTGACTTCTAAATTTAATAATCTTCTCATTTGGTTTATTAAATTTTGAGCATAAGAATCTGAGTTTTTATTCAGAAAATTTAAAAAAGTCCACTGACGATCTGGGTAAGCACCAGTGAAATAGCTATATGCTATATGGATATGCTTTCCAATAGTAATCTGTTTGGATTACTATAAGATAATAAATTAAAAAAAAAGGAATTATGCGTAATTAGAAATAAATAATAATATTTAGAAAATTCCAAATATAATTTTTAAAATTAATATTTTTGAAAATATGGTAGTACAAGAATAAACACCGACTACTTTTGACAAAATTAACCTTTCATTTATTTGTTTACTTTCAACAAACTACAAATTAGTTATCTGTGCAACAAACAAACGATAATATTTTATATACAACAAACGAGATTTGTTTTCCATTTTTATTTGTCAATAACAAATTAAACATGTAAAAGTGCTATATTCGGCCTTGCCGAATCTTCTATACCCTTCACCACGGTGATGTACAGACATGTACAGCATTATCCATATTGTTGACTCTTTACTTAAATTAAGACGTATGAGAAAAATTCATTATTCATGCTGTAAAGAAATAGAAGACAAATGAAAACAAATTCCGTTGGCTACAATTGTCGCCGTGTTATCAGCTACTTAATGATATTGAAGACGACAGCTACATCGTAAACTCTGACATTGTTGTAGAAATACTTATTTTGCTTTTATAAAATTAAATAACTTTTTTTTAAAATTATACATATTTCCTTCAAAACATTTGTTTGGATATGAATTTGTAACTGGCAAATTTGTGACATTTTCTTTTGTTGAATAACATAGAAATTAGCCTAAGTTTACGAAAGCCACAACGGTGGTCATACAGCCATGTATCTATCTAGCTATCTATACTGGCTTTAAAATAATCGTTTACCATTAAACGCGTGTATTTTATTTTTGACAGTTTGATGAATGTTGACTATGTGTTAAATGCATCTAACTTTTAAAACAGAGATCTCAATTATTTAAAAATCAAACGCATTTAAAAAATTATGTTACTCTATATACATTAGGGTGTCCCTTATTTTTGGACGTCATTTTTTTTTGCGCATACCCGCTAAAAAGTTTCTAAATAATCTAAGAAGCCACCAGAAAAAATTTTACATTGATACAAGAATGGTAAACCGTGGCGACTTGCGATCGTTTACATTGCTTTCAAAAAAATAAGCTTTCATATACTTATATTTGTTTATCTAAAAAGGTGATTCTCCTTTTTGCTCAACTGTCAAATTAATGTATTGTTTGCGGTGGCAATTTTCAATTTCAATAGTGTGTTTTATAAAGTTCGGTGCCTTAACTAAAAAAATGTCCGTCGAATTACGAAGTGGAAAACAAAAAATTTTTCTCATCGGAATGCCTTGTCATCAAATTAATGGTGCTAAACTACCATCTAATAGACAAGTTCTCGCTGTGCTTTTTTACAATATGCGCGAAGTCAAGCGCGATCTTAGAGAAAGTGCAAATCTAGTAATTAGATAATGTGTAATTTTTTGGGAGAAGGCAAGAATTCCTACAAAGGCAATTCCGAACTGTGTCAAGAAGCTTTTAGATAAATATACACTTTGGAAAAAGTTGCAAAAAAATTGTAAGAAAAGTCTCGATATTTATAGGACCCGTGAAAGTAATTTTGAAAGTGATCTTGATAACCTATTTGATATTGCTCATGCTGCTGCCCTTCAAATTATCAAAATAGAAGAGGATAAAGCATTTTTGAAGCTACAGAGAGAGCCGGGTAGACCGGGTTGCTTTGCTGGCATAGATAAAAACTTGGCAGACAAAGAGGAAAGATCTAGAAAAAGGTTATTACTCGAAGAAACAAGAAAATTAAGGCAACAAGAATTTTCGGAAGTTGCATCGACTTCTACATCATATGCTGAATGCAGACAAGTTTTAGACGTGGAAGAAATATTAAATTCTGATACCGAAGATTCACAATATTCCCACGACGACGAAATCCAGCCAGAGGCAAGCACAAGTTTGCAGAGCGACAGTTCAAAAAGAGGAAGAAAAAATCTGATAACACCAAAGGTAGTCGCAGTTTTAGACAGGTGCCAGCTAAGTATAAGAGATTCTGTCTATATTATTCAGGCTATCCTAGAGGCATTGGATCAGAAATGCGACGATTTTGCAATAAATAAATCTTCCATTCAGCGAATTCGTACACAAATGAGAAAATCACGTGCAGAAACTATAAAAAGTGACTTTAAGAACAACGTACCTGATATCATAACCGTCCATTGGGATGGCAAACTTTTACCCGACTTAGACGTAAGAAGCTCCAAAGAGGAGAGGTTGCCAATTATAATTTCTTATAGCGACAAGGAACAACTTCTTGCAGTACCAAAATTGGAGAGTTCGTCTGGTAAACACCAAGAAACAGCTATTAGAACAGCTCTATATGACTGGAATCTCATTGACAAGGTGCAAATAATCTGTTGTGATACAACATCAACGAACATTGGCCGTTTTAATGGCGCTTGTGCTCTTTTGGAGAAAAGTTTGGGCAGACCTGGTGCTTTTCGCTTGTCGTCATCATATTTATGAGTTAGTGCTTAAAAGTGTATTTGAAGCCAAAATTAAGCAAAATGTTCGATCTCCAGAAATACCACTTTTTAAAAAAACTAGAGACAATTGGAAAAATATTTTTTCAAATTTATTTTTTTTTAATGTTATCTTTGTGTTAAATCATATTTTTTGAAAAATTAGTACTGAATGCTTTTATAACAACTTTTATTACAACCTTTCTTTATTTCAGCTAAAACACTTGATTGCTTTGTATCAGGTAAAAGCAAAGTATTTCTTGCAAGATTACAGATCGATGATAGTTTTCTTCGCACAAATGTGGCGTCTTGGATAAACAACGCTGCATTTCTGGAAGCCAAACGAAAAGTAAGTCTTTTACGAGTGGTAAACGATGCTGCTGAAAGAGCAGTCAAACTTGTGGAAGATTTTCACGGACTTATTACTGCTGATGAAGAGCAAAAACAGTTTTTGTTGCGCTGTGTTGAGGAACACAGAAACCTGTATCCAGACTGCAGAAAAAACACTTTAAAAAGAAGTTATCCCATATAATTTGGAATATTAAAAGATTCTTAATAAAATATTCTTAATGCATCTTTTCATTTTTTCATTGTTCTCATTTACTGTATTATGTAAAACTTCTTGCCTTAGTCGCCACGGGTTACAATCATGATAGAAGAGTAAAATTTCATATTTAGGTATAATTTTCTATATATAAAAAAAATATAGGGTATGCGTTTCGAAATTCGAAAAAAAAAATTTTTTGTCTTATAAGGGACACCCTAATATACATACATACATAGTATATTCTTAATATTAAAATATATTATGTTACAGTCATGATTTTCATTTTCACAGAAATATTGAAATTTTGCTTTTAATTTTTTGAAAATTGTTTGTAAAAATATTTTTTTAAAAATTTGCGATCTACCTGTTGCGGTCTAATATTTATTTGACAAAAAAAGCAAAAAAGAATCATTAAGACGAAAAAAAATTAGAATAAACGTAAAAAAATATGGGTGGGAGTGGTTTTTGGCACGCATCCTCCAAAGGAATGATCCGATGTTTCTGAATTGCAATCCCAAAATTTTCGAAACTATGTCTGACAGATTGGTGTGCTTAAATTTTTTGTATCTCTTGCACATGACATTTCAACCCAAACACGGACAGACGGACATATGGACAGACGGACATCGCTTAATCAACTTCTCTATGTATAAGGATCCAGAATATATATACTTTATGGGGTCGGAAATGAATATTGTAGAAATAACACACGGAATGACAAACTTAGATATACCCTTTCCACCTGTGGTGAAGGGTATAATTAACATGAATTTATTTTTCTTCATAGGTTAGAAAATACAGCATCTTTATAGATGACAAAACATGGCAACTTCAAACTCTTATATCTAATGCAAGGCGAATTCGTACCAGGTGTGAGCAGTAGAACAACAACAAAAAAAACAACTTTGACATTAGATTATCAGATATGAAACAATGTATTTTTGACAAAACATTAGCAAAAAAACGAGAGCAGAAAAAAACCATCATCTGGGCTATCAACTCCACCTGGTATGAATTCGCCTTGATCTTATGTTAAAAGCAAGGCGAATTCATACCAGGTGGAGTCGATAGCCCAGCTGATTGTTTTTTGCTCTCGTTTTTTTGCTAATGTCTTGTCAAAAAAATACATTGTTTCATATCTGCTAATCTAATGTCAAACTTGTTGTTTTGTTGTCCTACTGCTCACACCTGGTATGAATTCGCCTTGGTTAAAAGTTAAAGGCAAGATGTTTTTCACTTTAGTTTATCAGTCACTTCTAGCTTAAAGTCTACTTATAATAACGAAAAACTACTTACCTTCCTGATAAAATCGTAACTTTAGCTAATGGCAAGTTATAACAAAGTTAGGATTTTGTTGGAGCGATAAATAAGGACAAGTTATAGCAATGAGCATTATCCCCATTATTATAATGAGAAAACTACTTATCGCTTCAACAAAATTCTAAATTTAGCTAAAGGCAAGTTATAATAATGGGCTTAAAATAACTATTTGTTAATTTTTTTAATTTTTTCGACGTCTAATCGTTCAGTCTTTAAAATTTTTTTTATTTTTTTATACTAGAGCATAGTACTAAATACCCTGTGTAAATATCAAGTGCCTGCCTATAATGTTAAGAAGTGAAGGCCATATTCCTCAAATTCGCGACATCTCGTTACTTGTTTTTATAGAAGATGTTGTAAAATATAATCTGTGTAAATTTTAAGTGCCAGCCTATTACTCTTACTTTGATTAAAGTGATTTAAAGTGTCTACTCATTCCGATTAAAAAATATAGTTACGTACTACGTAAATGTGTGACTTTCGCAAAACCATTTCATTTTTATTTTCGATATTTTTTGCTATAGCGGTCATAATTTTACACACTCTGTGTAATTTTTCGTCTAAAAAATAAAATAAAAGAAGTCATATTCGCGAAAAACGCATCACTATCGGGACACTCTTTAAATTTTAGTAATTGTTGTTATATCGTCTATAGTAATACGCTTTCTATTTCAAGAGCCTACATATTGCAGGAATATACATATATAATAACCTTTAATTTTTAGTAATTGTTACAGCGGCAGTGGGAAAACATCTTCTGTAAAAATTTCAAGAGTCTTCCTTTAATGGTTTAAAAAGTAAGCCCATATATGTATGTACGTTCAAATCACGTCACTGTCGGAACACCCTTTAAATTTTACTATTTGTTGTAGTGGCATTAGTAATACTCCTTCCTTAAAAATTTCAAGAGTCTACCTATTATGGTTGAAAACTAAGGCCTTTAATTTTTGGGTTTATTTTTGTAAAAATGTTTATACAGCGAACAAAGTTTTTAATACTGAGTATAAGTTTTAAATGTCTGCCTCCTACAGTTCAAGAAATAAAGACATATACATACACGAATAAGACGTCACTTTCTGAACACCCTATAAGTTTTGGTATTTGTTGCTATAGCGCTCATAGTCACACGCCTGCAGTGAAAATTTCAATAGTCTACCTTAATGGTTAAAGTGACATAAGGCGCTGACAGGCGGACAGACATTGTACCGAAAACAATAGGGCTACGTTTTTACCCTTTAGATACAGAACCCTAAAAACAGACGGCAATCCAAGCATTAATTGAAATTGTCAAAAGCGCTACACTCCTCCTTACCTCACAAAAGCAAAAACCATACTGAAGTATAAAAGTAATTATCATACATAAAAATGTTTATATAGTCACACTAAAAATCGTAGTTTTCTCCCATAGTGTTCGAATATACTCTCTAGATGACTCGCTGTTTGACACAAAATCACACACTTTAAATGTCGTATTTTTTGCTTGTAGACAGTTTGACGCCAATTATTGTCTTATTTGTTTTAGCCAGAATATTCGAAAAATACTCTTAAATTTTATTGCATTCTCTTATTATTGTAACATGTTTATTAAGAGAAAAAAGCACTTTGTGTAAAACAAGAGCTAATACGTATACATTCTAAACAAAATAAAATATGAACCTACGGATCCTTTAAACAAAAATATGACCGCAAAGAAAGTACAATGAACTCAAAACGCTAAAATTAACACGTTTCTAAAACTAACTAAATTTGGTCTAGAATTTTTAAATAGAAAATCTAAATTATAATATTTGCAGTAATTATACGATGGTAAGATAACTTGCCATTAGCTAAAGTTGGGATTTTATCAAAGGGATAAGTAGTTTTTCGTTATTATAAGTATACTTTAAAAGTAGTTTTACATGACGTGTGTTTTTCATTTGCATTTTACAAACGGTTTATAATTTTTGCATTCAAACGTACATGTGTAATTACATCTGACATAACCTATAATATATAAGTTTTGTGCCACACAGTTTTGTATTGCCAACCACAGCTGATGCAAAGATGCAAACGTAGTGCTTTTGCCACGCTTTTAGTACTTTTGGTACCACAAAAAACCTAAAATAGCAAAATATCAAGTTGGAATTACAGGATGTCAGATGCTTTGTCACATCAAAATAGAACACGTTCTAAATGAAAAATGTCATATGTATGTATTGTACACATGGAAAATAACATGTGTATTGCTTGAAAGGGTTCACACCACGTGTTTAGAATTTACACATGGAAAAGTGACAAGTCATATGACAAATACACGTCGTGTAAAACCATTTTAAGTTAGAAAACACTAATAAACTAAAGGGAAGAACATCTCTCCCCTATTATTTAACATTAGATATAAGATTTTGAAGTCGCCATGTTTTGTCATCTATAAAGTTGCCGTATTTTCTAATCTATGAAGAAAAATAAATTCATGTTAATTTGGCATTGAAAAATAAAAATGGAAAACAGATCTTTTATTTGTTGTATATAAAACATTTTCATTCGTTTGTTGCACAGATAACTAATTTTTGGTTTGTTGAAAGTAAAGAAATAAATTAAAAGTATGTTGTTGCCACTACGTTTCTTCTTGTACTACCATATTTTCAAAAATATTAATTTTATTTTACAATGAAGTTGTAATAACGAAAAATAGTTATTGTTCACTTTATCGCTCACTTGAGCAAAAGTGAAATTTAACTAAAATGTACTTTAAAGGCAAGTTATAATAATGGGCCTAAATCTACTAGTTTCTACAAAATCATATCAGGAACAATAAAAGTTCAAAACAAAGCTGGTTCAGACAAATGTCAAGTTTCAAAAGATGACTGATTTTTTCCATTGGAAAATGTGGGACGACCCATTCCTTAGGGAAGAAAGGGTTAAGAAATAAGTTTGCCATTCGTTTTTAATTTCTAGAATGTATAGGTAGGAGAAACGACTTAACGATATCTATATACCTGTCTTTGAAATTAATTTTTCGAGGCTACTTTTGGTAATGAGGTCAATTACTCAGTCCAGTTTGGTTAAAATGGAGTTTTTGAACCCCCTCGATATCTCAAATACGAATTTTCCAGGTTCCCCCTTAGACACAGGGAGTCGGTCCAATTAATGCATAGTCGTGTCGGACATGACGTTTTGTTGTAAAAATACCAAGCAGGGATAAGTTTAAGAAGAACTTGCATGAAAAGTAAAAAAAAATATTATCGCGTACCTAAGGAACTGTAACACATACTGTTTTTGTACGAATAAACCCCTAATTATGGTATATAGTCAAGCAAAAACTGTGGGCGTGGTATTTAATAAAAAGTAAATATTCATCATACTGTAACTCCTAACTAAAATAGGTAGTCTTGAAATCATGATATTTGAAATTTAAAAAATTCAAACGAAAATTGTTGGAGTAAAAAAAAGTTATTTGTCCTTTTCCACACATCAGTAATACACTTTTACAGGAATTCACAAATAAGATTTTTTAATTTTCCTATATCTGACAAAAGTGTCTAAGTTCGTGTTTTGTTATTAAGTACAACTTCCCAATGCCAGATATGTTCATTCAAGAACATATGACATTCTGGTAGACAAGATTCATTTTGAATTAAGTAAGTGCTTTTCCCGAGATTAGCAGTTCACATGTAAAGTTAAAAATTATTTTATAAAAAATAACATAACTACACTAAAAAGTCTTTTTTAATTTAGATGGAAAGCTAATCTGTCAGGAATTTAAAAAAAATTGATATGAACTCGAAATGAAAAAGTTTGGTTAATTTTATTGTGAATAAGTGGCTACATGCAAAATGACTCTATGAAAAATCGCTCAAAGCAAAAATGAAAAACAACCCAAGAAATACGCATACAAAATTGGGTAATATTTTATGTAAAAAGTAACCTTAAAAATGTATAGCGTTTTCGGTGTTTTTTGGAAATTTTTCCAATGGAAAATTAACCAAAATGTTTAAATGTATTGTCACCATATTTGAGAGATTTTATCCTATCGCGAAAAACCTTCAATAAGAATGTAAAAAAAAAACATTTGATGTCCTAAAAAATATCTAAGTAGTTACTTAGTTTACCTTAAACTACAGAATTGTTAACATTAAAGATTTATTAGAATTAAATAATATAAATTAGCATGCAGCGTAAATAAGGTTGTAATATAATATTTTTATTTCTTAGTACAAAAGTTTTTTTCGCATTTTTTATTTATTATATCTTCGATATAATTGAACTATCAATAATTACTCATATCTTAAGACTAAAAAAAATATATATACTTGTTAAGTCCAACCAGTGCTGGACAAAAGTAAATGTATGTTTCACGGTTACTGTAATTTGCGGGCTATCCCTCCGATGTACGGTTGAGAGATCAGTGTCCCTCCTTCTTAGTCGTACGTAACCAGGTTCATTTAGTATGTTACGGGCCTGTGGATTCGGATGAGTTTCAAGCTTCTTTAAATACCTTATGGCAAGTTTCGCTATTTCTGCTTTAACTGATGGCAAGTTCAGATCTTTATGGATGTTCGAGTTTTTATATACCAAGGAGCAGATGTAATTATATGAAGAATCTTATTTTGGCGCCTTTGGATTTTATCTACGTTGCTAGCTGAGGCAGTGCCCCATAATTGAATCCCATAGCACCAAATTGGTTTAAGGATCGACTTGTACAGTAGTAGTTTGCAGTCTAAGCTGAGTGTAGAGTTTCTGCCAATAAGCCAGTTTAGTTTGACTGCTTTCAACTTCATTTGTGTTAACTTTGTTTCTATGTGGCGTTTCCATGTAAGGCGCCGGTCAAGATGTATGCCGAGATATTTGACGTCTGAAAGCTGAGGTATCGTTTGGTTATTTATCTGAATAGGGGGCAAGATTCTCTACGCAGTGTGAAAGTTACGTAAGTACATTTTCGTTCATTCACTTTTATTCTCCACTTCTTCAACCATTTGTCTAAATTATATATGTGGTCTTGTAAATATCAGGGATGTCAGATATGGCGATTTCTCGCCAAACGTGGCGATTTGGAATCTCATTTGGCGATCAAATTTTGGATTTGGCGACATGGCGACTTTTTGGCGATTTTTAAAATAATTGGCGATATTGTTGTCGATTTTTCATTGACTTTTGGCCAACATTACGAACTGAATTAAGAAAGTTTTAAAAATAAATTGTTTTTCATATTTAAATGTGATATGAAATAAAACTTTCGAAACATAAATTTATTTAAAGTTCACGAACATCTTTCCATTTTCATACTTAAAAATGTTTTTAATATCTAAAGATGATTTTATTCTGGAAACTTTTTCAAAAAGTTTTATAAATCCTCAATCATACTTTTGGATACTTATCAACCATAATAGAAAATATTAACTTTTGTTATAGAAAGATTATAAAAAATGTGATATTCTATCTAATTATGTACAGTTACATAAGTTTTGTACTTTGTGCTGGTAATTCCAATGAAGTTTTTATAATTAGTTTTTAAAGTTTTGAAGTAAGGATTAAGTTCGTTATATTCTCTCTAATTTAAAGGAATATTTTTTACTTTGATTTAATTTTGAATAAATATTGGATTTTTTTAATTTTTATGCTGTATAAGATCGATTTCAAAACACGCTATAAATTTTGTGAATTAAAATAGGGTATGTGACACCTATCTGTCGATCTTTAGTAATGTTAAATAAATTTAATTCCTATAAAACATATTCTAAATAAAAATTCGGTGACAAATACCTTATAGATTGATGTGTTCAGGTCTCCATTTATTATACATAATTACCACTAGTTTTTTATAGTTTTAAGTAAAAATTTTTCCTTTCTCTTGTTCACTAATCATTTTAGATAAAAAACAAAATATTTATATATTTTCGCGACTTTTTTTCTATTTTTGGCGAATTTTAGCTATTTCGATTAAATTTATTTTCTGTGATTATTTAAAAAAATGTTTTAAATTAAAAAATATTGTATATTTAGCGGCAAATTTTAACAAATAACTTTTTTGGCGATTTTTTACATCGATTTTGGCTAAATAGATCTGACAACCCTGGTAATATCGTAATGCTACTTCGGGTCTTTCGTGAATGCTCAAAATAGCTGTGTCGTCAGCAAATGTCGATGTGTGAACTCGGTTACTAGTTGGCATGTCTAAGTATACAATAAGTATAAAGAGTGCCCCAATATACTACCTTGGGGAACTCCGGCTTCGATTGGCTGGGGTGAGCTCAAAAAATCTCTTTCTTTCACAATAAACTTTCGTTCGGTTAAATAAATATCTAGAAGCTTATACAGGTTTATGGTCAAATTCAGTTATATCTTATATATTAGGCCTTCATGCCATGCCTTACCGAATGCTTGAGAAACGTCGATAAAAGCGCAGAGCAGTATTTTCTCTATTTAAAAGTCTTCTCAACAACATTGACTAACCTGAGAGTTTGTTCGATCGTACTATTTTTTTTTCCTGAAGCCGAATTGATGGTTTGGAATAAATCCTTTGTCGCTTAGAATAGGGTTAAGCTTAGTTATTAACATCTTCTCAAACAGCTCTGACATATTTGATAAAAGGCTTATAGGTTTGTATGATTCAATTTTTGTGTGGTCTTTTCCTGGTTTAGGAATCATGGTAACCAAGGACACGTTCCGTAAAATGGCATTAAAAATAAAAAAAGGTTCTGCGAGCTATATGGGGCAACTCAAATAACATCTTGTTATTGGTTTTATCAACGCCAGGGGCTTTTTTGGTGTTCAAATCCGTTATTGCCTTTTCAAGATTACCAAATTCAAATCTTATCGGTACTGCAGCACTAGCCTCGACAATTGGCAATACAACTATATCAGTCGATATATTTGGGGTAAAAACCTTTTCAAATGTCCAGCAAATAAATTTCCTTTTTCGATATCACTCCTTGTCCAGCCTCTAGCTGAAGTTCGCAAGGGAGGCTTACATAAAACTGGCCTTTTAAGGTTTCTACAAGCACGCCATAATGAATAATCTTATTGAGGAGTTGCGTCTAGGTCTCTCAAATAGTTTTTCAGGGATGCTACTCTTCGTGATTCTAGCATCACTATTAGTCTGCTTTTGAGTTGAGGAGATCTCTGTGATGGCCATTCTCTACAAATTTTTCTTTTTTCAGCCAAGAGCCGTTCGATATCTGCAGAATAAATTTGATTGTATCTAGCTAGTTGTCGGGTTATTGTTAAATGTTGGGCAGCTGATTTGAGGTTTTGGTCAAAATCCATAAGACTCCACTCTACGTCTTCAGGTGTTCTTAGCGGGATATTTTCCGAACAATGAGTACTAAGATACTTTCTATATTTCAACTAATTAATGCTTGTGCTAGTCGTTGGTGATATGATGTTTTGTTTGTCCCATATATAGACGATAGTGGGTGAATGATCTGAGGATAATTCAAGTGACGCTTCAGCTTTAATGATTTCTCTCGAAATACCCTTAATCAACATAGATTGCATGCGTACCATTTCTTGCATCATGCTGCTCATAGAGCTCATAAAACTGTTTAACGAATGCACTAATGTCTCGATGCTTGCTTCGAGACGATTATAGTTACCAGATGATGGTTGTTCTTGAGGTTCTGGGTGCAAATTTGGAGTAGAATTATTTGTCGGTGTCGCTTTATGTACTGAAACATGATTGGTTTTTACCATATCCGCGTATGAAACATGTTGGGTTGTTGGTTGGGCTAACTGAGGATAGTGAGCATTTGCTCGATATTGCGGGTGCTTAGCAGGAGTCTTTAATTTTTGGGTGGTTTTCCTTACCATAAAAAAAACTGGACAGCCTCTGCAGTTAGTGATTTCCACCGTAATTGCTACATTTTTTAACTTTCGAGTCATCCCTTGTTTTCTCGCATTGGGCGGAACAATGTAGCTCTCCACACACAACGCAAACCGGAGGCAACTTGCAGTAAGCCCTAGTATGACCATATTCTTGGCAATACGGGTCCTGATCGCTTATTCGGTTCCTCTACGCTTAATTTGCGGTGCAACAGATATCTCAAATTATAAATAGGGTGCGTTTCGTTCTTTTTCAATCTCATATCTCCAGGTTCCAGTTCTCGATTTCTGAGATTGTCTACACTTTTTACCTTAAATCCCGCTTTTTGGAGGCCAGCTCTAATTTCAACTGAAACCACATATGAGTCTACACCTTTTATTACTAGATGTAGAACTTTACTACTCTTCAGCTGATAGGTATAAAAGTTATTTTTGCAGCTTTCAAACTTCTTTACTGCTTTATGATAACTGTTTTTCGTTTTTCTCCCTTAAATAAATTGGAGGTAGTTTGAACGACCTGGGTGCTATTTTAGGTTCAATTGTTTCGCTATCTAAGATGGCAAAACGATTGTGGGAACTTATTCCGTTAGAGTTCTTATCTTTATGTACTTTAGACATTGGTGCAAGCTGCGAAGATTTAGGGCTTCTACCTCTTTTCAATACAGTTATGTATCTGTCCATTCCCACTTGCGTCTTAGGTTTTTCTACCTATCCATATTTGTTTTGGTAACACTGTGTTCAGAAGGCGACTTGTTTGTAGTTATTTTATTATCGTCGCTTAACAAAAGCGATGAACAAGATTGAGCACGTAAAACTGGCGTAGCATTTATACACAAATTATTTTCAGTTTCTTTGTTTTTATTTAAATCAAAATTGTCCACATTTTTGTTACTTATATTAAAGAGGTTCATTAGCCCCTATTGTTTTTGTTTTATTTTTAAAGTTTCAATACAATAATACCGTTGTAAAATAAAAATAAAAAAGAGAAAAAAATTACAGACAACTTTGTTGTTGTATTAAAACAAGTTTGTTTTTTGCTTTTCACACAATTTGTTTTTGTTTATTTGTTAATGGTGAGCTTAAAAAATCGCGACCGCACTTATCAACGCACAAACTAAAAGTGAGTACAAAAGTGTATCTATAAAAGTTTAAGGAAATCATAATCAATAACAAGATTTCCTCATAAGTTTCATTATTAATTACATACATAAAAAATTTGTATCAAAAGGCCATGAAAAATTGTCGCCTCATACAAAGTAATTATTCTCTATCTAGAGAATTCCAAAAGTACCACTCTCTAAATTTAATAAGACTACTTTGAGAATCACGTGTGTTTTCGAGTTAAAACTTGTCCGTACTGATGTTTGTTTTATCTTTGTTGTTTGTTTTATCTTTTGACTATCGGGATAAATAACATCTTGAGTTCATTTATTGACTTCAACAAAAGGTTGAAGGTTATCAAATCGCCTGTTATTTTGTTTGTGACTTTAGAACTCCGTAATTTCCTAAGTTATTTTGAAAAAAATTTATTTAAATGGATTTACATACAATTTGGTCCCATTCAACAAAAAATCATAAATTTTAAGTTGTCTCCATATAACAGAAATGTGTTTAACGTTTTTTACCGTTAAAACAAGGCATTTCAAATTATCCGATAAATAAAAATAAAATAAACTTGAATTTGAAAGGGTGTCCCCTCGATGACGTAATTTGACGTAAGCGGCCTGTTTTTTTGAGTAGCTATAAACAGATGTGCAACTGAAAATTACACGGAATGTACGGTAATACATGTTCGAGTATGTGTATGCCCGTTATACCAAATGTAAAATTATTAGTTAAAGGGTGCCGCCATAAGATGTAATATTTCAAAAGACATACACTTTACACATTGTATGTACTACTATGACGGCTATATAAACAACTTTAAAATAAGAGGGTGTTAACAAGATTTTTTGTACATATAGTTTAACTTTTGAACATTAATAAGCAGATTTCAAAAATTTACACAGAATTTGTATTTAAACTAAAGGGTATAAAATGTGATTTTTACGTAAAAAAATCGAAATAGGTCTGGCAACACCGTAATGTAATTTCTTGTTATTAAAAGAAAAATTTAAGAAAATTATAAATATACAATTAAAAGTGGTTTTTATTTTCTAAAATCAGTAAAAAGTTTTAAAGTAGTTTAGAAGAAATAATTAAAACATTAAATTTCTGTGGTCTTTTCATCATAAACAATTTAAAAGAAAAAGAAATATTGGTGAGCGGCAATAAAATAACATCGAGTTGATTGATATATTTGCAACATCATATCTGTTTATGAACTTTATAAAATAAAAATATACTTCTTCGGAACGAGTTAAGTGCAATCCTTGAGTGTATGACTGTTCCCATTTGGTATTTTGGTACCTAGCCTGTTAATTGTTTTAAGCCAATTGTGTTGTTTCTTTTTTGCGCCAATTAGTTTGTTTACATCTGGGTTGCAGATATACATACTTACATATACACATACATAAGTTAATCGCCTACAACAATGTCATCAAAAGTCTACAAATCGTCGCGTTTCTTCTTAAACCACGTAAGCGACATTTTTTCGAAATTGATTTTTTTGGTTTTTATGGTAGAAAATAACATTTGCCACCAGACTACATTCTCATCTTAACAAGTTTGTATGAAAAATAAATAAATCCATTTTCAAAACCTCGTAAGCGCCATACAAATGACATTTGCATGCAAAATATAATGGTTTTTATATTTCAAGTTGGAAATGTTAAAGTCTCAACCACTAAGTTTTTTGTATTTAAGATTAAAAAAAAAACCATGAAAGTTGCAGGCCAATTCGAGCATTTTTAGTAAAGTTAAAAGTTTTTTTTTTGATAAATACAAAAATAAATGTTTATTTACACACAGAAATTTGCTGTTTGCGCTAAAACCACGTAAGCGACAGATTAGGATACAATTAATTGTAAGTAACAACTTAAAACAAAAAAAAAGTTTGTATACCCTTCAGAAAGTCGCACAGCCATGTTTTGCAAAAAAAAATTATTTTGAAACCCATATTAAAGAAGTTAAGTTTTTTTCGTTTTCTGAAAAACGACTTCTTGGCGCTTACGTGGTTTAAGAATAAACGCGACGAAATGCCCTCATTGCACCAAAAATTGCACAAAAACCCAGAGGACAATTGATTGTTCGTATTATGAAAAATATTTTCATATACATACATATATCATGCTGCAAAATATCGATAGAGCAACATGAGTTCTTATTCAAAAATAAAATCCTTAAATTTGTATGTGATTATTGCTCAAGAATGCCTAAATATTGCAATGTACAGGATGAACTAAGAAGTGGATTTTCTAATCTTTTAAAAAGCTTGGAGAAAAAATTGGAGGATAAGTTTATGGAAAGTAAACGTAAACTTGATGAACAGCTGGAAAATGGTCTCAAGTTATTTGAAGAACAAATTAATGAGCTATTGAATCACAATACTGCACCAAATACTGTTGATGTTGACTATATGAAGTCTGACATTAAAAACTGTTTTGATGTTGTTAATGTGGATGATAACGCTGCCAATCGTAAAATCAATGATCTTGAAATGCAGAACAACATACTTGAAAGAAGACTAAACCTCTCGAAAGTTGTAATAATAGGGTTAACTAAGAAAATCCTAAACTTGTGGGAGCCCATTTTGAAAATATGTTCTCTTTGCAATATTAATATATCATATGCCGATATTCAACAATGCACATACTTTGCTGGTGGAAAAAAAGTTTTAGTGAATTTTAATTATGTTAAGATTCGAGATACTATAATGATAAATTATAAAAACCGAAATTTAAAGTTGAAAAATGTTATTGGTGGTACTTCACCTGACGGGTTCTGGGAAAAAGCTTATTTCATTATGTCGAAAGCTGAAGGAGAAAAATAAAATTACAAAATATTCATTTAGGAACTATGGGTCAAGATGCCTAATGATAATAATAAGATGATTACCTATGAACAATTTTTGCAACTCCTTGATGCAGAATGTACGTTGAATGACTGTTCATTCTCGCCCATGACTTCAATAGGGAACCTGGGAGACTTAAAGATTTAGTGTTATCTTTAATTTTTACCTTATCTTGTAGATTTTGGTTCATTGTGAATCCTCGTAGTTTTGATAATTTTTAGCTGTTGAAGAACTTATTTCCAAATATGTTTTTAATATTAGTACAATATTCATGGTTGTGATATTTTCTGTAACGTTATTCTTAAATTTCTTTTATAATTTTCTTATTGCTTCTTTGAATATTTTTGCGAGCGCTGCCAGATATTATTTAGAAGAAAAAAAAATTTTATTTTTTATCATATTTCTTTTGTTAAGTATACAATGGATTATTTTGCGAGTTTAGGGCCCGTTTGCAGCAATAATTCTATTTTACATAACAGTTTTTTAAATTTCAAAAGAGAATTAAAAATCGGTCATTACAACATTCAAAGTTTTAATACTTCCTCTTCTACAATCAAACTAAATGAAATCAGAAATATTCTGGAGGGTAATATTCTTGACATAGTGGGCTTAAGTGAGACTTGGCTTAAGCCTGATATTTTGTCTGAAAGAGTTAACATTCCTGGATATAGCATATGTAGAAGTGATAGACCTAGACCGACAAGAGCTGGTGGTGTTGCTTTACTATTTTCAAACAATATTAAATACAAAATCATTTTCCGATCAGAAAATTTCGGTGTGTCAGAAGCTTTACTTGCTGAAGTTTCTATACAGGGAATAAAAATTATTGTAGGTGTTATCTACCTGCCGAATGGCAACATACAGGCATTTGAAGAATCTATTGGCGATATCCCTGTAGAATATAATAATATTTGTATTATGGGCGACTTTAATATGAATATGTTTTGTAATAGAAAGTCAAATTTAATTCGACAAATGTTTTACCGATTAAAATTAGTTTATCATCATAATTCAGCACCAACTCATTATAATGTTGATAAAGATTCAACATCTCTTATAGATTATTTTTTGTTTAGTCCCTCTCTTAAGGTTCCTACATCAGGTCAGATGCAGTGCCCCGTTATTTCCCACCATTCTTTAATTTTTCTAGCTCTTGAAGCTCCAACTTCTTCCACCCAACAATATGTTTCTTATAAGGATTATCAAGCTCTTAATATGGAATCTTTGGAAGAAATGTTTCATTCATTGGACTTTAGTGGAATGTACTCAACTTCGATTGTTAACACTCAATTAGAAATTTTCATGAATAATCTTGATGCTTTACATTCCCTGGTCCCAGTTGTAAACCGTAAGGGTACAACTTCAATGCACCTGAGATTGCATATCATGTCTCGTTGCGTGATAAAACATATAAATATTATTTAATGAATAAAAATTCAGAAAATTGGTTTATTTATTGTGAACATAGAAATCGTGCAAAAAGTGTAATTAGAGCAGCTAAAAGGAGGGCTCATTCAAATGTTTTTAAGGATATAAATCCAAAGCAAATGTGGAGCTATTTAAGAGGGGATGGTTGTTTTTGAAACAGACGAACGTTTTATCTGCTAATGCTGATGATGTAAACAATTTTTTCATTTCCTGTCAGGTGAATACCACTTCTAATCCTCAAAACCAATTTGAAAGGACTTTGGAAAGTGGATTTTCATTTCGATGTGTAAATTCAGATGTGTTGTGGACAGCATTAAATAAAATAAAATCTAAATCAGGTCATGATTGTTTACCCCTAAAATTTATTAAAATAATTTGTCATTTCATATCGTCTCATTTTCTTCATTTAGTTAATACCATTTTTACGACATCTGTTTTCCCTGATTATTGGAAGAGGGGCAGAGTAGTTCCTATAAAAAAGGAAGGCCATTCTGATTCTTTTGATAATTTGCGACCGATAACTGTGTTACCACCTCTTTTGATAATTTGCGACCGATAACTGTGTTACCACCTCTTTCAAAAGTCGTTGAACATATTTTAAAAGACCAAATAAACAATCATTTAGATGAAAATTCCTTAATTCATAACTCTCAGTCGGGTTTTAGATGTGGTTATAGCACAACTGCACTTCTTATCGCTCTTACTGACTCTGTCAGGAAATTACTGGATAATGGCAAAAATGTATTTCTTCTCTTAATAGATCTTCCAAAAGCATTTGACAGAGTAATACACTCAAAACTAATTGAAAAATTATTTACACAATTTAATTTTCCATCTCAAGCTTGCAAACTTATAGGATCATATCTTAAGGGAAGATGTCAATTTGTTTCCATCGGTGATTCTTTTTCTTCCGATCTACCTATAACTAGTGGAGTCCCACAGGGTTCCGTTATTGGTCCACTGTTGTTCATGATCTATATGAATGATCTTTTTAGTTCTCTTAATGGTCTGTCTTGCCAACCATATGTTTATGCTGATGATGTTCAGTTTCTATGCTACGCTGATAAATGCTTTTTTGATGTCTTGGAAGGAGGTATAAATTTTGCAATTAATGAGGTTCTGAATCAAATAATGGATTTTCTGTGAATACAAGAAAGAGAAATATGTTAGCTTTTGGGTTTAATCCACAGAAAATTACTACTACCCTTGATGGTTCAAGAGTATATTTTGTTGATAGAATGAAATGTCTTGGAATCTTTATTGAGAGAAGCTTGAATTTCTCATCATATATTGATTATGTTTCATCAAAAATATCATTTTTATTGAGAAGACTTTATTCTCTGGATTTGTATCTTCCTTTGTTGATTAAAAAACGTGTTGCCAAAGCTTTGTGAATGCCGCATATTCTTTATTGCTTCGAGGTATTTATTGGTACTACAAGTAGCGAATTCAGAAAATTTTCAATAGAATTGTTAGATATGTGTATGGTCTAAAACTACGAACTCATATTACTCCTTATGTCATACAGTTTCTAGGATGTTCTTTTCAAAATTATGTTAATATAAGAGTTTTACTAATTTTCTACAAAACTTTTGTAAATGGCCACCCAGAGTATATTGTTAGTAATTTTCATTTCATACATTGTAACAGAAACCCAATATTAGAATATCCCCGATTTCATTTAGATATATATGATAAATCTTTTCAAATAAGAATGTCAAGGATGTGGAATGACCTGCCTAGAGAGTTAAAATTGTTTTCTGTTTCACCTCGAGATTTTATAAGAAATATTGAAAAGTATGTTATAGAGCATGATCTTCGATTGTCACATTTTTGATTACCGTTTTCTCTTTTAATTTGTACTTTGTCACTTTATTGCTGCTATGTGTATGAGTATGATCATTGAATTATCCTAATTTTTTTAATATTTTATATAATCATAATAATTTTTATTAATGTATTATATATAGTTTTTTTATATTTAGTTTACTTATTTATTATATACTTACTAATAATTTTTAACTTATATTAAAATGTTGTAGTACAATTATTTGTTAGTAGTTTTTAATAACTATATATGGCCTACAAGGCTAAGTTATATTAAATGAAGAATAAAAAAAATGTACCTATCATTTGCACAATAAAAGGAAGACTCTTAAAATTTATTTTGTCCGCTATGGCGACAAGATGTGATTTTGACGACTGTTGTCAATGCTTACAGATTGCTCCCTTTTAAATTTTTGGTTTAGATACGATCAAGGCGAATTGAATACTAGGTAAAACTGATATCCCAAATGAAAATCTTCATCTATATGTGTTTTATACCCTCTTAAATAAAATTTTAAAATAAAAATTTATTGCACTCTAAGATTATGTTCTTTTATTTTTCGCTTTTTTCGCTTTTTTCACTTTTTACTTTAAATATTATAATACATTTTGCAAAAACTAACAAAACTTTTGTGTTTTGTATAAAAAAATTTTCTTCTTTTCAGGGTTCCGTACACAAAGTGTAAAAACGTAACCCTATTGTTTTCGCTACAATATCTGTCCGTCTGTTAGCGCCTTTTATCTCTGGAACCGTAATAGCTATTGCTGCTATAGCAACAAATACTAAAACTTATAGGGTGTTCCGATAGAGAGATGTTATTCACGAATATGTGCCTATTTCGTGAACTGTAGGTGGGATACACTTGAAATTTATAAACAAAAATTAAAACCTAGTTCACTAGGTTTTATTATTATAAAAAATTAAAGGGTGTTCCGATAGTGGTGTGATTTTCATGTATAAGGCCTAAGTTTTGAATCATAATAGGTAGATGCTTGAAATTTTCACAAAAGGTGTATAGCTGTGGCCGCTATAGTAGCAAATACTAAATCTTATAGGGTGTTCCGATAGAGAGGTGTTATTTACGAATATGTGCTTTTTTCTTTAACTGTAGGAAGAATACACTAAAAATATGCAAGTAGTAATTAAAACTTAGTACGCTATATAAACAAGTCTAAAAAATAAACTTAAAAATTAAAAGGTGTTCCGATAGTGGTGTGATTTGCGTGTAGAAGGCCTAAGTTTTGAACCATAACATGTAGACTCTTGAAACTTTCACAGAAGGTGTGTAACTAGCCACTATAGCAACAAATACTAAAACTTATAGGGTGTTCCTAAAGTGACGTGTTATTTGCCTTTATGTCTTTGTTTTTTGAGCTATAGGAGGCAACCACTTAAAATTTGCAGACAGTAATTTAATCTATGTTCGCGTTATAAGCAAGTATACAATATTAAACCTAAAAATTGAAGGGTGTTCCGATAGTGACGTGATTTGCATGTATGTATATGACCTAAGTTTTGAACGATAATAGGTAGAATCTTGAAGTTTTGACAGGAGGTGTATTACTATGGCCACTATAACAAATAGTAAAAATTAAAGGGTGTGCCGACAGTGACGTGATTTGCATAAGCATTGACTAATTTTTTAACCATAAAAGATAGACTCTTGAAATTTTCACAAAAGGTGTATTAATATGACCCCTATAAAAACAATAAAAATGTAAAGGGTTTTCCGATAGTGACGTCTTTTGCATGTATAACGACATATTTTTTGAACCGTAATAAGTAGACTCTTCCAATTTGTATAGAAGATGTGTTGCCATGGCCGTTATGCCAATTACTTAAAAATAAAGGGTGTTCTGACATGTTTTTCACGTATAGTAACTTATTTTTTTAATAGTATTAGGTAGACTCTTGATATATTCATAGAAAGAGAATTGCTATAGCCACCATAGCAAATAACAAAATTAACGGGTGTTCCGACAGAGACATGTTTTGTACGTAAATAACCTTATTTTTTGAACCGTAATAGGTAGACTCTTTAAATGTTTACGGTAGATGTTGTACTTCGGCCGCTGCAACAATTACTAATATCTAAAGAGTGTTCTTCCATCAGTGACATGTTTTTCTCGTATATTACCTTATTTTTTGAACCGCAATAGGTAGGCGCATGTATATTTTTATAGATAGTGTATTACCATTACTATAACAAAAATTGCTAAAATTTAAAGGGTGTTCCAAAAGTGATGCAATTATGACTTTAATTTAAAATTAAAGGGTAACTCATAATCCATGAAAAAATTAAC
Organism: Phasia obesa; assembly: GCA_949628195.1. Lineage (NCBI taxonomy): Eukaryota > Metazoa > Arthropoda > Insecta > Diptera > Tachinidae > Phasia > Phasia obesa. The sequence goes on along the minus strand of OX451218.1, from coordinate 30,121,913 downwards.
AATTTGAATTTTTAAAATTGTACTAAACATAGTACGGAACCCTACGTATGTGAGTCTAACTCGCACTTGACTAATTTATTTTATTTTCTTGCGATTGCGATTACTTAGTATTCAATTTGCCTTGGATATAATGTTAGTTTGGCTGTTTTGTATTCTCTTTTTTATAAAATTACTAAATCACCGGTACGCTTCGCTACACCTATCAAAAAAAAACAATAAACACATCGAAGAAAAGTATGGCCAACCTTTAACTCGAAAACACTCACTATTCTTACGACAAAACTGTTTCAGTTTATAAGCAAGGTACTACGCCCACTGTTGCCATCCAATCTGTGTTTTGACTATGCGTATTAACAAGGTAATAATATTTTACTTTGTATGGGAGGTACCACTCCTACTATCCTAATCCAGTCTGTATTTTGCTAGATTATGGACATTAGTATGAAGGTTACTTCTGCAAATTTTCAAGACTCTACATGTTGCAGTTCTCTAGGTACACAATATAATAATTTTTCACTTTGAATGGGAGCTAGACAGTGCACATTAGTAAAAGGGTTACTTGTGCAAAGTTTTAAGACTCTATCTATTGCTGATCTCCAGATCACTTTGTATAGGAGGTACCACGCACACTATTCCAATCCAGTCTGTGTTTTGCTAAACTATACTTATTAATAAAGGGGTTACTGGTGCAAAATTTCAAAGATCTACCTATTATAGTTCTCTAGCTACCTAAAAAGTGGACGTAGAAATGGGAGTGGTTAATTTTTATTTCCATAAAAACCTAAGTTGGGTTATGATATAAGGATTTAAAAAAAATATTGTCCAAATCGATGCGATTACCAACGAACGACATTTGATTTTATTTATATGGATATAAGATTATTTACTGAAATGATAATAAAAATTAATTTGACGTTGCAGCTTCCAATCTTCTTCTAGCTTCTTTATATGCCATCATAATGTCATCCAAAGTCATGCCGCTTGTTCGATTTGAACAAGGATTTAATAACTCACAACTACGCTGTGTCAAAATTTGGCAAGTAAAACTTACTTGACCATAATTCCGCATGCGAACACCGTAACGACTAAAAAATGTAGAAACGCCTTCTTCACCTTCATTAGCTTGTTCGCAAATAAAACGTTCATAATTAAATTTTCGGCGTCCACCAATAAAGTAACGGTTAATAGATTCCAGAAGTGTTTCAACCGGTCGAGTACATTGTAGTATAACAGTATGATGACAAGGCTGCAAAAGCTTTAGAGAGTAGTGAGAATAGCCCTCTATGCGTTCTCGATCCCACGAATCAATTGATATTATTTCGAAAAGTAAACGTAAATGCTGAGATGGATTAAATTGTTCTTCACAAAGTACAGTAATTTGCCAAGTTAAACCAATGTGAAGACATATGTTAGCAGTCGATCCGGACGTACTATGTGATGTGGCGTCTAAAAGACCCTCTTCAAGAATTGTATTCTCCGGGAGTTTTATATGATATCGGACATGTACATTGTCATACTCAAAGCCAGAAACATTATTTATAGTGAAAATCAATGCACATCTTTGAGTTCTTTTTGGAGGCATAGAAAATTTTCTCGCAATGTCATCTTCTATGCGCCAATGTGTGGGCAACTCCGGAAGGTATAAAAATTGTTCTTGATCATTTGCAGTTGATAAGGCTTTAAGGGAAACATCTTCAATCCCATAGCTGTACATATGACGGTAATCACTATCAATCTCTATAATATACGGCTGATTTTGTGAATCTGTAAAGTCGGGATATATATAAAGCAAACGTTCTCGGCTAAACCAACGCAAAACAACCAATTGAGTATCAGCACTAAGAGCTGCATAAACAAACATCTCTTCAAAAGGCTCCTCTACATAATGTTTCAATTTTCTTTTCATATTCTTATCTAAATTATCTGAACACACGAAATTATCATCGTGTACGTAAGTGAATATCAAATTACACTTGTCATTTGTTGCTTCAACTTCCGTTTTATCCTGTTTACGTTGACGCCTCTTTTTTGCTTGCTTTTTATCCCGAACCTTTTCTTTTAACATTTCATTGTACTTTCTTTGCTGGTCATTGGTGCAATTTTTCAAATCACTATACAATTCACATTCGGTTGGACTTAAAATTTTTTGTTGCCATTTGATAAGCACAACTCTTTCGTCATCCGTTCGCGAACTTTCGTCTTTTCCTTCCGATATGGCTGATTCATTGTTAATGTACTCGGGAACAGTGTATTTTGGCAATGTTAATAGTGTATTTATTGAACGAAAAATTATTTTAAACTGTAAGTTATTGATATTGTCTTTAACGAAATAAATACCGGAATGTTTTGGCAAAGAATTGAACATTTTGTTTTAATTCTACGCTTTTTGATAAATTCTGATTTGTTTTATTACGACATAAACAAAACTGTAACCATAGTAACGGTTTTGTACATAAGGTACTTTATGGTTTTATAGATGTTACGAATGACCTCTGGTGGCTACAATTTAAATATTTAAAAGATTGCCATAATTTACAATACAACTCTGAAACGCGGAAATATGAATAACTTTTTAAATGAACCTTGCCGCGCTAATTTAATCTCTTGTATTGGTAAATTAATTACACTGGTCAATAAAAAAAAACAAAAATTGTTTGTTTCCTGTGATTTTTTTTTTTTTTTTTTTTTGTTTCTATCTCAAATTGACGAATATTTTTTAAATACGACAAACATTTTTCTTGAACAGCTTTTGTTTTTGATTTATAGCTAACTAACCTCATTTATTATCTTTAAATAGATTTTTAATTTTTATTGGACATAATAATATATTTTGTTGTTGTTTTAGATATGGCTTCGCCAAGAAGAAGCAATAATGTTCGTAACATCCATGATTTGGCGAGAACCTCAAAAGCATCATGACGACGGATACTTCTGCTTTGTGAAAATAAACGAATATAACCGTGGAATTCGAAGGAAATCGCTAAAAATTGGTACCAAAAATGTTATAAAAGTGCCTTTAGTTAGCCACCACTTCATACTAAAATCGACATGATGAAACAGTTAGTGAAGCCGTTTGACAAAAGTGGCGAATGTTTAAGTTTTTTTTTCACGCAAGTTTCCTGGATTAAGTAGAGAAAAATTGAAGGCTGGTATTTTTTATAGGCAACTCGTGAAAGATCCTAATTTTGTTAAACCAATGACTGAACTCGAATCCAGTCATTGTTTAGGTTATGAGTAAATTCCTAGGCAACAAGAAATCTGACTACCATGTCGAGCTTGTTCAGTGCATGCAAGAGCACATAGCATTTAAACCGATGTCCACAAAATTTGTTCGATTTTAGTGAGGAGCAGAGTGCAAGATTTGATGAGAAGCTTAGGTCAATGGAAGAGCGTTATCAGGGAAGGTGGGACTCAGATATAATGGCAGATTATTGCTGTAGTTTGCAACGAGATCTACCTAAAATCGCTTATTCAAGGAAATCCTGTTAAATATCATTTGATAGTGTTCAATGGAAATTTTGTTGTTATTTCTTACCAAATAATAAAACTGAATATTTCAAAAAGTAAAGCTGTTAGCAATCACGAAGTATTTTTTATAGGCAGACCCATAGAAATATCCAATAACAGAAAAAAAATTAAATTTTGTTGACCAGTGTTATGACCTGTTTCCATAGGGAAATTTTTTTGTGCAAGTCTTAATTTTTGAGTCCAAATTTACTTTTCTTTCTTGTTCTATGAAAAACACTGTTTATTGTGAGCATCATAAAAGCACGATTATTTTTTCTATCATTCTGGGCAAAAGTATTAAAATTTAAGCATATACATATTTACTTGTTGTTGTAATAGCTCTGATGATATCGATAGGGTTATCTGAGAAAAAAACTTTCGTTTGGTACAGCTGTTGCTGAGCTAACAATCTTTAGCCGAGTGTATCTGGGGTCGTTCCGGAACATATGTATGTCTCTTTATCGTGCTTAAGTAACATCCTTTAGATGTTCACTCAAAGAATTACTCATCTTTATTAAAGAAATTTAAAAATTAGTGATAAAAAATTTCATAAGTTAGGTACAATGTTTCGCATTTTTATTTATTTCATCATATAATACGCAAAGCCTCACGGCCAATATTGTTTTTAGTTAAAAAAATAACGGTCTCTGTAATTCTTTGCTGTTCGTATGTTTTTAGTACGACTAAATTCCAATGATGCAAAGTAGCTAAATCAAAATGTGACAAGACAGAGTGTACAAACCTTTATAGTGTATAAAATAGTTTCCAATATTCCGCCTACATACGATTTATTCATATAAAAGCAAAAGCTAGAAATTTTTTACTGCGATTGTTACCGATTCTTAGGCTTACAAAAGCAAATATTTTTCAGATATTCCAAGCATTCAGAATTATGCACTTTTTACACTTACATAATTGCATTTGAAAAATAACATCTTAAAATTTTAAAATCCTTAGGCCCATTATTATAACTTGCCTTTAGCTAAAGTTAGGATTTTGTTAAGCGATAAGTAGATTTTCGTTATAATAATGAGGATAATGCTCATTGCTATAACTTGTCCTTATGGTACCTGATAGTTAAAAGTGGTTTTTAGCTTATTTTTAATAACGAAAAACTATTTAATGCTCCAACAAAATCCTAACTTTAGCTAAAGGCAAGTTATAATAATGGGCCTTATAGGTATAAATTTTTATTTCTATACACAAAATCGTACAAAATGCATTACAATGTTTTAAGCAAACAAAATAATAGTTTCTTCTTAAACTAATGACTCTTTAAATTAAACGAAATGTATCAAGTCCAAAATAGTATGGATACTGCCATTACCAAACACGAAACCGCCACATATGGAGATTTGCGCTCTCCTATTCTAGCCAATTTCCAAAAAACACCAAGCAAACTACGGCACACATAATTAAAAGACAATATTATACACATAAGAAAATATGTATAAGTTCATACAAACCCAGTTTTGTTTCGGTCCATTATACTAGGAAATAATGAACGCAAGTAAGCACAAGTACAAATCATTAACAATATGACTGATAACAGACTTTGAAAATTGAAAAGAGCACTCTGTAAAATCGAATATATATTAATTTTTTTTTATGTTAACAATATTAAATATGTTTACCATTTTTTATAATAATTTACTTCAAATAAGAATGAAACAACATTTAAAAATAGTTTTATTAAAAGTTTTAAAGCTAAGTGACGTGCCAAGTTGTTTGGTTGTCAAACAAATAATTCACAATAGATTCAGCTGTTAAGATTAAATGAACTTGGATGCCAGATTAACGATATTATCAGAATAAAAAAATCGTTTTTGACTCTACTACTATAAAAATAATGCTCTTACACAAAGAAAATGGAATCGAAAAGCAAGATTGTTTTGTTATAATCATTTTGAAATAAATCTCGTTTAAGGCGGCACTACCACATTTCTTTCACTGTTTTTTATACACTTTTGCTATGTGTAAGGGGTAGGATTAAAATAACGAAAATGACGCGAGAGGTGCTTGCAAACCCTAAACTGATTTACGACTCATAGTGATATCTTTCATTACCCAATGACCCATATCATGTAGTTTTGATAACAATGCTGGTAAGAAGATTGCGAAAGGGTACACATATGTGGACGTAAAAGAAAATTTGAAATAAAATTGGAAACTACTTTCACAAGTAGTACCTCTTTTACAATAGGACAGAAAATGGGCAGACAGACGAGATTTGTATCGATAGTAATGCAACACACACTCTACCTCTTCAACCCCTTGCCTACAAATTTCGTCTGTCTACCCATTTTCTGTCCTATTGTAAAAGAGATAATAGGAAGGTAGATTTATATTATCTGATAATAGCGACTCTACAACAATAAAAAACAAGATAGATTTCTAATATTTCTTTCTGGTTTAAAATGTCAAAAATTACCTCCTTGAATTTGTTACTTGTATTATTGCTTTTTCGATTCCTGATCTATTGTAAAAGAGATAATAGGAAGGTAGATTTATATTATCTGATAATAGCGACTCTACAACAATAAAAAACAAGATGGATTTCTAATATTTCTTTCTGGTTTAAAATGTTAAAAATTACCTCCTTGAATTTGTTACTTGTATTATTGCTTTTTCGATTCCTGACTAAAATAATTTGTAAACAAATCCTAGTACATTTTTAAATAATAAACAGCTTTAGATACGCCAAACTGCAGAATTTTCTGTAAAATAAAGTTTCCTAGAAAAAAAAACATATATTTCAATTAAATATTTTAACCTAAATTTAAGCTCATAATTAAATATTTAAAGACATTTTTTCACTATTATTTGTATGTTAAAAATAACATTAATTTCTTAAAATACTGAACCGATTACTTTTAAGCGGTTGTTTTTTATAAATATTTTAAGCATCACAAACAACATGACAGCACGTGTGCAAACGTTTTTCCTACGAAAAACGTAAATAGAATTTTATATTTTATCGGTAAAATACTGTAGTAGAAATGTTTAATTTCAAACCCTTAAATATAAAAAAATATCCGAAGACTGGGCAGGTAGTGACACCCGACACAGAATATTGGAAGAAGCTGAGTGTAAGTGCTATCGAAAGGAAATGAAAACGAATTTCTTAACATTACTTTTAACAGGTTCCTACCCTGGTGAAAGAGTTTGGTGCTATTGACTACGTCGACTTTAATCCTATAGAGCCCCATTATTTTGCAGTTACTTGTTCCGTAAGAGTCCAGATTTACAATCCAATTACGAAGCTGGTGGTAAAGAACTTGTCACGTTTTCAAGAGACTGCATACGGCGGTACATTTCGTCAAGATGGTCGTTTGTTGGTTGCTGGAGATGAACAGGGTCTGGTTAAATTGTTCGATACATCTAGTAAAAATATTTTGAGATTATTCAAAGGTCACGAGGCTGCTGTACATCGAGTAAATTTTACATCGGACTTGTTGCATATCGCTAGTTTTTCAGATGACAAAACTGTTAAGTTGTGGGATGTTGCTAGTGAAAAGGCCATACATACTTTCGCACACCATCATGATTATGTACGGGCAGGAACAGTTAACCCAGTGTCAGCTAATATAATCGTCTCTGGAGGCTACGATGGTAAAATAATTTTGTACGACACAAGAACAAATGAAGTTGCAGCTACTGCAGATCATGAAAGTCCAGTGGAATCTTTGATGTTCTTACCAACCGGCGGTATTTTTATTAGTGCTGGTGGCACCGAAATACGTGTATGGGATGCGTTTGGCGGATGTCGTTTGCTTACGAAACTATCTCAACATCACAAGACTGTCACTTGTCTACGTCTGGGTTCAAATGGAAAACGTATTCTATCTGGCGGTTTAGATCGTCATGTTAAAATATACGATGTGGCCTCTTATCAAACAGTGCATACACTTGATTTTCCAAATGCTGTTCTTAGTTTGGGAGTAGCTCCCAACGATCAAACAGTCGTAGCTGGTATGGTAGATGGTTTAGTGTCTATACAAAATATGGAAGTATCGCGTCATAAGAAACTGGTTCGACCACGAAAAATAACAAGCATTTTTACTCAAAAAGCAGAAGTCGAAGTAGACCATGAAATAAAATATGAAGCAAGACAACGGCTAGAAAAATACGATTCATATTTAAAACAATATGAATATGGAAAATGTTTGGACTCTGTATTGCAACCTAAACTGATAAATCAATCACCCGAAGTGACCGTGAGCGTTATGCAGGAACTTATACATCGTAAAGGTCTTCATCGCGCTTTGGCTGGTCGTAATGGTCCATCCCTAGGCATTATTATACGTTTTATTTGTCGCTACATTGGAGAGCATCGTTTTATGCGTGTTCTTATTGATGTCGGTATGACGCTATTGGATGTATACGAAGAAAAAATTCATCAACTGCCCAGCACTGTAGGTCAAAAGTTTTTAAATCTTTCGAAGGTTTTGAAACGAGAGGTTGCGTTGACTTATGATTTATTAGAATTAGAAGGTTCTTTGGAACTGCTAATGGCAGCTTCAGATATTGCGGATAAAAACGACAATATGGTACATTTTATTAAAGACATCAATACCGCATCAACGCTTAAACCATCCATTATGGCAAAGGAATCATCAGTAGTTACGGTTTAGCAGAGTAAGGAAGTAGATTTGAAATATTTAAAGTAACTCGCATTTTAGCAAATTTTGCATTAAAGTTGTAAGTCTTATTAAAATATGAATATAAGAAAAGTTTAAAATAAGGGCTGTACATATGTAATTAGGTAAGCACGAATTAAAAAAAATAAAACAAACAAAAAAAAAACGTTTACATCAGACATAATACCGATACAAAAATCTAGCATGTGCATTATTTCCTAATCAATCTTAACTTTTAGTGAGTATTTTAAAAAGCTTTCTGGGATAGTATATAATTACACATAGTTAAATTATTCACAATGTTACCATCTTTCAGAAACTGTTCCAGACAATTAGAATTAAGAATAATGAGAAAACTTGTTTTTTGACTGGTCTCTCACTAGTTAAAATGTGAAAATACATACATATATTGCGTCACAAGAGATTGTCTAATAACTCATTCATTTGTGCAAGTTTCTGATAACAAGACCATATACCTACAATGATATCCAACAATATTTATCTAGGGATTGTTGATTGATTTTTAAATTACTCTACCAACTGAAGTTTCTAGTCGCTGATAGATTTATTTCGCACGAAAATATTCATATAGTCATCACTAATTATCCGAGAACTTCCAAGCCTTACCGAGAAATTCCCAAAATCAGTTTATATGTACAAATGTATATCCAAATAAGTTTTGTGTGGTATAATGATTTTAAGACATTTGATGAACTTTTATATTTATAACTATATGCATTTTATTTGAATTATTTTTGAATTACGAAATTAATTATTTAGGCTTAAGTTCTTAATTATAATGAGATAAAGAAAAATTAGATACTAGCAAAGCAGAATACATAGAATACAATACATACATTAAAACAAAAGTGAATAATAAAAGCAATTGGAAAATTAAAAGTTATAAATATAAAAATAAATTAATTATTTAGGCTTAAGTTCTTAATTATAAAGAGATAAAGAAAAATTAGATACCAGCAAAGCAGAATGCATTTTCTAGACAGCTACGTCCGTCATCAGTACTCTTCGGATCTAGCTACCCGGTAGTTTCAATTGTTATTAATTTTCTATTTAAACAAACTTGTCAAAGAAATAGAATATGAGAAATTTTACATTATATTTCATAGGATAGAGCTTTTTTAAAATTAAGAACTTAAGCCTAAATAATTAATTTATTAATTCAAAAATAGTTCAAATAAAATTCATATAATTTCACAGAGCGGGCACGGCTTTTATATAAAAAGATATAATATAAAAAGAAATAGTGTTTAAAAGTGTAAAACAATTTCAAAAAAGCTCTATCTCTTATGAAATATAATGTAAAATTAAAATTTCTCATATTCTATTTATTTGATAAGTTTGATAACGGACGTATGTAGCTGTCTAGAAAATGCATTCTGCTTTGCTGGTATCTAATTTTTCTTTATCTCTTTATAATTAAGAACTTAAGCCTAAATAATTAATTTATTTTTGTTAGAAAATAAATGAATGGGCTGTACACTTTAAATAATAAATGCGTGCTTTATTTAGCAGAATTCAAGTTAAGACTAAAAAATAAAAATCAGTTACAAGAGTAATTCAAAAGTACACATGAATAAACAATAAACGATAAATGTCATAATAGACAATACATAAATAGTGATGCCATCCATTAGAAACTTCGCTCGTTCCAACACCTCCCCTCGAAGTTGATAGAATTGTCATCACTGACCATCGACATTGGTCATACCCAAGGCGGCAATACATTTCAAATGTTTTTCGGCAGTCAGTCCCTTCGTTAATACATCTGCGGGCATCTCTTCGGTTGGCACATATTCAAGGCAAATATCTCCATGTTGTTGTTTCTGCTTTATGAAATGGTGTCTCACATCAATATGTTTTGTGCGGGGGTGAAAACCGAAACTGGCCGCTAACTTTTGTGCGCTCTGGCTTTCATTATACATATGGATCGTTTCACATTTTAGGCCGATTTCACATAATAGTTGTTTCAAATATAAAGCCTCCTTAGTTGCTTCGGATATGGCTAAGTATTCGGATTCCGTACTAGACAGGGAAACTGTTCGTTGCTTTCGGGCTTCCCAACTTACAGCTGCACCAGCCAATATAAATGCATAACCAGAATATGATCGGCGATCAGTCATATTCGCAGCCCAGTCTGCGTCTACTACACCGTAAAGTTGCGTGTCGTCTTGTTGGTATAAAAGACCATAGTTCAATGTACCCTTCAAATATCTCAAAACACGTTTGGCAGCTTGCCAATGAATCTCATCAAAATTTGTGTTGAACTGGCTTAAAAAATTCACAGCATAAGCTATATCAGGGCGGGTGTTCACAGCCAAATACATTAAAGCACCAATTAAATTCTGATACGGATACTTCTTCATTAAGTTTTCATTTGCTTCTTTTGGCTTTTCAAGTTTGCAATTAGACTCAATCGGAGCCCTGACAGGTTTACAATTATTCATATTGTATCTATTTAAAATACTTTCCGCATATTTACGCTGGCTTAAATGTATAGTGTGTTCATTTATATTCTGATTGAATTCTATACCAAGACATTGTTTGACACGTCCAAGATCTTTCATTTCAAAAGATTCAGCTAGGGAGCTCTTCACTTTATTCAACCAGAATTTGCTATTTGAGGCAATCAACAAATCGTCGACGTATACAGTAACTATGATGATTTTTTCATCATCTTTTAAAATAAATAAACATGGGTCCTCTTCAGATGCTTTAAGGTGGAGTTCGCGTAGTTTGGAAGTAAGTTTTTCATACCATTTCAAACCAGATTGGCGGAGACCATAAAGAGCTTTTTGTATCTTACATACTGGGTACTTACATTTTCCATACGCCTGAAGCCACTTCTTCGCTGTGTTCTTTGCTTGGATTTTTCCATACACGAACCGATCATTCTTCCAGCATTTGACTTCTCTAAAATATCAATTAATTTTTCAGGTATCTCCATAAAAACTTCTCCATCCAATTCGCCATTTAAGTAAGCAGTAACTACATCCATTTGGTGGATTTCAAGGTCAAATTTAGCAGATAATGCAGACAGCAATCTTACAGACGTCGATCGTACAACTGGAGAGTACGTATTGTTGAAATCCTCCCCTGGACGTTGTGAGCAGCCCTTGGCTACTAGTCGCACTTTTTTCTTATTGTTCTCCTTCGTTCGAAATACAAAACGATTACCAATTACCTTTCTGTTTTTTGGACGTTCAACAATTTCCCATGTGTTGTTTAACAATTGTTCACGGATTCATCTTCGACAACTTTTATCCACGATTCATCACCACCTTGCAACACTTCAGCTATCGTCATTGGATTTTCACAAACTAAATTGCAATCTTCGAAACCTTCAAATTCCGAATCGTCATCACTTTGGGCATCATTCATTGGTGCTGATGGTGGGCTTTCGTGCTGGGGCTCTCTTCCCTTATCGATTACATTTGGTAAATCGTCTTCAATAATACTCTCGTATTCATTTTTAAAATACATTTGACTTAATATTTTTACGTCCCGACTAGTTATTATTTTACGTCTCCTTGGCGACCATAAGCGATAGGCTTTGGCTTCATTTGAGTAGCCCAACAGCACACATTCTTCCGATTTAGATTTAAATTTACTTTTTGGGTTACCTTTACTTAAAACATATGCTTTAGAACCAAATATGTTAATGTGTTTGAGTGAGAGTGATTTTCCCGTCCATACTTTATAAGGTATCTCACCATCTAACGATTTTGTAGGGCAACGGTTTCTGATGTAACAGGCAGTATTTATTGCCTCAGCCCAAAAAATAGGTGGTGCCCCTGCATGCTTCAACATACACCGGGCCATCTCAACAAGCGTTCTATTTTTACGCTCTGCCACACCGTTTTGTTGAGGTGTGTGGGGAGCACTTAAACGTCTTCGGATACCGCATTGCTCTAAATATTTATCAAATTCATTGTTGCAATATTCACGGCCATTATCTGATTGTAACATTTTTATTTTCCTACCAGTAAATGTTTCAGCAGCGCTTTTAAATTTCTTAAATGCATTTAAAACATCAGATTTCCTTTGGAGCGCAAAAATTTCACAGTATCTGGAGTAATCATCCGTAAATGTCACAAAATATCTTGAATCAGAATGAGATGCAACCTTCATCGGTCCACAAACATCACTATGGACGATTTCCAATAAATCTTTAGTACGTTGGCCACCTGTTTTTGGAAAAGGTTCACTAACTTGCTTTTCGCTTAAACAAATCTCACAAATGGACATTTTTTCATTTTGGCCAATTTTCATACCGTGTACTAAATTTTCTTTTGCCAAACTTTTCAAATCACGTTCGTTTAAATGTCCCATTTTATAATGCCACAAGTCTATGTTGTTTTTTACACTTATATTTCCAGCGAAATCTGTAGAATTTTGTAAATAATATAAATTACCAATACGGTTAGCCGTGTACAAAATTTTTCCATTTTCTCTTATGTGTGCTTTTTCTTTTACGTAACTTACACCATGAAATCGTTTCATGAAATTTCTTCTGTTCTCTTTTGAACTTTCTTGTTTTTCCTTGCCTCTCTACACCTCTTGCCTTCACAAAACCGGTTTCATGCAACTGATTTCATGAAAAATGTCATCGTGTAATTTAGCTATTTGTAAAAACAAACGTCATAACCTTTGTCAGTTATTTTGGAAATCGAAAGTAAATTCGCTCTCAAATCTTCAACATAGAAAACTTCTTGCATATTAACCCGCTCTTCGCGGTCTTTTTCTCTTAAACACAATTTTATATTTCCAACACCTTTTATTTTTGTTGTATTATCGTTTAACGTCTTTTCCAATCCTTGGAAATTACAAAATTTGCTTCTGTCTGCGCTCATGTGAGCAGTGCTGCGGCTGTCTAGGCACCAATAATCATTTTCACGTGAACAGATCATCGTTGTTGTTTCAATTGTATTATGTATTGCTCTCTCTCCCGCGTAGCATGAATTCGTTTGCTTTGTCTGTTTTACTTTGCAGTTTCTAGCGAAATGCCCAACTTTGCCACAATTGAAACATGTTAACTTCTTTCTTTCGTTTCTTTATGTGTTTGTATATTCACCGTTGGCTTTATTCTGCTTTTTCTGCTTCACAAACATCGCGTTTTGTTCTGCTCTATCCTCCTTTGCTTTTCGTGCCTAGTCTTCCTCCAAGATTTTGACACGCAATATACTGGGATTGGGTAATTCATCTCGCGTCTCCAAAGCACAACGAAAAGTTTCATATGATTCCGGCAGGCTGTACAACAATAAGATAGCCAGTAAATCATCCCCAACAACAACATTTATTTCTTTCAGCTTAGAAACAGCGTCAAAGAAATCATTTAAGTGGTCACTAACATTTTCACCATCTTTCATACGTGCCAGTGCTACTCTTTTCAAAAGGGTTGCTTTTCTGGCCGGTCCCTTGGATTGGAACGTTGATTCTAATTTCTTCCACATTTCGAACGATGTGTTACATTCTGATATGAGTCCTAACTCAGATGGTGAAACTTATAACAATATGTCGGCACTTGCTTTTTGGTCAAGTTCTTGCCATTTCAAACGATTATTAACATCATTTTCCGGTGGTATCTTTATTGTTCCATTCACATAAGCCCACAGGTCATTCTTAATTAAAATTGCCTTCATTAAAAGTTTTCACGAGTCATAGTTCTCGGCATTTAGTGGCTGTATACGAACGCCAGTAAACGACATTTTCAATTTCTTTTTGTAATTACTTTTTCACGTAAAATATTTTATTTTAATACGAATTCTTTTAATTTAAAAAAGTTTTCCTTTTTTCACACGATTATTTCATGGAAGGCACTGTTTGGGTCTGGGCCCATAACCTGTTATAAAATAAATGAATGGGCTGTACACTTTAAATAATAAATGCGTGATTTATTTAGCAGAATTCAAGTTAAGACTAAAAAATAAAAATCAGTTACAAGAGTAATTCAAAAGTACACATGAATAAACAATAAACGATAAATGTCATAATAGACAATACATAAATAGTGATGCCATCCATTAGAAACTTCGCTCGTTCCAACAATTTTTATATTTATAACTTTTAATTTTCAAATTGTTTTTATTATTCACTTTTGTTTTAATGTTGCTTTTGTTAAGTAGTAAATTTATTAAATATAAATAGCCCAATGGGTCATTGGAAGAATAATAAATTAATAAAAAAAATAAGATTATTTCATCACGTCTAGTTTCTTTGGGATAGCTACAGCTGTATGTGGAATCAGCGATACAACCTTACTCGGAAAATTTACCAATGCAGGGACCACCGGCGAAGACTCGAAGAACCCAAATTTTGGACGCAGTATTTCTGATGGACCTCATTTTATAACTCTAGAACTAGTGAGAAATTACCAAATACAAAAAAAATCTATGTATCGGTCTTGCCAACCCAAATTTAAATAATTTTTTTTCTCACAGCCTTTGGTCGATGCAAAAATGTTCTTTTGCCTAGAGGTGGCAAAAGATTACATACATATCAATACCTTAATATAACTAACGTTTTTCCTACTTTACAGAAGAGGGAAAAATCTTGATAAAAATTGTAGTTTTGTAGTCGCGAAATATTTTTTAACGCAATTTTTTATTAAATTCTCCTAGCGTTTTAATGCTGTATTAATTTTTTTTATTTTATATTTTTTATTAGATCATCTATCCAAATATGCAAACATACTCGATTTAAAAAAACGAGTTAGGGCCTTTCTATATTAAGGTAACGATATATACCTTTTACATATTCACCTTGCTAAGAACTCAGACCATGAAGTTGCTTGGACCGAATGTCAGTTTTTGTGCATATTTTTTCGAATATTTCTCCCTTAGTAAACTTGTATTTTTTTGGGAGTATTTTGGATTTTAAGAAGTAGAACCGCTAACGGTTTAACCAACGTTTTGTAAAATACTTATCTCTCGTTATAATTGCAAAGAAGACACAACGCCAATTTTAAAGACCAAAAAAAATTATTTATTTTATAAAACCAACCAAACGAAATGTTTCGATTTTTTTCAAGTCAGACTTTTCGTAAGGAATTGGTTAAGGCTTTTCGGTAGTTCGTTTAAAATCAGTCTGGTCTTAACGACATACGACGACATTAAGACATACATACATATATAAAAGTTTGATTTATACGTAAGTAAATAAAATCCAAAATTGTATTAAATAAAAAGGAATTATATATGTACATATATATAAATTAACAAATACATGCAAGATGGACAATTGAGTTGATTATGGTAAAGTATTGAATACCAAATCGTTAACGAAAGAGAAGACGTTACCTAATCATTATATTCACTTAACTTTTAGAGAACGAAGTTCTAGCTTATATGGAGGTACTGACAGAAAACATGTCGTTGCCATTTGGTTACTACCAAGACGAATTCATACCAGGTGGAGTCGAATCGAACAACTGTTCGTATTTATGTAATTTAAAAGCTTAAATTTATAAAGATCAATCTCCAATAATTCATTTTGTTCAAGATTAAAATGGCTTAAGTTCAGTTTTCAAAGTTATTATGGTTGGTCACCTGTACAAGCTATAATATAATAACCATTCTTCAAAAGATCCCTTACGTTGTGGGTTTTGCACTCATTAAGAGTCTGTAGATATACAGGGACCCTGTAGATATATGTAGGTAGGACACCTAAATAAATATGCTGTACATATAAACTAAATCTAACGAACCTAAAGCCGAAAGCAGCTATCAGCACGTCATGAATTGAGAGGGCTGCACATGGCCCTAGCAGCAGCATCAAATCCAGCTGAGCATATTATTTTATTGTCATAAGGTTCTGCCGAATATCGAATTGCCGCCTACGAGAACTGATTTAAATTTAGTTGAAAAGTTGTACATAAAAAACATAAACATTACAAGTTAAATAAAGGATTGAATATAATATAGCAATTAGTTCACAATGCATTGAGTAATATTTTTTTTATTTCATATTTATTTATTGTATCTCAATATGTTTGAACTAACAATAATTACTCATATCTTAAGTCTAAAATAAAATATACTTTTTAAGTCCAGCCAGCGCAAGACTAAAAAAATGTATGTTGCACGATTGATGAAATTATTTACGGGTCATCCCTCTATTGTACGGCCAAGAAAAGCAGTATCTCTTCTTTTTAGTCTAATGTAACCAGGAGCATTAAGAATGTTACGCGCCAGTGGATTTCGATGAGTTTCAAGCTTTTTCAAATACGTTACCGCATGTTTCGCTATTTCTGATTTAACTGTTGGCACGTTTAGATCTTTGTGAATATTAGAGTTTTTGATATACCAGGGAGCAACTGTGATCATTCGAAGAATCTTATTTTGACGCCTTTGAGTTTTTTCAACATTGCTAGCTGAGGCAGTGCCCCATAATTGAATCCCATAGCACCAAATTGGTTTAAGTATCGACTTGTAGAGTAGTAATTTGCAATCTAAGCTGAGGATAGAGTATCTGCCAATAAGCCAGTTTAGTTGGACTGCTTTTAGCTTCATTTGTGTCAACTTGGATTCTATGTGGCTTTTCCAAGTAAGGCGCCGGTCAAGATGTATACCGAGGTATTTGACGTCTGAAAGCTGGGGTATCATTTGATTATTTATGCGAATAGGAGGGCATGAGTCCCTACGCAGTGTGAAAGTTATATGAGTGCATTTCTGTTCATTCACCTTAATTCTCCATTTCTTCAACCATTTTTCCAATTTGAGTACGTGATCTTGTAAATCTTGTGATTCTACTTGCCCGCTTTCATTAATACTTAAAAAAGCTGTGTCATTAGCAAATGTTGATGTGTGCACTTGATTGCTAATTGGCATATCGGATGTGTACAGCAAGTATAAAATGGGTCCCAAAATACTACCCTGTGGAACTCCGGCTTTAATAAGCTGAGGCGAGCTTAAGAAATCTCCTTCTTTTAGTATGAACTTTCGATCAGTTAAATAATTTTTTATGAGCTTATAGAAGTTTTTGGGCAAATTCAGCTTTAATTTGTATATAAGGCCTTCGTGTCATACCTTGTCAAATGCTTGAGAAACATCGATAAAAAGTGCAGAACAGTATTTTTTTTCTTCAAAGGTCTTTTTAATTACATTTACTAATCTGTGTGTTTGTTGGATCGTCTATGTTGTTACCTGAAGCCAAATTGATGGTTCGGAATACATCCTTTGGCGCTCAGAATTGGGTTCAACTTAATTATTAATATTTTTTCAAACAGCTTTGATATATTTGATAATAGGCTTATAGGTCTGTATGATTCAACCTTGGTGTTGTCTTTTCCAGGCTTAGGTATCATAGTAATCAAAGAAATTTTCCACTTTGTAGGAAAGTACTCGAGACGTAAAATGGCATTAAAAACAAAAATAATGATTTTTTGGGCTATACAGGGCAATTCAAATAACTTGTTACTGATTTTATCAATGCCAGGAGCTTTATTAGTGTTTAAATCAGTTATTGCCTTTTCAATATCTCGAAGCTCGAACCTTAGGGTAACTGCCGAACTAACATCGATAGGTGGGAGCTCAGCTATATCAGTCGAGACAATTGGAGTAAACACGTTTTTTAAATGATAAACAAACACATTACCTTTTTCGGTATCATTTCTTGCCCAGCCTCCACAAGAAGTTCGCAATGGAGGCTTACGTACGACTGGTCTCTTGAGGTTTCGACATGCACGCCATAATGAATAATCTGATTGTGGGGTTGGGTCCAGATCTTACAGGTAATTTTTCAGATGCTACCCTTTGAGATTCTAGTAGGTCTCTTAGCCGCTTCCTGCAATCTTTAAGTCTAGTTTTAAGTTGAGGAGATCTATATGATTGCCACTCTCTACGAATTTTTCTTTTTTCAGTCAAGAGCCGCTCGACATCTGCAGAATAAATGTGATTGCATCTGTCTATTTGCCGGGTTACAGTTGCATGTTGGGCAGCTAATTTGATATTTCGATCAATATCAATTATACACTGCTCTATGTCTTCTGGTGCTCTTAGCGGGATGTTTTCCGAGCAATGCGTACTGAGATATTTGCTATATTTCAGCCAATTTATGCTTGTCCTGGTTGTTGGTGATACGATATTTTGTTGATTCCATATATAGACAATAGTGGGTGAATGATCTGAGGATAATTCTAGTGATGTTTCAGCTTTAATAATTTCTCTTGAAATACCCTTAAACACGCCAAATTCAATAACATCCGGTATTTTTTGTCGATCAGTAGGCCAATAGGTGGGTTGTCCACTCGAGATCACATTGAGACGCATTTTTGAAATTGTGTCAAACAAAACACGACCTTTTAGTGTTATTAGTCGTGATCCCCAAAATGTATGTTTAGCGTTGTAGTCGCCTGATGCTATGAAACAGGGACCTAGTGATTTGAAGAAGTCGCTATTCTGACTCTCTGATACTTGAAATCTAGGAGATGAATAAATTGAAGAAATAACTAAGTTTTGATGAAATTCTTCAAAGCAGATATTTGTTGCTTGAAGGTAATCCTCACAAAAATCACACAGTAAATAATGTTTGATGCGGGCCTTTATAAGTATTGCTGAACCGCCACGGGGGTCTTTGGTGTCATATAAAATATAGCCATTGATTTTAAAAAAGCTATTTCTTGTTAAATGTGTTTCTGCAATCAGCATGACATCAATTTGTTGGTTCTTAAGGAAGTATTCGAGTTCATTTTTATGTTGGCGTAAGCCGTTTGCGTTCCAGAAACATATTTTTAAACAGTTCATGGTTTGCTAAGTACTGCCTGCAATATCATAGATTGCATTTTTAACATTTCTTGCATCATATTACCCATAGAGCTCATAAAAGTGTTTAGCGACTTTACTAATGTCTCAATGGTTCCTTCCAGACGACTATAGTTAACCGAAGGTGTTTGGTCCTTAGGTTCCGGGTGCAAAAGTTGGATCGGGTTAACTGACGATGGCGCTTTATAAACTTGGTTGTTTTTTAGCATGTCAGCGTATGAAATATGTTGGGTGGTTGGTTTACCTAGCTGAGGGTAATGGTCATTTGGTCGATATTGTTTTTGCTTAGGAGGAGTATTTGGTTTTTGAGACGTCTTCCTTACAACAGAATAAACAGGGCATCCTCTGTAGTTGGCAGTTTGGTTTCCACCGCAATTGCTACATTTTTTAACCTTCGTGTCATCCCTTGACTTATCGCATTGAGCGGAACAATGCAGCTCACCACACACAACGCAAACAGAAGGCAGCTTACAGTAAGCCCTAGTAGGACCATATTCTTGACAGTTTAGGCACTGGACGGGTCCTGATCGTTTATGTGGTTCCTCTACTGTGATTTTGCGGTGTAACAGATACCTTGGATTGTATATAGGGTGCGTTTCGTTTTTTTTTATCTTAAATTGCCAGGTTCCAGTTCAACTCGAAATAGCGGTTGGGGGATGAGACAAAAATACAATTAATTCATCAATTAATTGTATTTTTGTCTCATCAATGTAACCACGCTTAATGGGAATTACATAAAAAGAATTCTCTCCAATCAGTGAAATCAGTTTATTTATTAACTCATTTGAATTTTTCTTAAATATATTGGAGGTGGTTTGAACGACTTGAGTGCCGTTTTAGGTTCACTTGATTCACTATCTAAGATAGCAAAACGATTTTGGGAACTTATTCCGTCCTTTTCTTTATGTACTTTCGACATTGGTGCTAACTGCGAAGATTTAGGGCTTCTATCCATTCCCACTTGAGTCTTGGATTTTTGGGCATTGTCCGTTATTGTTTTTGTCGTACTGTATTCAAAAGGCAACGATGATTTATTTACTTAAATTATTGTCACTACTTAGCAACAACGGTGAGCAAGAACGTGTGCGGTGAATTAGCGCGGCATTTAAAAACAAATCAGTTTTTTTGTTTTTGTTTGTTTCGCTGTTTTCATCAGCATTTATCGTAACGTAAGCATTTCTACTGCTTATGTTCGCACTTTTATTAAGAATGTTTAAATTAGAGTGACTCATAAATGAGCCCTAGCACTGTACTTTTAGTTTGTCTTATTAATCAACTAGTAATGCCGTTGTAAACAAGAGAAAAAAAAATACAACAACTTTGTTGTTCTGTATCAAAACAGGTTTTATTGTTTTTGTTTGTTTATTTAAAATTCACTCACTAAATTTTGTTTGTATTATACGTTTTTTGCGAGCTTGAAAAAAAAACACGTCCGTTCAATTTGACGAATATAAAAAACTGTTTTTTTTTTTTAATTATTACAAATTTTTATGTAAGTGCGCGAACAGAGTTTTATATAAGGTTTTGTTGGAACGAGCGAAGTTTCTAATAGATGGCATCACTATTTATGTATTGTCTATTATGACATTTATCGTTTATTGTTTATTCATGTGTACTTTTGAATTACTCTTGTAACTGATTTTTACTTTTTAGTTTTAACTTGAACTCTGCTAAATAAAGCACGCATTTATTATTTAAAGTGTACAGCCCATTCATTTATTTTATAACAGGTTATGGGCCCAGACCCAAACAGTGCCTTCCATGAAATAATCGTGTGAAAAAAGGAAAACTTTTTTAAATTAAAAGAATTCGTATTAAAATAAAATATTTTACGTGAAAAAGTAATTTCAAAAAGAAATTGAAAATGTCGTTTACTGGCGTTCGTATACAGCCACTAAATGCCGAGAACTATGACTCGTGGAAACTTTTAATGAAGGCAATTTTAATTAAGAATGACCTGTGTGCTTATGTGAATGGAACAATAAAGATTCCACCGGAAAATGAGGTTAATAATCGTTTGAAATGGCAAGAACTTGACCAAAAAGCAAGTGCCGACATATTGTTATCAGTTTCACCATCTGAGTTAGGACTCATATCAGAATGTAACACATCGTTCGAAATGTGGAATAAATTAGAATCAACGTTCCAATCCAAGGGACCGGCCAGAAAAGCAACCCTTTTGAAAAGAGTAGCACTGGCACGTATGAAAGATGGTGAAAATGTTAGAGACCACTTAAATTATTTCTTTGACGCTGTTTCTAAGCTGAAAGAAATAAATGTTATTGTTGGGGATGATTTACTGGCTATCTTATTGTTGTACAGCCTGCCGGAATCATATGAAACTTTTCGTTGTGCTTTGGAGACGCGAGATGAATTACCCAATCCCAATGTATTGCGTGTCAAAATCTTGGAGGAAGACCAGGCACGAAAAGCAAAGAGCAGAACAAAACGCGATGTTTGTGAAGCAGAATAAAGCCAACGGTGAATATACAAACACACAAAGAAACGAAAGAAAAAAGTTAACATGTTTCAATTGTGGCAAAGTTGGGCATTTCGCTAGAAATTGCAAAGTAAAACAGACAAAGCAAACGAATGCATGCTACGCGGGAGAGAGAGCAATGCATAATACAATTGAAACAACAACGATGATCTGTTCACGTGAAAATGATTATTGGTGCCTAGACAGCGGCAGCACTGCTCACATGAGCGCAGACAGAAGCAAATTTTGTAATTTCCAAGGATTGGAAAAGACGTTAAATTTGGCAAACGATAATACAACAAAAATAAAAGGTGTTGGAAATATAAAATTGTGTTTAAGAGAAAAAGACCGCGAAGAGCGGGTAAATATGCAAGAAGTTTTCTATGTTGAAGATTTGAGAGCGAATTTACTTTCGATTTCCAAAATAACTGACAAAGGTTATGACGTTTGTTTTTACAAATAGCTAAATTACACGATGACATTTTTCATGAAATCAGTTGCATGAAACCGGTTTTGTGAAGGCAAGAGGTGTAGAGAGGCAAGGAAAAACAAGAAAGTTCAAAAGAGAACAGAAGAAATTTCATGAAACGATTTCATGGTGTAAGTTACGTAAAAGAAAAAGCACACATAAGAGAAAATGGAAAAATTTTGTACACGGCTAACCGTATTGGTAATTTATATTATTTACAAAATTCTACAGATTTCGCTGGAAATATAAGTGTAAAAAACAACATAGACTTGTGGCATTATAAAATGGGACATTTAAACGAACGTGATTTGAAAAGTTTGGCAAAAGAAAATTTAGTACACGGTATGAAAATTGGCCAAAATGAAAAAATGTCCATTTGTGAGATTTGTTTAAGCGAAAAGCAAGTTAGTGAACCTTTTCCAAAAACAGGTGGCCAACGTACTAAAGATTTATTGGAAATCGTCCATAGTGATGTTTGTGGACCGATGAAGGTTGCATCTCATTCTGATTCAAGATATTTTGTGACATTTACGGATGATTACTCCAGATACTGTGAAATTTTTGCGCTCCAAAGGAAATCTGATGTTTTAAATGCATTTAAGAAATTTAAAAGCGCTGCTGAAACATTTACTTTTTTTTTTTTTTTTTCCATAATTTATTTATTGTATCTTCAATAATTTTTGAACTAACAATAATTACTCGTATCTTAAGTCTAAAATAAAATATACTTTTTAAGTCCAGCCAGTGCTAGACAAAAATAATGTTTGTTTCACGGATTTCGAAATCATTTGCGGGTCATCCCTCTAATGTACGGCCAAGAAAAGCAGTATCTCTTCTTTTTAGTCGAATGTAACCAGGTTCATTCAGCATGTTACGCGCCAAAGGGTTTGGATGAGATTCAAGCCTCTTTAGATATGTGACTGCATGTTCCGCTATTTCTGATTTAACTGATGCCATATTTAGGTCTTTGTGGATGTTCGAATTTTTTATATACCAGGGAGCAGATGTAATAATACGTAAAATCTTATTTTGGCGCCTTTGAATTTTTTCTACATTGCTAGCTGAGGCAGTGCCCCATAACTGCATCCCATAACACCAAAGTCAATGTGGCTTTTCCAAGTAAGGCGACGGTCAAGATGTATACCCAGGTATTTAACATCTGAAAGCTGTGGTATCATTTGGAATAGGAGGGCATGAGTCCCTGCGCAGTGTGGAAGTTATGTGAGTGCATTTTTGTTCATTCACTTTTATTCTCCATTTTTCTAGCCATTTTTCCAAATTGAGTATGTGGTCTTGTAAAAGTTGTGATGCTTCTTGGGCACTTTCATGAATACTTAAAAAAGCTGTGTCATCTGCAAAAGTTGATGTGTGGACTAGGGTGCTAATTGGCATATCCGATGTGTACAGTAAATATAAAATTGGTCCCAAAATACTACCTTGGGGAACTCCGGCTTCAATGAGCTGTGGCGAGCTTAAAAAGTCACCTTCTTTTAATAAAAACTTGCGATTCGTTAAATAATCTTTTAAGAGCTTATACAAGTTTTCGGGCAAGTTCAGCTTTAGTTTAAATATTAGGCCGTCGTGCCAAACCTTATCGAATGCTTGAGAAACGTCGATAAAGAGCGCAGAACAGTATTTTTTTTCTTCAAAGGTCGTTTTAATTACATTTACTAATCTGTGTGTTTGTTGGATCGTACTATGTTGTTTTCTGAAGCCGAATTGATGGTTCGGAATGCATCCTTTCGCGCTAAGAATTGGATTCAGCTTAGTTATTAATATTCTCTCAAACAACTTTGACACGTTTGATAAAAGGCTTATAGGTCTGTATGATTCTACTTTTGTGTGGTCTTTTCCTGGTTTAGGAATCATAGTTATCAAAGAGACCTTCCACTCTGTGGGAAAGTACTCAAGACGTAAGATGGCATTAAAAACAAACAGAATAATTCTGCGACCTATACGGGGCAACTCAACTAACATCTTGTTACTTGTTTTATCAACGCCAGGGGCTTTTTTGGTGTTTAAATCTGCTATTGCCCTTTCAATATCGCGAAATTCAAATCTTAGGGGTAATACGGCACTAGTCTCTACTGATGGTAACTCAGCTATATGAGTACATACATTTGGGGTGAAAACCTTCTTCAAATGTCCAACAAACAAATTGCCTTTTTCGGTATCATTCCTTGCCCAGTCTCCACAAGAAGTTCGCAAGGGAGGCTTACGTACGACCGGTCTTTTAAGGTTCCTACATGCACGCCATAATGAATAATCTGATTGAGCAGTTGCATCGAGGTCTTCCAAGTAATTTTTCAGAGATGCTACTCTTCGAGATTCTAGCAGCTGTCTTAGTCGTTTCGTGCAATCTTTAAGTCTAGATTTGAGTTGAGGAGATCTGTGTGCTTGCCACTCTCTTCTAATTTTTCTTTTCTCAGCCAAGAGCCGCTCGACATCTACAAAGTAAATTTGATTGTATCTAGCTGGTTGTCTGGTTTCTGTCGCATGTTGGGCAGCTGATTTAAGGTTTTGATCAAAATAAATTAGACTCTGGTCCACATCTTCTGGTGTTCTTAGCGGTATGTTTTCCGAACAATGAGTACTGAGATACTTTCTATATTTCAACCAATTAATGCTTGTGCAAGTTGTTGGCGACACGATATTTTGCTGATTCCATATATAGACAATAGTGGGTGAATGATCTGAGGATAATTCGAGTGACGCTTCAACCTTAATCATTTCTCTCGAAATACCTTTAGTCACGCCAAAATCAATAACATCAGGTATTTTTTGTCGATCAGTAGGCCAATAGGTGGGTTGTCCACTTGATATCACATTCAGACGCATTTTGGAAATTGTATCAAACAAAATACGACCTTTTGGAGTTATTAGGCGTGATCCCCAAAACGTATGTTTAGCGTTGTAGTCGCCTGATGCTATGAAACAGGGACCTAGTGATTTGAAAAAGTTGATGTATTGCCTCTCTGATATTTGAAATCTAGGAGGTGAATAAATCGAAGAAATAACAAAGTTTTGATGATATTCTTCAATACAGATGTTTGTTGCTTGAAGATAGTCCTCACAAAAATCACACAGTAAATGATGTTTAATTCGAGCCTTTATTAGAATAGCTGAACCACCACATGCTCTGCCACGGGGGTCTTTAGTGTCGTATAATATATAGCCATTGATTTTAAAAAAGCTATTTGTTGTTAAAAGTTGGTTCTTCAAGAAGTACTCGAGTTCATTTTTGTGTTGGCGTAAGCCGTTTGCGTTCCAGAAACATATTTTTAAACAGTTCATGGTTTGTTAAGTACCGCCTGCAACATCATAGATTGCATGCGAACCATTTCTTGCATCATGCTGCTCATAGAGCTCATAAAACTGTTTAACGAATGCACTAATGTCTCGATACTTGCTTCGAGACGATTGTAGTTACCAGATGGTGTTTGTTCTTTAGCTTCTGGATGCATATTTGGGGTAGAATTGGTTGTAGGTGTCGCTTTGTGTGCTGAAACATGATTTGATTTTAACATATCCGCGTATGAAACATGTTTGGTTGTGGGTTGAGCTAACTGAGGGTAATGAGCATTTGCTTGGTATTGTGGCTGCCTAGCAGGAGTATTTAAACATTTACTGGTAGGAAAATAAAAATGTTACAATCAGATAATGGCCGTGAATATTGCAACAATGAATTTGATAAATATTTAGAGCAATGCGGTATCCGAAGACGTTTAAGTGCTCCCCACACTCTTCAACAAAACGGTGTGGCAGAGCGTAAAAATAGAACGCTTGTTGAGATGGCCCGGTGTATGTTGAAGCATGCAGGGGCACCACCTATTTTTTGGGCTGAGGCAATAAATACTGCCTGTTACATCAGAAACCGTTGCCCTACAAAATCGTTAGATGGTAAGATACCTTATAAAGTATGGACGGGAAAAACACTCTCACTCAAACACATTAACATATTTGGTTCTAAAGCATATGTTTTAATTAAAGGTAACCCAAAAAGTAAATTTAAATCTAAATCGGAAGAATGTGTGCTGTTGGGCTACTCAAATGAAGCCAAAGCCTATCGCTTATGGTCGCCTAGGAGACGTAAAATAATAACTAGTCGGGACGTAAAAATATTAAATCAAATGTATTTTAAAAATGAATACCAGAGTATTATTGAAGACGATTTACCAAATGTAATCGATGAGGGAAGAGAGCCCCAGCACGAAAGCCCACCATCAGCACCAATGAATGATGCCCAAAGTGATGACGATTCGGAATTTGAAGGTTTCGAAGATTGCAATTTAGTTTGTGAAAATCCAATGACGATAGCTGAAGTGTTGCAAGCTGGTCATGAATCGTGGATAAAAGCTGTCGAAGATGAATACGTCGCACAATTGTTAAACAACACATGGGAAATTGTTGAACGTCCAAAAAACAGAAGGGTAATTGGTAATCGTTTTGTATTTCGAACGAAGGAGAACAATAAGAAAAAAGTGCGACTAGTAGCCAAGGGCTGCTCACAACGTCCAGGGGAGGATTTCAACAATACGTACTCTCCAGTTGTACGATCGACGTCTGTAAGATTGCTGTCTGCATTATCTGCTAAATTTGACCTTGAAATCCACCAAATGGATGTAGTTACTACTTACTTAAATGGCGAATTGGATGGAGAAGTCTTTATGGAGATACCTGAAAAATTAATTGATATTTTAGAGAAGTCAAATGCTGGAAGAATGATCGGTTCGTGTATGGAAAAATCCAACCAAGTAAAGAACATAGCGAAGAAGTGGCTTGAGGCGTATAGAAAATGTAAGTACCCAGTTTGTAAGATACAAAAAGCTCTTTATGGTCTCCGCCAATCTGGTTTGAAATGGTATGAAAAACTTACTTCCAAACTACGTGAACTCCACCTTAAAGCATCTGAAGAGGACCCATGTTTATTTATTTTAAAAGATGATGAAAAAATCATCATAGTTACTGTATACGTCGACGATTTGTTGATTGCCTCAAATAGCAAATTCTGGTTGAATAAAGTGAAGAGCTCCCTAGCTGAATCTTTTGAAATGAAAGATCTTGGACGTGTCAAACAATGTCTTGGTATAGAATTCAATCAGAATATAAATGAACACACTATACATTTAAGCCAGCGTAAATATGCGGAAAGCATTTTAGATAGATACAATATGAATAATTGTAAACCTGTCAGGGCTCCGATTGAGTCTAATTGCAAACTTGAAAAGCCAAAAGAAGCAAATGAAAACTTAATGAAGAAGTATCCGTATCAGAATTTAATTGGTGCTTTAATGTATTTGGCTGTGAATACCCGCCCTGATATAGCTTATGCTGTGAACTTTTTAAGCCAGTTCAACACAAATTTTGATGAGATTCATTGGCAAGCTGCCAAACGTGTTTTGAGATATTTGAAGGGTACATTGAACTATGGTCTTTTATACCAACAAGACGACACGCAACTTTACGGCGTAGTAGACGCAGACTGGGCTGCGAATATGACTGATCGCCGATCATATTCTGGTTATGCCTTTATATTGGCTGGTGCAGCTGTAAGTTGGGAAGCCCGAAAGCAACGAACAGTTTCCCTGTCTAGTACGGAATCCGAATACTTAGCCATATCCGAAGCAACTAAGGAGGCTTTATATTTGAAACAACTATTATGTGAAATCGGCCTAAAATGTGAAACGATCCATATGTATAATGATAGCCAGAGCGCACAAAAGTTAGCGGCCAGTTTCGGTTTTCACCCCCGTACAAAACATATTGATGTGAGACACCATTTCATAAAGCAGAAACAACAACATGGAGATATTTGCCTTGAATATGTGCCAACCGAAGAGATGCCTGCAGATGTATTAACGAAGGGACTGACTGCCGAAAAACATTTGAAATGTATTGCCGCCTTGGGTATGACCAATGTCGATGGCCAGTGATGACAACAATTCTATCAACTTCGAGGGGAGGTGTTGGAACGAGCGAAGTTTCTAATAGATGGCATCACTATTTATGTATTGTCTATTATGACATTTATCGTTTATTGTTTATTCATGTGTACTTTTGAATTACTCTTGTAACTGATTTTTACTTTTTAGTCTTAACTTGAACTCTGCTAAATAAAGCACGCATTTATTATTTAAAGTGTACAGCCCATTCATTTATTTTATAACAGGTTTGACATTTTCAGATAAGCGAATTTAAACAGCTGTTCTAACAGTTTTACCTGTATTATTATGCCATGCGACAGCCCTTATAAGGCACACTCTTTAATAAAACAACAAATAAAAACCGGCCAAGTGTGAGGCGCAATCGTGCTTATTTATATTGCATACTATAGTTTATAAATGCTCTTAACACACACACACCCATATACGATCTATGAGAGTTGCAAGACGCATACTCTAATAACACAGTACAAAAAAATATATATTTAATTAATTATTGTTTAAAAAATAAATTTAAAATTAATAAATAAGTAATTTTAAATTATATTTGTAACTTAAGGTAGCGTCGAATATTGTACGGTGATACGAAACCCTTTTGTGTGCAAGTCTGACTCTCACTTAGCCGGTTTTTTATTTATAATAGTTTATTATATAATATTTTTTTTTATTTGCGATGTTTATTTATATATTAACTTAAAATGTATGAATTACTTTAATTTTATATATTTTATGTAAAACTTAAAAATTTAATTTATTTTCAGTGTATTTATTTTATTCAAGTTTTAGGTATAGTTTCAAAGACAAAAAGAAAACACACCTTATTATTGTTGTTTGTATTTCTTTTAAAACAATCATAAAATAATAAAATTAATTATAAATTATAAATCCAAGTTTTCTTTTCAGTTTGTATTTATATTAATTAATAGCTATAATTTAAGTAATTTTATGTATATTTGTAATTTTTTCTTATTTTGTTTCATTAAAAATAAGCAGAAAATATTACAAGATTAAGGACATTTATATGTAGAAAGAGGAAAATAAAGCCATAGAGAGATAGCGTGGCATAATTTTGTAGCAAATTAAGGAAGGAAAATAAAATTATAATTGGGTTTGGGTATTATAAACAAACATTATATGTAGGTATGGATGTATGTATGTGGTTGGTGTTTATGATAAAAATATTTACGACAAAATTACAAACTACAAAACTACTTTGCAATATAATATATAATGTGTTTGTGTGTGTATGTGGATGTTTAACATTAAGTTTTTTTTATAATATTCCTATGTATAAAAAAGAGGTTTATTTGATGCTTATTATAATTGTAAGCTGCTGCACGGTTTGTTGGTTGCATCGACTACTGCTACTGGATTATAAGTAGATTTAAACTAAAGACACGACAACGACGACGAACATTAACACACACATACATAGTCCCAACTAACATAGTTTAAAATATGATTTTTTGGTCATATTTTAAAGCGCATGTTAACCGAAATAGTAGCAGTAATTCAATTGAATATAAATTATTATTTAAATTATAAATATAACTGAAATTATAATTTTGCAGGCATAATTAAGTTCGTTATTACAAAGATATAGAAAAAAATAGAAACTAGCCTAATGAAATACATTTTCTAGGTGACATTCTGCTAATATCTAATTTTTGTGTCATCTTTTTACAATAACGAACTTAGGCCTGAAAAATTATTAATTCATGTGTAATAAAATAGTTTGAATAAAAAAAAAACCTAAATTGTAAATATATTTATAGGAAAAACGATGAAAAAACCTAATTAAAACCAAAATACCATATAAATACAAGTTTACAATTTTATATAGACAGTGGCACAATACAGCAATTAAAATTATAGTATTTATGATGATGGCAACCAACCTCTCAGACAGACATTTATGCAGTCAAGTCAGTCAGTCACTGGTCAGCCAAATGCTCAAGAAATATAGATGATGGTATGAAAAACTATACAAGGGAAAAAGCACACACAAACAAAATGATAAAGTAAAAACAAAGCAGCAATGGTGTTGTTTCTACTCCCACATACAAATTATCTTAGCCATCTTCCTTAGGAGGGGTGAACCAACCTGTTGTAAAATAATAAATTAATTTTTATTTTTTTATTTTTATTTAAAACTTGGTACTTACCATTCTTTTCGTGTATTTGAACCAGGGATTTAAAACTCTGTTGCGCTCTGGCTAAACTGTACTGAGCCTGTGATAAGACCTAAAGTGTGTGATTTTTATATTCATAGAAATAGGACAATAACAATTACAAAAAATTCTTGAACAACAATTAACGAAAAAAATGTTTTATCAAGCTTTTATTAGTTGTAAATAAAAAAGGACTTATGCAACATGTCACAAATTCCGATCGGAATGATTTTAATACGAATTTGCAATTCCGAACGATTTTGTTGTAGTTTTTAATTTATTTTCATATAAAAATAAAAATAAAAAAATTTTGAATTACAGCCAAAAAGAAACTACGAAAATTCTCCGAAATCTAAATTTTTGCTGTTGATTCCAAAAAATATGTATTTTGAACCATAGATAACACATAGATAGATAGGCAACTGAAATGTCAAAAACCTAAGTCTTTTGTCAAAAAACCTAAGTCTTAAGGCAGAGTTACTAGGTATTACGTAAACGTATACTTATTAAATCAGCTGTTCCGTTTTGCTTACCTAAGTTGTCTATAAATAGGTACTCTTTCGTAAACTTGACTTTGCGTTGCGGACGAACCTAAAAAATTTGATTTTTTTCTACGCATTTACGCTCCAGCTGTTTTATATTTTTATTTTTCTTTATAAGCAATGTTGTCAAGAAACATTTTTATGCAGTGATTAGAGGCCGCATATTAGAACTGCAGTTCGAACATACATTATAAAGAAAGTAGGATCCTAAGCAACATAATTAAATATTTGAACAACTAATAAATTTTAACCTCTTTAGGGACGAATTTTTTAAGTGAAAAAACATTGATTTTATTTTTCATTTTATTTAAAAAAATTAAAATTTAATTTAATTAAAATTTTTACAAAAAAAGATTATGTCCACATATGTGAGCATTTAGCGTAGAGTTCATCTATGAATGGAAAGATTTCATGCAATCAGGGCATACGGGTTCTTTACACATTTCACACATATAGCGAGTTTGTATCGTAAATTTTTTATCATATCATAGTCTAATTTCTGGAATAACTTTAAATGTTTTTCAACTTTTTACATAGTTCAGAAATTGTAGGGGGTCTACCTCGTTTTTGGTTATGTTTACCTTTCTGTATTAGTGAGTTCGCCAATAAGGCTTTGAATTCTAGAAGAGACACGCTTTTTCCTTATAACAAAAGAAATCATGAAAAGAATCCAAGAATTCGTAATTGATTTGATATATTCGTATTGAAAAATTGTAATGCAAATCTGTGATAAAACTTTTTGCTCTGCAGAGAGTTGGGATATTGTGTAAAATGCGATCATATCCACGTCACCCATAAATTGGTTATATTCGGTTATGGCGAGAAATCTTGTTATTGTTACATATTTTTTAGTTTTATGATCCCATAATCTTAAGAGTTTATACTAGCATATGTTGATATCATATGGAAAGCATTATTATCATTCCATCTTAGAATTGATATTATCAGAAGATGTAACGATAGAAACTCTTTTACGTTTTTGTAGAAACGAGCTTTGTTGAAGCCCAAACAAAACAATTTTGCAACAATTTACACATTTGTATACTGTTATAATTGAGAACAAAATGCAGCTAATAATACAAATTAATATTTCTGAACTAATACAATCATTGAAATAATAATATCTTTTAAATAAATGCAAATATTTTACGCACAAGAAATTATCGCTGTAATGTTTTCGCAATGTTATCCGTTATGAGTGCGGTTATATTTAACGAATTTGTTTTTGTTTAGTTGAAAGATTGTTAAATATTCTCTAATAAAATAATAGCGTAATAGTGTCTTAATGTAAGTAAAAATTTTACTCCCCTATGCGTGTTGAATTCACACCGTACCCGTATGTGTGAAGACATTTATAGCAACGTTTTTGACATTTGGAGAGTTGGCCATCTATTTAAACTATGTTTTGAGCAACGAAAAAATATCTTGCAATAATTAACCAAACACTTCAAAATCAATATAGTTTAAGATACATATTTAATAATTAATTTTAAGTTAGTTTTATAAAAATTTCTCGTTGCTAAATCATTAAAAATAGAAATTCTACTTTAAACATTTAAAGTAGTTTCATTCCGAAATAGCTTTTCATTTTTTAAAGTCTCGACATTCGAAATTGAAACCACTATACATATATCGAAATTTTGTTTGTGACATGGCTGATAAATTTAAAATTTATAAGTGCGTTACTCTACCCACTTTTGTTATGATGTTATAATAAAAATACTATCATTGCGTCGGCGTGTCTCCGCTTACTTTAATTACATTAATCTAATAAGTATTTTCAGGCGTTAAAGGTACCAAAAGGACCAAACCGAGTCGGTTCTATGATATAGTATTTTAAAAACAATCTTATTCACCCATATCGTTTTTTATTCCCTCGAAATATATTTCATTTCTCCCCAAGCGATCGTGAATTATTTTCTTAAAACTGATTTCCCCTCATAGTGAATGATATGTTTCCCACGAGTTTTTTCACTTTTGATTTATTTACTTCATTTTAGAATTTGATAGTTTAAGGGCCAAATGCAAAATTACAGGTCAATTAATGTGTGTTCACAGTTTTTTTTTTTTTTTAAATTCATTTTAAAAGTCGTTCTTAAAAAAGCTTGGCAACGCCCACTTTTCTTATAAAAATTCTGAAGTGTCAAAATTTAATACAACCGAAAACCGCGTCGTGGGTTAAATTGAGCTGGTAAAATTCTGTTTCAAACACCGGGTTAAGTACAACTAAATAAAAGCTCTAAAAAAAGAAAATGCTTGTTATGATTGTTGTGTACCTTGGTGGCGCCAAATTGAATTCTGGCTTTGCCTTTAACTAAAGTTGCTGAAATTTGCATAATAACAGCTTCAACTGTATAGGCCGAACTCCAACCTTGTTTAGTTAATAGTTCCATGCATATTGCACCGCCAACTAAAACATAGCCGCCTTAAAAAAATCATAAATTTAAATTAAATTCAAAAAATTAAATTTAAATAGTTTTTCTATTTTTTATTTACCTGATATTATTGGATGGACAACACGGACAAATGGTGGTTCAAAGGGATACGTTTCTTTAAAAATTATATTTAATAGAATACTATCTTTGCCTTCTTTCTCCTTGAGCATAATTAAGTCGTTGTGTAGTGGACTGTCTGGATCAACGGATTTAAGGCGTATATTCCATTCATATATGGAGTCATTTACTAATTCTATGGAGTACATATTGCTCTTAAACGAATCAGATCGATAAATATCACGTAGTTCCTTCATTAAACGATCGGTTGCTTGAACAGATCCGGTAACTGAACCCTAATTAAAAAGAAATAATTAGAAATAATGAAAAAGTTAAGAGAAGTAATGGGAGAACAAAAAAAATAACAGTTTTTAAAAACCCTAAATTGCAATTGCTGTCAGAGATTACCTGAAAATAGTATTAAGGAGATTGAAGAATCCAAGTAAAATAAAAATAAAGAATAACAACTAAAGACTGATCGCAAAGCCTTTAGAAAAAATAAGAATAACAACTAAAGGCTGATCGCAAAGCCTTTAGAAGTGTTTGCAAGAAGCGCTTAATCATGCTGAAGGTTTAAAAAAACTTTTTTTCAGAGCCACAAAACTAATTCCTTTCTGCATCGAATTGTTACTTACATATGTTGAAAAGTGGATCTAATATGATAATTCATAGCTCTAAAAATCAAACTAAAGGTCAGCCAACCAGAAACATCGCATCAAAACCATGACACAAAAATAACGTTCAATATTTGGTGGTATTGGAAACTTTTCATCTATTATGAGATATTAAAAACGTGTGCAACGATAACAAAATATCTGTTTCGAAAAGAACTGAATCTTTTTGAAAAGTGCTTTGAACCAAAGCCGACAATGGTCGGCTTCATGTTCCACGACAAATTTAAAATTATTTGGAAAATAATAATAAAATAACAATGGATGAAAAACTTTGACCATCCAGCTTATGCTTTACAATAAGAAAGGTAAATACACATTTTAACATAAAACTTAATTTATGGTCGCTCCTCAGGAGCATCTGGCAAGTAAATAGGCGCCTTTATTTTGATAGCAATTTAATCAAACCAATATTCACCCCTATCGTGAATTATTATTCCTATGCAAAAACTCCCAAATTTTCTATCGTGAATGATTAAAATAACAAATTTACTTGTATTTTACGGTAGAAATCACCCACGATAGAAAAGTTGGCAGTTTTTCATGGGAATAATTATTCGCGGGTGATTATTAGATATTAGTATAACGAACAACATATATTTGATAGACTCAACGACAGATTGAAATAGATACTTTTTAGCTCTCTTGCTATAGAACTATGGTGCGGGGCCTTAGGAATAGTTGTTAAAGGCATGCTAGATTTATTTATAAAAGATTAAAATAATTATCTACACAAAGTTTGAAATTTAACGCTGCGATGGACATGTTGTTATTGAGTCCTAACTACTTGAATGTGATTAAGTTAGTCGTATATATTTTTGATACGAAATTAAAAAAGTCCATGAGAACCGCTTTATTTTAGAAAAGAGAATTAAACGTTTGTTATTTGTGTAATTTTTGAAAAACTCTTTCTACCTTCGGACGAAATATATAAATTAAATCAGTTGGTTCATAACCGACACAACTCTATTTAAAATTATTGCTCAATTCACAACCTGTTGTAGGTATGCTTAAACGTGGAATTCTACAATATTTTAAAAATATTGTTTTTTGTAAACTTTTGCTACAATATCTGCAATACATTTCCATATTTTCCTTAACTTTTTATTTAGACTTATTGTGTTTACGACAGCTACCATAGTCAATTGCGTTTTTAATTTGCAGAGTGCTTTAAATTTAATACAAATTTTTATTATATTTTATTTCTATTTTTTTTTAACTCGAGTTTTTTCATCAATTTCCTATTTTCCGAACTGATGTAAAGAATTTCAATAATTTTTTTTTTTAATTTTTTCTTCATTTTTATAAATTTTTACATTTCTTCTTCTAGTTTAAGTCTTTT
Source organism: Phasia obesa (assembly GCA_949628195.1). Classification (NCBI taxonomy): domain Eukaryota; kingdom Metazoa; phylum Arthropoda; class Insecta; order Diptera; family Tachinidae; genus Phasia; species Phasia obesa. The sequence goes on along the minus strand of OX451218.1, from coordinate 30,086,880 downwards.
TCTATTATGCCTTTCGACTTTTGCTGATGACAGTTTCACCTTGCTAATAACTCAGTTTAGACCATGAGTTGCTTGGAGCGAATCTCATATGTCATATTTAGTGTTCAGCTTTTCTGTGTCTTTTTTCGGATATTTCTAAGTATGTAAATGGCATAACATTTTTGCTGGAAATTTTCAAATTAAAGAAAATATTACATTTAGAGATTCAAAAATAAAATTTGCAGATTTCTTCAGTGATTTTTATTATTTTTTTTTCTACCGATCGATCCACACGAATTTATTTAAGAAATAAATTGTTATAAAGATAATTACGAACTGATCTAATTAGTAAAAGTAGCTAAAAAACAAAAAAAAAATTGCCTACACGACAGAAAATTTAATAATTGAAAAATACAATAAATTATGTAGGTGTATAAATCAGCGGGAACCCATATTTTCCAATTTCTGACCCTCTGAACTTTAGGTAAGTTGTAATCACAACGTAATATTTTCAAACGTACTTAGGTTATTCGTTAATACACCAAATTCTGTTTTTACACGGTCTTTTTTTACACTGGTTTGATTTAACACGGTTTGAAAATAAAAAAAGCAATTTTTTTGCGATTCAAAATTTTTTGGGCTTAGATTTTATTTGTAAAATTTAAGTTTTGCGAAATATTTTTAAATCAAAAATTTAGAGGAATTCCCTTTTTGTGCATACAAGCATTTTTACCTCTTAGTGAACTCAAAATTGTGTTAATATTTTGTGAACTATCAATGCATCTCTACAAGAAGACGACGAAAACTACAAATAAAAAACTACAACGTAAAGCCATTTGTTTAGAAAACAAAATTGAAATTTTAGATCGCCTTCGAAATGGAGAAGAATCAACATTTCTTAGGAAAATGTTCTATAAGAACTATAAAAAAATTAAAATTCAATTAGGAAATCGTTGATTTCTGGAACAAAAATATCTATTAAGTCTTCATCATACACTAAAGATGCAAATACACATTACCTATATGATTTATTAAAATAAAAAAATTCTCGTTTTTCACTAATTTTAATAGGTTTCAGAGATAAGGAACCAATCACCTATTTTTGTATATGATCAATGTCTTTTTTTACACGGATTTTTCTGGGACCAATCTACCGTGTAAAAACAGAATTAGGCGTATTGGTATCATTTAAAGTCTTTTGAAAAGATCTTTTTATCATTTCTCAACACATCAAGAGCCGACTAGGTCAATAATTTTGTTATCTATGGTATAACCAACGCCGGTTTCGCTTACTTAACTTTCCTTACGAATATATGTACAACAAAAAATATCATCGGGTCTTAATGGGTTAAAAAATTAAAAACATGAAAGCTTTCTAAGATATTTTCAAATCTTTTATATGGTACTAATATTGATATGATACATTCAGAAATGCGATGCACAATGGCAAATTTATACAAAAAGTTCAAAAAGGTAAAAAACTCTGAAAAATTTGTTTCCGCCGATTTTTGTAACTTATTTTTTTTTTTATTTTTTTTAAATTTCTAGCACCTTGTTCATTTTTTATTGAGGTTAGATTTAAGCCGCAAACTATTTAAATAGTCTTAACCAAATCCTCTAATTAGTTTTCGAAAATACTTTTGAAGGAAACTACTACGGTTGGAAGTCTTACTACTTGTTTTTATTTCACTCGTGATAAAAAATTCCAACGACAGTTTTTGACGTATTTTAAAGGCAAGAACGCCTTACACAGATTTACATTTTGAGTCGTGTTTTTGGCGTTATCGACTCAAACAATACAAATTTTTCAAAACGCCAAGTTTTTTATACGATAACGGCACACAAAAGGCTGATTATATTTAAGTGATATTTTGTATACAACTTACAATCAACAATAGGTTGTGAATTGAGTATATGATTCTGTATTTCAATTGAATACTTTCAATAGGTTATTAGTTTTCTTATTTTTATTTAAAGGTCCATTATATATGTATGTATATGTTTGTTACCTTTAAATGGTCTTGTCTTTGACTTTGGCGCAGTCGTTCTAATGTTGCTAAATGTTCAACTTCCATTTCGTCTTTCTACAATAAGAAAAACATAAATAATATATTTTAATAAAAGGATAAGATATTAATTTTATTTAACTTTTACCTTATTCGCACTGCGTCCATCATCCATTTCCAATGGCAGATCCTCATCAGCTTCACTCTCTTGTTCACTATCACCAATTGGGTCTTCGATGTCTTCTTGATCTGATTCAATGTCATCGATTTGATGCTGAGCTGCAGGCTGTTGGTTTAATGATGATGCACTATTGGGTGGTGGCAATTGAAACGGTATTGTCAGGTTATCAATGTCGGGCGGCAGTGGAACATTGTGTAGGCGGCATAATTCACGTAATAATATGCCAACCTAAAGCATAAATATAAATATAATAGGGAGAAGAGAAACTTATTACAGAAAATAAACATACTAAAAACACATAATAGGTAGGTATATGTTGTTAACAAATTGGGTCAAACAACAATAAAATGAAATAACGAAACAAAAACAACATGTAAAAAAAGGCTAAGTAGAGTTACTGACCTGATTTATAACATGGTTATCACGTCCATTTGTATTGCTTAGTATTTGAACAGCATTTGTTACGCTTGTTTCTTCGCTTTCTGCAAACCATACTGGGGGTGAAGATGGGTAAGTTTCCTTAAATGATGAAAATAAAATAATAATTTTAATATATGTACATATGTATACTTTAAATAAAGTGAAATTGCGTAATAAAAATATTATTATTTCATCAATTTTAAAATGAATCATGGCATTTAAAAATTAAAAGTATGTATATACAATTTTTTTTTATTGTATATACTTTTGTTAATAATTTATAATGTATTTTCTCAAACCAGTTTTTTGCAAATGACGAAGTGCAAAAATCTTTAAACAAAGTGAACTCAAACCATAAGTTTTCTTCATTCCTGTGTTTCGGTTAGGGTACGCTATTTCAAAGAGAGCAAATACAATCATTATTTGATACAAAAACTTTTAAAAAGTCAAATATATTGTAAAAAGTCATCCCTATATTTCAGGCAAGGATAAAGGTTGGGCTGCAGAACCAATGTAGTATTATTCAGAGCGAAATTGCAGCCACAAAAAATGGCACGATGGCTGCAAGCCATCACTTTTAGCTTAACTTTTAACTTTAGCTATTTGTAATTTAAATACTATGATTTTTTTATATACATATACTAGCTATCCCCGGTGCGCTTCGCTACACCCATCCACAAAAAACACAATAAACACTTGGAAGAAAAGTATGACCAAATTTTAACGCGAAAACGCACGCTATTCTCAAGTTAAAAATGTTCCCATCCAACCTGTTTTTTGCTAGACTATACGTATTAACACGATATAAATTTTTTCTTTTAATGGGATGTGCCACTCCCAGTATTCTTATCCAGTCTGTATTTTGCTAGACTATGCACATTAGTATGAGGGTTACTTGTGCAAAGTTTCAAGACTATACCTAATGTAGTTCTCTAGGTACGCGATAATTTTTCACTTTGTATAGGAGGTGCCACGCCCTCCATTCAAATTCAGTCTGTGTTTCTTTACACAATGTATCTTAATATGGGCCATATTCATAAAAAATATTTTTGGTTTATGAAACGTTTATTGAACAAATTTTGTTTCAAGGCGCTATATACTGCAGTTCGCCAGGAACACGATAACAATTTTTTACTTTGTATGGGCGGTACCACGCCAACTATTCCGGCTATAACTCATGAACCAATACACATACAGAGACCATTTGTATATATATATATATATATATATATATATATATATATATATATATATATATATATATATATATATATATATATATATATATATATTTAAGAATATCTAGTTTTGGAGAAAATTGACTTGCAATGTTTTTTTAGGAATTTTTTGCCAACCTAAACAATAGTATTATTATTTTCATTTACTGCTTAATTTTTCTAACTTTTGTTTTCTTTATTAATAGTGAAGGACCCGTTTCTGTTCTTAAAACAACAATATTTTACGTGATGGTTTATCTGGCGATTTTGGATAAACTTATCATCAACTCAAAGTTAAAAAAAAATCATTTATCGCGCTATTAATTTCAGTTAAAAACAACAACAAAAGTGAATTAAAACGAAACAGAAATATCTAAGTAAGCAATTTTTATAATAAAAAAAAACACACTTATACAGCAATAGTGTATTAACTCGAAATTTTTATATTTTTAATATAAAAGAAAGAATTATATATGTAATGAAAGAATAAGATACATCTGTAAAACTAAAACAACTTTGTCGTATAAATGAATTGAGGATGTTGGTGGAAAAACCAACGACCTCAGGCTGAGATCGTTTTTCGGTAAAACGCTTAAAATGATCCGTTATTTAATCCTCTTTTCAATATCTCGTTTTTCCGCTGAGTTATGATAATTTTAATACTTAACGATAAGAGACTATGAAACAGTAGTTTGATGGAAAAACGACCTCTGGCACTGCTTCATATTATATTCAATACCGTGTAAGGCAAAATATCTACAACCAATCAGAGGCTATATTCTTAGTCCAGAAGAATACATCTTACGTAATACCAATGAGTAATACAATTTGTTAATAACCTATAAAACTTTTTAACTTTCAAAGTCGATTATCTCAAAACGAGTTTTTTGAACTGAGGTCGTTTTTCCACCAACCTAATCAATTGTTAAAGTAACGCTAATTAAGTTCCTTATGCCGAATTACATTATGTAGCCGAGAGGGGAGAGAGGAATTAAAAAGGGTACACATATGAGTGTACACTTGAAATTCGTTTTCTCCTCTCATTCGTAGTTTTAATTTAGAAGTTTTTTGAAATGTAAACAAATATATACATCCATACAAATTGCTGCAATAAAAATTGCACGATATAAATAGAAATGTATAATGCAATTCGGCACTAACTACTAATAGAATTGAAAGAATATTTTTATAAATTAGGTGATTAATTTCAAAGAAAATAATCCGCCTTATTACGGATGTCGATGTCACACATCGACGACGATAATATTGTAATAGATTAAAGAAAACAATTAGAACTTTTGTTTTCTTTAATCTATTACAATATTATCGTCGTCGATCTGTGACATTGACATCCGTAATAAGGCTGAATGGGAAAAATTTAATTCAGACACTATAAGAATGTAATGCATTTTCTGAGGTGTTGTTAGTAGGAAGGCGAAATATTAATTGGAAAATGTTTGAATTTTTTATATGGAGTTAAACAGTTTAACTACAATTTAAGGAGAAAAAAGTTAGTTGAAATATCAAATTGCATAAAAAATTTGAATGTTAACCCCTTCCAGCTGAACCCACCTTGTTTAATATGCCTTTTTTGTTTTTTATTTAAAAAGCCGCTACGGTGTTTGATACCGTCTATTTCAAACTAAATCGAGCAAAAATATATGATACACAAGCCCGTTCTGAAAATCACGTGATTTCAAATAACAAACCGTTTTAAAATCTCGAATTTAATTTTACCCTGTTCTAAAACCTCATATGTTTTTATTTATGTTTTTATTGAAATTGTAAAACCACAAGAAAAATTAATGTTTTTTTGATTAAATTAAATACTTAATACTTAATATAAAAGCCACCTAAAGAGCCTAGGGTAACATTGTTGACTCCAGAGGGTTTAAAATGAAACCAGTGTAAGAAATGGGCGTGTACAATGCTATTTTGAAACTTTGTTAAATATCCACATATACAGGAATGTTCTGAAATTCACGAACCATTTTGAAATCACGTCTTTTACACTACCCTGTTCTGTAAATCACACAATTTTTTATTTTTAAAAAAATGTAAAACCACAAGAAAATTGCTGATTATTATTGCTTTTTGAATTAATTTTACATCAACCTAAAATAAATGCAATGTTTTAGAAAACAAAAACAAATATTTTCATAAATTTAAAATAGTTTCATGTTTTTAATTTATTTTATTACTGGATATCCCCGGTGCACTTCGCTACATCCACCCATCCATAAAATAAACAGTCGGAAGAAAAGTATCGCCAACCTTTAGCTCGAAAACGCACGCTATTCTCACGACAAAAATGTTTCAGTTTATAAGCAAGGTACGACACCCACTGTTCCCATCCAATCTGTTAATATGAATCGTCTAGCAGACGATATTTTTTACTTTTTGTGGAGGGTACCACTTCCACTCCCACTATCCTAATTCATTCTGTATTTTTCTATATTATGCACATTAGTATAAGGGTTACTTGTGCATAATTTTCATAATTCTTCATATTGTAGATCTCTAGGTACACAATAATTATTTTTCACTTTTTATGGGAGGTGCCACGCCCACTATCCCAATCCCGTCTGTATTTTGCGAGACTAGCATATTATATGCATATAGTACCTATTGCCACACGTGGAACAGGCAGTAAAGTTGTTTTACAAATACGAATTCGTTTGTTTGTTTTAAATAATGAATTGTTTGTTTGTTGTAAATAATGCCAGTTAACCTGTTTTTTTATAAACCAAAACTAAAACCGGTTTCTTTCAAAACACAAAATTTTCGGTTATACCAACAAGCAGTTTCATCTTAGTATTTATAGTAGATGCAAATTGATGAAGGCAATAAAAATACACTTAAGCGTATATGTATGAATTTGTGGAAAATGTTTTGTAATTTCACTTGACATTTGACTTTGACATTTAAAATGTGGTGTCTTTCTCTTGATTTGAGTGCTTCGATAGACCGATTGGTAGCGCGCTAGTCTATCGGTCTGAAGGTTGCGGGTTCGATTCCCGCCAAAGACTCTGGGTGTTTTCTGCAGACAAGCAAAAAAGTTTCGCAGAGGAAGTGTTGTCATAAAAAAAAATTGGAAGAATTATACCTTTATATTATTAAGTATACTACATTGTTTCAAAAATGTTAACAAAATCCAGCTGATCAGCTGTTGTTCAAAAAATTCCGCATGAAATAATACCCAACAACACCACAACATTTTTTTATTTAATTTTTCGTATGTAGTTTGACAGTATTTCGCATGAAAAACTGAACAGAATACCAGGCTTTAGATTATTTTCTTTCCATAATTTTTATGTTTTTAACAATAAGAAAACGATTTCAAAATCATTCTAAAATTAAAAATCTTCAGAAACAGACTGCGCGTGAAATCGCATAAAATCTTAAATATAATATGTAATCGATCTTTTCAGTTTTCTCTACACACAATACCTAATGGCAGCGTTCTATTCATGGAAATGAACCCTTTTTTCGTAAATTAACTTTAAAAAGGAGCGTCATATGGTTTCAAAGAAACTAAATAAACATTTTTTCTGACTTTACGGACATAAAAGTAGTTTTACCACTTTATTATAAGTATAATATTAAAATATTGACAGTTTTTTTCTTCTTTCTAGTAAAAATTATATAAAAAAATTTACGATTTCATTAAACACTTGAATGACGAAAAAAACTTTTAAATAGTGCTGATCTTTAGAAAGAAAAAATATGTGATGCAGCAGTTCTGATGAACTCAAGCTTAAGGTTAAAACACTCGTAAGTAAACGTGAGCGTGCACACACAAAAATATACAGACGGGATTTGTGTGAAACAATGAAATATATGTAAAAGTGTAATTTAACCTTTAATTAGAGTAATGAACCAATAACGTACCATATGTAGATTGAGTCTGATACATTTGTTTCGTGTTTATTTTATATATTTTCCTACAACAAATAAAACTGAACGACATATTTTATCAAATATTATTAAGGATATTCGCGACACAAATTTTAGTCTTGCAAAAATTAAAGGAAAGTTGTTGAAGTGTGAACCTTTTTTTTGAGCAACAACGAAAAAGTGTACCTTAAATTTTCGGTCTATCAAATTGTTAATACTTTGATACTTGATTTTAAAATCTTTCCATTTTTTTTTTTTTTTTGAAAAATAATTTTATTTTTAAAAGCGTTGATTTTCAGCTGTTCCGAAATTGATGACGCGAATATACCTTTAAAATATTAAATAAATATAAAATTAATGAACTCTTAAAGGTAAATCAAGGAAACGTAGGTATTAAAAGTGTTAAAAATTATTTATTAAAAGTTAAAATGCAGATGTTAATTTATATTAATTATCATACATTTTTGTAAAATAGTAGAAGAAAAAACAGTGTGTTAAAGCGTAGATAGTGAATTTATGTTTTCTTACTTTATTTATACACTGGGCAGTTTATTCCGACTCTAGTTGTACGAGTAGTTGTAAGAAGTAATAGAATCTTAAACATAAACAACAACAACACAATATTTTTTGTTTTCATAAGAAGTTGGTTATTATTGTTTTGTGTAAACTTTAATACTTTGTTTTTAATTTCTTTAACTTAATTCTCATTTTGTTAAGCAAATTTTCAACATAAATGGTATTTTTATTTTTTCTAAAATTTGGTTAAAGGAAAGGCGAATTGAATACTATGTAAAACTGACAGCCCAGTTGAGAATCTTCTTCTATATGAGTCTTATACCCTCTTACGTCAAAATTTGTTTACATTTTCCTTGAGACACATTTTCATAAATAAAATTTAAAAATAAAAATTTATTGCACTCTAAAATTATGTTCTTTTAATTTAATTTTTTACGTTTTTTCAATATTTTGTGTTTTGTCTAACAAATTTTCTTCTTTTTTAGGGTTCCGTACCCAAAGGGTAAAAACGTAACCGCTAAAATATCTGTCCGTCTGTCCGTCAGTCTGTCACTGCCTTTTATCTTTGCAACCGTAATAGGTACACTTTTGAAATTGTCCCAGAAGATGTATAACTGTTGTCGCTATAGCAACAAATGCTAAAACTTATAGGATGTTCCAATAGAGACCTGTTATTCACGTATATGTGTTAATTTCTTAAACTTTAGGAGGCATACACCTAGAATTTGCAAACAGTAATTAAAACTTAGTTCGCTATATAAACAAGTATACAAATATAAATCTAACAAGTAAAAGTGCTATATTCGGCCGTGCCGAATCTTCTATACCCTTCACCACGGTGATTTTATTTATACAGACATGTCCAGCATTATCCATATTGTTGACTCTTTACTTAAATAAAGTCGTATGAGAAAAAATCATTATTCATGAGTTAAAGAAATAGAAGACAAATGAAAACAAATTCCGTTTGCTACAATTGTCGCCGTGTTGTCAGCTACTTAATGATATTGAAGCCGACAGCTACATCGTAAACTCTGACATTGTTGTAGAAATACTTATTTTGCTTTTATAAAATTAAATAACTTTTTCAAAAACTTATAAATATTTCCTCCAAAACTTTTTGTTTGTATATGGATTTGTAATTTACAATTTTGTGACATTTTCTTTTGTTGAATAAAATAGAAATTAGCCTAAGCTAGGTGTTTAATGCACCTAGTTTTTAAAACAGAGATATCATCTAATGGGTGATTTTTTTGAGGTTAGGATTTTCATGCATTAGTATTTGACAGATCACGTGAGATTTCAGACATGGTGCCAAAGAGAAAGATGCTCAGTATGCTTTGACATTTCATCATGAATAGACTTACTAACGAGCAACGCTTGCAAATCATTGAATTTTATTACCAAAATCAGTGTTCGGTTCGAAATGTTCAAATGTGACAAATTTTGTTCAGCGATGAGGCTCATTTCTGGTTGAATGGCTACGTAAATAAGCAAAATTGCCGCATTTGGAGTGAAGAGCAACCAGAAGCCGTTCAAGAACTGCCCATGCATCCCGAAAAATGCACTGTTTGGTGTGGTTTGTACGCTGGTGGAATCATTGGACCGTATTTTTTCAAAGATGCTGTTGGACGCAACGTTACGGTGAATGGCGATCGCTATTGTTCGATGCTAACAAACTTTTTGTTGCCAAAAATGGAACAACTGAACTTGGTTGACATGTGGTTTCAACAAGATGGCGCTACATGCCACACAGCTCGCGATTCTATGGCCATTTTGAGGGAAAACTTCGGAGAACAATTCATCTCAAGAAATGGACCGGTAAGTTGGCCACCAAGATCATGCGATTTGACGCCTTTAGACTATTTTTTGTGGGGCTACGTCAAGTCTAAAGTCTACAGAAATAAGCCAGCAACTATTCCAGCTTTGGAAGACAACATTTCCGAAAAAATTCGGGCTATTCCGGCCGAAATGCTCGAAAAAGTTGCCCAAAATTGGACTTTCCGAATGGACCACCTAAGACGCAGCCGCGGTCAACATTTAAATGAAATTATCTTCAAAAAGTAAATGTCATGGACCAATCTAACGTTTCAAATAAAGAACCGATGAGATTTTGCAAATTTTATGCGTTTTTTTTAAAAAAAAAGTTCTCAAGCTCTTAAAAAATCACTCGTTATTTAAAAATCAAACGCATTTAAAAAAATATGTTACTGTATATACACACATACATACATACATATGTATATTCTTAATATTAGTTATATGTTATGTTACAGTCATTTTTCATTTTCAAATAAATATTGAAATTTTTGTTTTATGTTTTCGAAAATTATGTGTAAAAATTTTTTGTAAAAATAATTTTTTAAAAATTTTTTGTAAAATTTTATTTTTATTTTATTTTTTGGAAAATTTAAAATTTTTTTTTTTTAATATTTTTCTGTAAAATATCTTTTTGAAAATGTTGTGTAAATTTTTTGTAAAAATTTTTTTTGAAAATTTTTTTTTTAAATTTTTTTTTTAATTTTTTTTTTAAATTTTTTTTTAAATTTTATTGAATTTTTTTTTTAAATTTTATTGATTTTTTTTTGTTAAATTTAGGACCTTTCTGCAATCTATATTGAGTTCGAATTTTTAGACTAAAGCAAAAAGAAATCCTTACAAAAAAATTTCCTCATATTGACATATGGGGGTTCCTTTTAACTGCTCCTATTTATCAGTGGGTATCCTGTAGTCCCATTGGCTACCTCTATGTGTATTGCTTTCTATTAAGGTCTCTAATACAAATCAAAGCAGAAAAACCCTACCAATCTAAAAACAAACAAAAATAGCCCCTCGCAGGGGGTTATTGATCCCCCGAGATCTGTATGCGCTCCTTGCGATCTACCTGTCGCAGTTTAATATTTATTTGATAAAAAATGGCAAAACAGAATCATTAAAGCCGAAAAAAATTAAAAAAAGTGAAAAAAATATAGGAGGGCGTGGTTTTTGATCCGATGTTGCTGAATTGCTATACCAAAATTTTCGAAACTATGCCTGACAGATTGGTGTGCTTAGATTTTCTGTATCTCTTCTGGTGCCTTGGCAAATGTCATTACAACACTAACACGGACAGACGGATAGACGGACAGACGGGCATCGCTTAATCAACTTCTCTATGTATAAGGATCCAGAATATATATACTTTATGGGGTCGGAAATGAATATTGTAGAAATTAAACACGGAATGACAAACTTATATATACCCTTTCCACCTGTGGTGAAGGGTATAAAAATGAAAGGGTGTTCCGATAGTGACTTGATTTGCATGTATTTGGCCTAAGTTTTGAACCATAATAGGTAGACTCTTGAAATTTTCAAAGAAGGTGTATAACCGTGGCCGCTATAGCAACAAACACTAAAACTTATAGGGTGTTTGCGTTAATGTCTTTATTTCTTGAGCTGTAGAAGGCAACCACTTAAATTTTGCAGACAGTAATTAAAACTATTTTCGCTTTATAAATTTAAACCTAAAAGGGTGTTCAGATAGTGATGTGATTTGCACGAATGTGGTGTAGTTTTTGAACCATAATTGATAGACGCTTTAAATTTTCACAGATGGTATATTACTACGTCCTCTATAACAAATAGCAAAAATTAAAGGGTTTTCCGACAGTGACGAGATTTGAATTTATATGGCCTATTTTTGAACTATAATAAGTAGACTCTTGAAATTTTCACAGGTGTATTAATATGGCATTTATAACAAATTGCTAAATAATTAAAGGGTGTTCTGCAATAGCATGTTTTTCAGTTATATTGACTTTTTTTGAACCGTAATATGTAGGCTCCTGATATTTTCATAGCAGGTCCTTATATTTGAACAGTAATTGGCTGACACTTAAAATTTACACAGATTATATTTTGCAATGTCTACCGTAATAACAAGAAACAAAACTAAATTTAAGAAAAATAAAAGGGAGTTCCCCAGATAAGTGTTACAGGCAGAAGCTTGATATATACTAAAGGTGAGTGCAAGATGTTAGAAAGTATTCAATTCGCCTTCGACGCTATAACAAAAAAAAATACTAAAAATTAAAGGGTGTTTCGATAGTGACATGATTTTCCCATACCTTAATAATCAGATACTTGAAATTTGCGCAGAATATTTAACAAGTTAAAACATAAAAGTTCAAATTAATAGGTGCCCCGATAATGGAACAATTTTCACGCGTATGACCTTATTTTTGACCCATCACGTCACAGAAGGCAGACACTTTAAATTTATACAGAGTATGTAAAATTGTGTCCAATTAAAGACATATAAAAATAAGTTGCTTTGTGTTAATAATTGATGTTCTCTGGAATGCGTGAACCGATTTTGTTTCTGCAAATTTTATATGAAAGGTGACGTCAACACCAAGGTTTTTATGTAAAAACGGTCCCTGTATGTGTATTGGTTCATGAGTTATAACCGGAATAGTTGGCGTGGTACCACCCACGTAAAAAATTATTATCCTGTATCTAGAGAACTGCAATAGGTAGCTCCTTTGAATTTTGCATCAGTAACCCTCATATTAAGATACATTGTTGAGAGAAACACATACTGAATTTGAATGGAGGGCGTGGTACCTCCTATACAAAGTGAAAAATCATTATCGCGTACCTAGAGAACTACATTACGTATAGTCTTGAAACTTTGCACAAGTAACCCTCATACTAATGTGCATAGTCTAGCAAAATACAGACTGGATAAGAATACTGGGAGCGGCACATCCTATTGAAAGTAAAAAATTGTGATAGTCTTAATACGTATAGTTTAGCAAAAAACAGTTTTGATTGAAACATTTTTGACTTAAGAATAGCGTACGTTTTCGCGTTAAAGGTTGGTCATACTTTTCTTCCAAGTGTTTATTGTATTTTTTGTGGATGGGTGTTGCGAAGCGCACCGGGGATAGCTAGTATTTCTGTAATAATAAAACAACACTTTTGAACTGTAATAGGCATCCACTTCAAATCAATACAAAGTACATGTGTATGAAGTTAAATATGTCGAACTATATACGTTTTTGTCGTAACAACTTTCGTAAAACGTATTTAAGTATGACGTAAAATATGTATGACGTAACGTTATACACACTAAAATGCGAATTTTGCGCCATTTATTTATTTATTTGTTATAACACAACAAGACAATAATCTTATAAATTACAATCTTAAAAAATATTTTTAAGAATTATTTTTTGCAAATAATAAGTATAGGTAGTTTTTCCAATCGAGTTTCTGAGTTTCAGAAAAATAGGCGCCATAAACTAAGTGCAGTTTTAAAATCTATTTGATTATTATTTGAAAGACTTAGGCCCATTATTATAACTTGGCAATACCTAAAATTAGGATTTTGTCGGAGCGATAAGTAATTTTTCGTTATTTTAAGTAAAGCCTGGTACTCTGTTCATAAAAAATTTTTATGAAAAAATGTTGCAGAAGTAGTACTCTGTTTTTACTGTGGAAAAACATGAAATGTTTCTGACAACATTTTATCAAAACTGTGAAATAAAGCAAATGAGCATTATTTCATGTGGAATATTTTTGTAAAATTTTTGTGGAAAATTTTTTTAAAACAATGTGATATATTTAAAAGCAATAACATCGTAAAATTCTTCCAAATCGCCAGATAGACACAACATTTTAAATGTCAAATAGATGTTGCTCAACATTTTCCACAAATTCGAACAGAGTACTAGGTTTAAGCTAAAATAACATTAAACGGTTACGTACTTTAAAAGCAAGTTATAGTAACGAAACAGTAGTTATCCCTTCGACAAAATCCCAACTTTAGCTATTGGCAAGTTATAATAATGGACCTTAGATGGATGTTAAAATGAAGCAATATTTCTCTACAGTAAACTTTACAGTTTATATTTTTATATATTTATTAAACTTGGAAGGATTATTTTAAAAAGAAAATAATAATTCGTATTATTTTTACCAACCCACTTTTAAGTGAGAATATACACGACTTTGTTTGTTCGTAAGTGAGAGTGAGAATAGCAAACAAATGTGAAAGCGCTCGTTTTCACATTTGTGTAATAAAAATGAAATGGTGTTCCTTAGAAGTCGCGATTTTTACAAATTTTAACTTATATTATAAACGTGGTAGGCACTTGAAATTTAGACAGGATATGTAGAACTATGTTCGCTATAATAACAAGTTGAAAAAAATATTTCAATTTAAAGGGTATTTCCATAGAAGGCGTGATTGTATGTACATATGCCTATTCTTTGAACCATAACAAGCAGACACTTAATTTTTTTAAAATGCATGTTGTTGTTATATTGGCTTTTGAACGATTTTTGAACGATTAAAAACGGAACGATGTGAAAAAAGAGTTGTATATTGAACCTAGAACGGAACCCTACGTTTGTGACTCTGATTTGCAGTCGGCTGATTTATTTGTAACCACGTGTAACTGATTATACTATACAAATACATAGCATATCTCTTAAATATTTAAGTACAGTAAAATAAATCCCTTAAAATTCTTTTTTACAGTTTTAATTACAAAACTAACCGCTTCTTTCTTCGGTAAAAAATGTCTTCGGTTTTCTTCCCAGAAGAAAATATTAGTTTTGCGGTGGTCTAGCATTGTCCTTCAATATAAAAAGATTTTCAGACATTGCTAAAACTAATTACTTTTGGGTCATGAACAATAGAGATTACATCGAATTTGTACGCGAGTAATTTTTTCTGGGTCACAGCATGAACAAAACAATTAGGTTAAATTTGTTTGTAGGATAACTACTTTTTTTGTATTTTTTTTGCACAATAATGCATTAGCTTTGTGTTAAATTTAAATAAAAAATAATTGCATGTATAAAAAGTTATTAAAACTGAATAAATTTAAAATGAGTACTTCAAGCAGGAATGGGAGTTTCTACTGCGTGCGTTTGCACAAAAATCAATTATAACAAGTCAATACTAAAATATTATTTAATAAAAGAAAAAGCAAATAAAACAATATTGAAATGTATTTATAACTCAAGCATTAAAAATAAAAAGAGAAATCAAAAAAAGCATACTGGAATAAATAGAACAAAATTTTGACATTTGTACTTGTGCCTTTACACACTTGCTTCACTACCCCAATTACATAAGGACAATAACTATTTACATATAATTTCTATTTTCCACGTTTCTTTGAAACCACTTAAAAGTAAGACTTTCAGAAAAAAAAAAAATAGCGTAGAAATATTTATACTCGTATGTGTAGTAAAAGTGAAATGGCAATGCCAAGTTTAATATTATATTGCACTTGTTCAATAATGGGGTAGATTAACTTACAACTTTTTTTAATATTTTCGATTTTACAATAAATGTTTATTTAAAAAACACAACAAACAAAACAATGGGAGATTTTTTCAGCGGTTAGAGACAAACGCAGTATGTTGATTTTTGCAAAGGATGAGAAAATTAAAAATACCGGGATGGAATTTAAAATATCACGGGATTTTTCGGCTTTTCTAAGTAAGGCGCCGATTAAGATGTATGTACTTGATAGTTGAGGTATCGTTTTGGTGTTTATGAAATAATATGTACATCATTTCCTACGCGGTGTAAACATTATTTCAGTACATTTTCATTAACACTTCTGTGTTTAAGTACGAATTCTTTATAAAGTTAGGGTTTATAAATTTCTTTAAGTCTCCTTTTGATACCTTTTTTACATCCTTGTTGGAAAATCTTTTATTTTCAACGAGTTAACCGCTAACGGTACTTAAGTGTTGTTGGCTATTTTTTCGTTTTGGAATATTCAACCCAACACTACTTGTAATCTTTTACAAGGTAAATATAAAATTTGATTTAATAAAGGAAGAGAATTAGTTCTCTAATTAATTGAAACATTAAATTAATAATTGTTTTTTTATTTCCATATATTTTTGCGCCTATTTATCGGATTTACGCCGAAACATTGGTCCTTTGAGCCGGATTCTCGTATGTATCCTTGAGAAAAAACAATTTATAAGGATGGAAGCTTCCCTTACACGTAAACCTGAAGTAAAATCCATGTATGATGATGTTTTAAAAGATTATTTGGAATTAGAACATCTAAAACCAATTAAAACTACTGATCAGGTTGTTACAAAGTCCTGCTATTTACCACATTATCCAGTGATTAAAATGGAAAGGAAAACAACAAAATTAAGAGTCGTTTTCAATGCGTCAAATAAAACTTCCAATGGCAACAGTTTAAATGATTGTCTTTTTGTAGGGCCTACACTGCAAGTTGATTTGGTCAGTTTAATTCTGCGGTGGCGCCTGTACGAATTTGTATTTGTATTAATTTGCGACAATTCAAGAATGTACAGGCAAATTCGTGTTCATTCGTGTCATACCTCTTTTCAAAAGATCCTTTACAGGACATCCAGTGACGATCAAGTAATTGATTATGAATTCCAGGCAGTCACCTTTGGGTTAAATTGTGCCCCCTATTTAGCAATTCGGACGTTATTACAGTTGGCTGATGATTGTAAAGCAGAATTTCCCTTGGTTTCAGACATTTTGAGAAAAGGTATCTACGTCGATGATGTACTGTCTGGTGCTCATGATGTTTCTAGTGCTTTATTGGCCAGGGATCAGTTAACTGCTGCCTTGTTATCGGCAGGGTTCGAACTTAGGAAATGGTCATCGAATGAAAAATCGCTTTTAAAAGGGTTGCCTTCAGATCATTTGGTTGACGCAAAGCTTCTAATATTTGAAGAATCTAGTTATTCAAAAACTTTAGGGATTTTTTGGAATACCCAACTAGATTCATTTTTTTTTTTTCAAAGTTTAACCTGTTAAGTAAAATCGGGTTATACGAAAAGAGAAGTTTTATCGGCTATAGCAAAATTTTTTTGATCCTGTTGGTTGGTTAAGCCCAGTAATTGTTACAGCAAAAATAATTATGCAACGCATATGGCTTGCAAATATTGGCTGGGATGATTTACTTACTTCTTCTACGGAAAAGGAGTGGTTAAAATGTGTTGAAATATTTCATCAAGTTAATTTTATTCAAGTCCCAAGGTGGGTAAATTATAAGATTTCGGCTTCTGAACTTCATGTTTTTTCCGATGCCTCGGAAAAAGCATACGCGGGGGTAATATATATCCGAACTAAGACGCCAAGTGGAGAGATTCGTGTTCATTTGTTATCCTCTAAGACAAAAGTAGCACCCCTTAAATCTATTTCTTTACCTCGCCTGGAATTATGCGGGGCGGTTTTGGCATCAGAATTATTAAAGAATATCCTTAGGGAAATTGAAATTGCGATTGAGCGGGTTTATTGTTGGACAGATTCAACGATTGTGTTGGCGTGGCTACGAAAACCACCTTGTTCGTGGACAACTTTTGTTGCAAACAGAGTTTGTCGTATTCAGCAGAATACTGGTAATCACAATTGGTTTCACGTACGTTCTGAGGACAATCCTGCTGACTTAGGTAGTAGGGGGGTAGATCAGCTCACTTTATTAAAAAGTGATTTATGGTGGCACGGTCCAACATGGCTAATTCAGGACAAAAGCCACTGGTATAAACAAACTTTGGAAAGTCTCGACACTGATGTAGAAAGTCGAAAGGTTAAAGTTCATGCTCCGTTTTTTTTCTTTTTCGAAATTTGTAGATATTTTAGAAAGATTTTCATCTTTGGACAGAGCCATGCGTGTTATCGCGTACTTATTTAGATTTTTGCACTCTACACATTCTGCCTACAAAGGTCGTTATGATTATACAACTAATGTCGTGTCTAGTGATGAACTCAAAATGGTAAAGGTACGTCTGGCGATTATTGCTCAAAAGGCTTATTATGCTGAGGAGTATAAAAGTCTTTTGGACAAGACACCCTTGCCGTCGAAAAGTTCTTTGATACCCTTAAATCCCTTTCTTGATGAACTGGGATTGATGAGATTAAATGGTCGACTGGTGAAATCGCCTTCATTGTCGTATCGTGAACAATATCCGATAATTCTACCATATAGCTGTCGTTTCGCGAAGCTTATGGCGGAATTCATACATTTGCTGTCAATTCATGGCGGAAACCAATTAATGTTGCGAATTTACCGCTGTGAATATTGGGTACCTCGATTAAGAGTTTTGGTTCGTACTGTAATTCGGCGATGCAAGCGGTGTATAATTGATAGGCAACGTTCTTGCAGTCAGATAATGGCTGCTCTTCCTCCTGAACGCACTACGCTTGATAGGCCATTCACTACTACTGGGGTAGATTTCGCTGGCCCATTCGATGTAAAAAAACATAATAGTAAATCCTGCAAAATCACAAAACGTCATGTTTGTATTTTTGTATGCTTTTCTACGAAAGCGGTACATTTGGAAGCTGCGTCAAATTTATTATCTGACTCATTTTTAGCGGATTTTAATCGATTTATATCAAGAAGAGGTTGCCCTCAAACCATGTTTTCCGACAATGGTACGAACTTTTCAAAAAGAATGTTAGGCAAGAATGTGTTCTACCTTTGGACATAAAGGGTTGACATGGCGCTTTATACCAGCTGAAGCTCCTCATATGGGGGGTCTTTGCGAAGCTGGGGTCAAAAGCTTTAAACTTCATTTTAGGAAAGAGGTTCAATCTTGCCGTTACACATTTTGGCTAGAATTGAGGCTTGCTTAAACTCTCGTCCTTTATGTCCTATGCCTGACAATCCTGGCGAACCGATTGCTCTGACACCGGGACATTTTTTGATCGGATCGGCTATATTGGCTCCGCCGGAACCAACGATATATGAAAGTCCGATTAGTGTAGTTAATCGATATCGCAAAGTAAAGGCCTTAATTCATGAATTTTGTAAGAGGTGGAAAGAAGAATATCTCGTAGGTTTACACAAACGCTACAAATGGAAACATCCCCAAAGGGAAATTACTGTTGATGATTTGGTTGTAGTCAAAAACGAACAATTGCCTGCAACATCGTGGAAGTTAGGAATAGTGATAAAGATTTACACTGGTACTGACGGACACGTTCGCGTCGCTGATATTCGTACTCAAAACGGGCTACTAAATCGTCCAATTACCAAACTTGTTGTTTTAAATGATCAATAATAATTTCACATCACTTTTATCAATCTTTCTATACTAACCTATATTTTTATTAGAATCATGGAAGCCCAAATAAAAGCCAAACAAGCAATTGCCGATTTATTTGATGACGGTCTATTGGATTTGGATGGGCCAGGAGGATTCCTTGAAGCCAAATCCTCCTGGCCCATCCAATGATCTCCTAGCACATCCAATAGAAATGATAGTGGAACCTCAGCCTGTTCCACCGCCAAAAAATATTATTGTTGAAACGATTGAAGTGATGGCTCAAGATAACCCAACCAGCGGGAAAGTGGAAGCTTTGACCTAGCATCTGGGTCGGCACCGGTCGCTCCTAATTCGGTGGGACGTTCTAAATGCCAAATTTGTAGAAGGAACCATCCAGTTCGTTTCTGCCACAAATTTCGAGACATGAAATTTGAAAAGAAGTTGCGTATGGTGGCCCAACACCGTCTTTGTGGTCGGTGTTTGTCGGAAAAGATTGTAGAAGTACTGCTACTTGCAAACATTGCAAAAAGGACCACAACACCTGGCTTCACGAACACAAGAATGCCGGTAAGAAGACGTCAAAGACTCGCGTCCAATCCGGGTCGGCTCCCAGTAGCATACCGCTTCGTCAAGTTGTGTCGTTTTCGTCCACTCTTCGTCTGCGCGTATGTCTTGGTGATAAAAAAAATCCGATAAGAGCGGTTCTGGATTCGTGTTGTCAAAATAGTTATATGTGCTCGCAATTAGCTAATAATTTAAAGATTCCCTTTACACAAGTGGACTCTAACCGGTTTTGTCGACTGGAAATAGAATCCATCCATGACTCGTCTCAGCGCCTGTTCATTACCGCTCGAGTTCATAAAATGCATGGTATCAAAACTCCATTTGAAACGCGTCACGGATGCGTTACTGGAGTCTTTCCACGGCCTACAGCTAGCTGATCCGAACTTCAACCGTTCGGGAAAGGAAAGGATACAAGCGAGCCCAGGGCTGCCACTTGCCCAATATACTGTATTTGGATGGGTTATCTCGGGCCTATCACCATATTAAAGATTTTTTCGACATGGCAACAGGAGCCCATCATGGGTCAAAAAACATTATTTATTTTAATAATAATAATAATAATAATAAAAAAACATAGTAGACTTGTACACACTTTTTTTTACAGTCCACTGGAGTCCTTCATGACTCATTTACTTTTATAACATCCGGAGACCTTCATGACTCAATAAAATTATTTTATTAGGAGTCCTTCATGACTCAATATAATGATTTGGAGTCCTTCATGACTCAAATCAAATTGGAATACCCTTTAAATTTTAGTATGTAATTGATTTTATAGCGGCCATGGTAATACACTTTCTAATAAAAGTTAAAAAATAAGGTAATATTCGTGAAAAACACGTCACTAATGAACACACTTCAATTTTAAGTATTTGTTATAGCGGCCGAAGTAACACATCTACTGTAAACATTTCAAGGGGGTATCTATTACGGTTTATAAAATCATGTCACTGTCGGAACACCCTTTAATTTTATTATTCATTATAGTGGCCATGGCAACTTCCTTTCTATAAATATATTAAGAGTCTACTTATTACGATTAAAAAATAAGTCACTATAAGTGAAAAACATGTCACTGTCGGAACACCCTTTAATTTTTAGTAATTGTCATATCGGCCGTGGCAACACATCTTCTGTACAAAAGTCAAGAGTCTAGAAATAAGGCCTTGTCATGCAAATCCCGTCACTGGCGGAAAACCCTTTAATTTTTACCATTTATTATAGTGGCCATAGTTACATATACACCTCCTGTTAAAATTTCATGATTCCACCTATTCATTCAAAACTTAGGCTATATACATGCAAATCGCGTCAGTATTGGAGCACCCTTTAATATTTAATTCCAATTTTGTATACTTGTTTATAAAACAAACATAGTTTTAATTACTGTCTGCAAATTGTAAGTGGTTGCCTCTTACAGCTCAAAAAAAGACATAAACGTGAATAACACGTCACTTTTGTAACACCCTACATTTTAGTATTTTTTGCTATAGTGGCTTAGGCCTTATACATGCAAATCACGCCACTATTGGAACACCCTTTAATTTTTAGGTTTATTTTTTCAGACTTGCTTATATAGCGAACTAATTTTAATTTAGTGCTTGCATATTTTGAGTGAATTCCTCATACAGTTCAAGAAATAAGCACATATTCGTGAATAACACCTCTCTTTCCGAACACCCTATAAGTTTTAGTATTTGCTAGTATAGCGGTCACAGTTATATACCTTCTGTGAAAATTTCAAGCGCCTACCTATTACGGTTCAAAACTTAGGCCTTATATATGCAAATTACACTACTATCGGAACACCTTTTAATTTTTAGGTTTATTTTTTTATACTTGTTTATATAGCGAACTAAGTTTTAATTACTGCTTACATATTTTTAGTGTATTCCTCCTACAGTTCAAGAAATAAACACATATTTGTGAATAACACCTCTCTATCGGAACACCCTATAAATTTTAATATTTGTTGCTATAGCGGCCACAGATATACACCTTCTGTGAAAATTTCAAGATTCTACGTATTATGGTTCAAAACACCACTATCGGAACACCCTTTAATTTTTAGGTTTATTTTTAGACTTTTTTATAAAGCGAACTACGTTTTTATTACAGTTTGTAAATTTTTATCAAGCTGAAAGAATTCGATGTTTTATCAACAAGGACCCAAT
The DNA here is from genome assembly GCA_949628195.1 of Phasia obesa. Lineage (NCBI taxonomy): Eukaryota > Metazoa > Arthropoda > Insecta > Diptera > Tachinidae > Phasia > Phasia obesa. The sequence continues at coordinate 30,064,874 of OX451218.1, read as the reverse complement.
CGAACTACTTGGTGATCCAACAGACAGTAATATTTCTATTATAATCGATTATTTAAAATCAACAAAGCTTTATAATACCATTTAATTGTATTCCACAAAAAAATCATTTTCCTATCTAAGCTAACAACATCTATAAAAGTCAATTTATCTTTTAAATTTAAATCCATATATGTATATATTTAAGCTGAAGGCCTTTGTTGCTATTGCTGTTTGAAATAATTAGCGTATAATTTAAATTGTAAGCTAATTTCTTATAAATAAATAAATAAATAAATAAATAAATACTTATATTTAAAATGAGTCCTTATTGGCTCCGAATTTTATAGTTACGTTTTGCCATAAGCTTTATTTATTTATTAAATAGATTTTGGTTGCAACGACTTTATTGTTGCAAGGTGGCCGGCAATGTTTAAGTACGAATTCTTCATAAAGTTACGGTTTACAAATTTCTTTAAGTCTCCTTTTGATACCTTTTTTACATCCTTGTTGGAAAATCTTTTATTTTCAACGAGTTAACCGCTAACGGTACTTAAGTGTTGTTGGCTATTATTCTATCGTTTTGGAATATTCAAAGCCAACACTACTTGTAATCTTTTACAAGGTAAATAAAAAATTTGATTTAATAAAGGAAGAGAATTAGTTCTCTAATTAATTGAAACATTAAATTAACAATTGTCTTTTTATTTCCTGTGTGGACACGGTTACTAGTTTGCATATCCAAAGTATGCAATAAGTATAAAATGGGTCTCTTGCGGAACTCCGGCTTAATTCCCTAAGGAGAAATTATATTATAATATTTCATTCAGTATGAACTTTCGATCAGATTTAGAACATTCTAGCAGCCTACGTTCTAACAGCTTTCGGACAAGTTCAGCTTTAAATTATGTGTTAAGCATTCGTGCCATACCTTATCGAATGCTTTAGAAACACCAATAAAAATCACAGAGCAGAATTTTCTTTCTTCAAGTGTCTTTTTAACCCATTAAAGGACAAGAGTGCCATATGGCGCTCAAATTTGTGCTAAGTTTAGAATGCTGCTACAATAAATGACGAAGCATTTTGTTTCTGTTTTTAATATACCGTCTAATTTCATTTGTTGACAACCAACTTATTAGCAGAAAAGCTCAATTGCTTGTCTGCTGTTGGTGTAGTAGCACACTGTATTAAAGGTAGTGTTTTTTTCTTCTCTAAAATCTAGCAGGGCAATGACTAATCGAAGGTAAGAGCTGATTATTTATTATGTGTACGATAAATACAACAAATAGTTTACTTTTATCAAAATTAACAATATAAGGTATTAAAATACTTATACCTTCGTGAAATATTTTAATTATATACAAGAAAATATTGAGTTTTGAAATTCAAAGTGCCATATGGCACTCTTGGCCACTACTCCGAACAAATAAGTGTTTGTATTTTTAGACTCAATCGACAAGAAATATTGGGCTATTTGATAGAAATAGAGACGGAAGAGAATAATGTGGATGAAATAATAATACAACCACCTTGATGATGATGCCAATGAAGACTCTGGGGGAAATGTTCTCTTCACCATAATCAAATCAAAGATTGTGAATTTGTTACACATAATAGCAATATTTTTTACGATAGCATTATGAATGTAAACAGCTTAGATTAACTAGAGCATTTAGTGGGACAGGAATTGGAACTACCCGTGATTACATATGACTGTGTTCTATCAGAAAGTAATTCAAGGTCTGAGTATACTAGCCAATCCAGGGCAGAGTGCAAGAAATGAAATGTTGGCTTATGTATATGTATTATAATTAAATATTAAAATAATAGTTATATGAAATATACCAAACCATAGTAGTGGACAAGAGTGACGTATGGCACTCTCCCGCTGAGGGGGCTGGGTGGACCCTACAAAAAAAAATTCTGCAAAATTTGCGTTTAGGATATATAAATTATACTATGTTCCGAATTTGGTGCAAAACGGTTCACGGGCAGCCCGTGTCCACTACTGGGTTAACTAACTGGTTAACCTCATAAAACATCTTGTTTCTTTTATCAAAACCAGGGTTTTTTTTTGGGTTTAATTTTCCCTTTCAAATCCTAGGACAGGCCATAAAGATAAAGCGGCGAACGGCAAGTGACTAATAACAGCGAATTTCTGAGCGGTAAGGATAATAGTATTTTACATTTTCAAGAGAGGTTTGTTTAAAGCTTTTAAGGGAAATACGTATTTCTAAATATAGAAAGTTAATGCAATTACGAAAAATAAGAATTAGTGTTCATTCTGTAAATAAATCAATGCTACAGTATGGTGAATAATAATAAATGGTTTAATTTATTTATTTATTTATTTAGTAGTAAGTAATATACTTTTAAATTCTATTTTAAATTAATTAACATTTCAATTAAAGTAATTATTTTTAACAAACATCACAATTTTTCTTCTAAATACATTAAAGTTAATTTCATTTTTTATACAATTTGGTAATTGATTATATTTGTTCAAGCCTTTATAAAATAGTGATTTTTGCATTGCGCTGCTTGTTGCCCGTTGTAATCGGAAATCTTGACCATTTCTTAGATTGTACGGTTGAACCTCTCCTACATACATTAGTTGTTCACACAGATATTGTGGAGCTATCCCCATTTTCATTTTTTGTATAAAGCCAATTGTGTTTAGTTCAGGTCTCTGTTCAATTTTTAGCCATTTAAGACAGTTTAGCATATAATTTATTTGTGTATACCGGTTACATTTTAGTATCGAACGCATCGTTTTTTTTTTTTTGAAGTTTCTGAAGTCTTTGTATTTGTTGATGGTTGCAGCAAGTATATATTATTGTTGAACCAAATTCGAAATGCGATTTAATCATGACGTTATATATATTAATAGCCGTAATTATTGACACCTTATTTCTTAACCTTTAAAAAAAAAACAATTTTTTTGCCAATCTTTTTACATATATAGTTTATGTGCTCTTTGAAGTTTAGGAAACATAAAATTGTTTGTCAACTTCGGGGCAAGGACACAGCCACATCCCACGCAAACGCAATAATAAATCCAAAATTGGTTGTAATTGTAATGTCTGTAGGTCTTAACATGTATCATATTTTTTAAATTATAAAAAAAAACGTCCATAGTCATCCTATTTTCATGGAACTTTGGTACATAAGGTATTTATTTTATTTTTATTTATTTAATTTATTTAAAATTCATATATATAATCCAGCCTAATAGAGCCATATTTGTTAGTATACAACTTAGATGCGATATAATTGCTAATATATATCTTAATATATTAAAAAAAAAACTGGACTGGTCTACACTTAACTTTACCATACCAAATGGAAACAGATATTTTTATGGGTATATTACATAAAGAATAAAAGTTCAAAGTATATTCGAATCGAAAAAAAATATTTTCTATTTGGGGTGTTAGATAAACTACCCCTTTCCCCTTCCCGATTATGCTCAAAATTTATACAGAACTTTATCTTCATAAACCAAAGGCACATAGTGAATTTAATTTTGATATGTCATACGGTATGACCTGGAAGCGTTTATAAAATTTGGGAGTATGTATACTACCCCTTGCCTCTTCCCGATTATGCCCAAAATGTATACTGCTCTTCATCTCCATAAACAAAAGGTGCATACTTAATTTCGTTTTAATGCGTCATACGGTATGACCTGTAGATCGTTCACAAAATTTGGGAGTAAGGAAACTACCCCTTGCCCTCTCCCGATTATGCCCAAAAACTATACAGCTCTTCATTTTCATATACTAAAGACACATACTAAATTTAATTTTAATATGTCAAACGGTATGACCTGTACAAACTCCACAAAAATAGTGGCATACAGACATCATCGCGAAAATAGTTATTAACATTGTGATGTCCAAGGGTGAAGTCAGTTGTCTTACTGACTACTTAGAAGTTAGCTTAAAATTAGTAAATTTGTAGTTAGTTATAGACTAAATATACATATATTAGTTAGCTATAAAGATAATTTGTAAAAATATGCAATATTATATCCTGCATCAATATGTGTTTTTGATTGAAGCCTTTTCTTCTTCATTAAAAATATTATCACATTATGAAATGATCGTAAGATATCTATTATCAATTTACAAACACAAAAGAACTCAAGGAATGTGAGACAAATATTCAATTTATAATTTAAAAAATATGTAAAAATATTTTAAAAAAATTGTTTAAAATAATTTTATTTTATTATTGATTTTGGGTAGTTTTTGCATAACACTATAGTTAGCTTAAAGTTAGGCCAAAACAGTTAGCTTAAAGTGTGTTATTTTCGTAGTCGACTACTATCCCTACAAGCAATAACTCAATTTCTATCACTATAATTTTGGTAATTTTCTATTTTCCAGATTTTCCCTGAGAAACAACTAAACGTATTTTTTCCAGTTTCGAATTCTACTCCCTTAGTGCTTTCAGAGGATATACCGAAACCCTATCAGTCTTGTTCTAAATGACCCAAATAACCAATTTTTATATTTCTATAGTTATGGCCATTTTCTATTTTCCACCCTATATTTCGCCGCCTATAGATGTTTACATGAGAAACAACTGAATGTACTTTTTCCAGTTTTAAATTCTACTCCCTTAGGGCTTTCACAGTATATACCGGAACCCCATTCAGGTCTGACCCGAACAACCATTTTCTATTACTATAGTTTTGGTAATTTTCTATGTTCCACCCCCTATAGATTTTTCCCTGAGAAACAACAGTTTTCACAGAATATACCGGTCTCTTCTAGTTCCCAAATAACCAATTTAATTTTCTATGTAAAACACTTTTTGGGCATCGAACCCACAACCCCAGACTAGAATGTCACCTATTAGCCTAATGGGGTACCTTATTCATATTTTATATTACCAAGAAGCTATTACTTATGCTCAAAATTTTTTCTTCTTATTGGAGAAAAAAATGACAATAATTTTCTAAAGCTCTGTACAGACGGTTGTTGTCAGATCTTACAATATTGTCAGCAAAATATACTGAAAACGTCTAAGAATCGTGTGAACTTACAATTGTTGTCTGACAATATTGTCGGAATAAGCATTGTCAGACTTCAAACTAACAATGATAATGCCAAATATGTGACAATCGTGTGTCAGCACAATGTTAGGTCTGATAATATTGTAAGGTCTGACAACCGTCTGTACAGTGCTTAACTAAAATAAAGGAATCAATAAAAAATGTTTAAAAATCATCTACATGTTGTCAGTATTTAAATATATGTACCTATTATTAATCAAATTTGTCTGGCTAGCCAAACGTACCAAAACAACAGCCAGTGACGACGGTATTCACCGAAAGGTATGACAGCAGTATTTTATTTACTGGCGGAACAAATCCAATCAAATTAATACCAAATTTGTCTTTTCGCATTGGATAAACAATTTTTTAAATATGCGGGATTTATTCGAGTTATTCGAGTAAATTAAAAAACGATTAAATTACTCGACGAAAATTTAAATTGTAAAATCGATTAATTATTTGCTCAAATATAATCAAAACACTATTAAATGTATACTCTAGGTGTTACCCAACATTTTGCTATCTTAATTTATTAACTCTTGTAATTTTATTATCATCCGATGTTGTAATGGTAATTACAACATTGTGCTCATGATTATAATTAGTAATTTCTTTATTTTCATTTGCAGTCCACTGATCTTTGAAATAGGAGTGCGATAATTTTTCAAAAAGTAAATTAATTAAAGTTAAGATATTGCTTTAAAAATTAAATAAAAGTGGTTAATTTAGAAATATCTATTTCTTGTTTTTGTTTTCCTGATGATGCTACACAAAGGAGTAGCGAAATATTGAAAAAATATAAATAAAATTATTTAAAGACCTAAAGCTTAAAATAAAATAGTTAAATTAATATTTAAAGTATATATTAATTTGTATTCAGGTTAGCTACTTTGTAATATATGTACACAATTGGCCAAATAAATAAATAAAAATGGGGTGAAAAAAGCACTTTACTGAAGAAAAGAGAAGAAATAAGGATAAAACCTTAAAAGAAGTTAAAAGAACTAATGTGGTGTTGTAATCAAATGATCTCCAACGAGGACTAAGCGCAAGACTTCGATACTGGACCACAGTCGTATACATACATAGTAATGTTTTGTAAAAGTGATCCTTTTGCGTCATCCAAGTATTATTCAAAATGGCTTATCCGTTAGTTCTTTTACTATTAATAGATATAAATTTATTTGCCAGAAATCCAAGAACAGTACAAAATTATACGAACAAATTGGCAAGGAGTTATCACAAAACAATGGAATTGATTTTACGCCACAGCTCACACCTTAATCCCATAAAAAAGAAACAAACAGATATACATAAGTTTAGATGCGATTTATGAAGAATTTTTTTACGAATTTTTAATACGACCATAAGCATTTGATATTGATAGACATTTACCGTCAGGGTACAAAGCAGTTACGAAGGGCAGTGTACGCCTACGGTAAAAAACAGACTTAGGCCCAATATTGTAACTTGCCAATAGCTAAAGTTAGGATTTTATAAGGGTGTGAAGATAAATTCGTGAGTTGAATACGTCCCACACCTCTGTTAACTGCGTTCCACAAACTGTAACAAAAAATGTTTACAAATTGAAGCGTAAAACTAGTAGATTCCAGCAGTATAATAATTTCTACGTCCAGATTGTGCCCAGTATCGGAGATATATATGTATATTTTAAAATTTTGATTTTTCAAAAAAAAAAAATATGAAAAAATATGAAATTTTTAAATGGATCCAATGGGTATTGGGCACAATCTGGACGTAGAAATTATACTGCTGGAATCTACTAGTCTTAGGCTAATTTCAATATTCCGGTGACCCGATTCATGTCTTCTCTAAATACCCATTGGATCCACTTAAAAATTTCATATTTTTTCACATTTTTTTCAAAAAATCAAAATTTTAAAATATATATCTCCGATACTTGGCACAATCTGGACGTAGAAATTATACTGCTGGAATCTACTAGTATTAGGCTAATTTCAATATTCCGGTGACCCGATTCATGTCTTCTCTAAATACCCATTGGATCCACTTAAAAATTTCATATTTTTTCATTTTTTTTTCGAAAAATCATAATTTTAAAATATATATATCTCCGATACTGGGCACAATCTGGACGTAGAAATTATACTGCTGGAATCTACTAGTTTTACGCTTCAATTTGTAAAAATTTTTGGTTACAGTTTGTGGAACTCAGTTAACAGAGGTGTGGGACGTATTTAACTGACGAATTTATCTTCACACCCTTAATTAGTTTGTGGTTATAAAACATAAAAGTTTATTTACATATAATAACTTATGTACTTATAATAACTAAAAACTACTTATCGCTCCAATAAAATCCTAACTTTATCTATTGGTAAGTTCTAACAATGGGCCTTAATTTAATAAGTTTGTTCAGTGTAGTTAATTAATTTCCGTCTTCTATATTTAGAAAAAAATTTGATTGAAAACTGCCATCTGGTAAATACTTATTGCTAGAGGAAAACAACAGTAACGTTGTTATAGTGGTTTGATTCGTTAGGATATATAAAAATATATCTATTAAAATCTATTTCTACTTTTTTATTAGAATAGCATTAAATTTATTTGGTTTTTTAATTTTCACTTACCGTAATATTAGCATGAATGTCATAACGTTTGCCATTTTTTCCAATAAAGCGGCAAGTAAGTTCATCTACACTTGAGTTTAATATTTGAAAACGTTCGTGATTTTTTGTGAAGATCTTTTCCAATGTTTTTATTTCTAGTTTCAAAGTATTTAGACACGCCATCGTGTCCAAAAACAATGGTTTTAGACAGTCAAATTATAACAAATCCTAACGCTTGACAGCAATAAAACGTTCAAGTTTTTCAATATTAAATTAGGGTTAGCAACCAGGCTTCGTAAAACACTGAAGCGTTTAATAGATTTTAAGATTAATTTCTCACTCTGTTTTTGCACTAAAAGTATTTCACTTTTTTATTAGTTGACAATATTTTCAATTATAGGAAGAGATTAAAAGAAGTAACAATGACATGGCTGCATTTCAAGTTATTGTCGTCGATACTGATGAGATGATAACTTCAGTGAAGGTTACTCTTCCAATTATTGTTCTTTGTTTCTATTATGTTGACACTTTTCTTATGATTATGTTTGTTAGTTTTAGCAGTTGTATATTGCGAAAAGATTTTCTTTAATTATTAAAATTTACTGTTATATTGAGGACGTGCACGTTGGTATGGATGCTGCAGTTGTTGTTGACGTGAGACCTTCTTCGTACAATTAATGTTTTTGTTGTTTTAAAAATTGTCAAACACACATTCTGGCAATGAGATCCGTTTTTTTATTTCATTCTCCACAAAGTCAGCAAAACTTTGTCCAAACCTCACACACACCTTTGTAGGGTTTGGTCTTTTATGACTTCCTTTTAGTTGTCGAACACACACAAGTATTGAAGACTTTGCAATTGATCTTTTCTTTTCCTTTAATAAATATGTTTTTACCTGCTAAACGTATTTCTACCTAAATTTTGTTTAAAGAACAAATACAAATTTTTCTTTTAAACACTCCATTTCATATTTTTTTATATTTTATGTTTATTACTTCTATAAAACTTTACCTAACATTTTGTTAAAATATTTTTTATTTATTTTTACAAATCCGTAAACATAAAAATTGTAAGTTACAGAGACAAAGTAAACACACACGTATTTTAAAGAAACAAAGAATATACAAAAATATCAACGAACGATTACTTAGTGGATTCGACGTATAAGAACTACATGTACACTAATACACCAGATACGACACTCCACCAACAAAAAAACCTACCAATCAAAAAAAGAAATCTGCAGACTGCAGTCTGGATGGAGAACAAGTTTTGCAAATATCAATTTTTCCTCAGCAATTTATTTCACTTTTTCGGATATTTAACACTTTGCTTTTTGTTAATTATATTCTCAAAGTCCTAGGGTACAATTCGCTAGTTGTTTTTATTTAATTTTACTTAATATACTTTATTTATAATTTAAAAAACTCGATGATGTGAAATCAAACAAAAAATCACTTTCGCCAGACGTTGAACACTGTGAAAAGAAAACACAAAAAGTACTAAATAAAAGTTTAGTAATGCCACATTGCTGCGATTTAATAGGGCGTTTTTACACAATTCAATTAAATGTCTCTTAAATTTAGTTTAAAAACTTTTAATATATTTGGAAATACATTTAAAATCAGTTATTTAAATTGACGAGTTAATTTAAATTAAAAAAAATGATAAACAAGTTTGTAAACGCTTCTAAAAGGTTATTAGCAGTAATGAAAATAAGTTAATTTGCCTGGCAGCACAGGCATTCCCATTTTAGTACACGGAAAAAGACCAAAAACAACGAAAAAAGAAAAACAAGAACCGACAGCCCCAACTTCGTTTAATTTTTCCCCCTTTTTAAAACATTTTTTTTTTTTCAGTTTAGTGTGTATTCACCTTTTTTCAATTTATGAATATTTTATAGTATTAAGAAATGCGTCCTTGTACCACTAAATAATGTCTTAATTTCTTTCAAACATGTTTAAATTGCAGATATACAAGACAGAAAAAGCACGAACTTACACAATGAAAACACCAGACGAACTAAAAGCAATGCAGAGTTGTTCGCTTTGTGGTTGCCAGTGTTGAAGAAAACTTTCAACTCATAGTATTGTAATGTATTGTGGTATTGTTGAAAATCACGATACAACAATTTAAAGATATTTCCAAATTTGAAATAAAAGAGCGTTACCAACAAACTGTTCTTTTTCTGCGGCGTGGACTTTTTTGAGTCAATAAGGATACGTGCAAGGCTTCTTTATTAGGCAGCCTCACTACGAAAATTTTTAAATGTTTGTATAGATTTTGACAGTTAAATTTAAAACTTTTCCACTTAAATTGAAGTTCAACCGTCAAACTCTATATAAGAAAAAAAATTAAAATGTTCGTCTCAATATTTCCATTCGTAGTGCAGTTACCTGATAAACGTGCCTTGGATCAGAGCTGTAAGTTAATCATTCTGTTTTGATTTTAAGTCGTTACAAATTAGCAAATTTTAAATTAATTCTTTTCTCACAAAAAATTGAATTGAATGAAATTTGAATAAATCCAAACGAATTAGGCAGAAATTAATTTAAATTCGTTTCCAATCCAAATGAATTTGTAGAATGAGTTGCAATTCGTTTTCAAATCAAATGAATCGGGTTAAGTGAACTGCAATTATTTTTACAATTCGTTCATATTGAATTGATTTTGAATTCATTCAAATGAATTGCAATTCTATGAATTTAATCAGAAATGAGTTGAAATCAATCAAAATCAGGACCAGATCTAGGGTAATGAAAAATTTAAATTTCTCATACAAAAATTAAAATATTCAGTACAAAATTTGAAAATCCTTGTACGGGATCCGCGCTTGATCAAAGAAAACATGGTATTTGGAGTTTGTTTCTAGAAGAAGAACTGATTTTTATTTTGAAATACACTGAACGACAAGACACATTTAACATTCAAGAAGCAATTAATAATTTTTTAAATTTTGTGACCAACGACAAACTTTTTGGTAATATTTATTTTATATTTTCTTTTTCTATATTTATATTTTTCTTTTATATCATCTGGTGAATTTTCATCATAACTTGTAATATCAATATCAATACGTAGGAGAAGACGCTGACGAATTTATATTATGATGAATCTTTTTTAATTTTTCATCGCGAGGATAAGATATGAAATAAACCTTACATTCATATACATACTTATATGTTAAAAATTAGTAATAGAAACCAAAAATTTACTTTTTTTTGCTTGCCACCCAATATTAATTGCTTTTTATTTAAAAAATTAGTGAAAGAAATTAAAAAATTATCTTTTTCGCTTGTCGTCTTTTTTTTTGCAAAAAAAAAAAATAAACGTCAGTGTAAAAAATACAATGAAATTACGTTTTATGTCATAATATAATTATCTGTACATGAGCTGAAATGATTATATATAAGGCTAATGTAATGCTAATAAATGAAGTCTACACGAGATGAATTTTCATCATGATATAAATTTGACATTCATCATGATATAAATTCATCAGCTGCGGATTCCGGGTTAGGGAGTTTAGAATAGAGAGTACGAAAAAATTCTTTCAACAGCAGCTGACGATGGTAACGGCAATTTTTGTACTCATTTTTGGCCCAAACAAAAAACAGTCCATAAAGAAAAACTTTTTGATTCTATTAGGTTTTCTTCTGAATTGTATAAAAACAGGATTTCTTATTGATTTCATTAGCCTACCTAATTGATTTTTTGAAAAAGGTATTTCTTATTAATTTTATTAGGTTCGTATATGATCATGTGTAAATCATCTTCTTAATTTTCTTAATAAGGATATCTTCTTGATTATATTAGTTTAATTGTTATTCCATTTACGTACATAAATCCACATAGAGCTTTGTTTGTTAAAACATAAAATATAAGTAAATTATGTATTACATATTTTATTTAATTTCATTATTTTGTAAAAATATAAAATATTTTAGATCTGATCTTGAATTTGATAAATTGCAACTTATTTTTGATTTCATTCATTGAATTGCAATTCATTTGAATGAATTCAAAATCAATTGAAACGAATTTTAAAAGGAATTGCAATTCATTTCAAATTGATTTGAATTGGAGACGAATTGATATGCATTTCTGCTCAATTCGTTTGAATTAATTAAAATTTCATTAAATTCATTTTTTTGTGTGAGAAGAATTAATTCAAATTTTGATAATTCAGTGCATGAATGATTCGTGATTTAATTAAAAAATTAATGATTCTTTAACAACTCTGCCTTGGATACATGTGATGATAGAGTTTTTAGATTTTCGATGGGCTCTGGTTCTCAGGTTTCCAAATATACATGTAAGCACAACTTAAAACCAGTGCCTTCGATCCAGTTACTTAATAATCCGAAAATTTGCTTTCAAATGCACAATCCTAATTTTATATACAATTTGCTGATGTTTTATTTTAATAAAATCTACTGCAGTAATACATTATATTTTTTCAAACACACACTACTGAATTGATAACACAGGGCAACAGCAAAAATATGCTCGAGTAACTACTATATACATTTGATGTTATAATGGGTACCTTAGTACAAAAATGGTAAAATTTTTAAATTCTATGGATTGATTTTTGTTTTAAATAATTTTTTTTTTAAAGTTGCAATTTTTTTGAGACGTTTCTTCAAATAATTAATGATAACTCAAAAAATACTAGTCCGATATTATTAAAATAAATTCAGAAAAATTAAGATTTGCATAGCCTTTAATTCGTCTATATATCGCGTTTCAATCGGATCAATAGTATCGGAGTTATAATAAAAAACTTAAGAAAAAAATATATTTTTTACGTAAAAATGGCAAAAATTTTCGTTTTAAAAAAATCATAAAAAATCGAAAACGGCAAAAAACTTCCAGATTCATTTTTTTATCGCATAGCGACATATAATAGCAACAAAATGAGATATCGACCATAAAAATCGATTGATTTTTTTCGAATTTATTCACATTTTAGTGAATTCGCTCATTTTCACAAAATTTTAGTTTTTTGCTTGATATACGCATTATAGCGGGTTTTCAAATGTGTGAAAAACATAAATTTTCCAATTTCAAGGGGTGCATGTCGGATTAATGTTAGATTTGATGAGAAACTTCCACCCACAAAATTTTAGTCGAATTCGACAACGTTAACACGTAGCGCATAGGCCCCAAATCTGAAAAAAAGCGTTTAAATCGAAAATAATTGACAAATTTTCAGTTTTTGCAAAATTAACGCTATTTATTTCCCCTTTTGCAAAAAAGTTGATCCTGGTCCTTAGGGCAAACACAATGAGATTTACAATAAGCTACATGTCTTTAAGTTTTCGAGTTATTACAATTTTCACTGGCCATTATATGTCCTTGAGAACTTGCCGAAGACAATTTACAAAAACATTTTACTTTTAAAATTTTTTATTTTTTTCTTTTTTAACAATAAAATATAAAATTTCGCTAAAATTGACTGATATCTTCCTATTACACAACGCAACAAAATAAAAAAATTAGATGCTTTTGAAACCACTATACAATATCCAGGTACTGCCAAAGTGTTTTGGATGAATGAGAAATGTATGGCAAAACAAGTACGCGAAATACTGTTTTGGGCAAAACACGTATTTCTGTGGGACACGTGTTACTGTGGAAATACAGTATTGAATGTAGAAAATTGTTTGGAACAGATCTTTATGGCATTTTTATGATTTTCAGAATTAAAAAAAGTAAGCAATAAAGGAAAAGTTTTTTAATTTTTACGATTTCAGTAGAAATCTGATAAACGATGAAATGCTCCTTTTCTGTTGGCTACCTGTCGCCCTTGCTTCATTTTGACAATTGCGGCGGCAAAGTAATAAACGTTCATAAATTTGCGTGCACGCCGAATTGGGTTTTTCCGCTGGCTACCTGTAAAGATTGATTTTTTGCATAGCATTCCTTAATGTTTTTTACGATTCTTGGGAATAGGTAAAAAATAGGACCACATTAAGGGTTGTTCGAAATTTTAGTATCATTATTTATAAGAGCTCCTTGAGCCATTTCTATTCATTCAACAAGTGTTTGCGGTAACAGAAGCATAATTTTCAATCAGCCATGCAAAATGCATGGGATTCGTTTGTATGGGTTATTCAACATTTCTTAGGAAATAACAAGGATGATGATTATGTTGCGCACGTTGAAGAGATGTTAACTCACTTCCAGAATCTTGGATGCAACATGAGCATCAAGTTACATTACCTTCACAGTCACTTAGATCGTTTTCCTGAAAATCTAGGAGACTTAAGTGAGGAACAGGGCGAACGATTTCACCAAGATATTCGGACAATGGAGGAAAGATACCAGGGTCGCTGGGATGCACACATGATGGCAGATTTTTGCTGGAGTATTCAGAGCAACACTTCGTTATTCAATAATAGAAAATGTCATAAAAGAAAATTCCAAAGTTTGTAGTTTATAATATTTATTTATTTATTTCCTTATTTTATATGTTGTAATAAATTTAAATAATAAAATATAAAATAAAAGAAAATACATGAATAAAACAATGAAATGCATTTTCGATCTATTACATCGATTTGACTTAGTTACATTTTTTTGTCAATTGCCTTCGGCAAGTAACTTGAAAACTGTTTAACCGATTTAAAAGATATGTAGCTTATTGTAAATCTCATTGTGTTTGCCCTAAGGACCAGGATCCACTTTTTTGCAAAAGGGGAAATAAATAGCATTAATTTTGCAAAAACTGAAAATTTGTCAATTATTTTCGATTTAAACGCTTTTTTTCAGATTTGGGGCCTATGCGCTGAATCTGGAAGTTTTTTGCCGTTTTCGATTTTTTATGATTTTTTTAAAACGAAAATTTTTGCCATTTTTACGTAAAAAATATATTTTTTTCTTAAGTTTTTTATTATAACTCCGATACTATTGATCCGATTGAAACGCGATATATAGACGAATTAAAGGCTATGCAAATCTTAATTTTTCTGAATTTATTTTAATAATATCGGACTAGTAGTTTTTGAGTTATCATTAATTATTTGAAGAAACGTCTCAAAAAAATTGCAATTTAAAAAAAAAAAATTTTAAAAAAAATCTATCCATAGAATTTAAAAATTTTACCATTTTTGTACAAAGGTAGTCATGATACATCAAAATTATATAGTGGTTTTAAGAGCACATGAAATTTTTTTTATTTTGTTGTGCTGTGTAATTATTGACCTGGCAATCTTCGATGGGTTTTAACGAAAACTGTGGGTAACGTTCAATAAATTTTCGGGTACAAACCACGATGAATTAATTAATATTTTTTAAGATTAATTTTTAGATTTATTCATGAAATAATTTATTTTATGAATAAAATAAAAATTTAATTTATTCATAAATAATAAAATATGTAATGGTTCATTAAGCATGGTTAAAAATGCTCGTGAATTTACATTTCATAAATATTGTAAGCGAAATTAAAAAGTTTAAAACAAACAATTTTTATAAGCTTATTCTCAAGTTGTGTAGTCAGCAAAACAGCTGAACAAAATAAATAAAAATATAAGCGACGCTAAGAAAAGCTTAAAACACACTATTTTATATAAGCTTATTCTCAAGTTGCATTGTAGTTTGATTGCTATATGGTTTATTGGGAAAAAATTGAAAGTATAACCATAGGGAACATAGATGGCAAAATCTCCGTATGTCACAAAGTGTCTCCGGGTACGGTGTGAATCCAACACACATGTGTATTACTATGTCGGCAACCAAAGTTGAAGGTAGCGCTTTAATTTTGAAATCTTCACTAACACTTAGTGATAGTGCAAAATTATTGCATTCATTTTGATGATTTCTAGTAATGATTTCAAAATTTGCAGCCTCAGTCAACATTACTGATAGTGAGTTAAAAATTTTTTGCATTAAAATTTAATTATTTGATAAAAAAAAAATGAATCTGCAATATTTTTGTAATTTTTTCACTAATTTGAGTAGATCTAAAATTTGAAGCTCAATTTTTTAAAGCTTAGTAAGAGTGTGATTAAATGTAGCTTTTTATTGATTACAAGTACAAATTTTGCACTAATTGAGTGAAAGATTTTTTCACTAAATCTACATTTAGTGATAGTGCAAATATTTGCACTACATCTAAATTCTTTTTAGTGTTAGTGAAGATTTGCAGTTTATCACTAAGCTAAAAATAGTGCAATAAATTTGTTTGAAATATTATTTAGTGGTAGTACAATGCTGATTTTAATTTATGTCGGCTACAACAATAAGACCTGGTTTGGCGTTTATAGTTTTATGTTTTAGACACACTGGAAGTGTACACAGTCTTGTATTATCATATAATTAGAAATTAAAGGGTGCCCCATATCCTTTCAACCGAAAGTCAGGTTCTTGAAATTTACACGAGCTTGTTTTACTTACCTTTCTGCTTTGGCAACAAGTATAAATATATAATATAAAACGAATTAATTAATTATTAGGCTTACGTTCTTTGTTATAAGAAGATAAAAAAAATAGACACTAGCAGAATGTGCGTTAATAATAAAATAATGTACAATTTGAAAAAATATCTAATTTTTGTTAATTGTTAACCAAAGGTTTGCTAATGGCAAGACAGATACATATATACCAATTTCAAGTAAAGAAAATATAGAGAATAAAATAAAGAAGAATTGTTTGCTTGGTAGTATAATATAAAGAAATAGTGTTTAAGAGTGTAAAACAATTGCAAAAATCTCTATCACCTATGAAATTTACAGGCCTGTTCTGAAAATCACTTTTTTATGAAAGTGATTTGAAATCACTTAAAAGGAGTTCTACATAGAAAAACTTTTGAAATCACGTGGTTTTAAATCGCTTAGGAAAGTGTCTGTAATTTCAAATCACTTGCTTATTTTTGCCAATTATTGGTTGTTAATTTCATAACAAACTGCTGGAATAAATAGATTGAAGCGTTCTTTTACCATTTTTGTAGTAAAATTACTTAATCTATAAGACTCTTCTTTTGCAGTAATATTTTAAATAAAAAAAATGTTTTCGTGTTTTCCGCTTCTTATTAACTGCCAGCAGATTAAGATTTAAGATTTCTAAAATAAACTTTTTGAAATCGAAATGGTTACTATGGTTTTTTATTTTGTTTAGAAATTTAGATTTGGCTTTCTTTCTAGACTGATTGAACTTCTCCTTTAGTCTATTAAGTTTTAAGCATAAGAATCTGAGTTTTTATTCAGAAAAATTGGGAAAAATCCACTGATGAGCTAGTTGAGCACTAGCGAAATAGCTATCTGAATATGCTTTCCCCATAGTAATCAATTTCGATTATTATATTTTTTGAAAATAAATATTTTATACTCATAAAATATTTATTTAAATAAATTTTCAAAAGGAATCATGCTTGAATAAAAATAAATAATGTGGTTTTACAATTTTAAAATCACTTAAAAATATAAAAAATTGTGTAATTTACAGAACAGGGTAAAATAAAACACGTGATTTAAAAACCGTTCGGGATTTGAAATCACGTTATTTTCAGAACACAACTGCTAATATAAAAAATTAATATTCTCATATCCTATTTCTTTGATAAGTTTGTTTAAATAGAATAATTAATTCAAACTACCTTGTAGATAGATACGAAGAATGCTGACGACGGATGTAGCGATCCAGAAGATGCATTTAATTCTGCTGTAGTGTCCAATTTGTCTTTTTCTCTTTATAACAAAGAACTTAAGCCTAATAATAATTTAATTCATAAAAAATAGTCCAAAATAAAATTAATGTAATCTATACATATAATAAAATAGTAACTCATTTTCGTCTGTATGTCTGCTTCTCATTTGTGATCGCATCACATAAAAACTACTGGATAGATTTTAACAAAATTTGGTGAGGATGTACCTTAGCATCCTGGTTCCAATATAGGATACCTTTTTCCGCAAAAATATCTCATTTCCAATAGAAAGTGGAGAAAAAACAGTGAAAAACCCAATTTCCGGTTTGAAGGTAAGGAAATTTTTGGTTTAAAACTGGGATATTTTAAACACTATTGCGTAATTAGGCGCCAATTGAATTAAATTTGTATTTTTACTTTGTGGAATTATAACTTTATTAAAACACCTTTTACAGAGCTTTTTTTTAGAATTTTTTATAAATTTTACAATTTTATGCAGGGATGGGTAAATTCATATAAATTAAATACAGAAACCATAACTGAAAACACTATAAAAGTAAGAGTTTTACAATTGGTGTGGAATACTTTCAAAGCAAAATATTGTCAGTACGCGCACGACGTGGCGGGCACAGCTAGTATAATATAAAACATTAAAAAGTTTAATAAAATATAAAAGGATGTCCTGATGTCAGTCAGTTCAAGTTTGCAAGTATTATTTTCAATTTGTCACAATTTTTGATGGTTTTTCACTTGCGGATTATTTAAGGTTCCATTTAAAAATACACGAAAAATAAAAAAGACAAAATTAGATTTTATTTATATAATGAATTTTATTTTTGTTAAATTGGTATTTGTGTTTTCAGCTTCTGTATGTTTTACTAGTAATTAATTATAAGCTTATTATATGCAGATAGAAAAAATCTTGTTGAATAAATAGTACTACAAATTTATATGAAATATAATCAAACATTTTTTGAAGACCTTTGATTTAAAATTCAAAATACTTTTTAATAGATCAGATTATAGAGAGACAAAGAATGCACAAAATTGAAAAAAAAGTTTAGCAAGTAAAAGAATTCGTTTTAATACACATACATACATCTGTACATGTTTTCATAAATAATGTATGTAAGTATCTGAGATAATATGCAAAGGTCCCCAAATATTAAAAAAATAATAATAAGGAAATGACGGAATGGTTTTGTTTTGGGTTTTTCACATATTGAAAAGCACATTTTATGTGCCTTTTAATTACTAAGATAAATTAGAATTTTAATATTATAAAAAACATAAATCAATTAAATTAAACTCAGCAAATACTTATTTTACAACAAAAAAGTGTTTATTCTGAACAACTCTTTATGACAACTAAGTTGAAGGCTATTATTTCCATACAACTTTTAAAAGAAAGACGTATTAGAAAACAATATTGTAGATTAGTTGGCCTTTAAGTAAGTTGCTGGTTATAAAACGTTTTTATTTTTGTTGATAGTAAATGTTTGATCTTTTAGCGGATGGTTTTTTGTCTGTTCGAATATTTATTTTTAATTATTCACATCATCCACAGTTAGTTTTTACGTTTTAAATACCACAGTCTTTCAATTAATTTTTGTTTGTGTTTTTTTTCCTTGATATTTAAAGATCTGTACGTGGAGTATGTTCTTCTGTAGGAGTAGGGGCTTCTTCTGATTCGTTTTCTTCGGCTGGTTTCTCTGTTGAAGGAATTTCAACTTGTTCCTCTTCGTTGTTGTCATTTTCTTTGCCTGATCCTGATTCTTGGACCTCTTCTTCCACCTTCTTCGACTTCTTTTTGTCTTTCTTAGCTGGTTTTGTTTTGGGCTTCCAGATTTTAATTTTATTGACCAGGTATTTAACTTCACGATCAAGTACACCCATTTTATTGGTAACGTCCTTTACGGTCAATCTAACCTCTTCGTAACGTTTGAGTTTGTTCTGTTCTGAGGACTCTATCTTTTTCCATTCCTCAGTTTCCGAAATTACCTTCGAAAGGCCATCAATTTCGACTTGGGTAAAAACATCCTTCTCAGGATTCTTTTCTTTAGTAAGATTTTTCGCTGTTTCAAGAAACTTTTGAGCACCTTCAATCATGCCGTCCAAAGCTTTCAAAGCTTCTGGCCTCTCCTCGTGTTCCCAATGGCGAGACATAAAAACATTTGTTAACTTTTTCAAATCATCCAATTTCTTTTCGTAAATATCAGGTGAGGAATTGTCATGGTCTTCGTACAGCCAATCGGAAATTTCGGAACACTGAGACAAAATGTTATTTTTCTCATCCTCAGTCAAGCAATTGGCATATTCGTCTTCCAGTAGTTTCTGTTTTGTATCAATTATATGAGTTTCAAGAGCATTGAATGAAGATTCCAAACGATTTCTCAAACTCTCAGCCTTGTTGATAGAATTTAATTTTTTCATAGACTCTTCATATGATTTCCCCGATATGGGAGGTGAAAATTGCAATGTAATTTTGTGATCCACAGGTTCTTTTACCGTAATAATTTTAATAGTTTCATTCTTTTTGCCAATGTCTTTTTGCTCATCATTTTTAACATTGTCGGTTTCTTTCTTTTCGGAGTCATTGGTGGTTTCCTTAGGTTTGTCCTCACCATTGTCTTCTTCCTTTTTATTGGTAGAACCACTGCCTTCTTGTTGGTCCTCTTTCTTTTCTTCCTTGTCCTTAGAGAACAATTTACTAATCGTGCTACCCAACTTGGCCAAGGTGCCTTCTTCATCTTCTTCCTCAGTTTCGATTTTTTGCTTATCATACACATACTCAACAGCCGTGCATCGGAATATTCCAGAATCGTCTAGAGCAAAGAATGCTTTAATGCCCTTAGAATCAACAGATTCATTTTTCGTTGCCTCTAAAAGTTCCTTAATTTTTTGTAATTCAACACGGGAAATGTTCAATCCACCAATGTACGACTGTTCTTCCTCTGCCAAGTGATTTAAATCCCCATAGTGAACATAGAAATCAAAATCTTCGGTATGTTTGTTGAAAGTAATAACTTTCTTTTGAGGATAGGCATTCATAAGACCGAATAAAACACGTTTTACTTGTCTTACTTCAGTACCCTCACCTATATCACGGTTAAAGGCTACATGAATGGGGAATACTACAGCATCTTTAACAATGAATTTTTTAACTTTAAAACCAGTGGCTAAATCAGCAGCTTTGTAAACGGCACCAATAGCAGCAGCTTCATCAGCATTTATATTTTTTCCCAACTCTTGTTTAATATACTGCTTTATAGTTTCCTGTACTTTGGGAACGCGAGTACCGCCTCCAAAGATAATAACCTGCGTAACAATATCTAACGTCAATCCCGAGCTAGCCAAAGCTTGTTCCAAGGGTTTAATAACTCTAGGCCATAAATCTGAACAAATCTCCTCCAATTTTTCACGCGTCACTTGCAATTTAAAATCATGATCTTCCAAAAGATTTTCGATCTGTGCATAGTGATCATTGTTGGCAGACAAAACATTCTTCAAACGACCAGCTTCTTTGAATAATTTGGCCAAGGCTCTTGGTGACTTTGTAACGTCAGTAGAGGTCTTTTTCATAGCATTGAATTCAGCTGCCATATAATCTCTTAATCTCAGTTGAACTTCCAAACCACCCAAGGTACGATCGTAGCCAACTCCCAATACTTGTACCACTGGATGAGTTTCCTTGGTATGCTTATCTTTAACCATTTGATAGCTTACTAAAACGCTGGAAGTATGACTGGCACCCATATCATAAAATATGTAGTACTGGCTAGTTTCGTTAATACCTGAAGGATGGAAAACACCATAGTTGAGAGCGACGGCAGTATAATCATTAATCAACTGCAATACTTTTAAGTTAGCCAACTGAGCAGCAGTTAGTAAAGCTTCCCGTTCTGCTTGCCCAAAGTATCCAGGAACTGTTAAAACAGCTTCAGTTATGACTTGGTTTGTAGCTTCTTGGGCAAATTCCTTTGCCTTTACGAGAATTTGCGCAACCAACTCTTCGACTGAGAATTGTTCATCATCACTCTTTTTAAAAACAACCGTTTTACGTTCGGGATCTCCAACGATATTATAATAGGGAAAACGTTTCCTAAAAAAAAAATAAAATTTAATGTATAAATTTTAGTTGCGTCAATTTTCTTAAATTCACGTCCGTCTGAACTCGCACTTTTAGCAATTTCTGTTTTGGCTTACGAATGGTAAGTCTTTTCTAAACTAATGCAAAAGAAAGTGTTTGTCTGAGCTGTCCGTAACCTGATTTTTAAAATAAAAAAAGTAAAATGTGAAAATTATTTTAATAAATATATTAAATGATGATTAAGTGTCGGAATCTATTCATATGCAAATAAAAATAAAATTTTATCAATAACTTTTCCAAATTGAATGTATGGTGCTTTAAACTTTGAGAAGCTATTTGGGGCAGGGGTGTCGTTCTTTAATGCTTCGAAAAGCTATGACATCAGAAAATGTTGATGTACTGAGTCAGTACTACTAACTTAGTTGAAAGTTGGCGTGTCTAACGTGCACAACAGATATGAAATAAACCCCGGGGTAAACTCCGGCTTATATTGGCTAAGACGAGCTTTGGTAATCTCCTGTTTTTGGTATAAATATACGACCAATATATTAAGAATTAAATATATTAAGAGTTCCTTAAATAGTTTTAACATTTTAGGTTTATAACCTATATGATTCTACTTTGGTCTAGTCTTTTACATGGTAAGGTACCATGGTAATTAGTGAAACCCTTTATTCCTAGTACATAGATAAACTTAACTATATCAGTCGATATATTCGGTGATTGAAATAGTTAACAGAATTGGAAACGTGGTCGTAACATCTCCCATAAAATGTAAAAAATTATTAGAATATATCTGAAAAACTATTAATGTTAGCCTTCATAATTTGTACGAATAACTAAATGGTTATTGGTTTGTTGCAAAAACCTCGCTAACTACAAGAAGCAGGTAGTACACGCAATCATTTTTTGTTAGATTTTCCGATGGTCTTAAATTAATATTGTTTTAAGTTGGGTAAAAGTAAAAAATGCCCACAGTTCTAAATTTTTACATGTCCAACAATTTCTAAATTCAGGGCCCATAGTGCCTCTGCGGAATATCTAGAAGTACTGCATTAAAACTTAAATATAAATAATCATTTACAATCCACATAGAATTTTCTCACGTTGGGCCAGCAGTTTAAAAATGGCAGATTATGTCAGATATTTGTAAAAGCTTCCTCCTGTGATGAAGTAGGTTCAGTATCTAAAGTCGAAATGCTTCAAGTAAATATGCTTCCATGTGTTTTAGAATGGTATTACAATCTTCTAATCTTAATGCCATCAAAAGAGAATGAACTTTGAGAGCAGAATGGAACAAATATTCCATCAACAACCCTTACGTCTTATATCATATTACTAGCGGTAATAGCAAATAATTGTTACGCAACAATATATCAGTTTTAAGTAAAATTTTATAGGAAATAATAATTTTCACATTAATAACCAAATGATACCTCAAGTTTCAAAAGTCAAATATCACGCGATGGTGCACTTTATCGGCGCCGATAAAGTGCACCAATTTAAACTTAAAAAAGTGCGTATCACTATAGCTCCCAACAGCAAAAATTAATAAAAAAAAACTTTGAAATTAAATGAAAATCCTTTACTTCTCCAGAAAATAAATATACACATATATCCATTTTAATTTATTTTCTTAAATTTTTACATTATTTGTCGGCTTTTCTGTAAAAGTGGATATTTTAAGTTGGTAACGCCATAACAATTTTAACTAAAAACAGTTGTGTCCACAATACCGCAACACAATTTGGTTGTGTGAAAGTTGGGTCGACTCGTAGGCAACCAAATTGAGTTGAGTTGAGAACGACAATAGGGGTAAGTTTAAATTTGCAAAGAATCTATACGTCCAAGTAATCTGTAACAGCAAATTAAAGGGTGTCCCAACAATAGGTAATGTTATTTGATGTACATGGCCTAATCTTTTGAACCGTCATAGAAATTTTACACAGTATGTATATTGCTATATCCGATATAATAACAAGTATAAAATTATAAATGATAGGATGTTCCCACAGGTGAAAATATTTGAGGCACATACATACATATATTGGCACCTGAAATTTAAACAAAGTTTGTATTACTAATTCCACAAGAAAAAGTATAAAAAATGCAGGGTGTCCTCACACTAGTGCTGGCAAAATATTGAGTAGTGGGTATCGAGTACCGAGTATTTGATATTTTTTTTTTGAGTACTCAATACTTAAAAAGTAGTACAACGTTATAGTTTTAAATGGAAAATTGAATGACTGATAAAATTATGGTTAATAGAGCGTTTCTATTATGTAAACAAAAGTATTGAGTAATATTGAGTACCCAATTAATAAGTATTGAGTAGTATCGAGTAATTAAAAGTAACAGAAATTGCCAGCACTAATTCACACGTGACGTATTTGGTCCTACCTTTTCAACCGTTGTAGACAGTCACTTGTTATTTTATCGTATATTGTTTATCTTTTATTTTGTTTTAATACTAGTGCTTACACATACATACAGTTTGTAAAAAATATCTTTGCACAGAAAAAAAAAACATGTAAAATTTATATTCATTCAAGAATTTCAACAAAAAACATTTACATACTGTTTTTTTTTTGCACACATCCCATTACGGTACCTGTTTTCGACTATTAGGTACCAATACTTTGCAAATAGACATACACATTACAACAACAACACCAAAAAAAGAAGTTTACTCAGTATTAAAACTGTAAAAAAAATCGTTTCATATTGAATGAAGACAATTAAAAAACAACAAAAATGCCGTTATTTTTAAAAAATTTTGTGAATTTGGGTTTTTTCATAAATGGAATGGAATGTGAAAGAGGTAAACAAAGATTTAATAATAAAGTGATCGTTCTTAATGTAACAAGTGAGTGCATATTTGAATATAAAAAATGCCAGGAAAACGAGTTTCAAAAAATATTATACAATTGGTCTATTTCAATCGCTACAAAGGCAAATCTGCCAAAGAAATCGCCGATATGTTTTCCCTGAAAATCAGAACTGTATATAATATCATATCCCGTGTTGAAAAAGAAGAACGACTAGACTTAAAAGGATCCACAGGCAGGCCGAAAAAGGTGACGCAGCGAATTGAAAGAAAAATAATTATAACTGTTTATGATAACCCCCAATCCAGCACGAGAAGTTTAGCTCTTCAAGTGGAAAAAGACTTTGGGCTACGTGTTTCCCATTCAACCATCAGAAATGTTCTTCAAAAGCACAAATACTCATCAAGAGTAGCGAGGAAAAAATCCCTGCTCTCCGCACAAAATATTGAAAAGAGATTAAGATTTGCCACCGAACACGTTTCATTCTCTCCAGAGTACTGGGACGATGTTATTTTCTCCGATGAAACAAAAATTATGCTTTATTATCATGATGGACCGCAAAGAGTTTGGCGTAAGCCCCTAACAGCACTAGAAAATAAAAATCTTATGCCTACAGTAAAGTTTTAAAAACTGTCCGTAATGATATGGGGCTGTATATCCAGCAAAGGAGTTGGTGTAATCAGGATTTTAGATGAAATAATGACTAAAGAAGTATACCTTGTTATTTTGAAAAATGAACTGACGGCCAGCGTTAAAAAATTTGGTTTGATAGACCCGGATAATCCGAATAAATTAAGATACAAATACTATCAAGACAATGATCCCAAGCATAAATCTTATTTATGTAGGTCCTGGTTACTACACAACTGTACCAAAGTTATTGATACTCCTGCCCAAAGTCCGGATATAAACCCTATAGAAAATTTGTGGGTTCATCTAAAGAAAAAGGTAGGAAAAAGATCGCCAAGGAACAAAAACGAAACGATTAAAGAAGAGTGGGAAAAATACCGTTAGAATATGATATTCCGAAGCTAATTCAATCGATGCGAAGACGTCTGCAAGCGGTAATGGATGCTCGGGGTAGACACACAAAATATTAGAAATAAAAGTTCAAAAAATTTACATCAGACTTAATGTTTCATCAAGTGTGCAAACATTTTTTTTACAGTATAGAAATTGAACTATTATTTTTTAATATTCTACATTAGAATTTTTTCATTGTTATAAAAGTTTTTTATTTATTATATTAGCAAAACATATGTTTATAAAATACTGTTCGAAAAAAATAAAAAAAAATTTTATTTTTATAGGAAATCAATGCATACATTGAAGTTTTTTTTATTTTTCTCTATGTGCAAAGATTTTTTTTACAAACTGTATGTATGTATCTATCTCCCTTTTAAATTTTTAGTTAAATTTGATGCACATATGTCTGTTCTGAAGTCGGTTTTTTTATATTATTGTTTTACTATAAGTTGTATTATTTTTAATGTTTATAGTATAAAGCCGCCCATACACGTCGTGTGGCCAAAAACCGTCCTTCTTGCACGTATAAAAAATATCTGTTGCTTCTTGATTTAAATCGTCGGTTTTGAAACGTGTTCGTTCAAAACTGCTCGTGTGTGTGATTACGCAGTTAAAAGGACGGTTTTTGTGAGTTTTACTGTCAAATTTTTATTTTTTTGTTTTATTTATGGAAACAAATTGAAATAGTTTACCGTTTGAGTTGCACCTTTGTTGTTATTGTTGCCGTCATGATGCCACCAAGTAAAATAATTCTTGCAAAAAAAAAACCGACTTCAAAACAGACAAACTTAAAAGCATGTTGCTTTAAGACGGTAACTATTGCGACGCCCTGTAATTTCCGAATTCAAATTTTATACTAGTTATAGCGGTCGTAGCAATACAGGTTCGTTGTAAATTTCAACCTTCTGTCTGTAACGGTTTAAAAGTTTGGTCATATACATCAAATTACATAAACTATTGCGACACCCTGTAATTTATAATTTTAAATAATTATACTTATTATAACAGATATAGTAATGGACATTCTGTCTAATTGTTATGTGTTTATCAATAACTGTTTAAAAGATAGGGTCATATATATCAAATGAAGTCACCTATTGGGACACCCTTTAAATTCAAATTTTAATATAAATACTTTTTAAAGAACACTTTGTAATACTTTTTAAATTTTAACTTTGTGTCCATATATATCAAATTACATCAACTATTGGGACGCCCTATAATTTCCAATTTTAAATATTTATACTTGTTGTTATTCGAGACATAGTAGTGAACATTTTGTCTATTTTTCAAGTGTTTGTCTATAACGGTTCCAAAGATGAGGACGTAATGGTCAAATAACATCAATAATGGGGACACCCTTTAATTTATAGATCCAAGTTTTATACTTGTTTTAATAGCGGACTAAGCAATATAGGTTCTTTAGAAATTTCAACTGGCTATCTATAACAGTTGAAAAGTTTGGCCATATATATTACTTTTACATTAACTATTGGGACACCCTTTAATTTCCAATTTTAAATATTTATACTTGTTGTTATACCAGACATAGTAGTGAACATTCTGTCTATTTTTCAAGTGTTTGTCTATAACGGTTCCAAAGATGAGGACATAATGGTCAAATAACATCAATAATGGGGACACCCTTTAATTTATAGATCCAAGTTTTATACTTGTTTTAATAGCGGACTAAGCAATATAGGTTCTTTGTAAATTTCAACTGTCTGTCTATAAAGGTTCAAAAGTTTGGCCATATATATATCAAAATAAACCAACTAATGGGACACCCTTTAATTTCTAATTTTAAATATTTATACTTATTATAACAGACATAGTAACGAACATTCTGTGCAACTTTCAAGTGTTTGTCTATAACGGTTCAAAAGATAGGAGAATAAAGGTGAAATTAAGTCACCTATGGGGTCACCCTTTAATTTTTAATTTTATTTTTTAATTACTTTTTGTTGTTGGGAGCTACTGTGATACGCACTTTTTTTTAATTTTAAATTGGTGACCTATAATGTTCATAATACACGTAAAAAACATGTATGTTGTATGGGGACACCCTTTAATTTTTAAAATTTTGAACTTCTTTTAAAATGGGACCAATCTGTAGCCATAACCTTTCTAATAGTGCAAAATTTTTAAAATCGGTTCAGAAATGACTGAGTTCTGCGGGCACAAACATAAAAAAAAAAAAGCAACATTCAGACGAATTGATAACCTCCTTCTTTTTTTGAAGTCGGTTAATAAATACGTCTTGAACTGAAGTAAGGTACGTGTAGTGTGTAAATATGGTCGCTGTTCGTGGTTGCCCGTACAGTTTTAACCGTGCAGTTAAAACTGACAAAAAGAACGACGTGTATGGGCGCATTAAGAAAAATATTGTTATTCCATGATTTATATTATAATAATATTAGATTAATATGGTTTTCATAAACTTTTTAATTAAGTATTTGTAACATACCAATTCACAAATTTATACACCCTTCATAAAGTAAGCAAAAAATCTATAAAACGTCAAAACTATAATATAAAAAAGTTTCACAATAAATCGTCAGGCAGTTTTAGTTTATCGTTTATGTACCTACATATATATATTGTATAGCAATATATGTATTGTTATAGAAGCATAAGAATTAGAGTACATGTACTCTTTTAAAAGATAAACTAATTCAACTTATTCTTTTTTAGATTGAATAATACTCACTTATACAAATCGACAATCGGATTATCGATAGTTTTTCCTAATAAATCTAATAGATAACTGTAAGCCGCCTTAGGTTCCTTAATGCCAACATTAACTGCATCTTCACCAAATGTTCGAACACCATCTCGGAATGAAAGAGTGACTGGTGTCTTACGTTTTGATTCGCGATTAAGTGCAATTTCCATAGGCACACCTGGCGATACAATACCAACTTTCATCCATTCGGAACCCAAATCGACAGACATAACAGCTGCTGATTGAACGCCACGTAGATAGGCGGTCATTAACAAGAGGCAGCCTATTGTAGCCAATGACCACAATGACGTGGTTTTAGGTGTCACCATGATTTTTGATGTGGCACTACAGTATTTAATTAATAAAAAAAAAAATTCGAATTATAAATTATACTTATTTTTTTATCAGTTTTATTAATAAGGTTATTTTGCCGGATGAAAAACTTTCTCCATTCGCATGTTTTCAACATACTTTTAAACAGTTCGTTATTTAAAATCAATAAAACTCACCTTTATTTCAGTTCAAGAGTTTGAATTTCTCTTACTTTTCAAATGCAAAACTTAAATTTAACAAAATTTTCAAGTTTTCTAGAAACTTTTATAGTTACTTACAAACTGTGCCTTTCTAACAACTCAACCAACTGACGTGTTCTTTATACATTTTTCGTAATTTGTTTTGTTGTGACATTCTTACAGCTGTCTATGTAAATACATCACCACGTTTGTTTACTCTTATCTTCTTCTTAATATGTACTATGGTTTGTGATGCAGAGCACGATGATAGCTTGTATTTAGCGATTAATTGCTGTAAAAACTTGGTTTATAGAAAAATTAGTCTTTTTAACGGTTCATTTATTGTAATAAACATTGTAATTGTAATTAATTTTATTGAGCCTTTTTTAATACAATAAAATAATGAACAACAATATTATAATAAAGAAAACTATAATGAATTATAGTCTTAATAACAATAATAAAAAATAGTACCATACTAATACTTTAGAAAGATTAATTATTACAAAGAATAAGTTTTTGAAATAGAAATAATGCTCTTGCTCTGGACGCTAACATATTATGAGAGTATAATCTCTTAAATAAACTTAAAACTAATTTTACAACTAAAATAAACTATATTAAATAAATTTACATGACTAAAAAAAATAAATAAACAAAAAGGTACTACCATCTATGAGTACCTGGAGTACTTTTTATGTAAATAGCTGGACATAAAGAAACATTTAAATTAAAATTTGGAGGATCTTCATTAATAAAGCCTGTAGGTGATAAATAAATTATATTTTATATCATTTTCATGAAGTGTAAGTCTTGTTATAAATCTGTTTAAGAGATCACATACATACAAACCAATTGGAGTTATTCGGGGTTGTTTATAAATGAAACGATTTGAATACCGTTTTAAATCTGATTCAAAATTTTTTCCAATGTAAAACCTTAAAATTTTTCTTTTAAATATTTCAATTTCTTTGATTAAAATAGGTGATACCCATAAAGGAAAGCCGTAAAGAAGCACTGGTCTTAGACTCGTTTTTAACAATAATAACTTTGTTTTACTTGGTAAACTTTTTGTTATATAAAATACTTAAACAAGAACCCATTATCTTATATGCTTTTCTTAATCCAATTCTATAATGCATATTAAATTTGAAAAGTTTTTTAAAATGAATTCCAAGATACATATTTAATACTATGTATCTCTAAAGAGAATCTCAATATTACCGAGAAAAAGTTTAAGAGTTTACTTTCAGGGACGACAAAACTTCTGCATTTTCTAGAAGCATTGCGAATACAGATTGCTTCACATTTAGAAGCTTTAATTTTAATTACCCAATTATCATAAACATTTTTGACTACATTCAAATGGCGAGAGACTTAAATTAAAGCAACGGAAGGAGACACATTATGTGAATAAAGGACTGAATCATCCGGTTATAGTAAATCAATAGAGTTTTCTACAACGTGAGGAAAATCATACATAAAAATATTATACAAATGAGGACCTAAAATTGACCCTTGTGTCACACCACAGTTAACATCTTCCAAATTCAATAATTTGTCATTAAATTGTATACAAAACTTTCTATCAGAGAAAAAACTATGAAAAAGTTTAATAATAGAATCATCGAACCCAATCTGAGTCATCTTATACAAAATATCAAAGTGAGAGGCATAATGATAAAATGCTTTTTCCACATCCAATGATAATGCCACCGTACAACAACGACTTCGAAGATTACAAATAATATCATTATGTAACTTAAGCATTGCATCAACTGTTGAGTGATTATAGCCCATTCAGGCTGCCACGAAATTAAGTAATTTCGAGCTGAAATTACGAACGAAATCTAAAGTGTGCATACTGGGCTTTTTGACATTTGAGTTAATTTCGCAAACAGCTGATCACGTTTAGTTACATTTGTATAATTAAATTATTTTGCAAAAAGCTTTCGCACAACACTTTCGTATTGATTTAAAATATACATGAATATTAAAAACAACACTACAACAAAAGTAATGTACAATTATGTACATTTCCATTATTTCATTTGGCTTTTAAAATTTTTCAAACAAAACGGACTTTCAAGGTTGTAAGTCTGGTCATGGTTGCAAAAAAAGTAGCTTTTTCTACAAAACCAGCGGTGTCTATCGTAATTTCAAGTTAATTTCGACGAAATTAAGTAGAATGAGTTAATAGCCCGTTCAGGCTGCCACGAAATTAAGTAATTTTGTGATTTCGGCCGGAATCAAGTTGAACATTTTACCATTGCCCAAATTAACTCATTTTACTTAATTTCGTCGAAATTAACTTGAAATTACGAAATGAAATAATAATGAAAGCCAAATGAAATAATGGAAATGTACATAATTGTACATTAATTTTGTTGTAGTGTTGTTTTTAATATTCGTGTATATTTTAAATCAATTTGAAAGTGTTGTGCGAAAGCTTTTTGCAAAAGAATTAAATTATACAAATGCAACTAAGCGAGATCAGCTGTTTGCGAAATTAACTCAAATGTCAAAAAGCCCAGTATGAACACTTTAGATTTCGTTCGTAATTTCAGCTCGAAATTACTTAATTTCGTGGCAGCCTGAATGGGCTATAATTTGGGCAATGGTAAAATGTATGCGAAATTACGTAATTTCAAGTTGATTTCGGCCGAAATCACGAAATGACTTAATTTCGTGGCAGCCTGAACGGGCTATTACTCTTAAACCCAAACTGTAAATCTGGAATATAATTTCTATTTAAACCAATCTCCATTTTTTTACGAATTAAATTCTCAAAAATTGGGCGTCGAATTTTAATATCAGTAATATTTGTCTTTTTCCTAATTGGAATGTTTTGAAGTTTGAAGTTTTCCACTGTATTGGAAAATAAGAGTTATTTAAACAGTTATTAAAAATGATTGTCAGAAATTCAAATGCTTTTTAATAATAAAATTAGAAATGTTATCAAAACCGCAGGATTTTTTATTATTAATGTTTTTTGATAAAACCACTAACTCGTCTAGCGAAACAAGGTCCAAAAGTTTATTAGAATTAATGGCTGTCAAAATATCGTTGAAGAAATATTTAAATCTGAAGTACTTAGATAATAAATTATTAATAACATCATTGAAAGGTGAAGAAGTTCTACCAGAAGAAGAATTGTTATAAATCTCGGAGAAGTAAATTTTCAATTTATTTAATCCTAAAGAAACATCTTCAATCAAATCACCATCAACAGAAAAATAAGAAAGACTTCTTTTTTTCTTGTAGCCTATTATATTATAAATATTTTTGCGTGCTCGAGGACCTGGAATAATATTTTGAAGTTCTACTTGTTTTTCAATAATAATATTTAGTAACTGAATCTGTTTGGATAATAATAAATATTCTGGATCTCGGTGATTTAGAGTTCTTTTCAATTTTTTTTTGCCAATTGTATTTAATTCTATAAAGATTTTTAATTCTATCAGAAATTAAAAATTTTGTATTCATCACATTAATTTTCTCTGAAATATTTAATATTGAAGAAAATTCATTAATATGGGTATCAATTTCGGAATTTAAAAGATTTCTGTTTGAAACTGGAAACTGGTTAAAAAGACGTCGATTAAAATCAAATCTAAAATTACTTCAATTGGTATTATTAAATTAAATAAATTTTAATGTTGGCTTCAAAATTACTTCAAAATTCCGAAGAGTAATATGAAGTTTAAGAAGAAAGTGGTCAGAAAAAGAAGGTAAACTGGGAATTTTGAAACCAGGAACTGAAAAATTTATGCAATTTGGACTAACGAGATAATGATCTAGAAATGAAGAGCCATTAGGATATGTGGGAGAAGAGTCGGAAACACGAACTAGGTATGAGGGATTATTTTCAAGAAAGTTAAAGAATATATTTCCATTAGAGTTACACAATGTATCACTCTAATTAGTATGTTTAGAATTAAAATCGCCACCAATAAATGCTCTATAAAAATTTTGGGAGTAAGAAGATAATTTCGAAAGTCAATCGTTTAGGTTATGTGTGTTAAAGTTACAGGGGATGTAAGCAGAACCAAATAAGTATTTTCTAATTAAGTTATCAATTTTAATTTCAATGGAAACAAAAATATGAGGGAATTCTAAATCGAATGTATTAAGAATAGAGTATTTATAAGATTTCCTTAAAATTACGGCAACTCCTTGTGAACGAATATCTCTTACAAAATTGTAATCTTTATGAAAAACCCTATGACGAAGGTAGAGATGAGTTTCTTGAAAAAACGCAATATCAATTCTTTGAGCATTTAAAGTATTAAAAAGATATATTCTTCTACTTGTCGAAACAAGTGAACCAACATTAAAAGAAAGTAAGTTAAAGCCGTTATGGGTCATAAGAGTTATTTAATTCATTAAGAAGACTACGACATTGTTGTCCAGCGTCTTACTTTGTGAGGTTTTTATAATCCTTTAAGAAATGTTTAATTTTATCTTCTAAAGACAATGTTTCAGGAGGAAAAATAATTTTAGCTATTTTTAAAAATTCATCAATTAAAGATGATTTTGAGTTTTCATGATGTGTGAAAATTAAATTATCTTTCTTAAAGAAACTAGCAAATGACTTTCCTTCTTGAACAAGGTTATTTATTTAAAATATTAAAAACATTATCTGAAGCTTTTTGTTTTCTTTGCCTAGCATCATAATTAACTTTCCTCTTCATCTCAATATATTTTAAGTAAGCTGAGAAGCCCTTATAATTAGAGGGGTGGCCATGATGCTTGCAGTTATTGCAAAAGGGAAGCTTGTCTTCACTGGAAACAAACTAACATTAACCTGGACCATGATTATTGTCACATTTAATACATTTATATTGTCTGTTACAATTGTTCTACATGTGACCCCATTGTTGACAACGCCAACACTGTATTTCTCTTGAGTTACGTTTAGGAGACTCCCATAAAGCTTTCTGATTAAAAATGTATTTAATATTTGTTTTGTCATCTAAACGTCTATTTAATTTTAAGGTTACTAAAAACAAACCCGTATCCATAGATAACACATAGATAGTCAACTGAAACGTCATAAACCTAAGTCTCTTGTCAAAAAACCTAAGTCCAAGAATGTATTGGTAGGCAAAATTGTATAAGTGTTGGTTTTTAAAAAAAAATTCCCCACAGCACCTAAACTGCACATAGTTGTATAAAATATTTTGTAAAAACCGAATATTTTTTAACATTAAATTTTAGATGTTAAAATTAAATAATTCTTTTGCTTTTTAATAAAAATATGAATTTTGTATTTTTCTAATATATTTATGTGCGAAAAACGTTAGATTGAATGCTAATTTTAAATATTTATTATATTGATTTGAAAATTTTCATCCCCTAAAAGACAAAAAAATACAATACAGTGTAGAAATAAATTTCACCAAAGAAATTTCAACATAATTAAATTTATTTTGTATTAAAAAATTTAAAATACAATAAATTGTTAAATAATTTTTTGTGTAAAAATACAAAATTGTTTAAATATTTGTAAAGTGCAATGGAATATCGCGTAATAGTGCCTAAATGTGAATAAAAAGTTTACTCCCCTAAGTGTGTTGAATTCACACCGTACCCGTATATGTGAAGACATTTGTAATTAGTTATGTTTTTGACATTTGGAGAGTTGGCCATCTATGTGTTATCTATTCCATTTTTCCTATAGAATGGAATTGAAAATTTTGAAACAGTTTCTGTAGTATCGGGAGCAATAGAATCAATTTAATTTTTTAATGAATTTACATCCGTTTTAAAATATAAACCGCGAATTACTACGGTTTTCCATTTTTTTCCATTGGTGTGTACGAATAAGAATCTATATTTTTATTTCTTAAAAGTTGTATCATTTCCTTATGCACTAAAAATATTTGCGTTTAAATCTATTCTTGTTAATAATTTTGTAAACTTATTTTGCTTTCATAAAATTAAATAGCTTTTTTAAAAAATTATAAATTTCAAAACTTTTTGTTTGTATATGAATTTGTAATTTGCAATTTTGTGACATTTTCTTTTATTGAATAAAATAGAAATTAGCCTAAGTTGACGATAGCCACAACGGTGGTAGTGTAGCCATGTAGCTATCTATACTGGCTTTAAAATAATCGTTTATCTTTAAACGTGTGTATTTTATTTTTGACAGTTTGTAGTCGGTATCCTGATGTTGACTATGTGTTAAATGCATCTAAGTTTTAAAACAGAGATCTCATCTATTTAAAAATCAAACGTATTTAAAAAAATATGTTACTCTATGTACATACATACCAGACTTGGGGGATATCAATTACATGTTGTAATTAATTACACATGCAATTACTAATTACATGTAATTGTAATTGAAAATTTTCAATTACTAATTACTAATTGAAATTGAAATCAGGGACTGAAATCAATTACAATTACTTGTAATTTGTAATTGAAAAATTTCAATTACAATTACATGTAATTAGTAATTGGAAATTTTAAAGTACTAATTACATGTAATTTTAATTGAAAAAATTGAATTATAATTACATGTAATTGAAAATTTTAAGTAATGAATACTTTTTTTTGTTATTGTTGTCAAAAAATATTTAATTACAAAAATGTTCAATTACAAAAAAATTAAAATAAAAATACAAACCTATTTGAATAAATAAATCAGGCGTTATATATAAAAACAAAAAGTAAGAAAGTAAGGAAAAACTAAAAAATCACATAACTTTGAATAACATGCAATTAAATATTAAACAATTCCATGTATATTTACATAGTATACAATTATTTACAATGTTATAGCAATAGTATTATTTGTTAATAAAAAATTCTTATTAGCTTTAAAAACAACTTTTTTCAAAATTTTCCTCCGTTAATCTTTGTCGCCTTAGTGTTAAAATAATACTAGCGAACAAAAATAACCTTTCAACCGGTGCTGAAGATGTTAAGGGAGTATTAGACCGTAAAAAAGCCTTTAGTATTGTAGGATAGTTTTTCAGGTAATTTAAAAATGAATTTAGACCACGCAAGTATATCTGAACTACAAATTTCAAACTATTTTCTTTTTCAGAATGTCAATGTCTACGGAATATTAAATGAAAATATTTATATTTGACCGCAAAGTTTTCAAAATTTTGTAAGCGATAATTACCTTCATGAAGGTGTTCACCGTAATCGAACATGGATGCAGTTTTCGTATTGCTCGTTTGAATAATACTGTTGATAATGAAACGCAAGAAATTCATATTTAAGATAAGCTTGAAATTTTTAGGAATATAATTGAATTACTTTCAATTGAAAGTAATGATTACTGTCTAATTACAATTACTTGTAATTTGTAATTGAACTTTTTCAATTACAATTACATGTAATTAGTAATTGAAAATTCCCAATTACTAATTACAAATAATTGTAATTGAAATTTTTCAATTACAAATTACAAGTAATTGTAATTGATTTTGCCCCTGATTTCAATTAAAGTTACTTGTAATTAGTAATTGGAAATTTTCAATTACACATTACCTGTAATTGTAATTGAAATGTAATTGAATCCCCCCATGTCTGATACATACATATATTCTTAATATTAAAATATATTATGTTACAGTCATGATTTTCATTTTCACAGAAATATTGATTTTTTTTTTAATTTTTTGAAAATTGTTTGTAAAAATATTTTTTTTGAAATTTTATTCGAAAATTTTTCTATGGAAATATCGTTTTGAAAACGGTTTGTAAAGTTTTTTGTAAATGTTAAAAAAAATTTTTAACCTGAGACCCTGTGGATCAATTGGCTACCTATATGTGTATTGCTGCCTATAAAGGTCTTTAATACAAATCAAAGCAGAAAACCCCTACCAACCTAAAAACAAACAAAACTCGCCTCTCGAAGGGGGTTATTGACCCCCCAATATCTGTATGCACTCCTTGCGATCTACCTGTCGCGGTCTAATATTTATTTGACAAAAAAGCAAAACAGAATCATTAAGCCGAAAAAAATTTAAGAAAACGTGAAAAAATATAGGTCGGCGTGGTTTTTGTCCCGCAGTCTCCAAAGGAATGATACGATGTTGCTGAATCGCAATCCCAAAATTTTCGAAACTATGGTGTGCTTAAATTTTTTATCTCTTCTGGTGCCTTGGCAAATGACATTACCACCCGAACACGGACAGACGGACATCGCTTAATCAACTTCTCTATGTATAAAGACCCAGCATATACATATATATTTTATGAGGTCGGAAATAAATATTATAGAAATTACACACGGAATGACAAACTTATAAATACCCATTCCACCTGTGGTGAAGGGTATAATATAGGAGGACAGAATGAGGAGTCTGTTTTTAAGGCTGCCTTTTGAAAATCTTTGAATAAATTAGATTTACCACCCATAGGCTTAATTTTTTCTTCTTCAATATTTTATTCTTCTAAAATAGCAAATCCATTTTGAGGATATTGTGTAGTATTATTTAAAAATGATTTATCTGAATCTTGAATGTTTTGTTTACTTAAGTTAGTTAAATCTTACCTTAGAACAATTTGATCTTCTACGTTTTCTTATGGAACTTCCTTAAACTGATTACCTTCAACTTCAAAATACATATTTTCTAAGTTTTTAATATTTTCGATAGATTTTTTTTCTAGATCGCTAATTACACTTATAATATTTATCTTGCTAGTTTCTTGAGGCTTAGATTCAGAAAAGCTAGAAATATCCTTGATAACAGTGCATTCAGACACAGATTCTTTTATAGCAGATACAGAGCTGTTTTCAGATTTTGAATTTCTCAAAATAATTTGTTTAACATCCTTACGGCTTAGGCTTCCTTGAAGAGATGAATTGTTATGATTAGAATCCTTTTTCTGCAAAATGTCCGGAAGAATTTTATCGTCCAATGAAGAACGACAGGAAGACATCTTGTTAAATGATATTTTATTGCTTAAAAATGTTCTTTTTAATTTTTTTATACAAAAGTTTTTCGATCGAGAAATAAATTTTTTTACCGATATAGATTTAATTTAGTAGAAATCGTTTGCTTTGTAAGAAAAACATGCATAAATTAAATTCGTCATGGTGAGGTCGATACATAGATCATTTTGCATTTGACAATTTCCAACCCTTTAATAGTGATCCTATGATTTCTTATTGCTTTTTCGACAAATTTAAATTGCGTATTAGATCTTGAATTATAAAATGAGGTCCGAAATTCTTCATTTAGGACAAAATCTTTGTTAACCAGTGTAATCAAGGTTATAACCCATTGGTTAAAAAGTATATAAATCTGATTTTTGTTAAAGAAAGCAGTAGCTTCTTCATTGATGATTTTACCTATTTTGTCACGTTATCTAATTAACAAAGATTATAAATATCTTATATTTGAAATATACATACATATATGTATATGTATGTAGATCCATCTAGAAGGAAAACGAGTATTCTTATTCTGCTGAAGCGATTATGATAGAGCAGGAAATGTAGACACATAGATCCTTATGTAGAGGGTCCAATAGGCTATATAGTACATATGATTTTAAAACTTAGACTCAGATGGAAAAAAAAAGAATAAAAAGGGTAATTTATGTATTAAAATACGTGTTACGTACACGGTAATCTCCGAAACAGATTTCAATAATTTTTCTTTCTAAATATGTACTTGGTAGTAGACATCGGAGTTGAGGTATTATTTATTTGAACGGTAGAGCACAATTCTCTATGAAGTCTGAATGTTAAATTATTTTTCTTTTTATACCCTTCACCACAGGTTGAAAGGGTATATATAAGTTTGTCATTCCGTGTGTAATTTCTACAATATTCATTTCCGACCCCATAAAGTATATATATTCTGGATCCTTATACATAGAGAAGTTGATTAAGCGATGTCCGTCTGTCCGTCCGTCCGTCTGTCCGTGTTAGTGTGGTAATGTCATTTGCCAAGGCACCAGAAGAGATACAAAAAATTAAGCACACCAATCTGTCAGGCATAGTTTCGAAAATTTTGGTATTGCAATTCAGCAACATCGGATCATTCCTTTGGAGGCTACGGGCCAAAAACCACGCCCACCTATATTTTTTCACGTTTTTTCAGGTTTTTTTTTAATTTTTTTCAGCTTTAATGATTCTGTTTTGCCTTTTTTTCTCAAATAAATATTAGACTGCGATAGGTAGATCGCAAGGAGTGCATACAGATCTCGGGGGATCAATAACCCCCTGCGAGGGGCGATTTTTGTTTGTTTTTAGATTGGTAGGGTTTTTCTGCTTTGATTTGTATTAGTGACCTTAATAGAAAGCAATACACATAGAGGTAGCCAATGGACCAACAGGGTACCCACTGATAAATAGAAGCAGTTAAAAGGACCCCCATGTGTCAATATGAGGAAATTTTTTTTTTGTAAGGATTTTTTTTTGCTTTAGTCTGACCATTCTAACTCAATATAGACTGCAGAAAGGTCCTAAATTTACCAAAAAAAAAAATTCAATAAAATTTAATAAAAATTTACAAAAAAAAAATTTTTACAAAAAAATTTACAAAACATTTTCAAAAATATATTTCACAGAAAAATATTAAAAAATTTTCCAAAAAATTTTCGAATAAAATTTTACAAAAAATTTTTAAAAAATTATTTTTACAAAAAATTTATACACACAATTTTCGAAATATTAAAACAAAAATTTCAATATTTCTTTGAAAATAAAAATCATGACTGTAACATAACATATAATTAATATTAAGATTATACATATGTATGTATGTGTGTATATAGAGTAACATATTTTTTTAAATGCGTTTGATTTTTATTTTAAATGCGTTTGATTTTTAAATAGATAATATCTCTTTTTTAAAACCTAGGTGCATTAAACACATAGACATCATCAGGATACCGACTACAAACTGTCAAAAATAAAATACACACGTTTATAGGTAAACGATTCTTTTGAAGCCAGCAAAGCTACATGGCTACACGACCACCGTTGTGGCTGTCGTCAACTTAGGCTAATTTCTATTTTATTCAACAAAAGAAAATGTCACAAAATTGTAAATTACAAATTCATATACAAACAAAAAGTATTGGAGGAAATATTTAAAAGTTTTTGAAAAAGTTTTTTAATTTTATAAAAGCAAAATAAGTATTTTTACAACAATGTCAGAGTTTACGATGTAGCTGTCGGCTTCAATATCATTAAGTAGCTGACAACACGGCGACAATTGTAGCAAACGGAATTTGTTTTCATTTGTCTTCTATTTCTTTACAATACGGATAATGCTGTACATGTCTGTATAAATAAAATCACCGTGGTGAAGGGTATAGAAGATTCGGCACGGCCGAATATAGCACTTTTACTTGTTTTTCTTTATCTTTGTTTTTTGTTTCTTCAACCATATTACCAATTTAGAAAAGCAGAATTCGAATGTCTTAAACTCCATGTCTAGCCGGACATTATGCTAAAAATTAAATTTAAGGAATGTAAAAATTTAGGTATGCAGCTCGCTATACATACATACATAAATACAACAAATTCTGCATCGTATAGAGAATTTTCAATGCTTTTGCTCGCGATTTGTCGTTTTGGGACACTGTTAAAATCAGGAAAGTTGAGTAATTTACATACGTTTTTATTGTTTTTTGCGATTTTGAGAGGTTTGCAATATATTTTTTTTTGTGGCTAAACGAATAAGGATTTTTTATTGATTTTTTTTCTGTGAAAGGCTATATTAACTGCTACTTATGTATGTACATACATATGTATATCAATTTTTAGAACAATTTTATTTTAAATTTGAATGATAAAAAATATCATTTGAAATAAAAAAATGATTTTTTTGTTCATTTTTTGTAAAAATAAAAGTGAAAAGGTTTTTGAGAGCGAAGCCAATCGCGATCTTAAAAATGTTGTATATCACTATAAAATTTGAGATATCTACTATTAGACTAGTGAAAAAAACGTTGCGCGTTTTTACGCAATGTGTACATTTCTCATTCATGTATTGTGAAAGAAAACATACAACACACAGTTTCATTCATGAGAAATGATGCGTGTGCCAAACAAAAAAATATCTTATCATAAAAATGAAAGAAATTCTTCACACATAAGTGGTGAAAAATAAAAAGAAAAGGGTATACAGAGATGTAACCACTGACTTATGAAAATGGCTATAATCAGCATTAATGGATTAAGGCAGCTTGTCAAGAAAGAGACAAATACAGTACCCATTAAAATACGAAAATGGGGATGTAAACAAAACAAAAATTAAAAATTGTGAAATGTATTAAACACCAAAGAGCTGCTAGTGGTTTTTCTTTTTATTTGTTAACAATTTATTTATAATAAAAAGTAAAATTGTTAAAAACATAATACACATTAAAAAAGATCAAGGGAATAACACATAATTGAAAAAGATTTGGAGATTTAGAAGAAGGTAAGTGTTTTATTTATTTTATTTATTTATTTTATTTATTCATTGAAGTAATACAAGCCTCTAGGCCATACTTAAATATTACTTAGTATTAAAAAGTACCTAAGTATACAAAAAAATCAAATTAAAAATTACTATAATTAATAAAAAATTCAAAATTTAAATTTATTTTAATGTTTTTCTTATTGGTCCCCCAACCATAATGTTAAAAAATGAAGTTTAATAAGAAAGTTAAAAAAGCAGTAAGAAACTTTAAGGTCCAAATTAATAGCAATGCTAAGGTAAACAAGACGTGGAATAATTAATCCATACAAGAAAGTATTGAAACTCATTAGGTAATAAAAAATCAAAATCGATTCAATCAGTTCAAATAACTTAAAAGTTTGAGTCGGAAAGCATTATTGGAGTGCGAGAAAAGGCGCAATTCAATTGGTAAATGGTTCCAACAGCGAGCAACGCATATTAAAAACGATCTTTCAAAGAACGAATTTACAATCTTAGGTATCAAAATCTGAGGATTTCTTATGGAACGACTAAAAGCAAATCTCTTAACTATAGACAATGGTCTACCAGTTTTTATAACTTTGTGAAAAAGAGTCAAAACGCGCAACTTCAAAAAATTAGAAAATGAGCATCCCAAAAATTGTCTAACATAGTTGGAAATGTGCTCCGTACGTCCTACCTTATAGACAAAACGAACCACTGTATTAACAATACGTTGTATTCTGGACACTACAATCGAAATAGTTCCAGATATAACCTCAAGACCGTATAAAATTTGAGACATCATTAGAGAATAAGCCAATCGGTGTCGAACATAAAAAGGAAAAGATATATTATTGGAATATATTCTTCGCAATATATTTACTATTCTACCTACTATTAAATCAACATGGGATTCAAAATTAAGTCTATTATCCAAGACAATACCTAAGAACTTAATCCGATCAAGAAATTCAATCCTCACATCATTTATAAAAATATCCAAATCTAAATGAAACCGATCATAAGGGCTAAAAACAATTGCTTTGGTCTTAGTTGCATTTATTGACAAATGATTATATGAAGTCCAGTCAGATATAATATTAAGACAATAATCTATATTATTCTGCAAAACATCAGGAAAATCACGATCACAACTAAAAAGTAATGCTACATCATCTGCAAACAAAAAAGAACTACATGTAGGTGAATTAATCAAGGAAGGAAGTTCATTCATGTAAAGAATAAACAAGAGAGGACCAAGTACTGAACCTTGAGGAACACCCGAATGAAGATTTAATAAGTCAGAATTCACACCATTAACAGAAGTAAATTGAGATCTTCCCTGAAGATATGATAATAATAGTTTACAGGCCGACATAGAAAAATTAAAATCAACACGAAGTTTATCAAACATTCTTCCATAATCAATGGAATTAAATGCTTTCGAGAGATCAAGCGAAACAAGAACACTAAACTTATCTTTGTTTATTTTTTCTCTAATTGAATCAGTTAGATCCAAGAGAAGTGATGTAGAACTGTAGCCTTCACGAAAAGCATATTGAGAATGGTAAATAAGCGTGGATGTAGCTTCTAAAATCTGATCTTTCAAAAGATGCTCCATTACCTTAGAGAGGGCAGGGAGAACAGAAATAGGTCTTAAATCTTCAGGTCCTTTAACATTTCTTGATTTAGGTATCGGAACAACACGAGCAGTTTTCCAGCCAATTGGAAATTTAGACGTCATTAAGATAGAGTTAAATAGGTGAAGCAAAAAACCAGATATATACGGAAACACCATCTTTATTAAACGAATTGGAACATCATCAGTTCCTATGGA
Source organism: Phasia obesa (assembly GCA_949628195.1). Lineage (NCBI taxonomy): Eukaryota > Metazoa > Arthropoda > Insecta > Diptera > Tachinidae > Phasia > Phasia obesa. The sequence goes on along the minus strand of OX451218.1, from coordinate 30,022,180 downwards.
ATTCGACTTTACCTTGTTTAAGGCCAGCAATACATCAGATTCATTTACACAGCGAAAAGATATACCATTATCTGAAGACTGAAAATTTTCCATAAGAGTAACTCCACTACTACTAGTCCCTTCAATATCTACAAAATAATTATTAATTACATTAACATCAAGACCATAAGACTGACTAACATCATCCAGACAACCAGAATTCTTAAGCACTCTCCACATTCCCGCACTATCAACTCCATTAAACAATTTTAAAAAATAAAGTCTCTTCTCATTACGTATGACACGTTTAGCTCTGTTGCGATACTTACAAAATGTCCTCCAGTTTCTGGAAGATCTGTTCGATTTGTATGCCGAAAATGCCAGATCTCTCAGAGATCTAGCCAAGACAACACACTTCTTCATCATCCATTCATTTGTCCGAAATTGCACTCTCCTCCTAACAATAGGAACGAAAGACAACAAGGATTGACATAAAGACAATATATAAGTACATACTAAGTCCACATCATTAGTGTTATAAATAGAAGTTGAATCAAAGTCAGACAAAAAACTCATAATTCCATTCCAATCAATTGCATTATAATTGCGATATTCAATAACTTCAGGTACATGAGTAATCTCAATTCCAAAACATGCACAAATCAAAGCATGATGAGACAAAGCAGGATACTGATATTGCCCATAAAATTTCATTGAGGAACAATCACTTAATAACATAAAATCAATTAATGACGTAGAACCACGGAAAACATCAATAGTGCAATATATGTATGTACATAAAAAATATTAAATGTTAAAAACATTCTTTAGATTATATAAAAACTGGACTAGATCCTGATCGATACGTATAAAGCTATAGCGAATTTAATGCTAATGCCAAAGGGAAACCTTTGTGCAGAAAGCAGTAGAAAAGTTCCAGCCACGTTTAATTACACTGCCAGAGTGTTTTAATTGTCCCTATGGTACAAAATATTTCCGTGAATATGGTGAAAGGATACCATCAGGTGAAACATCTCAAAAGTTATTGGAATTATCCAAGGAATTATGTGTATACATAGTTGGCGGTACTATACTTGAAGTAGGCGAAAACAAAGCAATCACACAAAGTAATAAAAACAGAAATCAAATATAAAAGCAGAAAAAATGGCCGGAACACAAGAAGAGTTCAAATACACTTTTGTCATTGTGGGAGTGGGAATAGCTGGCGTCACCTGTGCCGAAACTCTAGCTATATGTTGCCCCGAAGTATCTAATTTGTTAATAACGGAATCAACTGTAATTAAAAAAAAAGGCCAAGGCTTAGGTACATGAGCTATTAATACGCAGCACACCTAGTCATGAATATATAAAATTCGTATTACAAAATGGAAAATTAAGGGGAACTATTTTAATTGGTAACTCTGAATTGGCGGAAACTTGTGAAAATCTTATACTCATTAGCATAGACTTGACACCATTTGGAGATGACATTCTTAATCCGGACATTGACATTGAAGATTATTTTGATTAATTTTAATTAAAAATAAAACTGCTGTTCGTATATAAAAAAACTATTTGCTACAACCGTTGTTAACCGTTGATATTTTGGATTTCTGTCATTTAATTTTTGCTTCACTGCCTGTAAAATAAATAAAAGCAAATTACGGGTTTTAAACGGATTCAGGAGACCTCAAAATTGCTATACTTTACCTTATACAACGTATGGTAAAGCAAAATTATGTTTTTTCCATCAAAAACATTAATTGCTCCTACTTGAATTGCCTGCAGATTATTTAAAACACTGGACAGAATACTTTTGAAATCATTCAAAAATATTGTATTCTTTTATTTGCCTTATTTACCGCCTGTGGTTCTGTGCATCTAAAGCATTTGAATAAAATCGGCACATCCGAAAGGCAATTTTGTTGCAAACAATGTAGTGACATTTCTGTAGATGCTTTTTTGATCTTCCTCTTTACAATGCCATCGCCTGCAAATAAATAAGCAACATACCTACGTCCTGACAATATTTTGTTCGATTTTGCTTTACATGTAGTCCACTCCAAATTTTAAAACTATTATTTTTATAGCTCTTCAGTTGTAGTTGATATTAAGTTCCAAAGAGGTAAGTCTTTCACTTACCTCTTTGGATCTTTTGGGAAAATGTGCAATTTTTCCCCTGGAGGACAGTTCTTGATGCATTTGTTATTCCTGAAAAGTATAACAATTAAAATAACTAAATTTTTTCAAGTTGTTAAAACTTGCACTTGTATTGTTTTCCACAGCTTCTCAGTCTATTGTTTCTGCAAAATACAATAACAAATATAATCATATTTTAAAATAGAATTTCAATTGCAACTTACCTTGAATATGTTTGCTTCTTGTTTTTTCCTGAAAAAAGTAAATATTTCATTAAAACTATTAAATTAATGCAAAATTCTTTGGTTTTCATTCCTTATTCTTACCTTTCAAAATACGTTTTAATTTTTATGCGCTAGAAAATAGAACAAAAGAGAATTCACAAAAGGGCACTTGTTTGAGAAAGAGACGGATAGAGAAAGAGACGAATATATCTCCGTGACATCTCTTGGGTTCTCTTTGTTTTTAACGGTTCATTTATTGTAATAAACATTGTAATTGTAATTAATTTTATTGAGCCTTTTTTAATACAATAAAATAATGAACAACAATATTATAATAAAGAAAACTATAATGAATTATAGTCTTAATAACAATAATAAAAAATAGTACCATACTAATACTTTAGAAAGATTAATTATTACAAAGAATAAGTTTTTGAAATAGAAATAATGCTCTTGCTCTGGACGCTAACATATTATGAGAGTATAATCTCTTAAATAAACTTAAAACTAATTTTACAACTAAAATAAACTATATTAAATAAATTTACATGACTAAAAAAAACAAAAATAAACAAAAAGGTACTACCATCTATGAGTACCTGGAGTACTTTTTATGTAAATAGCTGGACATAAAGAAACATTTAAATTAAAATTTGGAGGATCTTCATTAATAAAGCCTGTAGGTGATAAATAAATTATATTTTATATCATTTTCATGAAGTGTAAGTCTTGTTATAAATCTGTTTAAGAGATCACATACATACAAACCAATTGGAGTTATTCGGGGTTGTTTATAAATGAAACGATTTGAATACCGTTTTAAATCTGATTCAAAATTTTTTCCAATGCAAAACCTTAAAATTTTTCTTTTAAATATTTCAATTTCTTTGATTAAAATAGGTGATACCCATAAAGGAAAGCCGTAAAGAAGCACTGGTCTTGTTTTACTTGGTAAACTTTTTGTTATATAAAATACTTAAACAAGAACCCATTATCTTATATGCTTTTCTTAATACAATTCTATAATGCATATTAAATTTGAAAAGTTTATTAAAATGAATTCCAAGATACATATTTAATACTATGTATCTCTAAAGGGAATCTCAATATTACCGAGAAAAAGTTTAAGAGTTTACTTTCAGGGACGACAAAACTTCTGCATTTTCTAGAAGCATTGCGAATACAGATTGCTTCACATTTAGAAGCTTTAATTTTAATTACCCAATTATCATAAACATTTTTGACTACATTCAAATGGCGAGAGACTTAAATTAAAGCAACGGAAGGAGACACATTATGTGAATAAAGGACTGAATCATCCGGTTATAGTAAACCAATAGAGTTTTCTACAACGTGAGGAAAATCATACATAAAAATATTATACAAATGAGGACCTAAAATTGACCCTTGTGTCACACCACAGTTAACATCTTCCAAATTCAATAATTTGTCATTAAATTGTATACAAAACTTTCTATCAGAGAAAAAACTATGAAAAAGTTTAATAATAGAATTATCGAACCCAATCTGAGTCATCTTATACAAAATATCAAAGTGAGAGGCATAATGATAAAATGCTTTTTCCACATCCAATGATAATGCCACCGTACAACAACGACTTCGAAGATTACAAATAATATCATTATGTAACTTAAGCATTGCATCAACTGTTGAGTGATTATAGCCCATTCAGGCTGCCACGAAATTAAGTAATTTCGAGCTGAAATTACGAACGAAATCTAAAGTGTGCATACTGGGCTTTTTGACATTTGAGTTAATTTCGCAAACAGCTGATCACGTTTAGTTACATTTGTATAATTAAATTATTTTGCAAAAAGCTTTCGCACAACACTTTCGTATTGATTTAAAATATACATGAATATTAAAAACAACACTACAACAAAAGTAATGTACAATTATGTACATTTCCATTATTTCATTTGGCTTTTAAAATTTTTCAAACAAAACGGACTTTCAAGGTTGTAAGTCTGGTCATGGTTGCAAAAAAAGTAGCTTTTTCTACAAAACCAGCGGTGTCTATCGTAATTTCAAGTTAATTTCGACGAAATTAAGTAGAATGAGTTAATAGCCCGTTCAGGCTGCCACGAAATTAAGTAATTTTGTGATTTCGGCCGGAATCAAGTTGAACATTTTACCATTGCCCAAATTAACTCATTTTACTTAATTTCGTCGAAATTAACTTGAAATTACGAAATGAAATAATAATGAAAGCCAAATGAAATAATGGAAATGTACATAATTGTACATTAATTTTGTTGTAGTGTTGTTTTTAATATTCGTGTATATTTTAAATCAATTTGAAAGTGTTGTGCGAAAGCTTTTTGCAAAAGAATTAAATTATACAAATGCAACTAAGCGAGATCAGCTGTTTGCGAAATTAACTCAAATGTCAAAAAGCCCAGTATGAACACTTTAGATTTCGTTCGTAATTTCAGCTCGAAATTACTTAATTTCGTGGCAGCCTGAATGGGCTATAATTTGGGCAATGGTAAAATGTATGCGAAATTACGTAATTTCAAGTTGATTTCGGCCGAAATCACGAAATGACTTAATTTCGTGGCAGCCTGAACGGGCTATTACTCTTAAACCCAAACTGTAAATCTGGAATATAATTTCTATTTAAACCAATCTCCATTTTTTTACGAATTAAATTCTCAAAAATTGGGCGTCGAATTTTAATATCAGTAATATTTGTCTTTTTCCTAATTGGAATGTTTTGAAGTTTGAAGTTTTCCACTGTATTGGAAAATAAGAGTTATTTAAACAGTTATTAAAAATGATTGTCAGAAATTCAAATGCTTTTTAATAATAAAATTAGAAATGTTATCAAAACCGCAGGATTTTTTATTATTAATGTTTTTTGATAAAACCACTAACTCGTCTAGCGAAACAAGGTCCAAAAGTTTATTAGAATTAATGGCTGTCAAAATATCGTTGAAGAAATATTTAAATCTGAAGTACTTAGATAATAAATTATTAATAACATCATTGAAAGGTGAAGAAGTTCTACCAGAAGAAGAATTGTTATAAATCTCGGAGAAGTAAATTTTCAATTTATTTAATCCTAAAGAAACATCCTCAATCAAATCACCATCAACAGAAAAATAAGAAAGACTTCTTTTTTTCTTGTAGCCTATTATATTATAAATATTTTTGCGTGCTCGAGGACCTGGAATAATATTTTGAAGTTCTACTTGTTTTTCAATAATAATATTTAGTAACTGAATCTGTTTGGATAATAATAAATATTCTGGATCTCGGTGATTTAGAGTTCTTTTCAATTTTTTTTTGCCAATTGTATTTAATTCTATAAAGATTTTTAATTCTATCAGAAATTAAAAATTTTGTATTCATCACATTAATTTTCTCTGAAATATTTAATATTGAAGAAAATTCATTAATATGGGTATCAATTTCGGAATTTAAAAGATTTCTGTTTGAAACTGGAAACTGGTTAAAAAGACGTCGATTAAAATCAAATCTAAAATTACTTCAATTGGTATTATTAAATTAAATAAATTTTAATGTTGGCTTCAAAATTACTTCAAAATTCCGAAGAGTAATATGAAGTTTAAGAAGAAAGTGGTCAGAAAAAGAAGGTAAACTGGGAATTTTGAAACCAGGAACTGAAAAATTTATGCAATTTGGACTAACGAGATAATGATCTAGAAATGAAGAGCCATTAGGATATGTGGGAGAAGAGTCGGAAACACGAACTAGGTATGAGGGATTATTTTCAAGAAAGTTAAAGAATATATTTCCATTAGAGTTACACAATGTATCACTCTAATTAGTATGTTTAGAATTAAAATCGCCACCAATAAATGCTCTATAAAAATTTTGGGAGTAAGAAGATAATTTCGAAAGTCAATCGTTTAGGTTATGTGTGTTAAAGTTACAGGGGATGTAAGCAGAACCAAATAAGTATTTTCTAATTAAGTTATCAATTTTAATTTCAATGGAAACAAAAATATGAGGGAATTCTAAATCGAATGTATTAAGAATAGAGTATTTATAAGATTTCCTTAAAATTACGGCAACTCCTTGTGAACGAATATCTCTTACAAAATTGTAATCTTTATGAAAAACCCTATGACGAAGGTAGAGATGAGTTTCTTGAAAAAACGCAATATCAATTCTTTGAGCATTTAAAGTATTAAAAAGATATATTCTTCTACTTGTCGAAACAAGTGAACCAACATTAAAAGAAAGTAAGTTAAAGCCGTTATGGGTCATAAGAGTTATTTAATTCATTAAGAAGACTACGACATTGTTGTCCAGCGTCTTACTTTGTGAGGTTTTTATAATCCTTTAAGAAATGTTTAATTTTATCTTCTAAAGACAATGTTTCAGGAGGAAAAATAATTTTAGCTATTTTTAAAAATTCATCAATTAAAGATGATTTTGAGTTTTCATGATGTGTGAAAATTAAATTATCTTTCTTAAAGAAACTAGCAAATGACTTTCCTTCTTGAACAAGGTTATTTATTTAAAATATTAAAAACATTATCTGAAGCTTTTTGTTTTCTTTGCCTAGCATCATAATTAACTTTCCTCTTCATCTCAATATATTTTAAGTAAGCTGAGAAGCCCTTATAATTAGAGGGGTGGCCATGATGCTTGCAGTTATTGCAAAAGGGAAGCTTGTCTTCACTGGAAACAAACTAACATTAACCTGGACCATGATTATTGTCACATTTAATACATTTATATTGTCTGTTACAATTGTTCTACATGTGACCCCATTGTTGACAACGCCAACACTGTATTTCTCTTGAGTTACGTTTAGGAGACTCCCATAAAGCTTTCTGATTAAAAATGTATTTAATATTTGTTTTGTCATCTAAACGTCTATTTAATTTTAAGGTTACTAAAAACAAACCCGTATCCATAGATAACACATAGATAGTCAACTGAAACGTCATAAACCTAAGTCTCTTGTCAAAAAACCTAAGTCCAAGAATGTATTGGTAGGCAAAATTGTATAAGTGTTGGTTTTTAAAAAAAAATTCCCCACAGCACCTAAACTGCACATAGTTGTATAAAATATTTTGTAAAAACCGAATATTTTTTAACATTAAATTTTAGATGTTAAAATTAAATAATTCTTTTGCTTTTTAATAAAAATATGAATTTTGTATTTTTCTAATATATTTATGTGCGAAAAACGTTAGATTGAATGCTAATTTTAAATATTTATTATATTGATTTGAAAATTTTCATCCCCTAAAAGACAAAAAAATACAATACAGTGTAGAAATAAATTTCACCAAAGAAATTTCAACATAATTAAATTTATTTTGTATTAAAAAATTTAAAATACAATAAATTGTTAAATAATTTTTTGTGTAAAAATACAAAATTGTTTAAATATTTGTAAAGTGCAATGGAATATCGCGTAATAGTGCCTAAATGTGAATAAAAAGTTTACTCCCCTAAGTGTGTTGAATTCACACCGTACCCGTATATGTGAAGACATTTGTAATTAGTTATGTTTTTGACATTTGGAGAGTTGGCCATCTATGTGTTATCTATTCCATTTTTCCTATAGAATGGAATTGAAAATTTTGAAACAGTTTCTGTAGTATCGGGAGCAATAGAATCAATTTAATTTTTTAATGAATTTACATCCGTTTTAAAATATAAACCGCGAATTACTACGGTTTTCCATTTTTTTCCATTGGTGTGTACGAATAAGAATCTATATTTTTATTTCTTAAAAGTTGTATCATTTCCTTATGCACTAAAAATATTTGCGTTTAAATCTATTCTTGTTAATAATTTTGTAAACTTATTTTGCTTTCATAAAATTAAATAGCTTTTTTAAAAAATTATAAATTTCAAAACTTTTTGTTTGTATATGAATTTGTAATTTGCAATTTTGTGACATTTTCTTTTATTGAATAAAATAGAAATTAGCCTAAGTTGACGATAGCCACAACGGTGGTAGTGTAGCCATGTAGCTATCTATACTGGCTTTAAAATAATCGTTTATCTTTAAACGTGTGTATTTTATTTTTGACAGTTTGTAGTCGGTATCCTGATGTTGACTATGTGTTAAATGCATCTAAGTTTTAAAACAGAGATCTCATCTATTTAAAAATCAAACGTATTTAAAAAAATATGTTACTCTATGTACATACATACCAGACTTGGGGGATATCAATTACATGTTGTAATTAATTACACATGCAATTACTAATTACATGTAATTGTAATTGAAAATTTTCAATTACTAATTACTAATTGAAATTGAAATCAGGGACTAAAATCAATTACAATTACTTGTAATTTGTAATTGAAAAATTTCAATTACAATTACATGTAATTAGTAATTGGAAATTTTAATTACATGTAATTTTAATTGAAAAAATTCAATTATAATTACATGTAATTGAAAATTTTAAGTAATGAATACTTTTTTTTGTTATTGTTGTCAAAAAATATTTAATTACAAAAATGTTCAATTACAAAAAAATTAAAATAAAAATACAAACCTATTTGAATAAATAAATCAGGCGTTATATATAAAAACAAAAAGTAAGAAAGTAAGGAAAAACTAAAAAATCACATAACTTTGAATAACATGCAATTAAATATTAAACAATTCCATGTATATTTACATAGTATACAATTATTTACAATGTTATAGCAATAGTATTATTTGTTAATAAAAAATTCTTATTAGCTTTAAAAACAACTTTTTTCAAAATTTTCCTCCGTTAATCTTTGTCGCCTTAGTGTTAAAATAATACTAGCGAACAAAAATAACCTTTCAACCGGTGCTGAAGATGTTAAGGGAGTATTAGACCGTAAAAAAGCCTTTAGTATTGTAGGATAGTTTTTCAGGTAATTTAAAAATGAATTTAGACCACGCAAGTATATCTGAACTACAAATTTCAAACTATTTTCTTTTTCAGAATGTCAATGTCTACGGAATATTAAATGAAAATATTTATATTTGACCGCAAAGTTTTCAAAATTTTGTAAGCGATAATTACCTTCATGAAGGTGTTCACCGTAATCGAACATGGATGCAGTTTTCGTATTGCTCGTTTGAATAATACTGTTGATAATGAAACGCAAGAAATTCATATTTAAGATAAGCTTGAAATTTTTAGGAATATAATTGAATTACTTTCAATTGAAAGTAATGATTACTGTCTAATTACAATTACTTGTAATTTGTAATTGAACTTTTTCAATTACAATTACATGTAATTAGTAATTGAAAATTCCCAATTACTAATTACAAATAATTGTAATTGAAATTTTTCAATTACAAATTACAAGTAATTGTAATTGATTTTGCCCCTGATTTCAATTAAAGTTACTTGTAATTAGTAATTGGAAATTTTCAATTACACATTACCTGTAATTGTAATTGAAATGTAATTGAATCCCCCCATGTCTGATACATACATATATTCTTAATATTAAAATATATTATGTTACAGTCATGATTTTCATTTTCACAGAAATATTGAATTTTTTGAAAATTGTTTGTAAAAATATTTTTTTTGAAATTTTATTCGAAAATTTTTCTGTGGAAATATCGTTTTGAAAACGGTTTGTAAAGTTTTTTGTAAATGTTAAAAAAAATTTTTAACCTGAGACCCTGTGGATCAATTGGCTACCTATATGTGTATTGCTGCCTATAAAGGTCTTTAATACAAATCAAAGCAGAAAACCCCTACCAACCTAAAAACAAACAAAACTCGCCTCTCGAAGGGGGTTATTGACCCCCCGATATCTGTATGCACTCCTTGCGATCTACCTGTCGCGGTCTAATATTTATTTGACAAAAAAGCAAAACAGAATCATTAAGCCGAAAAAAATTTAACAAAACGTGAAAAAATATAGGTCGGCGTGGTTTTTGTCCCGCAGTCTCCAAAGGAATGATACGATGTTGCTGAATCGCAATCCCAAAATTTTCGAAACTATGGTGTGCTTAAATTTTTTATCTCTTCTGGTGCCTTGGCAAATGACATTACCACCCGAACACGGACAGACGGACATCGCTTAATCAACTTCTCTATGTATAAAGACCCAGCATATACATATATATTTTATGAGGTCGGAAATAAATATTATAGAAATTACACACGGAATGACAAACTTATAAATACCCATTCCACCTGTGGTGAAGGGTATAATATAGGAGGACAGAATGAGGAGTCTGTTTTTAAGGCTGCCTTTTGAAAATCTTTGAATAAATTAGATTTACCACCCATAGGCTTAATTTTTTCTTCTTCAATATTTTATTCTTCTAAAATAGCAAATCCATTTTGAGGATATTGTGTAGTATTATTTAAAAATGATTTATCTGAATCTTGAATGTTTTGTTTACTTAAGTTAGTTAAATCTTACCTTAGAACAATTTGATCTTCTACGTTTTCTTATGGAACTTCCTTAAACTGATTACCTTCAACTTCAAAATACATATTTTCTAAGTTTTTAATATTTTCGATAGATTTTTTTTCTAGATCGCTAATTACACTTATAATATTTATCTTGCTAGTTTCTTGAGGCTTAGATTCAGAAAAGCTAGAAATATCCTTGATAACAGTGCATTCAGACACAGATTCTTTTATAGCAGATACAGAGCTGTTTTCAGATTTTGAATTTCTCAAAATAATTTGTTTAACATCCTTACGGCTTAGGCTTCCTTGAAGAGATGAATTGTTATGATTAGAATCCTTTTTCTGCAAAATGTCCGGAAGAATTTTATCGTCCAATGAAGAACGACAGGAAGACATCTTGTTAAATGATATTTTATTGCTTAAAAATGTTCTTTTTAATTTTTTTATACAAAAGTTTTTCGATCGAGAAATAAATTTTTTTACCGATATAGATTTAATTTAGTAGAAATCGTTTGCTTTGTAAGAAAAACATGCATAAATTAAATTCGTCATGGTGAGGTCGATACATAGATCATTTTGCATTTGACAATTTCCAACCCTTTAATAGTGATCCTATGATTTCTTATTGCTTTTTCGACAAATTTAAATTGCGTATTAGATCTTGAATTATAAAATGAGGTCCGAAATTCTTCATTTAGGACAAAATCTTTGTTAACCAGTGTAATCAAGGTTATAACCCATTGGTTAAAAAGTATATAAATCTGATTTTTGTTAAAGAAAGCAGTAGCTTCTTCATTGATGATTTTACCTATTTTGTCACGTTATCTAATTAACAAAGATTATAAATATCTTATATTTGAAATATACATACATATATGTATATGTATGTAGATCCATCTAGAAGGAAAACGAGTATTCTTATTCTGCTGAAGCGATTATGATAGAGCAGGAAATGTAGACACATAGATCCTTATGTAGAGGGTCCAATAGGCTATATAGTACATATGATTTTAAAACTTAGACTCAGATGGAAAAAAAAGAATAAAAAGGGTAATTTATGTATTAAAATACGTGTTACGTACACGGTAATCTCCGAAACAGATTTCAATAATTTTTCTTTCTAAATATGTACTTGGTAGTAGACATCGGAGTTGAGGTATTATTTATTTGAACGGTAGAGCACAATTCTCTATGAAGTCTGAATGTTAAATTATTTTTCTTTTTATACCCTTCACCACAGGTTGAAAGGGTATATATAAGTTTGTCATTCCGTGTGTAATTTCTACAATATTCATTTCCGACCCCATAAAGTATATATATTCTGGATCCTTATACATAGAGAAGTTGATTAAGCGATGTCCGTCTGTCCGTCCGTCCGTCTGTCCGTGTTAGTGTGGTAATGTCATTTGCCAAGGCACCAGAAGAGATACAAAAAATTAAGCACACCAATCTGTCAGGCATAGTTTCGAAAATTTTGGTATTGCAATTCAGCAACATCGGATCATTCCTTTGGAGGCTACGGGCCAAAAACCACGCCCACCTATATTTTTTCACGTTTTTTCAGGTTTTTTTTTAATTTTTTTCAGCTTTAATGATTCTGTTTTGCCTTTTTTTCTCAAATAAATATTAGACTGCGATAGGTAGATCGCAAGGAGTGCATACAGATCTCGGGGGATCAATAACCCCCTGCGAGGGGCGATTTTTGTTTGTTTTTAGATTGGTAGGGTTTTTCTGCTTTGATTTGTATTAGTGACCTTAATAGAAAGCAATACACATAGAGGTAGCCAATGGACCAACAGGGTACCCACTGATAAATAGAAGCAGTTAAAAGGACCCCCATGTGTCAATATGAGGAAATTTTTTTTTTGTAAGGATTTTTTTTTGCTTTAGTCTGACCATTCTAACTCAATATAGACTGCAGAAAGGTCCTAAATTTACCAAAAAAAAAAATTCAATAAAATTTAATAAAAATTTACAAAAAAAAAATTTTTACAAAAAAATTTACAAAACATTTTCAAAAATATATTTTACAGAAAAATATTAAAAAATTTTCCAAAAAATTTTCGAATAAAATTTTACAAAAAATTTTTAAAAAATTATTTTTACAAAAAATTTATACACACAATTTTCGAAATATTAAAACAAAAATTTCAATATTTCTTTGAAAATAAAAATCATGACTGTAACATAACATATAATTAATATTAAGATTATACATATGTATGTATGTGTGTATATAGAGTAACATATTTTTTTAAATGCGTTTGATTTTTATTTTAAATGCGTTTGATTTTTAAATAGATGATATCTCTTTTTTAAAACCTAGGTGCATTAAACACATAGACATCATCAGGATACCGACTACAAACTGTCAAAAATAAAATACACACGTTTATAGGTAAACGATTCTTTTGAAGCCAGCAAAGCTACATGGCTACACGACCACCGTTGTGGCTGTCGTCAACTTAGGCTAATTTCTATTTTATTCAACAAAAGAAAATGTCACAAAATTGTAAATTACAAATTCATATACAAACAAAAAGTATTGGAGGAAATATTTAAAAGTTTTTGAAAAAGTTTTTTAATTTTATAAAAGCAAAATAAGTATTTTTACAACAATGTCAGAGTTTACGATGTAGCTGTCGGCTTCAATATCATTAAGTAGTTGACAACACGGCGACAATTGTAGCAAACGGAATTTGTTTTCATTTGTCTTCTATTTCTTTACAATACGGATAATGCTGTACATGTCTGTATAAATAAAATCACCGTGGTGAAGGGTATAGAAGATTCGGCACGGCCGAATATAGCACTTTTACTTGTTTTTCTTTATCTTTGTTTTTTGTTTCTTCAACCATATTACCAATTTAGAAAAGCAGAATTCGAATGTCTTAAACTCCATGTCTAGCCGGACATTATGCTAAAAATTAAATTTAAGGAATGTAAAAATTTAGGTATGCAGCTCGCTATACATACATACATAAATACAACAAATTCTGCATCGTATAGAGAATTTTCAATGCTTTTGCTCGCGATTTGTCGTTTTGGGACACTGTTAAAATCAGGAAAGTTGAGTAATTTACATACGTTTTTATTGTTTTTTGCGATTTTGAGAGGTTTGCAATATATTTTTTTTTGTGGCTAAACGAATAAGGATTTTTTATTGATTTTTTTTCTGTGAAAGGCTATATTAACTGCTACTTATGTATGTACATACATATGTATATCAATTTTTAGAACAATTTTATTTTAAATTTGAATGATAAAAAATATCATTTGAAATAAAAAAATGATTTTTTTGTTCATTTTTTGTAAAAATAAAAGTGAAAAGGTTTTTGAGAGCGAAGCCAATCGCGATCTTAAAAATGTTGTATATCACTATAAAATTTGAGATATCTACTATTAGACTAGTGAAAAAAACGTTGCGCGTTTTTACGCAATGTGTACATTTCTCATTCATGTATTGTGAAAGAAAACATACAACACACAGTTTCATTCATGAGAAATGATGCGTGTGCCAAACAAAAAAATATCTTATCATAAAAATGAAAGAAATTCTTCACACATAAGTGGTGAAAAATAAAAAGAAAAGCAGATGGTCTCTCATATGCAATGATACAAGAGCGAGTGAAAATGAGTAAAAGTGTGAGCAAATACTTACCCTGCTATAAAATAATAAATTACAAAAATGTCTCTTATTAGTATTCTTGGGTGGTGGGGATTGGCCAGAAATCTTCTCTTCGACATAAAAGCTTAAAAATAATTTTTTTATTAAAAAATTTATAAAATGGACGTTTTGGGTGGTGAGATTTTTATTATTATTTTTACAAATAATATTTCATGTCACTGCCCATAAAAGGGGATGATCCGAAAAAATAGAATTTGAGAACCTCCTGGGTCCAAGTTTAACTTTTTGAACATTTGCTGACCATAAAAGAATGCGTATTTTGTTTTTTCAGAGGTTGGATTAGTTCTTCTATGGGCAATATTTTTTTCTTTGGTCAGATTTTTCTAAATTTCTAGCTTTAACAGCCTATGACCATGATATTTTTGTGCCAAGTTTCATTAAATTTTTAGTGCCAATATAAGCTAAAAAAAAGTAATGTGCGGCTAGCTTACCAAAAAACACCTATGTGCGTTGTGTAATACTTTCTTGGTCATCATAGTAATCACCGAAATAATGTATTCCGAAAAAAGAAGAAAATGGAATTACGACTAAAACAACTATTTTTGGTGCTGCACGTAAAAGATCCATCAGCGTCTTTTTACTTGTTGTGCCAATAGTAGGGATTTTTTTAACGCGTTATAATCTTCTGTCAAAAAAAGTTGAAATAGAGTATTTTCATAGTATAAGGCACATAAAGAAGTTTGCAACGTGTCTGACGTATGAAGTTGGTTATTTTTCAACTTTTTGCGCGTTATGTGTAATGTGACATCTTGTCAACTGACTTTTGTTTCGTTTTGTTATAAATATTCTTCTCGATTGGAGGAAAAATAATAGAAGAAATAAAAAATATAAAGTTTTATATAATAAAGGATTATAAAAATAAGAAGAAGCGTGCTGAAGTCAACAAATTGTTTAAAAGCTGATTTAAACAAGAAGTCTGTAAAGCGTGTTATGTAAATTGAAGCGTTTAAAGCGTACAAAGTATAAAGGCCGGGGCACATAGAATCCGTCATACGTCTTCTTTTTCAACTGACAAGTAAGTACGACTCTTTCAACGCAGAGTATGAAATTTGGGCAACTTTTAACGTATGAACGTTGAGCATTTTGATAACAATCAAATGGTTTTTGCTTTGTTTTTATTAACATTTTGTGTTGAGAGGCAGTCAAAATAAAAGAAAATACAACAAAATAAATTCAACAAAGTAAAATTAAGAAAAAAAGCTTCTCAAGTGTTATCTTCCTTGATTTAATATCGGTCAACAAAGTACTCATTGAGTCAACCTCTTCCTTCGTTACTTTGATCACAATTGAATACGTCACAGTACACAGTGGTTTGATAACGATTTATTTTGCACATACAGTGCTGTCTGGGTAGTGTGAACCCCCGATGCTATGAATACCTCGTTAGAGTGAACACCAGAATGTTTACATTGACTACTCTGTAGAGTGAACACTCATGAACCTATATAGAGTGAACATACTTTATGGTGAGTTTTTAGGTTTGGCGAAGGAGAAAAACTATGAAAAATAGTATAAAAATTAAAGAGAACATAAAATAACGGTAAATTAACGATTCTTTTAGAGTAAGTTGACAGGTTACTCTCACAAATAAGCTTTCTATGAAGTGTTAATTTATTTAATTCTGCGCGCATGTTCAATTAAGGTCGTGTCTCAAAGTTAATTTCTGAATAATTAGTGTTAAATTTGTTACATAAAAATGGATTCGAAAAAAAGCATTTATCCTTAAAACAAAAAAGCGACATTATAAAAGAAATTGAGAAAGGTGCTAGTGTTACTTCTTTGGCAAAGCGTTATGGCGTTGCAAAATCGACAATTTCTTGCACATTTGAAATATCAGATGATGAAGAAAATGGCGAAACACCAGCAAACACAAATCCGATATCAGCTGCTGAACCCATAAAGGTTTTTGATAAGGGTATCGAATAGGCTGAGGCTAATACTACAAATTTCGCGAATATACAAACTCTACATTGCAAATATCGGCAAACAAACCAAAAAAAAAAAAACAACTATTACTAAGTTTTTCCAGTCATAAAATTAAACTTTAATATTATAGGGAAATAAATAAAATTTATAACCTATAAATGCATTAAGAATAAATAAAATAGTTTTTTAAGTAGAAAAAAATTCAACATTGATTTAGTGGACAACCTGGGTATAGTGAAATCGCTCTGCAAAAATTAGTTCACTCTACCCAGACAACACTGTAATTCGGTATCTCATGAACCACTGAATATATCTCAATTAAATTTCACAGAGGCAAAGCAGACGTGTTTCTGAGTGGAGCTGCCCTCTAGGGTAAAGGGGGGGTGGTCTGCCCTCTAGGGTAAAGGGGGGCTTCTAGATAAGCCCCCCAAATTTGTGTATCTCGGGTATATAAGTTTTTGGAAATGTTAAAAAATGTTATAAAAGTTTAAATGAAAAATGTGTATAGGTGAGTACACCATAAAAGAGTGGGACCATGGTGGGATCAGAAGTTATGTTATGAAGTATTTTTATGGTGTACTCACCATGTAACATTTAAAAACATATGTAAATTAAAAAAAAGACACTATCTCAAAGATTTGTATAAAACTTTTTTTTTAATATAAGAAAAAAAAATGTTAAAATTTATTTTTTTAATGATTGATATCAAAATAAAGCGTATGAAATTCCCTTTAAAACGAGCTATTACTCAACTTCTTAGGGCTTATAGAACTTGAATAAGAATATATTTATATATCCTCGATCTTATATGCAAAAAAGCGATATTTTCCTATTTTGATAACTGTATAGCTAAAAAACTGTAAGAGATGGAATATTTTTAAAATGATAATTGGCTTCAGAATCAAAGAATTCATAGAATATAAACAACAACAGTTTCAATAAAATCGGAAGTGGTAAATTTGAAAACAATTTTTTTTTGTTTGATTTGACATATGTTTATACACATTTTTCATTTTTACATACAAAATGAGAAAAAAATAATGAGGAAGCGAGGTTTAGAAAGCTCCTATAGCTTAAATATATGACCTATGGTTTTAGAGGAAAGCTATGGTTTTAGATTTTTTTCGCGCTTCATTTTCATTTTCATTCAAAACTGAAAAACTCACGCTAAGGTGTTTTTGTGAGAAATGAAATATAGAATTTGAATTTCCACAACATATCTACGTATGTATAAACGGATTGAGATATTCCTACGAAATTTTGAAGTTATTTAGATAAAAGAGCTTTTAATCAAATGGGGAAAGAAAATTTGAAATTTTTTTATTCTAATATATGAATTCCCGGAACGGGGAAAAATATCCCAAAAAATTATTTTTTTAAGTGGTTACCCAGTCTTTATTAATATTGGCGCTTTCATCCTTTTGGAAGTATATAGCCCACAATTAAGGCTTTACAAATCCGTTTACGTTTTCTTAACCGGTGCTGTGCACTTCGAGAAATTTAACAATGTTTGAATAGGGCTAGAGGGAGCACATTTTTTTTTACCTAGTTTTTCTTTTATTCACATTTGCTATAGGTTGTATTTAAAATGATTTAAAAAACATTTTACTATTAGCGACGAAGTAAGATTAAATTACATAAGCAAAAAAAGAATACCACCTTTTTGGGAAAAATCCTGAAAAAAGGTATTTTTTATATTTTCCCAATTCAGAGGCTTGTAACTTTTTAAATTTATTCTAAATTTTATCATGAATATAGCCAATGTCTTGAAATAATAATCCGATCATTAATAAGTACACCACGCCAAAAAATATTAAGTTAAGGTCGGCCAAATATAAAAAAAATCTAAGCCAATTTTCTCCCAAACTAAAAAAAACCTACACATGTAAGCACTCTTTTTATAGATATTTTTAAGGTCTACTTAAATTTAAAAATCTTAACATTTGAGTTAAAATAAACTTTTTATAACATTTCCAAAAAATTATATACCCGAGGTACCCAAATTTGAGGGCTTACCTAAAAGCCCACCTTTATCCTAGAGGGCCGACCATTCGCAGCTCCACTCAGAAACACGTCCGCTTTGCCTCTGTAAAATTTCATTGAAATATCTTCAGTCTTTCATGAGGTACCGAACCACTATGCAGTATATCGTATGACGGATTCTATTTGCCCCAGCTTACAAAGTCTGCAACGCTTTGACGTATGCAAAATGTCTTATGTACATATGTATTTTTACCTTTAGGGTTTCAACAATTACTTTTTTAATGTCTCAAAAGTCATATCTAAGGGTTAACGTTGCATCACCTGTAGGGAAACCCTTTAATTTATAATTTTAAATTACCTAACCTATAAGAACACCCTTTAATTTTTATGATTACTTTTTACAAGTTTTGATATTGGGAGTT
The DNA here is from genome assembly GCA_949628195.1 of Phasia obesa. NCBI lineage: Eukaryota > Metazoa > Arthropoda > Insecta > Diptera > Tachinidae > Phasia > Phasia obesa. The sequence goes on along the minus strand of OX451218.1, from coordinate 30,003,435 downwards.
ATAATAACATAATAATAAAAAATATAAAATGTGTGCACTTTGCGGTTCAAACATTTTTAAAATTGTGAACTTTTTTAAAAATCAAAAATCTGTTCAGAAATGTGTTTTGCGGGTATAAACATAATAAAGCAATATTCAGACGAATTGACAAAATTCCCCTTTTAAAAAATCGTTAAAAAAACCAAATATTTTCTAGTGGTTGCAAAAATTTAAAATCACACAAAAATACTAAATAATGTGATTTACAGAACATGGTAAAATCACACATGTGATTTCAAATCAAAAAACGTTTTTTCGTGATCTTCAGAACAGACCCGATAAATTTTAATAAAATTATGTTAGTACATCATTTAAATATGGGGTACTTGTGTAAAACCTACATATGTTTCAACTACCTGAGCAATTATCCAGAGACGGGTACCCATATACAACCTAAATATATAAACCATATTTGCATCAGTATAAATATAGGACTCATAAGTTTGTTGTGGATTACTTTCAAAACAAAAGACAAACTCGAAAAAAATATTGTCAAGACGCCGTCATTGCTAGTTTTACGATGAAATCAAAATTGTTTAGTCGGCGCCGTTTTGTCAAAATCAATTTTGACTGAAGTTAACAGTAGCCAATTGTGGTAGCAAAAAATTGCTTATAATAACTTGATAGGGCATGGAATTCCAACTACTGAAGTTTCCTTATATAATTTCTCGATTCTTCGATGTCAATTGTCTGCCTCAATTGATAACGCAGCTGGACTATATCCTCCAGTGCGGGTTTATTATGATGAAATTATAACGTTGCGCAAACTGATGCTTTGAAAGTCGAAATTCGGGGCTGTATTGATAAAATAAGAGAGATGTTTTTGCAAAATCTGCTTCTAAATTTTGTTAAAAAGAAAGCGGAGTCGCGCTAGAGGTTAACATTTGTCCTATTTCATGCTCCATTGTCAATTCACATATTTCTACTTTACATTGGTATAAAAAAAAAACTGAACTTGTCAAAAAAGTGTTTTATAGCTAACTTTTTCCATACCCTTTATTAGATTCTGCAGGACCGGTTATGAATTTTTAGGGTAAAAACGAGAACCGTTACAAATAAACTCTTACAAGTAGACTCTTTAAACTTTCACACAATAACAATCAAAACCTAAAATTTATAGCGTGTTCCGAAAGTGACCTGTTAATCGCGTATGTGTTTATTTCTTGAATCGGCATTATATAAACAAGTATAATAAATTAACCTAAAAATTAAAGGGTGTTCCAAGACTGACATTATTTGAATGTAAATGGCTTATTTTTTAAACTATAATTGTAAGGCTCTTGAAACTTACAAAGGTGTATTACTATGGCCATAACAAATAGTAAAATTTTAACCATTGTAGCTAGACATAAATTACTAAAATGTAAATGGTGTTGCCATAGTGTCGCGATTTTCGCGAATATGATTTTATCCTTTTAACCGTAATTTTATACAGAATGTGTAAAGAGAATATACCGCTATAGCAAAAATATAATGAATAATAATTAAAAGGTGTTGTTAATTAGTTTTGAACCGCAATGGGTAGACCCCTTAGGTCTACACAGCGTATATATAAATCTGTATATTTAGTACTATGCTCTAGTATTTATAATAATAATAATATAAATTAAAGGGTGCCCCATAAGACGTGAATAAAGGTTTAAAACTTGTACTTTTCAACTTAATAATACGTAATACGTAATACGGAATCCTACGTGTGTGAGTCTGACTCGCACTTAACTGATTTATTTGCTAATATGACTAGCCTAGCTTTTTAAATACATTTCCACTTTTTAAATTATTATTAAGTATGTTACTTGTTTATTAATTAATAAGAATATGACTAAACTGTCCCGTAATTTGTTTCGTAGGCAAGTTTTTTTAATGATCTAAGCATATCAAGGGATTACTGTATGCCACATTGTCTTCGTTATAATAAAAATACCATTTTTTCGCAATAATTTTTAATACTTTTATTCATTTTTTTGTTTTGTTTTTTTTGCATTTTTATGCAGATTTTTTGTATTGTAAATATTATTTTATTTTTTTGTGTTTTTTTTTTTTTTTTGTATAATAATTATGATAAAAATTAAACGTTATGCAGTTTGTTTGCTTGTTTTACACTAAAAACTATAAATTATTTAATGCGTAATTACATAAGAATATATACATACTTATGTGAAATGTATATACATACATATATACATATAAAAAACATAATATGTAATTATAATTATGAAAAAGCAAATTGTTATAAAAAATATTTAAAGAACGAAAATGGTACTACAATTTTATATAATTATATTTATAAACATATTTGTATGTACATTTTTTATAAGTAATATATAGTATATATTAATATTATAATTTTTTTTTTTGTTTGATTGCTACTTATTGTAGTTAGTTTTTTTGTATTTTTTCTTATTTATTTAAAAAAAAAAAAGAAAACAAAATGTTTAAGACTATAAAGAAATCAAAAGCAACAATTTTCATTTTAAATTATTTTTTATATAATTAAAACTTAAAGGAAAATTTTAAATTCTATTTTCAAAGGCAGCAAAATAAATTAAACAATTTTTTTTTATTCTATAAAATCCAAGATAGAAAAAAATTAACAAAAATTAAAATTAAATATAATTCAATTACATATCGTTTTTCAAATTTCGATTGTGTGTTTTGTTTTGTTTTTTTTGTTTATATTTTTAAAGCGTTTTTAATTAAGTATATAAATCTTAAATATTATTTTGATGTAAATTTTATACTACTTTTGTTATTGTTGTTAATCATTACCCAGGAAAAGATGTACAAGTGAACAGAGCAGAAAAATTCCCATCTTCGATATAGCAAAGCGTATTTTGGAACGGTTCTGGCACCAGTTTTATAACTGAATATTTTGGTTTGAAATTGTCTACCTCATAAATGCAAAAATAATATAAAATTGTGCAATTGGCGATATTTTATTATCTTTACACCCATTTAGGATGTAAGGATGGAGATAAAGAAATAAATATCAAATTAAAAGATTATTAATGCATTGCATCATCCATTTCTGGGCGTCGTCTACTTTAGCAGTGAATTTCGAAACATTTCACTCAATAATGCATTTCTGCCCAAGTCCTTAATAAGAATAACACATTAAAATCACTACCAAAATTTTGTTTGGCAAGCAACTCTTGAAAATCCTATCAGCAGATACAAGGACGGAAAAAAATTTATTAATTTTTTTTAAATAAATTTCAAAAATCAATAAAAATATCAATTATGCCATTCTGTTTGTACGGCTACTAACTTAAGTTCGTTTTATTAATCAGACTGTTCACACTTTTATTAGCTGGTTTACAGCAGCACTTTATTTAGCAGTTGTGACAGCACTTGTTTAAGAATTTCTAACAATTTGTACTAAATTTTAAAACTTTTTCATATAAGTACTAAAAACTTTCCTGGGTATTTACAGTTATCTGTTTAAATACATAATTCAATTTCATTTTGTGTCCAAAGTTGTTTGTTTTCTTTTTGTTTTAATTGTTTTGTTTGTGGGAGGGGATTTATGAGTTGTAATTTTCTTTTGTATAGACTTAAAAATTATTTAACTTAAAATTACTATCACAGCCATTTTTTGAAATTAAACAAATTCTAAATTCTTAATAAATAACTACTTGATCAAAAATTCTTTTGTGTTTATGGTTGGTTTTTCTTTTTCTACATTTTCAATGACAATTTGCAACAAAAGGTTTTTTTTTTTTTAAATTGAGGCTTTTAATTGTTACTTGTTGTTAATTTGTTTCTTGGTTTTTGAATTACTCCAAATACTAATTGCACTTTTTTTTTTGTCAAAAAAACATAATAACACAAATTTTTAAAGAAAATACTACTTGTTAATGTGTGTTGTAAAAAAAAGAGTAAATTTAACACAGCGTTTATATTTGACAATGCTGGAATATTTTGAAGACAGTAAATAGGACAGTGATTTGACGTATGCCGACAATAATTCAAATTTTTGTGTACAAAAAAAATTCAAATGAAAAAATCAAAAGCTTAAACAGTGGTTTGACTTATGCCGACAAACACTCAAAATTTTGTGTACAGAAAAAAAATGAAATAAGGAAAAATCAAAAAGTCAAATGAATTATCATAATCATTGTATGGAGCCTACGAATACAAATGTCAGCATTTTTGGAAACCAAAACGTATTCTTTTATTGTCATGACAGCAATGTCAAATGTAAACGCTAGGTAAAACACACATTAATACAACACTGTATGCTACTTGTTTACTAACTAAAGATTGTGAAACTCTCATTGTGTTACTGGTGATTACCCCCGTCTGCATTATCCATCCATTTGTCTTAACAAAAGTCAAAATTCATATAAATAAAACATTTTCAACACTGGTTTTTTTTATGAAGTTTGACTTTTGTCAAGACAAATTCATGGCTAATGTAGACGGGGGTTACGAATGACAAAAACAAGATTACTCCATGTATATGATTTCCCATTAGATGACGTAGTTTGCCCATTGTAAGGGTTGCCAAGTTTGTTATTAACTATTAGTTTCATATAATTTTGTGCAAAAAAATTTGCATAATATGCAAAAATGGGCAATACTGCATTTATAATCACAATTATTGGGCAATAAGAACAGTTCTCGGTAATTTGACTCATTGTATATCAATGCGTAGAACAAAGTCTCAGATAGAAAAACCCAGTATTAAAAACAATGTTTTTTATGTGAACTGTGACTTTTGTCAGGTCTAGACACTAGGTGAGTTTCGGTCATCGATTTTTTCGTATTGTAATCTTGTTTTTATACAAGGCATATTATTGTCATGAATATGCCTTGTTTTTATCATTCTTGCAGAATGCCAACTTGTGCACAGTGTTGTACTGTGTTTTAAAAAAAAGTGAAACCTTTTTAGCGTTTTTTTTTTGTTCAAGGATTGAAATTAGTTTTCTGGTGTGTTATTTTGGGTGACTAGGAAACTGCTTGTTTTAATTGTATTTTTGTAAATGAATTTAAAAACTTAATTAACAAGCTGAGTAAAAGGGACTCAATTTTTCTTATTTTAACCAGTTTCTTAAGAGTATTTTTTCTGTTTTCTTTTTTATTAGAACATGTTTAATTCTCATTTTAGTTTTTGAAATTATTAGTTTTGACTATAAATTCTTTGATTATTAGTAAATAATTTTGAGATTTACAGCAATTTATATTGATTTTTTGTGTGTTTTAAATATAATAAATTTTGCATATAATTATGTATATAAAGCATATTTATTATTTAGCTAAATCCTTTAACTTATGTACACTTACATATATGTTTTTATATAATAATAAAGTAAATATTTTTTTGCTATATACATATGTACGCATGTTTATATAGAAGCATTTAAGTATATATATAATTTTAAGCTTTTACTACATTTAAAAAATAAAGTGTTATGATCATAATTACTCTCATACACATGTTATAGTTTCATATATGTATTTATAGTAAAAAAAGTTAAAACAGAATGTTTGTTTTTTTAGGAAATTCAAATTTTTCTAACAAAATTCTTATGTAACTCAGCATTTGATAGACTTAAGAACTAAATATTTTTTTTTAATAATTACTTCTCATCTCTTATGTTATTCTTTTGTAAATTAACTAATTGTTTTTATTTTTTTTTTAACTGGTTATCTTTAGGCTGCTAGTTAAATGTCAAAAAAGCAATAATGAAAAATTACTGGAACTTTCATGTTTCCAACGAGGTAACAACTAAATTATGGAAAACATTGGACGATTCACTCATCATGGCTGCTTGGCCACATGAATCACTGCCCAAACTAGGCGTCGGACTTGGGGAACCTAAACGTAAAGCATCCATTATAACCTCGAATTCTTTTTGATTTTGATTTAAATCAAAGTCCAATTCCAAGTCACTGCTGTTTGACATTTTCTGTCTTTTGGGTGACAAACTACCCACATTCACAATGTCTAAAGGGCAATCATCGATGGCCGATATTAAACGTTGTGGCGGTATATAAAACTGTGACAAAGCTTCTCTCACCAAGCGATCACTTTCATCTTCACTGCGTTGCCTCTTGCGCGATGATATAGCCTTTTCCAGCTGCTCAGCACCCTGAGTAATTTCGGGATCTATTAGAGGCATGGGTGAGTTGATAGCACTTAATTCTCGGTCCAAGATTTCCAAATCATTGTCAATATTACTGGACATCAGTGGACGTTTTCGTGTGGGAGAGGCCGTTTGAGAGTTCGTTTCACTAAGTTGATTGCTGTTGATGTGATTGTGATGGTTGTTGTTATTTTTCTCCATTGTCTGGCAGCAGGAATCATTCGAATTTTGAACTGATGAGTTAATAATACACGATAAGTTTTCAGTTTTTTCTGTGGAATTTATATCATTTTGTGCTTGTTTATTGGAAGGTTGATGATTAGAATTGTCAATGCCACAACTGTTATAGGGATTGAAAATGTTGTCTCTGGCCGATTCGGGTTTTGAGTCAGTTCTAAAAAGAGAAGAAGAAAGAATCATTATTAGAAAATTTTTACTAAAAAACTAATCGCTGTAATAAAATAAATGATGGGAGGTTTGGAGGTTTAGATTAGACTTATATTATTCAAATATTTTCATTAATCCCGATAAGGGTAAAAAATGGTCGTATTCACAGAAAGTTAAAGTACAAATTTTATATGAAAAGTAAATTTAAATTTTCTTTGAATACGGATATCAGACGATAAAGTAGACCAATGTTAAGTTTGAAAAAGCACTACAATGAACGAAACGGTATTGTCGCTATAAACTAATTGTTTTCATGAATTTTAAAATGCCTTCTAAGAACTAGGTTTAATAAGTTCCACCTATTTTATATTTATATTGTATATTAATTTTTATTTATATTTATTACATTTTCTTTAATTTTTTTAAAGCGAAAGTGTAAACGTAATTGTTTTGGTTTATTGTTGCTTTATTTTATAGCGGTAATGAATGTTTATATACCTTTGTTTAATTGTTTGTTTTTTTTTGTTTTGTTAAAGCTTTACATAAATTTTCACTTGAGTGACCGACAATAATAAAAACAATGAATAAAGGGTGGAGCAAAATAAATGCAAGATTTAAAGTTTAAAGCAATTTTTCGAATTTTTGTCTGTCAGTGTTTGCATCACGTAAAAACTATAGGATCAATTTTAATAAAATTTTGTGAGGAGGTATCTTACTTTTTCCACGAAAATATCTCATTTACAAGAAAAAATAGATAAAAAATAGTAGTATATTCAAAAGTGCTGCATACTTGAAAGCACCTTTTATTTTTAAATTATTGTCAGAACGCCTACGGCCTGGCGGGCACAGCTAGTTGATAATAAAGTAAAAAAAATAATAAAGCTTTACAACGAATAATTTTAATCAGCACAAAGCTTTTTTTGCACAAAGGCTTTTATTTGTGTTTGAATAGAAATAATGAAATATTTATAAATGTTAAATTTTTAATAAAAGCCAGTCAATTTCCTATTTACTTTGTTCAAAGGCAGCACCAACATGTTCTTAATGTTTTAACCTTGAACTACATTTGTGTGTGTTTAACACTTTGTCATGATAAATAAAGACCTCAAACTGAAAATATAACCTCAATTAAGAATGAAGGAGTGAGGCTAGGAAGTGATATTGATATTTTTTCATTTTATTTCAATTAAATTTATTTTTGTGCAAATGTTTACAAAATTTGTTTTTATTTATGACGATTACATATTGGCTACATGAATACCCTTAATATTTGTTTGTAAAAATTTATCGGTTTTGTATTGCAGATTATTAACCAACAAAATTGTTTTAACTGACATTGAAAAATTTCTGTTATAATTAACTCACGTGTTGAAAAAAATTAAAATAAAATTATTACTTTGAATGAATTTAATTTACTCTAACTCCCCTTATATACAAATTGAACTCGTAAACATACTATTATTATTTCTACCAAAAAAAAGCTCAATGACGTTTATTGACTTGCAATAAATTAAAAAAAAGATTATAGATATTTGTTAAAAATTGTAGTTAAAATAAACAATATTTCCAGTACAGGTTGTTAAATAATTTTATTTGTTTCTTATAGCAAAATAAAATTAAAAACAGTGTTGACATTTGTAGCCGTGTCAAGTTGATATACATACATATATACTGTATGTATGTATGTATGTATGTATGTATGTATGTATGTATGTATGTATGTATGTATGTATGTATGTATGTATGTATGTATGTATGTATGTATGTATGTATGTATGTACATGCAAACACAATGGCAGTGAAACCCAGCCAATCAGTAAAAGAGACCATTTAAGTAGAAGATAAGAAACAAAAAATGATTAAAGTTATACCTGTTATGTTCTTTTCGTTTTGTTATTCATATGTTTTTTGTGGTTTAATTGAATTTTATTTATCAAAGTGATACTTTATAAGGTAATCGCGTGCTAAATAGAACCTTGACTTGCTCAAAGTATAAATGTGTAGCGCTGTTTATCAAAAAAAAAAATATGATTTGTCTTTAGATGAGTACACAATGTGTTAATGAACTTTAAAGGTATCATTTTCTGTTTTTATTCTATGGAAATTAATTTTTTATCAAGATTAAAAAAAAAAAAAACTAAGCAATTTTTCACATTTTGGTAAAACCTAAGCCATTGTGCTACAAAACGGTATGTTTGAATTTTTTTTGGTGTTCAATAACGCAAAAAAGAAAAAAAAAAACAAAGAAATTCGGAAAAGGGAATTATTCACTACAGTGTGACTGCTCAAAACTTAAAAAATTTAAAACTAAAAAATATCTACATATGTATAGGCAGGTATCTATACATATAATAGTTATAAATAACTCATTTTCGTCTGTCTATCTGTCTGCTATTCTTTGTGTTCGCATCATTTAAAAACTACTGGATGGATTTTAACAAAATTTTGTGAGGAGATACCTAAGTATCCTCATCCCAATATAGGATAGTTTTTCCGCAAAAATATATTATTTCCAAGAGAAAGTGGAGAAAAGACAGTGAAAGTACGCAGTTGAACTAACAGGATATGCATACTTTACTTTTTATCAAGTAAAAAATACATAAATTGATATGCAGCATATTTTAAGGCGGCACTTAAAACGTAAGGGTCTTGCAAGGACGCTGACGAAGTGGCAGGCACAGCTAGTTTAATATAAGAGTTAAATTTTAAATACCTACTTCTGACCATTTTTGTTTGTGAGTTTCTAAGTCGTTCACAGCAAATTTTTTATTGGAACTACAGCTCGTCAAATAAATCTGCTAGAGTATAACGGTCTCCACCAATTTAATTTGAGCTTGAGTTTTTTGATTAACTCCTCCAGGTTAATCAAACTAAGTACATAGGCAGAAATAGGCCTCATCATCCTTAAAAAATAAAAACGATGATATGTGCGTAGTTAACCAGAAACGCTATCGCCGCGATAGCGTTCTGAAATAATAATTTTAAACTAGTGCTGGGGAATTTTCATTGCTATTTTCTTCCGAAGTAAATAAAACACCTTGAAATAAAAATTACCCAAAATTATTCGAAAATAATAAATCGTTTTTTAGGCTTCTCAAAGATAAAATAATAGGTGTATGTATATCATAATTGAAAAAATCGCTCATTACAATGTAAGTATTTTATTATAACATTTATGTATTTGTCATGTTAAAAAAAATCAAACATTTTTCATTGAAAATTTAGAGCAATATTTCTGTGTTTTTGTTTTTATTCAGAATTAAAATCAAGTAAATACACATATCAAACATGTGCATTCACATCAAAAAGAAGGCCAATGTTAGAGTAGACTTACATGTTTTTATACATATTTATGTACATATAATTATATAGATACAGTAGAGTTCAAAACATATGAAATTGAAACAGTATTTAAGGTCTTAATATTTATATTCGTGTGACAAAGGTTGTTAACTGGATGATCTAAGTATATTCTGAGTAATATATTCAAGTGCTTTTAAACATTTGGAAATTATTGCTTGTTCTACTCCCAGTAATTCTACAAGCACGTTTTGAGTTTGGCATAGGTCTTGATGTATCAAGTAGTGCAATTATTCTTCAATTGTTTTCGGCTGGTAAGGGCCTTCCTTATCAAGCATATTGAACTTGTCACTTTAAAAACTTCAAAACTATTCACGACAAGTGAACTCAGCTAGAGCATGATCCCTACAAATATTCACCAAAATAAACAAGCTGTGTTGCTTATGATTCAACAGAATGCCACATACTGAATATAAAAAGTCTAGTTGAAACTAATAAAAATTAAAGCATACACCAAATATATATTAATGTGGGGGCGGGCATCACAATATTTCGACCTCAACACGATTGAGAAAATCAGTGTTTTAGTGCTTTTGTTATGGTTTATGTATGTACTTATACTTAAATTATAAAGGGTTTCGTCCTTACTAAAATAGGCGATGTAAACTTGGCAGTACCTTAAAAATGCCAGCTTTCAAAAATAAAAGATATATGCATATCTGTAAAAACATTGCGCACTTTCACTGGCTTTTCTTCAATTTCTCTTGGAAATAAGATATTTTAAGACAAATTTTGTATTAATTTTTATTTATTCATTTATTTATTTAAGAACCTAACCATAAGCGGTATTTTATACTACTACTTTAATAACTACTAAAAGTTTTATTAAAATCCATCCAGTAGATTTGAGGTAATGCGAACACAGACAGATAGATATTTGTGATGCCTTACGCAGAATAGAAAATGCCGCTTCAATATGTGTTTCAGCAAGACAATGACCCGAAACAAACATCGAAGTGGGCAAAAAATTAATTGAAAAAAAAAAAAAAAAAATGGGGTTGATGTTTTAAGTTGGCCTGCTCAGTTGCCAGTCTTAACCCTATTAAGAACTTGTGACGAATAGTTAAATTAGCTCTTAAGGGAAAACATGCAACAAATAAAGATCACTTGTGGGTATTAGTAAAAGGAGCATGGAGTAATATTCCGATGGAGCATGTCAAAAACTTGTTGACCCTACGCCAAATCGGTGCTTAGCCGTTATCAAAAATAAATTATATTCCACTTAGTACTAAGGTAATAAAGCTAATTAAAGTATATTATTTTAATCATCTCTTGGAATTTTGTGTTTTTTAGATAATGATGAAGTGGATGGCTCTATTTTTTTGCACACCTAAAATCTTGAATTTCGAATGTTTTTACATATATATTTCAGTTTAAGTTTTTTATCTATAGTAATTTAGTTTGACAGTTGTTCGGTCTCACAAAAATAAAAACCTCAAAATTTTTTATGAAGATTTAGTAGCTATGTTTTTTTCTTTTTCGAAATATGTAGTAAAAGGTGGCTCTATTTTAAGGAACACCACTCTATGTACCTACATAGATAAATAGATTATACGTATAGATATGCAACCAAAAACTGCTGGTCATCATTGAAGAATTTTTATTTTTGTGTTAAATTTTAATAAAAAATTATAAAATGTTCAGATACCTATACTCTCGCGTGCAATATTTTGTACATTACTGTAAATATAAGTATGTAAATAGTTGTGTCTTTATTTACTTTTTTATAGGTATCTTTATTTTTGACAAATGCCGAATAGCAACAGTCACAATAATAACAGCACTAAAAGTATAGTAAATCTAAAGAGTAAAATCAAAAACAAACTCTTGACAAATCTTCAACCAATAAAATCACAAAACCACTTTTTACTATAACACATTGGTACCACATAAAACAATTCTTTTTTTCTGTTTTTTTTTCAACTTTTTTCTATTGACACTAAAAATCTCTCACACACACACACACATAAAAATCTAGTCAACCGCAAAGTAATTCTAAAAAGCTTTAAATGATTTGCATCCACTACGTCCGACTATTTAAATAGTAACACTATGAATTCCGTTTTTCAAACATAAAAACGAGGTTAATTTTAAAATTCCTTTTATAAACCAATAAAGTAAAAAAAGAACAAGGACAGGGTTATGTATATTTTTACATGGGAACTTTAAACAAAAAAATTTATGAAAAATTTTTAGTAAAATTTTGTATTTCAGTTGTTTTTAACATTTGAATTCTTAGATCAAATCTAATGGCAGAGTTATTTAAACTTTACATATAGAGAAAACAATTTTCGCTACACTTGCCCAGACAATAAAGCGGATCCACATGTGGATCCTAGAGGATAGTGTGACCAATTCTGTTGCGTTCAGATATCTACTAAGGTCACCTGCACTATTTCCTGATAACTTAGATAGCTAAACTATTTTATTCGCTCTTAGAAATTTCATCACAAAAAATGGAGTACCGCCCGCGTCCATCTTATTCTACAGATTTGATTACCAAATATTTTTTTTAGATTCGTTATTTAATTATCGGGCTTAGAGGAAACAAATTCAAGATGATTGAGGAGCAATTCTCTGCACCATGAATACTTTCGAAGTTAAAATTTACGCAGGGCTTAAAAACTAGGAGAATGACTGGATGAAGTGTATCGGGTTAAAATGAGAATATGTTATACAGACTTATTGACTTTCCGCTGCAGTTTGCCAATTTTGTATACGAAGAATTCGCAGTTTGCATTAAACATGTTAAGGATGAAGGAATAACATTATCCCATACCTTTCAAGTTAATTTTTAACCATTTCTCTAGAACTATTGTAGAGTTCTGTAAATAGTGTTTAAAATGTCCCACTGACAAAAACAATAGGTGATGCCAAGTTTGCAATACCTTTATATCGGTAAAATTGCCCACTTTCACTACTTTTACGCTATTTTCTCTATGAAATGAAAAATTATCCTATATTTGAGCCAAGATACCTTCTCACAATTTTGTTTTTAAATTCATCCAGTAGTTTTTAAGTGCAGACAAAAATTCTAAGAATTGCTCTTTTGCATTCCATTTCGATTACCAACTTTCTTATACAGAAATGGTCCTGTTACAGTTTTATATTATCTATAGATGTACTCGTATATACGAATATATTTCAAGCCACATTTTTTACGGCCACATGATGATAAAGTGGATAAGAAGAATAAAAAAAATTTTTTGCTGCTGCTACTACTACTCGTACTCTGTACTAGTGTTGGGATTTGTGCTACCATTGTACCAAATTGTGGTACAATCGACACATCAGTGGTACACTGGTACACTTCATGCTCTTTTGGTATAATTTTATATAAAATTTATTCAATAAGTTTTTTTTTATTTAACCAATATTTTTTATACTTCAACAATAAACATTTCTAATTTCATATTAAGCTTTTTACATGTATATATGTAAGTGATAAGTAATTTAGTTGCAAAGCCTCCGCTAATATATTTTTCTTTCTTTCGTAATGCCTTTTTTATTAATTATATGAATCTTTTAACTATTCTTCCAAATAACTCCAGGCATATTCTATAGGATTACGATCCGGTGGCTTTGGTGCAGTTTCGACAACTTGTTTAAAATTGTAGAATATCCAGATCCCAATATTGCAGGTCAGGCAAAGTTTTGATTTGATTTCTATGTTAATGTCAAGCTATTGCATTTATATTTTATTTGTTTTTTACTTAATTGCAAATTTTGGTACAGTCAGCATCAAGACTTGGTACAATTTTATCATTGGAGAGGTACAATTCAAACATCGTCAGATCCCAACACTGCTCTATACCCTTACCCAACTAAACGATGTATTACAAAAAGTAGTGTAGTTGATGAGACTTGTGCAACAACAACAACAGCAACAACAAAATTTGTATACAACAAAAGTTGTCAGGCTTCAACGTATTTGAAAATTTATGGTTATATGTATTTGGACTGGTGCTTTAGCTGGCGCATGTTGCTGAGTTTGTTCACAACAATATTCAAGTGTAGTGCTTTACAGTGGCTTTTTTTGTATGTAATCGTTTGATGGTTGTTGTTAGTGCTGTATGTTGAAAAAGAAAAAATATTTTGGGGGGTAGGGGATGGGGAAGGTATATAAATTCAACAGAAACTAATGAAAAAGCCCGTTTAATTCAATGTACTTTTTTAAGGTTCAGTTCAGTGTTTACAACATTTGAATGGTATTGAGGGGAGAAACAAATAAATAATAATAAAAAAAAAACTTTATAAAAAAAGTGCTGTAAAATTCAAAATTTTTTTTATTATTCCCTGTTTTATTTTGGTTTTAGTGAATGATATGTAAGTATGAGTTTCTTTGTTTGTTTAAGCAGGTTAAATACAATTTTAATAGATAGCAACAGAATAAACGAGTACAATTTATTTAAAATTGATTTCCAGAGAAAAAATGTAAAGAATATTAAACATTTGATAAAAATGTTAATTTTAAATTGATTATAAGACAAATTTAAATATGTACTTACATATACTTACATATAATAAAGCACTGCATGAGCACAAAGACGAAGCTCATAAGACGCTCATTATAATATTTCATTTAATTCATGTCTGTTCATTGTACACGAGTTACGATGAGGAGACAATAATAAACAGCAAAGACCAGCGAGCTAAATGCGATGACATATTTTAATAAGTACGAGTAAATGTTTTACATAATAAGACTGAACTTGGGCGAGTTCAAGCAGTTTTATGCTTTGAGTGAAACATTTATTTTTTAACAACTTTCTTAAGAAATACAAAAAACAACAAACCGCTAGTTCAAGTAAAACACACTAAACCTTATCTAAAAGTTCTACAAAATTGCTAAACAAAATACACTGACTGTTTCGTACATGAGTCGCGTAAACACATCGCAAACTAGTATAGAAAGTTCGTTTTACTCTGTCAGCTCATTTCGTTTATGATACGAACAGAGATTTGCCCACTAACAGTATGGTATGAGTATCATACATATGTACATACATTTGTTCCGTAAGCTGGTTGTGTTCGAGTATGACCACTTGCTTGTGAGTGCACCCATTAGATGAGCTTACTCATGCAACTGTTTAACACATACATAAGTAAATAAAGAACGGGTGAGACTAGCATTCGAATGGTACCATACAATATTTAACTTTATATACATTAAACACTTTTTATACTTTAATTTTGGCTGTGAAAATTAAAGATCTCAATACTTACTGCCTTAGAAAAACATCACGAATCCACTAAACCCCGATTAATTATAAAATACGAATTGAAATTACCTATTAAAAAAATTATTATAGGGCATAGAGAAATAGAAAGATCTGCACACCTTGGTAAAACAAACTTCCAGAGCAGACAAAACCTGGAGGGATTTTATTATGTTATTAAACATTTTTTTAAAAAAATAATTAAAAATTCTAATATTACTTTGCTGAACTTCAACGTCTTTATTGCGACTAGAGATAAGGGGAGAAAACCTCCTACAATCAAACTTAACCTCTTTATAGTATTATTATACCTGTACAAAAGATTAAAATTTTTTTTTTTTTTGAACTGAGTTACTCCTATAAACATTTCCTTTTGTGATTTACTCTTAATTATTTTTTTAATTAATATTGTTGCTTGATAATCCCATAAAGTGGTATAGTAGGCTATTATTAACATGATGTATGTAGCTAACGGTAGTTTTATTCATATGTACATATGTATGCATGTGTAATATCACACATAGCAGAAAAGAAAAAGAGAGAGAATGTATGTGAATGTGTGGTTTGTGTGTTAAATTAAAACAAACAACACAATGTGGGGAGAGAAGAAAGCGTACGCAAATGACAAACAAAACGGAAAATAAAAGTGTAAGAAATTGAGTGACTTAATGCCAAGTTCTAAGCCAAATATTATGATTAATGTATGAGTGTGTGCTGTCATTATTTATTATTCCTTAGTACAACATAGTGTTATAATAGCTTTTAGTTTTGCTTACGTTTATAATTCTTGTAATTTTTTGTTTTTCAATTTAATGCATAGGTATAAATAATGAAATTGAGAAAGAAAAGCAAAAATTATTTTGTCTATTCAATCTGGTGTTTTAAATATATGTATATGTAGGTATGTAGCTTTTAAAGTAATTCTGTAGTTGAGTGTTTATGTGTGGGAAGTGAAAATTATAACAAAACATTTTTTATTTACGTACCTACCTACTACGTACGTAGTAAGCAGCAAAAAACCCTATCCTACAATTTCATTTAATTGCTTTCTTCGCATTGTGTTGAATGGGTGGAACTGTTTTAAATGCCAAAGTGTAGTTAAAAGGCCAATATGTGGGCTGTGTATATAACGGAATACCCACGTGCAGATTAAGAAAAGAAAAGTGTGTACAAAAGGACATGTGATTTAAAAATATTAATTTATTAACTTATTTTAGTTACAGGATAAGGTTAAATTTATAAAAAATAGGATTGAATGTGAGTTTTCCTTTTAAAACAAAAGTACAATATAAATTTGTATAACTGCCTTAAAAATCCCTTTTGTTAAATAAACCCTATTTTTTGTAAAAAGTGTTTTCATTTATAACATTTTATAAATGTTAAAAATCCATGCAACTAAAATTGTTCACTCAAAGTACGTACGTACATACATACATACCTATTAACTTTTATTTGAAAGTCTAGATTTTTTTTGTATCGAGTTATCGTTCTAAATACTGTTCATTTATTTGAATAATATCAATACTTATTGGGTTGATATGTTAGGGCATTTGTTTTACAAAATCCATATTTTATTTTACATTTTAATTTCATGTTTTATAAATATGTAGTTACATATGTATTCACTCTATCAATACATTGAACGACTGATTTTTAGAAAATCAATTTTTTGTTATAGTCAGCATTAAAATTTTGTAAATACATATTTATTTTTTTCAATCAAAAAGAAAAAATGTGCATAAAAAATAAATAAAAATATTTATTTAAATTTATTTTTTTTATAGAAATTGTTTTTTCTTTTCCTCTTCTTTTTAGTTTGACGTTTAACACTTAAAGTGGGTGTTCACACTTAAATAAACCAATAGTGTATTTCAAAACATGATACCCGATACAAGGGTGGTTGTGAATTAAACTATTATTTTCGTATGAGTATCGAATTTAAACATTAACTAGTTGCTACATCCGGCGAACAACTTTCCTGGGGAAGTGTGAAAACTAAGAAATATGGCATAAGTTTTCTCTCAACAGTTTTATGTTTCTCTAAACAGCCTTTTGTGTTCATGTTGTGTAATAAAATTCTCGTTGATTAATTAAAAGCAGAGATATGTATGTTAAAGTGCAAGCTTTGGGGGACCTTTGCCTTAAATAAATATTAACAATTACAAAAGACTCTAAGGAAGAAGGTCCACAGTAATCAGTCGACAGCCTGAAATCAATACCGTCCAGAGTAAACGCTACTTATATCACGAGACTTTATAATTGAAAAGTAGTTAATTACCAATTGTATACCAGAAATCATTGAGGAACGAAGGTGGTCGAAGAGAAACCCATTAACTTAGTGTGTGCTGCGATTTCCCCCTTCTTATACACTTACATTTTAAATATGTATGTATATAAACCTGCAAACCAACTCCGGCCTGAAAGAAGACACAAAAAATTTAATAAAAATTGCCTATTCCTCATCCCCCAAACAATAACAAAGAAAATCCCCTAAAAATATGCTACAGACAACTTTCATAAAAGGCAGCATAAACAAAGCCAATAAAAAACAATTCCCTACATAACGATAGAAAACCAAATAGAAAATGTTCAATAAAAACCAAAATAAAATTCACTTGCTCTGTTTCAGTAGTAGAAATCCAAACAACATAACTACGTTTAATATAAAATTTACCGCGTGTATAAGTGCTTTTAATATTACGTTGATGTCGACAAGAAATTCTCTACAACTTCCATTCCATTTACTTGGGTGTTTGTATGTCCGTGGATTCGTTTACTCAGTGTTTGTAGTAAAATCTGACTCTTCTTTATGTCTGCTATTTACTAGGGTCTGAGTAATGTTGGACTTACTGACTGACTGGCTGACTAACTAACTGGTTAGTTGATGGTGTGTGCATACTCTTTTTGCCTGATGTTTTTATTTTACAACCTTGATTGGTAACATAATGGTTTTACTTGCTTTATGTTTGACTGTCATACGGTTTTGTGTAATTCGTATACATACTCGTATAACATACAAGCTCAAATACAAAAATAAAATAAACAGCATAAAAAGTGTGTAAAGCATCTGACGATGTAAGCTTGATTGTTGTGTAAGTGTGTGTTCGAGTTTGATTGCATGTTTGCAGTAGATGAAAGAGTTGAATTTTTTTGTTAGGTTGTTGTTTTGTGTTATTTTAGCGCTTTAAATATGCAAATAACTGGCGCTTTAACATGTTTGTGTGTGAGTGAATTTCTGAATTTAAATAAACAACAGTTACAAACGCATACAATGTACATACATACATACCTACAGCACTTTGTTTTATTGTTCTAAATGTGGTTGTATGTTGAAATATATGTATGGGAATTATGATTATCATTTTGTTTGTTTGATTATGAGTAATTTTAAATAATTTTTTTCTAACCAACATTTAATTTTTTATGTGTAAAAAGTTTTTATAGGCATTTTTATTTAATTTTCTGCCAACAACTATATTTCTTACATTACACAGTGCAACACGGAAAAAAATAACCATATACGGACACCACTACGTGATAAAAGACCAAAAAAAAAGACCCCTGTCTCCCAATTTCGCCCAACGTCCTCCAGGTTTTTTTTATGGGCCCTCAAAGATGTGGGGCCTAGATGTCATTTTTGCAAAAAATGATCATTTACTCAAGCTCATATTTTGCAAACCGTTTGAAATTTTGATATACTCTCCGAGGCAAATTTGTAGCTCTTGTCATAAAGAACAAAAATTGTTAACATATAAAATCAAAAAAACTTCATCTTCAAGGTCAAAGTCGCAAAAAAACTTTAAAAAATTCAATTTTTTTACCTTTTTTCCCCTGTTCAGGTCCATAGGTAGCAAATCGTTCAAAATTCAAGGAAACAATCAACTACAAAAATGAACCTAAGATCTCAATAAACAACTTTCTAGAACATATGAACTTCCTAGGAATGATTCTTAACACCGTTTAGGTAGCGCTTAGGTGGCCGCAAAAGTAAAAAATTTCCCGAAAATTTTTAAATTCATTTCGGCTACCTAAGCACTACCTAAACGGTGTTTTGGTCTTTTATGACGTAGTGGTGTCCGTATATGGTTATTTTGCTATGACTTAAAAAATTACACAGTGTGTTATGTTTAAAATTATTTGGGTTTAAATTATAATCATAATAAACAAAGGCTTTATTAATTTTGTGTTTATAGGTATAAAACTCTAGAATAAAAATTTGCTCATTTTAATTTAACTCATTAATTGAATACATCTCTGTTAACTATCGTTCATTTCTATTACATTGTTGTTTGTATGAGGTGCCTATTGTCTTTAAGATGTTAAAACAATAATAATATATATTTTTGGGTTTCCGTAGGCAAATAGTAAAAATTGATCCTGTTAATTTTTCTACGATGTCTGTTTACCTACTACAGTCCTCAATCTTTTCACCCTTAGTAGAGATTTGATAAATGTTAATACTTTAATTAATGAAATTAAAAACAAAAAAGGAAACACATGCTGTAATAATCATGATGTTGAATTTTTATTGCAGGTAAATGAGTTGCATACCTTTAGGATCCAATATCAACCAGAAAATAATAATAAAAAAAAATAGTAAAGTGTAGAAATTTTTTCTTTTTAACTTTATGTAGGTACAAAAATAAGTGTTGTTAAATATGTATCTAAAAACTATTATAACATTTTTCAAAATATAAACTCGTTAGATATTGAACGATGCAAAATAGGTATGCATCGATACGCTTTTATACCAAAGTGATGACGATTTCAAATAAAAATATCTGCGATTCCGATACGTCTTGGAAATTTAAATTGAGTTGAAATATTTTTTTAGTTTATTATACAAAATCACAGTCTAATGCCCTTATGAAAAAGAAATAAAGTCTAAGCATAAGAAATTATTTGTATTATAAATTTAATATTAAAAAAACAATTTCAGAGAAAGACAATTTCGCAAGTATGTTTAAACGAAACATGCAGTAGAAAATACTGCTGCGGTAAAAACATCCGGATCTGTGTCTTCAGATATACCTGTTATAAGACCTTAGATCTATTTGTAAATTTTAATTGTATTGTAAATTGTAAGATGTTTAATACAAATAATTAAGTTGTTAAGTGCTAGGGAAACTTTTTTTTGGGGTATTAAAATATACAAAAAGTAATTTTATTAAAGTCTGATAAAAAAAATTATTTAACCGTTTTGAAATAAATCCCAATAATAAACAATACATATGGAGCCAAACAACATCAAATATTTAACAAATCTTTTTGTATTTTTATATCCGGCTTAATTATGGGTATGTATGTATATGTATAAATAAACTAAATATAAATATATTTTACCATAAGCATTAATATTTAATATGCGTTAAATTTGTAAATTAACAATCACTTCTTAGTTTTAATGGTAGTGGAGACAGGCAGAACAATTTTGTACGTTGCGCACAAATAAAAACAACAGCAAAGAGTATCAGTAAATATACCGACACTTAATACACACACTTGACAATATAATTGATTGATTGCCGACTGCCTGCCATGGTTGGCTTGTGCAAGTGGTTACAACACGAACAAACAAAATACACAACAAGCAAACATATACTTATCCATATATTTATGTATGTATGTATGTATGTATGTATGTATGTATGTATGTATGTATGTATGTATGTATGTATGTATGTATATATTTATGTATGTATGTATGTATGTATGTATGTATGTATGTATATATGTATGTAAGTATATACATCTGTTGGAATGCAAAAGTCTAGTCAAATTTCCCTAATAAAAAATCCCATGTAAAATACATACATATGTACATACGGATGTTCAGATGTAACTCTAATTTGTTCTAAACAAAGAAGTTAAGAAAACAATAATTTAACAATTCATTTAGAGTCACAAACCCAACGAAAACTTTCATGTGTCAAGTAAACAAGGTAAAAAATATAAGAAATATGTATAAACCCAATTCAAACAAAGCTTACAGTCAATAGTTTAAGCATAATATTTTAATTTCATAAAATTATTTTGGTTTAAAAAAGGTTTGCTAAGCAATTTTCCATACATTTGCTTTAAAACCCCACTTTTAAACCAAAATTCGTTTTTATGAATATCAGCATAATAATTTAAGAAAAAATATCAAGAGGTGAATAACTTTTAGGACCGGGACAGCTGACAGTAAGGGGAACTTGACCTTAAATTTTACTACAGACTTACATACGTGTGTAATGTGAAGCTTCGAGTTGAAGGACTTTCTTTCTCCTCTTGAGTAATTATCCAGAGACGGGTAAATATTAAAACAAATTCTGTAGCACTATAAAAGTATGAGTCTTAAAATTTGGTATGAATTACCTTCAAAACAAAGAGCATATTCGAACAAAATATTATCAGTACGCTGACGAGGTCGCGAATTCTGCTAGTATTAACAAAATGCCTAATAAATCAACACAATAATTACATATAGTATTTAATGTTTTATTTTAAATTATTTTTATTTAAATTTGTCTTTAATAAAGTAATAAAAAATAGCAATTCCACTTTGAAAATTTAAAGACGCTTCATTCCAAAGAAATTTTTAATTTTTCTTGTAATTAAAACCATATTCGATTGGAATTAACTTGTGTGACATGGCTAAAAATAATTAATCGGTTTTAGTACTTTACTTAATATTGATACATTGTAAACATACGTT
Organism: Phasia obesa; assembly: GCA_949628195.1. NCBI lineage: Eukaryota > Metazoa > Arthropoda > Insecta > Diptera > Tachinidae > Phasia > Phasia obesa. The sequence goes on along the minus strand of OX451218.1, from coordinate 29,981,644 downwards.
TTAGAATTCACCCATATGGTATGTTGTTGCCATGGAGACCCCAGCTTGGTTCACAGTCGACTGCCAGTGAAGCTAAAAATTATGGGTAGAATCGGCAACTATACAGAAAAAATTGTTTGCTCCAATTAAAGGTTTTAATTAGTTTCAGATAAAAATCGAATTAAAATGTTCATTGATTAAATTATTTACTTAATTGGAAGATTATTTTGTTCTTTCTGATTTAAGAATATATGTAATTGAATCAATTACATTTGAATCTGAAATTAATTAAGCCCATTAATTGGTGTAAATATTTTGTTCTCCGTACTAGTCAGCGACCAGGGATCACTGAGAAACGAAGGAAGTTAAAAAGGTTGACCAAGCAGAAGTAGTCTAAATATAGCTACTGGATAATATTAAATTATTTTATGTTTTTAAAACATTTTTATTTTCTGTATTTTGCCACAATCTTTTTTATAATTTAACTAAAACTAATATTGATTATTTAATAGTTAAATAATTTTTATATGAAGTTTAATTAAATTAAGGAATACCTATTTAAGTTTTTTACCAAAATTAAATTCATGGCTTAACTTTTATATGATTAGTTTTTAACAACAAAATTCTATTTCCTAACCAAAGTCAAAGTCATTTAATGGGAAACATGTTTTCCAAACAACAACAACAACCAACTGAAGTTGACGATGAAGACAACTACAACAAAAGCTTCAAAGCCAAAGCAATCTAGAGAAGCAAAAACAAACAAAAAAAAACACTTAAATAAATAGCAAAAACTAAAACCAATAACAACAGCAACACATTACTCTATGAAACAAAAACTCGAAAAATCTGAAAAAGAAACTGCAGTTGAAACTGAAAAACTCTTCCAAAAACTAAATTAAAAAAAAAAAAAACAAATAAGCAACAGTCTCGTTTACCCAACATACTAAAATTACTTGACTTGTACAAGTGAATAAATGTTTGTGTGTAACATGAAATGTTTCGAACTAAACAGCCAACCAGCATGAATGCTCCCCACCTCTAACTCCACTACTTACTGAAACTTTACTACCAGCCAACAGAGCCAGTCGCCTTTCCTCTTCTTAACAATATTGTGTTAGTTAAGGAAAAACTACAAAAATTTCTTGTATAATTTTACAATTTAAAAAGCTTCTGCTGAAAAAAAAACTTCTATAGACGTACTTATGTATGTATGTATATTTGTTTTTTGTAATCAGAAAAAAACCCAAAAGCGACTGAAAGACAATTGCATATGAAACTTGCTTTTAGCAAACACAAGGCAGTTGGGCAGAATGTCTCACTCACTCACAGACTGGCTGTTTGTTATATGCCTTTTCGACGACGACGACGACAACGACAATGTACTTAAGAGAAGAAGAAGAAAAAAGTTGTAAATGAAAATTATTGACAAAGATACGTTTGAGTTTTTCCTTTTAACAAACTGTTCAAAACAAAAAGTATCTTCCTTTTTTGTAGCTTTCTTTAATGAGTGAAAAAGCTTTAAAAAGACTCGCATAGACTAACAGTTGAAATAATTACTTTAAAGTTTTAATTAATATTAGATTTATAGTAAATGAAGTACTTAAATCATAAAGCAGCAAATGAAATCAATTGGAAAATAAAAGTTTTTATTTTTAATTGCATAAAATACGTAAATAATATTTCTGTTCAATTCACAAGCTAAAATATATATAAAATACACCTTGTAAACAGTTGGTTTTGCAGTACCGTTTGTATCTTTTATTGACAAACGACCAACTTCAAGTCAAGTTAGTTAAAGTTTTTATTTGTATAATTTCTTTAAACAAATAGAAAAACAAGATAAAACAGAAATAAAAAAATAAATTAAATGCTGCCTTATTTATTTGTGCAATTCACAGCTTCCTTGTATTGTTGTATTGGTATACAATAGTGTGCAACTTGCTGTTGGTAATTTGTATTAAATACCTCAATAAAAATTAGCACTTTCATTTTATATGTATATTTAAAAAAAAAAAATGTATTGTATCCACACCTGGTATTAAATTATATCTTTCAAAAATTGCCTGAAATCTTCTTAACATGTTAGTATCGGCATCAGAATTTGATGATCCGCAATGTTTCATATTTGTTTAAACTAAACTAAATTCATATTTGTTTAAACTAAACAACGATTTTACATCAAATTTATTTTATGATAATTATTTTGTGCGTCGATTTGAAAATTTCCATGTACGGTAGATATCCATTTTTCGAGAAGAAAAATAAATATAAATAAAAATTTTTAATAAAGTTTACATAGAAAAAACGTTTGTAACAAGATTTGTTGACACCAACAATATATTGTATGTATTGTGAATGAAGCAATAAAATGAGACTTTACATTCAGATTTTTTAAGGAAAATTACCAACAACACACTTACACTCTTGCATTGCTTGCTATACAATAAAATAAAAATTAAATCGATTCAACAATGCAAGGTGCTTGTAAGTTGAATAATTTATTAATAGGATATAAGTTGTTGTTAACTTGACGTACTCTCACGGTTGCCAGATTTAAACGAATTATTGATATATTAACGATTTATAAAGCCAAAAATGGTGTATGATTTAAGTGTGTGGTGGAGAACTGAATTTTGTATTTAAATACAACTTAGAGATTTAATGACATTTAAATTGGGCCTAAGTGCCACTTTAATAATTATTTTCACATGTTTTTCTATCGTTTTTCAATTTAAGTTTTTCATTTTTTTAGATTGAGAAGAAAGTTCAATAAATTAAATTAGCTTGAAGAAAATTGTAATTGTTCAACAGGTAGTAGCTAACAAACAGCCAGTAACGATGGTATTCACCGAAAGGCTAAACAAATCGACATAACTAAATACAAAAGAAAAAAAAATCGTTAAAAAATTTGCATATCTAAGAGGTCTGAGAGAACTTTGCTGTTTTGTAAAAATTTCTTTAAACCAGACTAGCTCTTTAGAAATGGCTTTAGAATGGGGAAGAATTAAACCATTGTGTGCGTTGTAAAATATACATAAATTCAATTAGTTTCAAATAAAATATAAACAAAAGTTGGAGGAAGACGTTTATTTTATATTGAGCACATTATACACGCAGCTATAAAATAAAATGACTAAAAATTTACCATTTTACTATTTCGATCAGCTGTCTAAATTTCAATAGCCAGGGGTGTCTTTCGATCCAAATATTTTTTTAATTGAATATTTTTACTTTTCACAAAATTTTATTACTTATTTTATTTTACCGTATTTGAATTTTATTCAAAATATTAAAATAAATTCCCTAACTGGGGAGAGCTTGCTTTAGGGGCAAGTAAGGTGCTACGTTAATTTTTGTTTTTTTTTTTAATTGCAATTTTTCTTGTTTTGCCTATAAAAGTTAGTCGTATAGTAGGCCGCCAGGCCACGTTCCGCCCTATGTACACAGTGTGTTTATTACACGAACCCTGGCCTTTCCAACCATAAACTTTAACTTAGAAGATGAGAATAAAAAAATAAGTCAAATCCGTATAAAGCATAAATGTAAATATAAGGCCAGGAATTCCTAATCAAAAATGTTTGCTGTTAAAACTACTGAGATCAGAATGACATCCAAGTTATTGCTTGATCCGATAACCATGTACCATGGAAGAACTTGGTTCTCTTTCTGATCCCAGTACTTTTAACGGCCGAAATTTTTGGATTAGAACATTTATGATTTTGTGTAGACTTATTTCGCAAGAAGTTGTTTCAAGTTTGTTATCTTCCACTAAAGCAATTTTCAGTTTATAAAAACTTAATTATTCTAAATATAAACAAAAAAGTTAAAAAAAAAATTTAATTTTATGACTTAATTGTAAAAAGATTCATTCCTTATGTATTGAATATTTAATAATATTTACATATTTAGTTTATAAAATCAGATTTTAAATTAACTAGCTTTTGTCGGTTTTTTTAACAAAATTTTACGAAACTTATATGGCAACTATGTACACTTTTTCAAAGCTTTTTTTTTATAAACACTGGCATCATAACTATAACAATAGTGAAAAGTGAGTGGGGGGTTGGTTATTACTTATTTAACACAATGTCAAGTTAACAAGAAAATGATGTAAAAATTATTGAGTGTGTATTGTTTTTAAACAAACATTTTATTTAAATCAATATCATTTATAAAAATAACTTGATTTCATAAATTGTGTTAACTTGCGTTATTATAAAACAATAATTATTTCAATTAAATATGAAATGAATGTGGTAATATTATTTGCTTTAAACAAATGAAACCATACAATTTAATATTAAGTTTCAAAAGAAAATTATTCACAGAGTTTTTGTTTTTGACAAAGAAAAGAGGGTTGGCCGGCCATACAACACAATGTGTAAATGCCAAAAGAAAATAGAAAAAAAAATCTTGGATTACACGAATGTATGTATGTATATGCATGTGTGCATATGTAAGAGTGCCTTATAATATACTCACAACAATAATTCCAACTGGAGATGGTCTTGAAATTTGTAAATCATTAAAATGTGTCTGTCTGTCTGTCTGTCTATCTGTATTTATTATGTGACTTTTTCTTCATTTATTTGTAGATACTTTTTCAAGTTATGTACAAACTTGTCTATTACATAAAGTGAAATCTTGCTTAAAATTTAGTGAAAGAAAAATCTAATTCTTTTACAAAAAAAAATAGGTATATGTTTTCTAGAATTTCTTCTAGAAAACTAAAATATATTTTAGTTTAATGTAGTCCTTTAAATGGCTCAATTGTAGTCCAAAACGCCTTACAGCTTACACTTCTTGTAACTAAACTTTTGGGATACCCTATATACTTTTCACATTAAATGTATATTAAAGCTATGCAAAATTGAACAGCAGCAGCAAATAAATAAATGAACTTCCAGCTAGCCAGCCAGTATGTTGGCAACCAACAACTAACTGCTCTTCCTTCCACTTCGTCACATACAAATATCACTATACTAAAGTACGAGTTGTAAAATATAACTACATACTTACTTACACTATTATTACCAGTCTGTCAACAACCCAACAAACCTTTATTCAAGCTTTGATGACTATTTAAACGTATAAAATATATTACTTAATAGATAATATCAAGAGAAGAAATGTGTTTTTTAGAAGTACAGAAATTGACAGCACTGTTTTCTGTGACAGCTGATTTGACGATACACGCTTGTTTTGAGCTTAGTTTAGTTTAACAATTTCAACTCGAAAAACTCATCGTCCATCAGAGTGATTGTCGAAATACCATTACGTTCAGAAAAAGCCACTGTTTGTTGCGCTCGGATTGTTGGGAAAATTCAGATTTTTCCGTAAAATTTAAAGCTTTTGCGAAGATACGCATTTTTTTTTAATATATTTTTTTTTGGACAAATTTCGATTTTTTTGGTAAACTTTTTTTAAACTTATGGTTAGATATCATAGATATCAGTTATTCGTAAAGGTTTTTTTGCAATTTATTTTTTTTTGGGAGTTTTAAGATTTTTTTAGTTGAAAATTACAATTTCCAATTGCTGGGTAAATTTAAATTTTTTTATGGTTATGCTGACAAAAAGTTTTAAGGATTTGTTTTAAAGTGTTTATGGATCCAAAGCTCATATAAAAATCGCTTGCTTTACGTTATCATAAGTTCTTAAAAATTACAACATAAATAGAATTTTTAATATCTTACGTTTTTTGAAGCGTTTATATGTTTATTTAATGTGCTGCGCACTACATACTTATGTATGTATATGTAAAACTATGAACATTTATTGTTATTATACACTAACTTATTATTTAAAATGGACATAAAACACTTTTAAAGAAAACGGTTTAAATCACTTTAAAAATATGTTTCTTGTTTAAAGTTCTATAAACATTATGTACATATGTTTGTTGGGTTGGCGAGAGACGAAGTTGTTATTGTTTTGTTTCTTGTATTGTTGCTGCAAGTGGAACGTGATCATTTTAAGGTTTGTTAATAATAACGATTTATGTCTTTAGTATACGTGTGTGCATGTACATAAATCCAAACATACAAAGCATATCTATGTGAGGTTGTGAGTTTTATTTTTTATGATTTTTGTTCTATGATAATATATTTGATTTTATTGTTGTTTTTGTTGTTGTTAAATAAATATGTATATTTATGCGGATTCAGAGGCTGTTGTTTTTAATTTAGTTGTAAAAAAATATAAAAATGGAAATGGATGTATGGTAGATACATTCCTTTAACAACCCTAGAGATCTTCAAATTAACTTAGTTTTATTGCACAATATAAAATATTGTAGGTATGTGTAGTGCTTGTCTGTCTTTGATGACTGTTTCTTTTAATTTGTTGTTATAATAATTAAACATTTAATTGCATTTAAAAATTAATTTCACAGTTTTTGTTTTGGCTTTATGAAACACGTAAATGTACATACATACATGTGTATATTAAACTTGTAGCTTAATCATTAATACACAACACAACACAACATACTTATTTATTTACATATATACAATTCATAAATTTGTGTATGAAGTACCTACATACATGTTGGGTTTAATTTCTTACTTTTACACATTCGTTTGCTTTTTAAAATGTTTAAATGCCAACAATATGTTTCCTTTTAGTGGTTATTGTTATTGTTGTTTTTGTTTTGCTCTTGGGACAATATATTGTTATATTGTTGTTGTAATTTTGAAAAATTACCGTTGTTCATGAATGATTGTATGTGTAAGTGTAGCGTGTGCTTAAACCTTTTCAATAAGAGTAGGTACTTGTACAACCAACAATGATTGTTGTGTGTGTGTGTTTTTTTGGGGTCTATATTTTGTGGTCTTGCTCCTTTGTTGTTTTTGTAGATGTATGTAAGTGTATACATAAACACACATACTGATATATTTACATACATACATATGTATGTATGTATATATTTTTATTGTATAAACATTTGCTTGTTTGTTGAAACTTTCATGGGTCCTCTTGTATCTGCTGCTCGTTCTTTTGGTTGGCTTGCTGGTTGGCTGGTTATCTGTCTGTCTGTATGTCAGTTGGCTTGGCTTTACTTTTGCTTTGGTATCTGCTATATTTTTGTATGGATGTAGTATGTATGTACATACATATGTATAGCTGGGGCATGGCTGGTTATTTATTTGGTTTTATTTATTTGTGTTGGCAAACACATTCATAAGTTTTTTGGCATAAGCTTGGCCTGAATTTATAATCTTTGTCGCTTTTTTCTTTTAGCTACTCAATGTTATTAAATAATAATGTTTCTTTTTTATTTTTGTCCAATTTATTCTAAATACCTTGTTGATGTTTTTTTTTTTTTGGAAATAACAAAAAAGATGTAACATAAATTAAGCTAATTGTAAAGTATATAAACACTAGCTTATTCCACGACAAATAAATTTGTTTCAAAAGATAAAATACTAATTAAGTGACTGCCCCAAAAATTGTTATTTAAATAAAATTAATATAATTTAAGGTTAGGTTGAATAGGAGCAGACAGTTGTTTAGTGTCATGTGTCATGCCAATGATACGTTTTGTTGTGCGCTTTCTGTGCATTAATGGCAGAACCTTTGAAAATTAAAGAAACTTAAATTAAACAACATTTTAAGTAGTTTTTAACTTAGGAAGGCGTGGGTAGATCTTGCTTAAATCAAATAAACGATGAACTAGTAGAATTGGCTGCAAAATTATCACACAACAATGGCTAAGGTTTCAGTCGAGCTGTAAGTCTGCCTTTTACTTTAATGAAATTTGCGGCACTTTTGGAATCCTTATTTATCAATTTTTTTTTCATAACTGTTAGAAATCCTCTGTAACGAATTTGCCTAAAATTTCTAACATTGAATTATGCAGGGCGAATTTTAAGTAGGGATGCATCGTTATACATTTTTTGCCGAAAGAATAATCAAGCAAAAATATCCGCAATACCCGAAAAAATATTTGTTTAAAAAACAAACTGAAATAATGTCGCGTCGTTTTTTTAATTTTAGGAATTTGCACCAAAAACGAGGATCTGAGTCTCTGGATAGATTAGGAGACCTTAACTCGACTTTATCTATAGGGGTATAAAGCTTAGAAAAAACTGCGGCTCCTCTTCTTTAGGTCCTCCAATAAACGCGGCAAAACCCCACCAACTCGTAGGCATGTCAGAACCTAAACTATGTGAATAAGTGCAGATCGAGATAAAGGTCTTGAAAGTCAATAAGACGCTTCTAGGCTAAAGAAGTTGTGGACTGTAATTGAAGTATTGATTTGTATGGAAATCAAGCATTGCAGATAAACTATATATTTTATTAGTTTCAAAATCATTAAAAAACATAATAAAACATAATTTAACGAGGGCAAAATGGCGCCGCATAATTTAGGAGTGGCTTTGTTAATTGAGTTTGTAGCCTCTTCGAAGTAACATTTTCACTGCCTCTTCTATCATTATCCACTCTCTAGTTTAAAGTTCTAGTTTATAGAAAAATTTTTTAACACTTCGAAATTTCAAATTTTTTTTGAATTTAAATTCCCAGTCGGTGCAGATGTGCTTCTTAGATGATTATTACAAATCTTGAACTGTTAAGATACAGAGCAGTTGTACAATTTTTTTCTCATAATTTAACCTAAGCCACAGTTTAACCTTTACTACACGCTTGTATATTTTTTAAGTTTATTAATAGTTATTTTGTTTAAATTTTAATTTCCAATAGTTAACTTAACACACTAAACATGGAGTTTAATTGCAAAACTTGCATACAAAAGAGAGAGCGAGAAATTCTGTTTTGACATAAAATTTTTTTCATGCTTTTACTTTTGCTTATTTTTTTTAACAACCCTCGTTGTATTATCATTATCACAATAGAAAAAAAATATTTTTTTTTCGTTGTTATAAATTATAACGAAAGAGATAGAGGCGCTCGAAAGACTATTATGACTACTTATATATTCATTTGTCCATATTGTTGGATTTAAATATTTTCTTGTGAAGTAAAACAAAGAATACAAAAGAAAAGATTTAAGATTTCTTCTTTTTTTTTGCAATGACTTAAAATGTTTGAAAAGCACGTAATATAAACTAGAAAAACAATTATAAATTAAATTTTTTAAGTAGCACATATAAAATTTTAATACTCTCTTAAATGGAAAAAACAGATTAAAAAACACTCTAAAAGTCAATAAATATCTTTGCTACAAACTTTTTGTTTGGTAATTATATTTTTTTTAGTTTAATTTTCCCACTTTGCTTTTAAGGGTTTTTAACTTTATTGATTACTTCACTTGTTTAACACTGCAAAATTATTTTTAGCTAAACATTTTTTATGTTTTCTCTTCATTTAAATTTTTAACACTTTTGTATTTTTTTTTTTGTTTTCATACGAAATTGATTTTATGTTTAAAACGCTGTTTTTATGATGGTAATATTTCAGGTATTTTTGTTTTCTTTAAGCTAAACTTGCTAAACACAATACAACACTGCTTTTAGTGTTATAAAGAAGACGTCAATGGTTTGGGTTAAAGATTTAATTATCTAACCTCAAAATTAGAATAAAATATACACAACTGTTTTATGAAACTTTTTTTCGTTAAAGTGTGTAGCTCAGGGATGGAAAATTCAGTACTGTTGTATTTCTTTTTTTATCTTGTGCCACTTGTTGCTAAACTATTAAAATTTTGATAATATATTATTATTTTCAAATACATAAATAATAAGGCATTAAAAAAATGCGCAAAATTTGTAAACTATTTTTAAAAAAGATAAACAACTTTTAACTAAGATGTAAATTTCATGTTGATATTTAGCAAACATACGTTTGGAAGTAGGCAAACTATTGTCTTTTATGGCAAGACATGAACATGACATTTTTAGGCGAAAAATTGTTTTATTAAACGAAGTTTTCTTCGGCATCCTTATACCTACATCATTAAAGGCACAAAAATAAAGTAATAAACTTCATAATAAGTTCTTCACATTTTTTTCTAAACTATTCTAACATAATTACATACTTTTATAAGGTGGTACATTTGATCTCGAAACAATACTGCTTAGGGTTGGGAATAAGATGTCATTTAGTATTTTAAATTTCCCATGCCTGCTTTGATTGTCTACTGCAGCATTGCTTTGAAAAAAGTATAATTTATAGTTTTCAATTTTCCATGCCTGCTCTGATTGTCTAGTACAGTGCAGGTTCGGAAAACAAGTACTATTTCAAATTTCCAATGCTTTCTCCGATTGTTTCTACAATTTGTTTCCGATTGAAAAGTTTCACTTACAATTTGCCATGCCTGCTCGGAAAACAAGTACTTGTTAATTTTTTTGAGTGTCTCATACCTTTTCTGATTGTCTGTTACAGTATCGGCAGGAAAAAAAATACCATTTATAATTTTAAAATTTCCCTGCATGCTCTGATTGTCTACTTCAGTATCGGTTCTTAAAAAAGTACTACATATTTTCAATTTTCCTTAACTGATATGATTGTTACTACAGTAGTTCCATGCCTGCTCTAATACTCCAATATGATACGAATTCACACTAACAAGCTCTTTTAAACTCACCTTGGTAAATTGGCCAAATAGCGAGATTGTTTTTCACGTCTTAATTCATCGGTTAAACGGCAATAGGTATTATTAATGCACACACTGCGCCTCAAATTTGTTTCCGAATCCTTAATACGTTCCAATTTGTGAGCGCACAGCTGTAGGATGCGTTTGCGCTCTTCGCGCTGACGTAGTTTCGGAGAAATCATAGGAACGCGTGACCGATGATGATGATAGCCAATTGGTGGGGAAGTACGGGGTGGACCAAACATATCCGAATCATCGTCGCATTGATTATTGGGTGTAATACTAGGCAAGGTCATTTTTGGCTGTTGCTGCTGTTGTTGTTGGCTATAACACCGTCGTTTTTTAAACGCGTAGCTTTTGTAGGTTAAACCCAGAGTTAAAGCTAAAACGAAGTAAATATACGAAAACAAAAGCTTCCCAAGTGCAGGGAGTAAAACTTTATTTGAATAAAAAAAATCCGTTAGTTTTAAGTTTTCTTGTTTTTTTATTTTATTATTATTGGTTTCTTCTTGTTGTACTCTTTCTTAGTTTAATCACTTGTTTGTAAAGTATGTTGCGTTTGCGTTTGTTGCTTTTGTTTTTGCATGTATGTACATATATTTGCTTATTTTAGTAGTTGTTGTTGTTTGTTTGTATTTTTTTGCTCAATTATTTTTTCTTTGACTTTTTGAATTTTCTATTTAATTGTTAAAGTGACGTTAATAGGGAAATACCGTGTAATTTGAAAAATAAAAATCTTTTCAGTATCTTTGAGATAAATTTTTGGTTTTATTTGTAAAATTAATTATTTTCATAATAATAAGCCTTAAAAAATAGTTTTTTTTTCTTCTAAAAAAAACTGGAATTTCCACTTTTTCTTAAATGAATTGCCTTTTGTGTGTTTTCTTTTGATTTTGATTGTGTGTGCATTTGGTTTTGTTTTTTTTTCTTTTGGCAAAAACACAAAAATTTATGCTTAATGTTGCTGAGATGATAATAAATGTTTCTTTTTTTTAAGGTGATTGTTGTTATAATGCAAGGTAAACCACAATTTTTTTTTTAACAAATTATTTTGTTGTTTATGAAATAATTTTAGGAGATTTTCCTTTTCTTTATTTAATTACACAGAAAAACCACAATTTTTAAACAGAACAAAAAATAAGATATAAATTCTTGTTTTTTTATCTCTAAGATTTAAGTAGCATGTAACTTTTTAAAAGCTTCAACAATTTTATTTTGATAATGTAAATTGACAGTTAAACTGTTTTAATTTAAACTGTTTAAATGTTTAAATATTGCAGAAAAAATTCAAAATAATCCAGGACTTTTGAATTTTTTGGTTACAATGATGATAAATAAATAATTGCACTCTTTGAATGTAAATAGCGAGAATTTTTTTTAAATTTGTTTTTACACAAGTTTAAATTAATTATGTGTTTTTTGTTTGTTTCTTTGTTGGTTTCAATCACGATGGTTCCGCGTAGTATTTTGGCACGTCCACACCGTTCTCACGTTCGCATTGAACTGAACCAGAGTATCACCGTTTGTAAAGAAAATGTTCGGTTCGTTTGATTGTAGCAAACCGACTGAATATACAACAGGCAGTCAACACTACAGGCCTGCCTTCCTTTTTACAAAACGTACAAGCCAACCAACAACAAAACCAATATCATAACATTATTATCACACTCACATATTATCTCTCCCTCTCAAGCTATACAGCTTTACACAAAAACATGTTTTTACTTAAGTTTTCATTTTTGTCGTTTATTGCCTTTGTGTGTTTATCTCCGTTATTAGTAAAAATAAATAAAGAGCTAAACTGTTAAGGGAGCAAGAGTGACAAAATTCTCTTTAAAAACTCTTATTATTAATATGGGGTCTCTTATAATGGCACAGATTTCAACTCTTAAATGGTTTAAGATTTTAATAAGCTCAAGAAAAAAAACACAGAGTGAGAAATACTTGGCTTTGTTTTTTATTTAAGTTTTTTTTTCATTTACAAGTATTAATTATTGTGTTTTTCATTTGATTTTTTTTTAATTTTTCGCTGACAAAAGTGAGAGCAGTTTGATATATACATACATACATATTTACATATTTATACACTTTTAACACTAGAAATTTTGTACCTACATGCATACATACATACTTATATACAGTAAAGACGATTACATTGTGAAAAAATAATTAATATGTAAAGAAAAAAATTTGTTTTAATTGATGAAATTAATTTTTAATTTTTTTCTAATATTTACAGTTACATATATCACAATATATTAGTAAATTTTAGTAATAAAAAATGTACTTTACTTGGAAACAAAAAAAATAATGTAATTTTATGTACGGGATGGCGTAATCTATCATGTAGGTATGTTCTCATGTGACGATTATTAAAAAAAAATAAAAGTTGTATTTCAAAACAGAGCCGAACTTGTCATAAAAGGAATTTACTCAATTTCATAAAAAAGTCATCTGATAATTCTAAATTTACCATTTATGTATGTATGTATGTATGTATGTATGTATGTATGTATGTATGTATGTATGTATGTATGTATGTATGTATGTATGTATGTATGTATGTATGTATGTATGTATGTATGTATGTATGTATGTATGTATGTATGTATGTATGTATGTATGTATGTATGTATGTATGTATGTATGTATGTATGTATGTATGTATGTATGTATGTATGTATGTATGTATGTATGTATGTATGTATGTATGTATGTATGTATGTATGTATGTATGTATGTATGTATGTATGTATGTATGTATGTATGTATGTATGTATGTATGTATGTATGTATGTGTGTATGTATGTATGTATGTATGTATGTATGTATGTATGTATGTATGTATGTATGTATGTATGTATATATATATGTCTGTATATGTACATATATTGAAATTTGGAACAAAGGGCCAGAAAATTCTAAGAAAGTACCTATGTGAATACATACATACATAATTGTTTTTCTAAATGAAATTTAAAAGGAGTCAAAATGACTTCCCTCGGCAATATAGTGTTAATAAACACGGTTGTCTTGTACTTTTTATGATAATAATTAATTCAAATATTTTTGTTAATTAGTTAACAACAATTTTTATTGTTTTATAAATATTCATATTGCTTACGTACCTAAATTTAAAACTATTTTTGTGGTTTTATTTTTGCTTGAAATAGTAAAAACAAAACGAGTAAAAGAAAACTTCAATAATCGTGAAGCAAAAAAATGGATTAAGAGCGAACCTTTTTTTGTTGCAGACAGTTAAAATTGTAATATCTATTTTAAAGCAAACCAGGTACTTAGTAGGTATATTTTCACAACAATTAAATTAGAAACTATTTTTTTAAATATATTTACTTAAGATAACTAAAAAAATATAAAAACTTTCTCATATGTATTCGCAATTTTAATTTAATAAAATTTCTTATCTACAAACATACTTACATACATACACAGTACATACGTATGAATGTACATACATATGTATATGCTTACTTACAGACATATTTGTACACACTTGCGTACATACATATGTATCTACCAACATTGTTTGTTTCTTCATGCTTTATTTTCTATTTCCTTATACAGAGTCTAAGCAAACATACTAACTTACATCCATACATACAAATATATTATGTTTCAATAATAATCATTAAAGTGTATGTAATATAACTGCAAATATGTTTGTAAGTTTGTGCACACTAAATGCGTACTTACATACATATGTATGTATGTATGTATGTATGTATGTATGTATGTATGTATGTATGTATGTATGTATGTATGTATGTATGTATGTATGTATGTATGTATGTATATCCATATAAACATTTATTATTTTGCTATAAAATATACATATGTAGATGCATACAAACGTTTTACCCACAGTTATAGTTTAAACATACTTGGTTATATCCGTACATACATACATACATATAATCATACAATATATCAACATACATACATTTAACATGTAAAATATTTTCCCTACTACACTACTCTTCTACACAACACAACAGCCATTTAAATAAATGTTTCATACATTTTATATACTCAATCATAAAAGCATACGTGATATTGTAGATATACACTGCGAATCACTTAGATATGGAAGTCGATTTTTGACTGGAACTTTAAACGAATATATTTTTAAACATTGGAGGATAACAATTTTTCGCTTTAATAAAAACTATTTTTAGCTATTGATGTAATAAAACCCGACAAGAAACAGAACTAGCTCCGGAGCTAGACAAGACAGAGGATTTCAGTCTAACAAAAACTGAGGAGGCGAAATGAAATTGAAATTGGCAATACCTCGGTATTTACTTGGAAAAGAAATTTTATAGAAAAGGAACACACAGGAAAGGCTAGCGAGCAGGTATTCCTCAGGTCTGAAATGGAGATTACGACCAAAGATGTTTAACAGGTCGGTTCTGAGACCAATTCTTACATACGAGTATGACTACAGAGTGTTGGGGAAAGTAAGTTAGAACAGTGAATTGGGTACTGGAAGTGGTGTATGCACAGGAAGACGTTTTTGCTTTCGAATGACTGTAGTGTGTTTCAGGCCAAGATTTAGCGGTTTTTATAACCACGGCGGTCAAGAGTCATGATATTAATTTAATATTGGTAGCAAAGAGAAAAACGGCCCTTGATTCAATAGTGTACAAGTAAAATTTAAGGTTATGCTTGGTACCGGGTCATAACAACATCGAAGGATGATTGCTGATTTGAAAGCCACGTCTTTGAAAAGTCATAGGCAAGAGCAAAGGGGCTCTTAATTTAATAATGGATAAGTAAAACCTAATTTATCCTAGATAATAGCAACGTCGAGGGAATGAGTTCGCTGTTGAACTGGCAAAATTAAGTTCTACAATCTACATTATTAAGTTTTATTTCCGAGAGCTCAGTAGGTTTATTTCATATGAAGCTGATCAGTCCTAAAGAGGTAGAAAAATAGTTGCAGTATTTCAAAAGCCATGTAGACATATGGACATTTAAAGTACCAACATATTTTAAGGTTTGGACCAGAAAGTCTTTTGGGCTGCGATTCTTTGGTAAGAAGAACAATTTGTGGAAAAATGGTACTGGAGATTTTTGCAGGATGTTAGATGATTTCGCAAGATGTAAGCATGATGTCATGGTCAGATTCATTACGAGAATCGGTTGGCCTAATGGCTAGTTTTTGAGCATAATCGGGAAGGGTACCCCTTGTCCCTTGCCCCTTGCACCCAAACCGAAATTAATTATTTTTTTGGTTGGAATATACTTTGAACTTTTATTCTTTATGTAATCTATCCATAAAAATATGTGTTTCCATGAGGTATGGTAAAGTTGAGTGTTTGTTGTTAGTATATGAGACAGGTTATTGGTTAGTATATGAGACAGGAGAGAAGAATTGGAAGCACTGATACGAATCAATAGAATCTTACAATTTTATGAAAGTATGAGGACGTATTTTTTTTTTCAAGTTAAAATGTTTATCCAAAATTGAATAATGTTTCCGATCAGTTGAGATGCATTCAAATATTAATGGATTTTAACGACGATTTCTAGTGTACCAATTTGAATGTTCGGCGCCGCTATGGTAAAAACTGGTAAATACCAATTGTTACTTGTTTAAAATGTTTCCGATTAGTTTTAGTCAAGCCTTTTCTTTGCTTCCGCGATATTTTTTCCAAAAATAATGTTTGCAAGTATTGGTTAACACCAATTCAGGTTGCTTTAATCAAACAACAGACTATATAATATTTCGATTTTTCATTTACTACGAAGGAGGTTCAGAGTTTCTCGTTTAGAATTTAATCCCGTTTAGATTTTAATTCTAGCTTAAATTTTATGTTCGTTCAAAGTTGGAAAAATTCGATTCCTTATTAAAGTGGTTCGTAGTGTATGATTTTACTGCTGTTATCTCTTTGCGAGTTTTTGGCTTGAGAGAATTTAGCCAATATGAACGTGTTTATAAGGATGATTATGTAGTGTGTCTGTTTGTGAGTATAGTTGCCACATAAAATAGGTAGAAAATAGGTTGAAAATAGACTAATTTTATGCGCTAACCACTTAGACTTTTAGATTTTTTTAGTTTTAGAGAGCTATGATGCGATTCTACGTTGTTTCAAGAGAGTTTTCAAATAATTGTTGTTCACTGGTCTTAACATATTGTTGTAAAATACAAAATAATGGAACCGGAAAAAGGAAAGGTTAATGTAATAAGGGACTAGTAAATCGTAAATCAAAAGAGTTGGATATTCATCATTTTTGCCTTCTCTTGTAACCGGTGCATAAATATAGACGTAATAGTTTTTTTAACAGTCGGCCATATATAAAAAGTGTATATCATTTTTGATCAGCTATAGATAGCATAAAGGATATCAGTTAGTAAGAAAATCTGAAACTTGGCCGTCGACTAAAAGGGACAACGATATAGCTCGCCATAACTGAAAATACTGTCGGAAGGTCGTCGATCGAGGAGCAGTTATTCTCTTTAATAAAAAAGTTACCCTAATCCATGGTAGTACAACTTACGCCAGTCATGAGTGACCATGAGGGAGCTTGTTAAATAGAATGGGAATTCTGTATATCTTTCAACCTCCAGTGGTTAGCCATTTTTACTCTATTACTTTATTCTCTATTATTTCATGAATTTTAATTTTGTCAAAACAATCTGGACTGTAGAAATCCGAAAGGATCCGACAAGGAAACCTCGCAATATGAAAAAGGAAAAGGTTAGTTTAAGAAACACCGGTTTTTATTGGCCACTGAGAAACCTGAAATAGATAGACAGAAGTATCTCTTCCTCCTAAGCAATAGCCCATTAGCGGAAAGGTCGGAAAAAAGTTCAGATACAGGTCATGGAAGCTACAAGTATCGTCAGGTGTAGATAAAAATCGAGCCACCGATTCTTGTAAACTGTGCTTGCTAGAGGCTGAGATTAATGTTCAGCACTGACAAGCATTGTGGATACGACACATTTAAAATGTGCCTGTCACACGCCCACAGGATGCTTTGCAGACCTTAGCCTTAGACAAATATTGTTAATTACGACAGACTCTGTGATAAGGCAGAAGATCGACAGTTAGTAAATGCTTGTTGCAGCTCAAGACTGAATGAAAGAAATTAAGGTAGTAGTAAATCGGGTAGCAGCAATAAAGTTAGTGCTCTTTTTCGATATTCCCTTACATAAATAAAAATTATAATCTTAATTCGCTTAAGAACGAAAGTAATAAACTTTTTTTTAAAACTTAAAAAGTTGGTTTAGTGCATTAAATATCACACTGCGTTATCATGCCAAGAACATAAAGAGCTTCAAACTTCTTCTTTATATGTATTTAAATCAGAAATTTATATTTAAATCACCAATTCATATATACAATTGAGTTTGAGAGGAAACATAGCCTTTCGGTAGCCCTAAATTAATCCGTAATTCCTATAATAAAGCTCGGTGTCAATTAGAAGCTTTCCGTACATTAACAAACGGGTCTTAAATTTTTAGAGTTGAATCCTCTAGAATCAAGACCTTTGGCGAAATAATAGGGTTTTCGTAGAGTGATTATAAGTTTTATTAAAAAATTACTAATTTTTAATTTAATAATTATTATTCAAGTTTTTAAACAAAAATAAAACTCAAAAAGTAATTATTATTTTCTACGCAAAAAATTAAACTTTAAAAATAACTCTTATTTTTCAATCAAAAAAATAAAACTTGAGAAATAAATACTATTTTCGAAGCTAAAAATAAAACTTAAAAATAACTTTTATTTTGTAACCAAAACATAAAACTTAATAAATAATTTTTAAATTCAATTTTTATAATAAAACTCAAACATAAAAATCAATGGAGGCAAAGGTAGTCCTCGTAATAACGATTATGTTGGTGTACTTATTCATCGTTGCATTTCTCTTTCGTTATGATTTGGTGGTTAAAATTGATAAAATAA
This sequence comes from Phasia obesa, assembly GCA_949628195.1. Classification (NCBI taxonomy): domain Eukaryota; kingdom Metazoa; phylum Arthropoda; class Insecta; order Diptera; family Tachinidae; genus Phasia; species Phasia obesa. Next base: position 29,963,174 of record OX451218.1, on the reverse strand, counting down.
TAATTATTTGCGATCCCTGGTTTTTGGACTCTTATGTGCTGTTTCTGTATTGCAAGCAAGCAAATCGTCTAGAAATTTTTTATGAAAAGCACTCAATTTTTTGAGTTATTTCCATAGAAAATATTCAGACGTATCGCTCGCTTGTAATACAGAAACTCCACATTAATTATTAAACAAAATAAAATTTTTGAACCAAATGGAAGTCAAAAAATTTATATTATTTTTATAAGATTTTCACAGATAAATATTTTATTCCAATAATTCAATAATAATATGTATGTATGTATGTTCATATATTGAACGAGCTCTGAAGGTCATTTTAAAGAAAATCATTAGTTGCTATGCCACACTATAAATCTCAAATTTACTAAGATAATTTTATTAATACTGCAATAAAACTTGGCAAAGTTTATTTTAACTCGAACAGAGGATCCAGAATATGCATACTTTATGGGGTGGGAAATGAATATTGTAGAAATTACACACTGAATGACAAACTTGTGTATACCTTTTCCACCTGTGGTGAAGGGTATAAGAAGAGAAAAAAAAATAAAACAAAATAGGTTGGTACCAAATTAGTACAAATATTCATAAAAAAATGGTGTGGATATATGTAGCTCAATCATCAAAAGGCCATATACTTAAGTTCTTAAAATCGCCAAAATGCTGAAAAATCATCAAATCTGGCATCAGTGTTTGTAAATATCATTGAGGGTTTTTTGCTATTTTTTTCATATTTCATTCAGTCTGTTTGACATTTTGTTAACAAATTTGCAGTGATAAATTTATTTGTTTTGTGGTTCATTTATTAATAAAACTGGTGTTAATACATATGTACATATGTATATATCTATATGTACGTGGATGTGTATGTAAACAAGTTGATAAATAAATTTGATGTTTTATAATGCTATGGTTAAAACACTATTTTAATATTATAATTTTTTAGGCTTTTTGACACACATACATACATATAATATGCACATACATATATTTTATGATATGCCCTAAAGTAATTTCTATGTCTAATAAAGTGCTCATAACATGCATACATACATATGTATATACATTATACATCCAGTAAAACAGCAATAATCACTTATTTAGTTTTTCGCTTTCTTAAGATAGTTTTTATATGTACATATGTATATGCATGTATCTATAACTGTGCTTATGTATAACTGTGCTTTTTACAATTTACAAAAACGGTGTTAAAAAAGTACTTAAAATAATATTTTCTTAATAATGGAACCTGTTTAAAACAGCAGTTTATGTTCTCTACTACAATAAATTCTCATACTAATATCTCATCTTTCAGAAGTCAAATAGCTATCTCGACATACGGGGTCTATTCAAAAGAAAAGGTGAATTTTGAATTTTAACGGGCTGTGTACTTATGGAAATTTTACTTATAAAATATTATGGAAATTTTTGTTTTGTTATGTTGGTACATATGTGTTAGCCATATATTGGCATTATAAGTCAATCTAAATGCTCAACCTAAAAAAGAGCGTAAGGCGTAAAATAAATGTCAAAAATCTAAATAGCGCGGCGTCAATGCTTTGCAATTGCAAAATCCAATTTTGACAGAGCGTTAGGTAGTGAAGTTGGGTGCAAACAAAATGTTATAGTTTTTTTGTGTAAGAGTGGTGCCATTTAGCTATTTTCTGCTTTATCTAGCGATTTTATCTCTCTTTTGCGATTAAATTTATTAGATTTCTCTTTTGCGATTAAATTTATTAGATTCCACAAAACAAAATATGTTAACATTACTGTTTATTACAAAACGTTGCGCTCTTATTTGTGTTTGTTCAAAGCTAGGCTCTAGACGTCGTTGCGCCTTACGCCCTTGTTTAGGTAAAGGCTTCATTAGTCTTCATTTTCTGTTGCCGTTCTGTTACTTTCTGTTCTGTGAATGTATTTTTGTAGTTACTTTTTCCGTAAAAACGCACTTATTATTACTTTACTTTGAAAGCATATATTTAGTTTTAACTTCTCTACTGCTTATTTTTCTAATATATTTTTTATCTGTATTCCACAAATAAAGTAAATAAATAGTACGATTATTACAATAATTTAATACTGATTTTTTGTTGAGAGATTATCAGCTGTTTCTTGCTTTTACTTAAGAACGCTGTCAAAGTTTTGTTTTTAACAAGTTCGTCCGCAACAAAACGGAACGGAACAGTAAAACTAACTCCATGTATACATTTCTATTTATCGAAAATAGATCAGCTGTTTCGTAAAAGAACGGAAAGTAAAAATTAATTCTACCTTTCAACTAGTTCTTCAGAAGTAATTACGTAATGTATATTACGCAAAAAATGTAATGCAAATACTTTTTTCTTGGTTTTAAATAATTAAATAAGTATCAATACTCCTCGGCCCAAACAGAGTCGCTTTATGCTTGACAAAGATAAATATAGCAAACTTATTTCCAAAGCTAGTGCTGTGTTATCCAATAGTTGGGTTGGTTAAAAAGGAGTTGTTGCTGAAATCAAGTAAAAAATTCGTGACTCTGACTTACTAGCTGCACGCAAAGAAAAAACATGGTTATGGTATGGTCACAAGAATCACATTATGTTCTCCGTAACAATGTATGGTTGCAATGAACAAATTTTAGTTGTTTGTAACATTACTTTGGTCACGATAAACAAGTTTTGGTTAGGATTTTATCATTAAATGGTTACTACATTCTAAAATTTCAATATGGTTGGTTTTTATTCTACAAATTTTGATAAACTTCAAACTACAACCAAAGTTTTATAAATATTCAAAAATAATATATTTAAATGTAACCAAAAATTGTTTGTTATTAATCATCGGGTTTGACAACAGAAAACAAAATATTTTCTTAAAAAAAAAATAAAAATAGTAAAAAAATTTATTTTTGGAAAATTTTACAGATACTCGTATGTAAATATTTAATTAATCTTTACAATATAAAGTAAGTATTAAATTTTGCAAATTTATGTATCAATGAAAACGACATGATGATTTCATTGATACAAAAATTAGCAAAATTGAAATCATTGTGATAATAATAAATATTCTTTTAGAAATGTCATCATGATCAACGTTGGGCTGACAAAGACTACAAGAAGGCTCATTTGGATACAAGGCGCAAGGCTAATCCTTTTGGTGGTGCTTCCCATACCAAAGTAATTGCACTTGAAAAAGTTGGTTTTGAATATAAACAACAAAATTCCGCTACTCGGAAAAATATTGAGGTTTTTGTACCCCTTGACTCTGGCTGGTCCTATGAACATTGAATGAAACGGTGAAATTTTAGTTCCGGGTTTGGTCGTAAGGGCCATGCCGTCGGTGATATTACTTTCGTTTTTGGTATAGGAAAAAGAAGCCCCGTTTTATTTCAAATTTATAGTTATGTATGTATGTATGTATGTACTCGTATATATAATAAAATATATAATAAAATGTATGTTTCAAAATAAATTAAAGAAAAAAATAAACCATTTTTTAAATGACTTTTCATTTTTTTAACCATACTACAATATTTAATTTAACCATAATATTATAATGTTCAACAATAATATGGTATAACTACAACCATATAATTTAATCATAATATGTTGCTCTTAGTTTATGGTTACCTCAACCATATTTTTTCTTTGCGTGTGACAACACAAATTGTGTATACAAACGAGAAAGTGGTTGCTGTGGCCGAAAGTCAATCCAAGAGCTGAACTCGACGTCGATATCAACAACTCGATATTTCACACAAGTGTAATGAAAAATTTGACACACTTTACTTAGCAATTGGAGGCAACCAACAATCCGCTTTGTTACTTCTTCTCAGTTGGATCCTGGACAAGCAACAATTGGAAATCCAATTCCGAAAATCATCTTTTCTGACGAGGCGAATTTTCATCTCGGCGGCTGTGTAAACAATCAAAATTGCCGCTTATAGGGATCAAAAAAACCAACACGTCATTGTAGAAAAGCTTATACTTTAAGAGAGAGACACACAGTTTGTTATAGATTTTGGGATGGTGGCATCATTGCTGAAATCGCCACTTCAGTAAACTGCGAGCACAAGATCGCACAGTGTGGCAGAATCAAAATATTTTTGAAATAACTCAGCCATTTGTAAACGGCTAAGCTGATTGATCGAAAATTTTACTTGGACATATCCGAGGAGTATCCGATCTTAAGTTTTGACGCTGGCCAATATCCACTTTCCAGGGGTGACTCTGTGTCGTGTCGAAGTTGGGTAAGGCTAATATCGGTCTAGCCAGAAACCGTCAAAAAGTCTTGGACTGAGAGTATAAACTATTGCGAAACTAGTCGAGGCAATGACAGAAATGAAATCGTGATCCCTAAATAGTTGGAATATTTGTTATTTCTAATAAACCGCGATATACTAAAAGCAATCAAAATAAGTTAATTTTAATTAATTTTGAAAAGATACATTTGTTTGGACCACCCGGTATAATCTAGCTCTCTATTATAAGTGTTATCTAATTAACAAAGAAAGTTTTATACACAAAGAACCAATAGCACGTGCCCTTTTTATTTATTTATTGTTTTATTCCAAAAAAATATAATAATAAAGAAGCAAAAATACTTGATACGTTGTCGATAACTTGTTTATTTAACGTTATTCGACAATGCGACAAGTATCGCTTAAGGTCAATAACATTTCAAGAGTGCGCTGTGTGCAAAAAAAAGGTTTATACAAATTATTGTGTTTATTTTTTTTGTACAGTAAAAGATTTCGCAAAATTTTTAAAAAAATTATATTTTTTCTTTTGTTCAATTTCAAATTAACAATTTAAATTGAAGAGAATAGAGAATATGAGATGAGTATTAAATAATCCAAGAGCAGTTTAAAATATACATAAATACAGTTTTAAATACAATTTAATTCGAAGCGTTGGTCTGGGGGTTGCGGGTTCGATTCCCTCCAAAGACTCTGACCTCTGGATGATTTCTGTATGTAGAGAACTTAAAATAATACAAGCCAGTGAATGAATTTTTTATTTCATTTTTATTTTCCAGTAAATCTGGTCGTATGGTGTCAATTGAGACCTGAATATTGGCTAATTGTGCATCTACATTATCTGGTTTGTCGGCATAAATTAGTGGCTTAACATAGCCGTAGGCGTTCACTTCTAGAAACAAAGTTGTCACCAAACTGATGTTTCTCTGTTTGGAAAGTTGCGCCGTCTTGTTAGAATCAAATGTCGTTGATGTTTAGCTGATTAATTTTTAAAAATAAAAATTCACTCAGCTTATCACCCATTCACCGTAACTACAGCTCATAACTCATTACGAGAGAAATAAGGACCGATGATGGCATTCCGCCAGCGCACATAAGGGTATTTTGGAAATCTAGCTGGACATTAATTTTTTAGTTTATATTGGCTCTGAAAATTTATTGGGATTAATAAAACTTGGCACAAAAATCCCTTATGGTCATAGGCTTTTAAATATAGAAAATAAGAAAAATCGGAACAAGGAGAAAAAGTTCCTCTTAAAAGAAACAATCTATCTTTGAAAAGTTAAAATTTTTTTAAATTTTGTCATACTTTTGTTTACTTCTTAATACCATTGGCAGGGGGAGATATCCCTTCAATCCAAACCCCGCCCCCCCGAAACGACCATGTGCATTTTTCTCGCTAATTTCTAAAAAATATTAATTTTTATTTCGAAGAGAAGGTGTCTGACCAATTTCCACCACCTAAAAATATTATTAAAAGACATTTTTGTTATTTAATACTTTATATTAATTGATTTGTCTGAAAATAGTTCATTTATAAATAACTAGCTGTGCCCGCCACTTCGTCAGAGTCCTTATTTTGCTTTTAAAGAACAACACTTTAAGACTTTACTTTTATAGTGCTTCAGATATTGTTTATGTATTTACTTTATACGAAGGTGCCCATCCTTGACTAATTATTAATTTTATATAAATTTTAGCAGTCGTAAAGTAGCTCTGGTATGGGAAACACGTGCGCGAGTGATTGTCATTATCGCTTAAAGTCAATCAGGCCTCCTTGTTGCGCGGCCTTCGAGTGGATTACGTCTCACTCACACTGGCTGATTGGCCTCGAATAGCTGTTGTACTGTATTTGTGGTTGATTTAATCAGCCACGTATAATCGTTTTGGTTATCATGTATAATCTATGAATTTTAATTAAATAAGTCAGACATTGGAGGAGTACTATTTTTAAAACTCATTTTTTTACTGAAGGAGAACCATTAAACTCAATTTTTTTCACTGGAGGAGAACCATTAAACTCAATTTTTTTCACTGCAGGAGTACCATTTAACTCTCATTAATTTTACCTAGCTGAATTTGAAGTCTCACTTCCTATACGAAGGTATAGGTCGCGCTGCAGATTTTGGAGTAAGCTAAGGCAATAACACCCTGGCACTGTGGTCTCGTACCTTTGCATTTACCATTTTTTTGCACAGAATCAAAAAAAAATATGTAAATTTTAGAATTTATATAAAATATAAATTTATATAAAATTTTAAAATTATTGTATATGTATAGATAATAACTTAATTATATTAGTTACAATAAATTTTATTTAAAATAATAACAATTTATTTATTTAAAAGTACTTAGATATCAAAAACATTTTATGACCGACAGAATGTTTTCTTACTCGTATCTACCTACGCAAGATAGGCAAAAACAGAAAAAAGGTGAAGTGTGCAAAAAATGGAAAAAGAAATGGCGCAAAAATGCGATTGACCTCGCTCTCAAAAACCTTTTCAATTTTTTTTGAAAAAAAGTAAAAAAAAAATAATTTTTTTATTTCGAACTAAATTTTTTATAATAAAAATTAAAAATAAAATTGTTCTAAAAATTAATATACATATGTACATACATAAGTTGTAGTTATTATAGCCTTTGACGCAAAAAAATCAATACAAAATCTTTCTCTCAAATCCTCACAAAGTCGTAAGTAATAACGTATGCAATTTATTCAACTTTCCCTATTTTAAAGTGTCTAAAAACTGCAAGTCTCAAGCAAAAGCCCTAAAAATGTATGTAACAGCCGTAGTGACCAGTAAGGTTTCCGGCAAACTTATTTAACCCTATTTTCTCGGCGAACACATCTCAGCAGGTTCCAACCCTCCCACTGGGTACGCTGTCCATAAAAAAGAAGAAACAAAAAAAAAAAAACAACTAACTCAAACAAACGCGCACCACGCACAAAATATTCCCTAATTTTTCAGGCCGATGTTCTGCCCTACGTTGCCCTCCCGACAATTAAATCCTAAATATGTTCGAAACTTAATTAAATTTTTACAATTCTTAAATTGAATGTTTGGCCTAATGTCCGGATAAATTGGAAAAATACCCCTCTGTGCAGCGTTTAAATCACACCAAACAGTCACTTTTAATGGATGTAATGGTGATTCGTTACGCAAATTTCTTTGTTTTACTCGTATTGATGGTTTTGAATCGAGAAGAGTAAAATAAGTGCGAAATCGATCAGCAACGGCACGTATTGCTTGCTCATTAATGTTGATCGTAACGAAGTGCTCTAGGAGAAGATTTACTTTTTAGTAAATTTTCACAATTAGAAAGTGTTGTTCTGTTCTGTTCCTTAAGCGATTCATGATGACTTGCCAAACCTTATGGAACAAAAATGTCAACACAGTTTGACATTATCAGCTATCAGAGTTATCGAATCGATAGTTATCATGCAGATAAAAAACACCCCATATAGAAAGTAGTTTTCGGTAGCAGTGTTATCAAATTATATTTGTCCATATTAGCACAACCGTTATTCATTACTATTGAAAGCGAAATTCTATTAAATCCGTATTACGTGTTGCTTCTATTTTATGCTCTTTTCGTAAACTTTATTCAAACGAAAAACTATTTTTCAAAATTATATCAAATAGACTGACTGATTACTGATACTGACAGATAGTTAAATAAATTTAATGTAAATTTTAATTTTTCATTTGAAACTTCTGGCTTAACCTTGGCAAAATAATTATTATAATTTCTTGTTTTCTGTGGTTCGTGTTTTTTATTTTATTAAAAAAATATGTAGATGAAGAAAAAAATAATAACGTTTATAATATTATTTTTTTGTGTATCTATGTATGTATCTACACTATCTAGAGTGAAGACTGTATAAATACATAATACTGTTTTGTTTTTTCTTCGTTTGTTCAGTAAAAAATGTTGAATCTACAGCAAACGTTATCAAGGACACGTACAAAAACAACGTTGTTATACCTACACAAAATACAAGTTTATAAATTTACATACATACATACATACATACATACATACATACATACATACATACATACATACATACATACATACATACATACATACATACATACATACATACATACATACATACATACATACGAATTCATATGTATAAGTATTTATTACCTAGACATAATAAAATCGCATACTACATTCTAAGAAAAAAACCTTTGCTATAAGAATATCTTAATTTTAACTCTACAAGGAGGAACATAAAACATCAAAATATTTAGAAAAACAACTAATTTTTGGGTTTTCACTGTATTTGTCTACTTTAAACTCATTAATGGTTTTTCTAATAAATCACTTTGTTGAAAATCTTCCAAATAGCACTAATTGAGTTCTGAGCCATTTAAGTGACACTACTTCAGTTTGTTGCACTCAACGAAATTAATAATCAATTTACAACTTATTAGGGAACAATATACACTGTAGTGCAACACTATAGCCGCATGTCCTTTTTAAATCTTGCTTACTGTTCTAATTCCTGTTGGAAACACATGTTTTAGTAGAAGCCAATGGACCCCAAGGGGTTAAGGGACCAATGGGCACTAAGAGAGAGATGGTCTCTAGAGGGCATAATATGGTTAGTTTTTATGTTTTTGAGGGTTCCGTACTCAAAGGGTAAAATCGAAACCCTATTCTTTTCGCTACAATGTCTGTCCGTCCGTCTGTCCGCGCCTTCTATCTCTGGAACGGTAATAGGTAGATTCTTGAAATTTTCACAGACAACAAATACTAAAACTTATAAGGTGTTCCGATGGAGACGTTTTATTCACGTGTATGTATTTACATACATATTTCTTGAACTGTAGGAGCATACACTTAAAATTTACAAACAGTAATTAAAACTTAGTTCGCTATATAAACAAGTATAAAAAAATAAACCTAAAAATTAAAGGGTGCTCCGATAGTGACGTGATTTGCATGTATATGGCCTAAGTTATGAACCATAATTCTTAATTTTTGAAATTTTTACAGAAGGTGCATAACTGTGGACGCTATAGCAACAAATACTAAAACTTAGGGGTTTCAATATTGACGTGTTATTTGCGTTTATTTCTTTATTTCTGGAGTTGAAGGATGCAACCACTTAAGTATCGTAATTTGCACGTATATAGCCTTATTTCTTGAGGGTAACGAAAATAAAATAACACTTGATATTTACACAGAGTATTAGTACTACGATCTAGTATAAAAAATAATTAAAAATTAAAAAGTGCCACAAAAACTTATAATTACACCTCGCAAAATGCAGAGAGCTTTATCCAGGAGATTACTCTAGGCGTATCAGGGTGAATGTTAGCGAAATAGAAACTGCCTAAAAAGGATCATAAACGTTATTCCTAACAGTAAGCCCTAAATAGAAACTGATTCGCGAGAATATGGAAGCTTCGGAGGTAGATCTCTAAACACTCGAACGAAGACTAACAACACTAGACTATAGATCTGCTTATAAGTTCTAAACCCAAAATTGACACTCTGTAATAGTGTGGTATAACCTGAGTTGTTCTCATTACTGTTAATTTACATGTGTTACTGCTTGTGTCGTCTTAACAAATTCTCAGTACTTACAACCTTTAAAAAGAAGGCAGCAGGCTATAGCAAGAAGGCTAAAGGCAGGAAAGCGAAAAAAACATGCAGTGTAGAAATAACAGTGAATTTTAAGTGCCGTTTAGCCGAAATGAAAGTCGAAGAAGATTGGGTTTAAAGGCTATGTCTGAAAGAGGCTAAAGCGGCAATGCAGATTGTGACTGGTATTATATTAACGACTACAGGTGGAAACATACTGAATGTGGATGGCATAATGTACAACTACTTCTACATAAAGGCAGTATTCCCTGCCTTTAAAAACCGGCATAACTATTGTTTTATACTTAAAAATAAGTACGTTCCACTATTACCAATTGTTTTTTCGCGTTAAACGACCAACTTACCAAAACAAGCATTTTGCGATCGTGTTGTTTATCGAAATAATCCAATCTGTAGGCTGCTAACCCCTTCGGATTTTATTTTATTTGTGTGAAGCCATTGGTTAATTAATTAAAAAACAACATTGTACAAAGTATCGCCGAGTTACGGCCCCAAACGCCTAAAGAAGTGGTTTAAAATTAAACTTTCAGAAGGCACATGCCCGAAATCATATTTCAACACCAAAATTTGTAATCTCGTTATATTATTTCAATACAAAGTAGTACATCTTACTTGGCTCTAAAACCAACTACAATTTGATTGGCGAAAACATATATTGTTTCAGGGATTATAAAGTCATTAGCTAAATCATCAGATTATCAGCTAACTAAAAAATTAATAAACATTAAAGTAAAGTGGCCTAAATAAAGTCCTTGATTCGAAAATCGCACTGAAAGAGAGGGGTAGAGTCTAACGTTTTCTTTATAAATACAAACTCTATGGAGAACAAGTCGTGGAATTAATTTCGTTTGACTATATTTTATGTTTTTTTAACTATTAACAATAACTTTTTTTTAATTTGTAAATAAATTACTGTGAACGTTACGGTTTATTTATTTTAAAAAGCAAAAAAGGCAAACAAACAAAAACTGTAATGGTAAAGTCCGTTAATACTTTTAGCTTAACCACCAATCTGACCTTCTAAGGTCAACAAATTGTATAATACAGGTTTTATTTACTTCCACTTAAACGAGTAAAACGAAAAAAATAAAAAACAACATGACACTATACACAGATACAAATAACAAACCAGATAACTAGATGGACGGACGGACGGACGGACGGACGGACGGACTAACAAAGAATGAAAAACATGTGTTTTATGAATTTTGAGGTCTTAACAGCAATAACAACTATAGCCACGACACAACAACACAACCTTTAACGAACTCAGGTAATTTAACAACCCAACAAACAAACATTTTGTAAGCAGGTCTTAAGATAAGTATCGCATTCGTATTTTAATTTTAAATAAATTTTTGCGGGTTAACGTAACTCGATTTCCAAATTAACACACGGTATTTTTATATTCATAATAATGATTTTATAAAATACACAGTAAATAATGTTTAAGTGTTACCTAAACGATTAACAGGCGAAAGGCAAATCAGTGATGTCAATTAATATGTATTTGGATTAAAAAGCCATGAAATAAATTTGTATGCAATAAACTGTAAATTAGGGGGAAAAAATTTTAGAATTCATTGTGTCTAAACAACTGTTAGACATACACATAAAATTATATGCATTTTTAAATTTTTTATGAATTATATTTATTATAAATATAATATTTTTTAAATTCAATTTAAAATGTTTCTTCATTTTAATTTCATAACTTCAAAAATAACCCAAAACCAAGTTAAGTGGCAATCAGTGAAAATTTAGTACATGCATTCCAGCTGTCAAAATGTATTTGTCTTTGGTTTTTCTAAAAACCAAGGGTTCTTTTTAACAGTTTAAACAATTAATGGCCACTTCCTTTTTTGCTAAAAACGTGTCAACAGCATCAGATTTCAACATTGGCTTTGTGTTCTTTGAATCTTAAGAACATTCAACATTGTTTTTGTATTTGTACACAGAAAAAATATTGAATCATTTAATTAGTTTCAAATGGTGATACTAATCATCATCACCCATGGCTCTGCGGCTATGAAAAACCTCTGTGAACTCACACCTTTGCCGTTCCTGCGCGAAGCAGCTGACAAACATAATGTCATTAAAATCGCAGTAGCGATCGTTGTGTCGATCAGAGATATCTTTCATCTCTGGTAGAACACATACCTCTATAAGTAGCACTTATCTTGATAATGAAAGGGATTGGAAGTAAACTTCAGCACAGTTTACCTTTACAGATGGTACTGTTGCCCTCCTCTCCCAGAATTTTTAAACATTTTACTATATAAATATTTATTTTTATGATATTATTGTTTTAATAAGAGTGGTTTTTGTCTTTAAGCGACTACCTTAATTTCAATCTTTTTCTTACTCAGTATATATTCCACATATTTCCCAACTGTTTCCCGGCTTCTTTCGCTGCTTGACATTTTGTGTACTATATTCCTAGCACAAACATCGCCAATCTCTGCTTCAAGTTCTCTGCGTTAATCGGTCCAGCCGCCGTAGTTGAAGAAAGTGTGTTCTGCGTAATCAGGCACTTCCTCCTCGTTGTATGTGCAGTAGGATGTAGTACCCATGCGGTACAGATACTTTCTGAAATACCCATGACCGGATAGCATCTGGGTAATCTAGTAATTAACGTCGCCTTGCTTTCTGTTTTTCCACATTTGTAAATCAGGGATCAGTGTATATATTTCCACTTACCGGGGTTGCCATCTTTCTAAAATTTCCTGTTGGATAATCGCTGTATGCTGCGGTTGAGCCATATTTTGATGCTTGGCGGAGAACATTTATTGACGTTCCATTGCCTGAAGATCTATGGGGATCATTCCAACTATTATGAAGACAGCTTCTGAATATACTGTGCGGTATGCTGATGTAACCCGTAGAGCTGTAAAGAGAACAATTTCCTCGCTCTTGCCTGAATCCCTACAGTCGGATTTTTGACCCATGCAGTAGTAAACTATTTCGTCCGAATATCTCACGAGGAAGGTATCTTCAGGCATCACTATATTATAATGAAGGGTTTTTCAATAAGAGCGCTACAAAGCGTCCAATTCACGAACGTATGACGCTTCTGGTGGTCAAGCGGCTTCAGTTCTTGCGTCAATTTGATCTTGTAAGGATGTAGGCCAAGATCTCTTCGTAAATTTCGCCACAACGACGACGCAGAGATGTCCAACGCTTGAGAACGACGTGTGAGAGACACATTTGGGTTTCTTCAACTGAAGCCTCAGCGGCAGCAATATTCTCGACACTTCTTTGTCTCACTGGCACGTGAACATTTTGTACTGTGCCTGTGGATTCAAATTCTTCCACTAGACGCTCAATTGTTGATCTGCTAGGACGATTATGACGACCATAAATTGGACGTAGCGCTCTTAACGTTGAGGCCACTGACTCCGAATTTCGGTAGTAAATCTTCGACTCGTTTTTGGCTCGTATATCTTTCCATCATGAAATGGCAAACCTTACTGAAGAGAAATGTCAAAAGAGCGGCAAGAAATATGGCGTCGTCTGCTGTCCCTGTCGCTCTACTTTTGTAGCGTCCCTTGTTGAAAAACCCCTTACAAGCGATACAACAATACTAATAAGTTGAGAGTTGAACAAATAATAAATCAGTGAAGTACACAACATTTTATAGCACATAAAATGTCAAGGAGCGAAAGAAGAAAACAGTTAGGAGATATGTGGAATATATACTTTGTAAAAAATATTGAAATGGACGTAGTTGCTTAAAATTCAATGGTGGGGCCGGACGCAGGCACATAATAGATGTATTGGTTTTCGACAACATATACGGGGGTTCATCTCGAAGTAATGCGAAAGCGGTTCCGAGGTGACACCGAACCCCCCCGTGATGTTGATGGTTTTTAGCCGGTATCACTCGAGTCCGGCATACGACAACTGTGACGACAGCGTCAGATGCGTAAAGCATTTTTCCATCCCAAATCTGCATTACTTTAATAATGCAAGTTTTAAATTTCGTTATATCTTTTATTATGTCCATTTAACGTTTTAAAAGATAAGCACATGTATGTCACAAACATTTAAACTACGGGGAAGCCCTTTAATATTTTTATATTTTTATAAATACTCTGTGTAAAGTGTCTGATAAGGGCACAAGATGAGGTCAAAATCATCAATGCCGACTTCTAGGGAACACCTCTTAATTTTTATTTCTTTTATTTTTGTTATTTGCTGTTGTAGTAGATATTGTAAAACAAACTCTGTGTAAATCCTTCTCCTTCTTATTTGAACCGGTGCTTACCTCTGGTTACGACTTCGTTAGAAAAAATACATGTCTATGGTTTATATATTTGACTTGATAAATGTAAATATAAACTGCCCTGAAGCCTTGAAAAAAATTATTTTTTAAGTTCCCTCAAGGTTGTCAATTCGGCATAGAAGATTATTTTTTGTTTCCATGCACCAAGGAAATAATGTGCTTAATAGCCCGCCAAAGGCTATGGGTGTATTCTGAAGACAAGCAAAAAGCTTCGCAGTGCCTAATTATTCCGTATGAAAAATGGGGCTATAAACGTAAATTTGTGTCACTTTTGCAACACCCTTTAGTTTTTACTCGTATTCTGATAAATTTCAATTATATGCCTAGTACTGTTAAAAAATAAGGTCATATGCATAAGTGTCTCGATAGACTGATTGGTAGTGCACTAGTATATCAGTCCCGGGGTTGCGGGTTTGTTTCCTGCCAAACACTCAGGTTTTTTCTGCAGACAAGAAAAAATCATCGCAAGTGTGTTGTCTTAAAAAAATTCAGGTCACTTTCGGAACACCCTTTAATTATTGTTACATTGGCCATGTTAATATACCTTCTGTGGAAATTTGAAGAGCATATTACGGTTCACAATAAGGCTATATAAATAGAAATCATATCGGGATAACCTTTAATTTTTAGTTATATTTTATATACTTGCTAATGTAGCGATCACAGTTACTGTGTTTAAATTTCCTCTTACTGTTTAAGAAATGAGGCCATATACATATGTACATGAAACCTGCGTTACTGTTGGAACACTCTATAATTTTTAATATTTGTTGTTATATCAACCATAGTAATACAACTTTTGTGAAAATTTCATGAGTCTACATATTACAGTCCCAAAGATAGAAGGCGCTGACAGACGGACATAAATTGTAGCGAAATCTATAGGGGTACCCTCTAAATAAAGTAAAGTATCCGGTTTGTTCCTATAACGTTTTCTTTATTATTAAGTTATTTGCTTGTTGAATTTATGTTGCTCGGATTTAAAAAATTATTGCTTAAGATTTATTTATTTTTTGTTTTACCTTCAGTTTATTTTTCTTCTTCTTATAACACTAAAATACGACAAGGTTTTGTTGTATGTAGATTGTATGTAGTTGTTTAAAACGAAGATGAAACAACGGATACAAATGAAAACAATATTACAAACTTATGACCACACACATACCCACACACATGCACACACACACATACTCATTCATTCAATCTAACTGAAGAATAATATTGAAATTTGCCATTAAACACGTACAAAAATGAAATCAAAAGTTTGTTATATTTTTTGGCCGTACCTTTGTTTTGTTGTTGCCTTAATTTGAAAACAAGAATTAAAGTTAACAAAAAAAAAAAAAAAAAACGAAAAAGTTGCTTAAGACCAAAAGACAACAAAATGTTTTTTTTTTGTCTACGATTCAGCGGGGTGTAACGGCAAAAATTAAAAAAATGAAAGTTTTTATTTTTGTTAATTCTTTTTTTAAAGTTTTATAAACGGATTAAGTATCTGAGTAATGAATACACAAAAAAACAAAAAAAAAACAAAAATATGTATTGCGAATCATCACAATGATGGCAACAATTTATAATTAACATAAAAAACAAATACACAAAAGTGAAAAACAAATTTTATTAAGTGCGTATTTAATTTAGTTGACGAGGTCAGCACTGTTGTTGTTAAAATTAAAAGCCTCCAGATTGTGTCACGTATTTCACACAATGTTGTACGGAACTAAAAACAAAAATCCTCTAATCATGAAACAGTGTATTCAACATTTATGTAGGCCGGGAGAAAAACAGTAGACCTTCAATTTAAACTTCATGATTAGATAAGTTGGTAACACAATGGGCTAGTTTTGTATGACTTACCTATTAACCTTAATTGAAAATGCTGTTAATTTAAACAGAGAATAAAACTGGAAACGAGAATGTTTTTTTTTTAATAATGGAATAAGAAATTACATAGTTTTCTATGGCATTTACCATGTAAAAAAAAGGATTAATTTCATAAAAAAAAAATCTTACAATAATTAAATTCAACCTGACAGAAGAATCCATCGTCGGATAAATAATGCCGTATCATAAGAGTTATGACCAGGGTATCGAAATGTTCATTCACTGTTTATTCATGTATGAATGTGTACATTTTATTTTTGAGCTACATCTTCTCATGCATGTTTGAGAGACTACAACATATTACGTTCATAAATGAATGCGATGATTTATTATTTTTCTTTCTGTTCAAAAGTGAATAAATGAGCAATTATTTATTTAGTTGTTCTCGCAAGTGGTCATATTTGAGTATTTACAATTTTGATAATTTTACATAAATGAAATGAATGAAATGTGCGCTAAGCATTCGCATACATCTGCCGGCATATGCAGTAGCAAAATGTTTTCTTTTTTCTTTTTTATTTCTTACTTCTTCATGTGAAAATTCTTTTATGTTCATTTTTGAGAAATTTTATAAATGTTTAACGTTCATAAATGAACATGTAAGTACATTAATGAACAAGAACATTAAAAACAAACAGGTACACGCATTCATGTATGAGAATAGGTGTAAAACTTTTCGTTGTTCGTTTATGAGCTTGGGAAATAAATATAAAATTTTAGATTTCTCATTTATGACAAATATCATGAAAGTTGATTTTTGAATGTTCATAAATGAAAAAATCTGAAACCTGGCTATGACAAATGACATAAAAAATTCGAAACTAGCATTAATTTATGACAAAAGTCATCATATATTTTGTTCATATTTTAGGTGTCACTTTGTTATGACTGCAATGTCATTAACTCGATGTAATATTTTGTATATTATCGATAGGTAAAATACATATGTATGTATACCAGAAAAAAGTAAAAGTGTTCTAATATTTCCATTTTAATTTGATTGTTTAACTTATAATTTTTGTTTTTTAAATGCAAAACTCATATGCAATTTATCTGTACATGTAAAGGAACAGTGACAGTGACAGTAATTTGACCTATAGTTTGGCTGTCATTATTCATGGAACTGTCCATCAATGCGCAGAAAAAGTTTCTATCAAGTTATTTAGAGCAATATGAAAAATATGATGTAAAGATTTGTAAACGTGTGTTTTTGCTTCTACCTGGAATTTATTTATATTACCCTTGCATATGCACAAGAGTGAAACAGCATATATTCAATTTATATTTAACCGACTTCAAAAAAGAAGGAGGTTATCAATTCGTCTTAATGTTGCTTTTTTTAATGTTTGTGCCCGCAGAACTCAGTCATTTCTGAACCGATTTAAAAATTTTTCCTTTATTAGAAAGGAAATGCTTACAGATTGGTACCATTTTAAAAGAAGTTCAGAATTTTAAAATTAAAGGGTGTCCCCATACAACATACGTGTTTTTACGTGTATTATGAACCGTAAAGGGCACCCTTTTAAAATTTAAAAAAACTCCATGTCGTTATAGCTGCCAATAACAGAACTTAATAAAAAAATTAACTTAAAAATTAAAGGGTGTCCCCATATGTGACGTCAATTTAAATATATGAACTATTGTAGACAATCACTTGAAAATTGGACAGAATGTCCAATATTTATAATCAGAAATTAAATATTTATAATTAGAAGTTAAAGGGTGTCCCAATAGTTAATGTAATTTGATGTAAAGGGTGTCTCAATAGTTGATGTAAATTTATGCATATGGCCAAACTTTTGAACCGTTTTAGACACACATTTCAAATTTACAAAGAATCTGTCCTTTAAAATAAGTGTTTAATTTAAAATTGTACATTAAAGCGTGTCCCCTAGGTGACATTGCTTAACGCATATGGCTATATCTTTGGAACCGTTACTTTTTATTACTGTGTCAGTAATAATAAGTGTAAAAAATAGAGGGTTTCTTCATATCTGACGTAATTTGTCGTATATGGCGCTATCTGCTGAACCGTTGCGGATAGACATTTAAATGTACAGAACGTATATTACTATGTCCGTTAGAGCAACAAGTATAAAAGTAATGGGTGATTTTTTTGAGGTTAGGATTTTCATGCATTAGTATTTGACAGATCACGTGAGATTTCAGACATGGTGCCAAAGAGAAAGATGCTCAGTATGCTTTGACATTTCATCATGAATAGACTTACTAACGAGCAACGCTTGCAAATCATTGAATTTTATTACCAAAATCAGTGTTCGGTTCGAAATGTTCAAATGTGACAAATTTTGTTCAGCGATGAGGCTCATTTCTGGTTGAATGGCTACGTAAATAAGCAAAATTGCCGCATTTGGAGTGAAGAGCAACCAGAAGCCGTTCAAGAACTGCCCATGCATCCCGAAAAATGCACTGTTTGGTGTGGTTTGTACGCTGGTGGAATCATTGGACCGTATTTTTTCAAAGATGCTGTTGGACGCAACGTTACGGTGAATGGCGATCGCTATCGTTCGATGCTAACAAACTTTTTGTTGCCAAAAATGGAACAACTGAACTTGGTTGACATGTGGTTTCAACAAGATGGCGCTACATGCCACACAGCTCGCGATTCTATGGCCATTTTGAGGGAAAACTTCGGAGAACAATTCATCTCAAGAAATGGACCGGTAAGTTGGCCACCAAGATCATGCGATTTGACGCTTTTGGCCTATTTTTTGTGGGGCTACGTCAAGTCTAAAGTCTACAGAAATAAGCCAGCAACTATTCCAGCTTTGGAAGACAACATTTCCAAAGAAATTCAGGCTATTCCGGCCGAAATGCTCGAAAAAGTTGCCCAAAATTGGACTTTCCGAATGGACCACCTAAGACGCAGCCGCGGTCAACATTTAAATGAAATTATCTTCAAAGAGTAAATGTCATGGACCAATCTAACGTTTCAAATAAAGAACCTATGAGATTTTGCAAATTTTATGCGTTTTTTAAAAAAAAAAAGTTCTCAAGCTCTTAAAAAATCACTCGTTATTTGATTTTAAATTTTTAGTTTAGAATTGATGCACATATATTTGTTTTGTATTCAGTTTTTTTTTGCAAGAATTATTTTATTATGTGTTAGTTTCGGTCATCAGATTCTTGTAGAGACATGAGCAGACGAGAATAATATTGTTTTCTTATTGATGACACTCAAGGTTAAATTTGTTAAAAAGTACCTTAAAGGAACTTAACACCTGAAAATTATTGTTGTTTGCTTAAGTTATAACGAAGCGTAAAAAATAGGCAAATCCCCTTCAAGAAATGGATGATTGAAACTAACACATGAACAATGAAAACCCATACATACATAAAAATAAAAAAATGAATGTGAGTAGCAGAGTTGAATTTTTTGTAAAATACAACTCTCAATAAATATTTATAAACTGATTTTAAAATGTATTTTAATAAATATAATAATATTGAATCTGTTTCTGCACAATTTTGCTTAGTCAGCTGTGAGGGGTTTATTTATCTAGTTTGAGTAGTCATCGTTGATTAATATTTACAGCATAGTTGATTAGTAAACAGCAGTAGAGTGAGCAGTACAGAGATATGCTCATTAGTCCAAAGAGTTAATAAGTTCGAGAGAGATACAAAATCACACGTTCACAAATGGCTCCCTCATTTTTGTAACATGCCCTTAATAACGTGATGGTAGCTCTATTCTACGCAATGAGAAAAAATTTCTCATCAGTGACACTCAAATGGTTGCTCAATTGATGGTCACTGTTCTTTTAGGGTCTGTTTCAAACGGATTTTCTTACATTCTTTCGTAACTCTCAAAACACATGCAAAAATAAAGAATAATAGATTTGCACTCAAAGCATCAAACATCATCCGCATATACCAGCAAAGTAATTTTATGGGTCGCATTCTTAAGTTTCCTACCAGCATTGGTGCTGCCGCTTTGCATTGCTTAAAGACTTCATCCATTATTACAATGAATAGAAAAGGGGTTGGAATATCGCCTCAAAATTTTTGCCAAGTGTATTTTTTTTGCCTTAATATAAAAAAAAACGATAATAAAGTAAACATATCTGTTTAAATTTTTCGAAAGAATTGACTGACTGTTACTTTATCACATGTTTTGCTTGCGATTTGTAAATTAGTTATCAAAAAACGATTGAGTGCAGTGAATTTTTTGATAGTTTGAAATAAAAGTTTTCATAATAATAATTTATAATTTGCAAAAACTAAATAACCGAAAGTAATTTCGAAGGTGAGTACTTTAATGATACACAGTGTCATGTTGGTAAACTCATCTATTAGATCGATTTAATTGGAATTATGAATTTTATTTAGACTTCCAAAAAATGCTAGTACATGCTATCCATAAAACCATAATATTTCTCTAGGACAATCAATTACCTTCCGGATTTAATAAATTTCAACTGCAGATATCTGCAAAATTTTTTAAAAAACGTTTTTTCCAGGTGACTACAGCGTGTCAAATTCAGAGTTATTCAATACATGGCGAGAGCAACATAACGAATATGACAAAAGACCCGCTATTTGTGCCCATTTCTTTTCATACATTGGTTGTTCCGAAAACTTTAAACAATATATAAAAGAGCGGTCAAGAAAATTTTGTTCAAATATGAATATGAAATGGCATAAAAGTTGTAAAAGGATGTTTGAAAATTTTTGTTTTCAAACGGCCACAATTTTTTTTTCGCAATTTTTATTTATTGTATCTTCAATATAATTGAACTATCAATAATTACTCATATCTTAAGTCTAAAAATATACTTGTTAAGTCCAACCAGTGCTGGACAAAAAAATGTATGTTTCACGGTTACTGTAATTTGTGGGTTATCCCTCTGATGTACGGATGAGAGAAGCAGTGTCCCTCCTTCTTAGTCGAATGTAACCAGGTTCAGTTAGTATGTTACGGGCCAGTGGATTCGGATGAGTTTCAAGCTTCTTTAAATACCTTATGGCAAGTTTCGCTATTTCCGCTTTAACTGATGGCACGTTTAGATCTTTATGGATGTTCGAGTTTTTTATATACCAAGGAGCAGATGTAATTATACGAAGAATTTCGCTTTGGCGCCTTTGAATTTTTTCTACGTTGGTAGCTGAGGCAGTGCCCCATAATTGAATGCCATAACACCATATTGGTTTTAGCATTGACTTGTATAATAAAAGTTTGCAATCTAAAGCTAGAGTAGAATTTCTGCCAATAAGCCAGTTTAGTTGGACTGCTTTCAACTTCATTTGTGTTAACTTCTATGTGGCGTTTCCACGTAAGGCGCCGGTCAAGATGTATGCCGAGATATTTGACGTCTGAAAGCTGAGGTATCGTTTGGTTATTTATCCGAATAGGGGGGCAAGATTCTCTACGCAGTGTGAAAGTTATGTGGGTACATTTTTGCTCATTAACTTTTATTCTCCATTTCTTCAACCAATTTTCTAAATTGAATATGTGGTCCTGTAAATATCGTGATGCTACTTCGGGTCTTTCGTGAATGCTCAAAAAAGCTGTGTCGTCAGCAAATGTCGATGTGTGAACTCGGTTACTAGTTGACATGTCTGAAGTATACAATAAGTATAAAAAGGGCCCCAATATACTATCTTGGGAAACTCCGGCTTCGATTGGCTGGGGTGAGCTCAAAAAATCTCCTTCTTTCACAATAAATTTTCGTTCGGTTAAATAACTATCTAGCAGCTTATATAGGTTTACGGGCAAATTCAGTTTTAGCTTATATATTATGCCTTCATGCCATACCTTATCGAATGCTTGAGAAACGTCGATAAAAACGCAGAGCAGTATTTTCTCTCTTCAAATGTCTTCTTAACAACATTGACTAACCTGTGAGTTTGTTCGATCGTACTATGTTTTTTCCTGAAGCCGAATTGATGGTTTGGAATACATCCTTTGTCGCTTAGAATAGGGTTAAGTTTAGTTATTAACATCCTCTCAAACAGCTTTGACATATTTGACAAAAGGCTTATAGGTCTGTATGATTCAATTTTTGTGTGGTCTTTTCCTGGTTTAGGAATCATGGTAACCAAGGACACCTTCCAATCTGTGGGAAAGTACTCAAAACGTAAAATGGCATTAAAAATAAAAAGAACGATTCTGCGAGCTACACGGGGCAACTCAAATAACATCTTGTTACTGGTTTTATCAACGCTAGGGGCTTTTTTGGTGTTCAAATCCGTTATTGCCTTTTCAAGATCACCAAATTCAAATCTTATCGGTACTGCAGCACTAGCCTCGAGAACTGGCAACTCAACTATATCAGTCGATATATTTGGGGTAAAAACCTTTTTCAAATGTGCAGCAAAAAAATTCGGTATCACTCCTTGGCCATCCTCCAGCTGAAGTTCGCAAGGGAGGCTTACGTAAGACTGGCCTTTTAAGGTTTCTACAAGCACGCCATAACGAATAATCTGATTGAGGAGTTGCGTCTAGGTCTCCCAAATAGTTTTTCAGAGATGCTACTCTTCGAGATTCCAGCATGTCTCTTAGCCGGTTCGTGCATTCTTTAAGTCTGCTTTTGAGTTGAGGATTGCCATTCTCTTCGAATTTTTCTTTTTTCAGCCAAGAGCCGTTCGATATCTGCAGAATAAATTTGATTGTATCTAGCTAATTGTCGGGTTATAAAACGGCCACAATGTTCATGCAAAAGTATCCATGGTTACCAATGAAAGCTAATGTACATAAGGTTCTTGTGCATTCGCGGTAAATTATTGAGTCGACTGTGCTTCCAGTTGGATGCTTTGGTGAGGATGCCTCTGAATCGCGCCACAAAATATATTAATCCGATAGATTGCTTCATGCACGAAAAAGTAGCCGTATGAATAACTTGCACCAGAAGAAATTAAAGTTTCCACCAGACTTGATACAATTACTGAGATAACAGGAGCAACATTTTTGGAAAATTGTCAAACAGACGAAGAAAAATCCGGAAACGAAGATGACGAAATTGAGAGTTGTGGCATTTTGAACCCACGTTTTTTAAATGTAGTTGTAAGCTAAATTTCTACTGCTATCTTTAAAAGTAAGAGTACACTCGAAAAAAAAATTGTAAAAAAACATTTTGGTACACCAGAGAATCTATCAAAGATCTAAAAAATCTTGGATGCGGAAACCTATAACCTTGGAAACCCCTTTGGAACTAATTCTTAGTTAATTTTTTAGTTAATTTCACTAACGTTTTTTTTAGTGTATGCAAACCTTTAACGTTCCCTCCCTCCCTGTTAATAGTCTTCCAAAATTCATGTCAAAAAATAAAAACATTCAAATTGGTCTTGCCGTTTGGCTGTAATTAATTTTGTCCAAAAAAGGGGTAAAATTTCCTATAGTGTACTTGTATCGGTAAAAAGTCTTCGTTACCCGTTCTTACATAGTTTCGTCATATTTTATAGAAGCTTTGGTATCTTTTAATGAGTACCCGGTACCCTCCTGCTTTGGAGGGCTTTCAACAAATGTGTTTATTTTACTGGTTCAACTTCTTTTTTGAGTTCCACAAAGATTGCATGTATTTTATTGTTGTACTGAGAGTTGTATCATCCTTCCTCCATGCCACCTTTGGCCTCAATTCGCTGTTCCTTATAATAATTCTATTTTTCAGAGGTCAATTAATAAATATTATTTTTAAATCATAAATCGAAGAAAATTAAATTCATAATTAAAAAGTCATTTAATTTTTTGTTTGTTCTTGGTTTTCGTTAAAGCACGAACACTTGTCGCCTAATAATAAATTCCTGTTTCCTTAAAATGGGTCGGTAACACAGAAACACGGAGTAGTCAGTACATTTTAGCTAAATATAATGAACCTCATAGTCTAATGAAAGTATTTTTAAACACCACCGAGTGCTGAAAGCTAAGCTATATCTATGTACAATAACAGAATTGTTAAATCTGACTATAAAATTTTAACGATTTCAATAATTCTACTGTAAACATTAATTTATTTTAAACGATAATTTATTGCATATTTTATTGTTCGTAAATTACCATTGTTACTTTAAGTAAATTATTCACTTGGGATACTTTTGCACGTTGTACATGTCTAATTCAGGTAACTAAAAATCTCGCAGTATTATTCTCAGCAGTGAATGAGGGAAAAAGTGTGTGTGCTACGCATCTTGGGTTATGCTATTAACGTGGAAGTTTTTTATTATTACAAGAAAATTTTATTATGTTTCTTCTAAAATAATTCTTTGAGAAAGTGTGAGGACAGAAAAACGGTCAAAAACTTTCCATAAAAATAAAAAAGTACATTTTATAGCAGCTACAAAATAATTACGGATACTAAAAATCTAGCAGAGGTTTTCCATTGACTTTCTATTAATATAATAAAATTTTGAGCTTAAGAAAAATTTTGCATAAACATCTTAAATTTTTTACTTCCTTTTTATTCGCTTTAAGGATTTATAACGATTTAAAAAAATCGTTTTAAACACTATTGTTGTTTTATATGTTTCAGCGTAATCTTGTCATAGAATCGGTATTGCTGAATATTTGAATGTCAGATAAGGCTTTTTTATTTTCTATGTATTGGTTATAAGACAGTTATAAAGAGTAGATACATTTCAGGTAAGGCTGTTAATTGGCTTAAAAACGCATTTTTTGACAAATTTAGTTTTGTTCGTTCAATGTGGAAATTCAAAAGACTTTTATTATTTGGTCAGAAGCGTACATGTACGAGTAAAATTACGTCTGACATAACCCTCACGGACAAACCTAAATAAGCGATCAAAGCATGGCGCTGTCTAGCGCCTAGCTTAGACATTGCAATGACAAACATTCATAAGTAAGGGCGCAGCGCCTTTTCATGAACAATAATGTTAACTTATTTTGTTTAATAAAATCTAGTAAATTAAAACGTAAAATAGAGATAATATCGCTAGATTAAGCAGAAAGTCATCACCTTTTCACAAAAAAAAAAAATGACTTTCGAAGTCGGATTTGATCATGCACGATCTATATAATTGTTGTCAAATAATGGGTGTTTTTTTTTTAATTATAAAAAATAACACAGAAATTAACTGTTGATGAAAAAATCATCTATGTTTTCTTTGAAAATCAGTCATCAATTCGAGTAACATATAGACATCAAATTGTGTTCAGCGATGAGGCTCATTTTTGGCTTAACGAGTTTGTTAATAAGCAAAATTGCCGCATATTGAGTGAGACCAATCCACAACATACCCTACAGACTCCAATGCATCCAGAAAAATGCACCGTTTGGTGTGGTTTACACGCTGGTGGCATCATCGGACCTTATTTCTTCAAAGATGAGGCCGGAGCTCACGTTACTGTCAATGGAGATCGTTACCGCAGCATAATTATATTTTTTGTTTGAAAATATGATAGCGCTACGTGCCATACGGCGACCGCAACCATCGAGTTATTGAAATCAAAATTTGGCGATAAATTGATTTCGAGAAATGGACTTGTCAATTGGCCTCCAAGGACGTGCGATTTGACACCTCTCGATTATTTCCTGTGGGGCTACGTGAAGTCTCTGGTTTATGCAGATAAACCAGTAACAATTGACTCTTTGGAGGCCAACATTGTTCGTGTTATTCGTGATATACGGCCAGCAGTTGAAAAAGTGACCCAAAATTGGTCGTCCAGAATGCACTTCGTCATAAGCAGCTGCGGTGGCCATATGCCCGAAATCATTTTTAAATATTAATGCCATGTTCTGATCTTTAGTATAAAAAAAATTTTATTACAATTTAATTTTTTGTGTTATTTTTTACAATTTAAAGTTCTATCGGGCTTAAAAAAAACCCTTTAGATGTCAAAAAGACAAAAAACATGTTCAGATATTGCTCTTGTAAAATATTACCTTCAACCCGCTAACGCTACCGCCTATGGTCAACCACCGCTGATTATTTTCACACGGCATAGGCTTTTAGTAACAATTTTTATAATTACAAACACAGCTGATATCAGATGGTTTGTCAGATGACTTTGCACATGTATTTTTCAGAAGCAATGTTTTAACAGTTCCACACGACATGGAAGTCTTTGCATTGGCAAATTTTACATGTCAGTTGAAAAAACATGTCGTGTATATGTAGCATTATCTCATCAATGCAGTTCTGAATTTAATCTTTTAGAGTAACATTTTTTCTGGTTCGGTAAATCAAAACCGGTCTTTCTAATAGCCTAGAGCAAACAGTCTTGAGGGCATAAATCACATGAAGGAGGAGGCCAATTGGAATAGACAAATCGGGAGGAGCATTTACGGTTCAGAAAATTTAATATGAGTGTTAGAAAAACCAATGCTTTTTGGGTCGGAATAATTTTAGATTAGACGCATAAATTAATTTTTTTTAAATAAAGTACGATTAAAAAAACATACTTTTTCGTAAAGGGTGTACTGCAGAATTTTAATATTGCACAAAGTACTAAAAGTAGTACTAAAGTACTGAATTTTTCATTCCTGTGCCGGATCTTATTAAACAATTAATTACTTGTTATTTAATTAAGAGCATTAGCTAGAAATTAGTTTAATTATTTGGGATATTAAAAAAAAACATTTACAATGTTAGTTTCAACGAATGAAAACGATCCGACTACAAACTAATCTCATTCTTAGCCTTAAAATTCCACTTAAAAATTAAACAGAATTTGTTGTTTTTGTTTAAATACAAACAACAACAACAAACAGAAACTTCTTATTATTTAACCACTTTGTTGCTGTTATAAACTTCTAGTGCTGAAAGACGACTCCATATTAATAAATGCACAACTCGTCCAAACACCACACATTCATACAAACATGAGTGAATGCCACTAGCGGTGGTAGCAGACGGTGGTGGTTGTGGAAGTGATGATTATTTTCTTTTGTTGGTTAAAAAATAAACAAAAGAATAAAAAATAAAAAATTAAATCAAACCAGACAAAGAATATGAAAGTAAACTAAAGAAGGCAAATGGAGTAGAAGTGAAGTAATAAGTAGCAGGAGAAAAGCAAAACCTGAGAATATTTATTTTTTAAGTTAAATCCACTTTCATGTGCCACCAAAATAAAATGAAGAATAAAAAATACTGTTGTATTAACAAATACCTGTTTCTACAGGGCAAGTTTACTTGCGCAAGTCTTAATTTATGTGGAAGAGAGAGAGAGGAGTACAGACTTATTTTACTCCCCTTTTTCGCCACCCACAAAAATTTAAACTTGCGCAAGAAAACTTGCTATGTGGAAAATAGCTCCAAAACACCATACATAATTTCCACACAAATATAAAAGGGCAGCAGTAAAAATGACAAAAACGCTACAGTGCATATAGTAAAAAGTAATTAAATAAAAAAGGCGGCATTAAATTCATTGTATTTCCCCCTTTTTGTTGTTGTAAATTAAGCGATAACAAAACGATATTTGCTGAATATTGAAAAGAATAGAGAATAAAGAATAGAACGAATTGGAAAAGAAAAACGGATACAAATTTCAACGCATCATTCAACATCTTGTAAATAAAGTGGTTGGTTGGATTCTTGTTTTATTGTTGTTGTTATTATTATTGTTTGATAAATATTTTGCCCTGCTGCCGGCAGAAGTTGTCTGTTTATGAGTTCATACATAAGTACAAACACTCATACTTACATAATCTTACCAAGTGGTCGATAATAATTGTTGTTGCGGGTGTGTGTATAAATAATACTCTCAGTGATGACATGTTCAATACAAAAATGTAAAAGTAATATTTACGATTTACGCATGTAGGTTTACATACATGCATACATACACACATAGATACATACATACATATTTAGGTATGAGTGTAAATATGTGCTAACGTGTGTTTGAAAGTGAGTGTTTGTGAGTATAGAATCGTGCCATGCAACTAAATTGGGTGGGTGTGAATTAAAGGCTGTTATTTGGGATGTTTTCAGTTGAGAGTTTGTTAAGAGTTTTAACACTATCGTGTAAATTAATCGAAAGTGTTTTAAATTTTGCGAAAATTTTAATTTATACCTACCTAAGTAAATACACATTCATAAATATACAAACATACATCCACACACGTCAATACATACCCACAAAAATACATACATATGCACATAATCTAGTGTTTAAATTTAAGTTTTAGGTACATATTTTTATTGAGTTCATCGATTTAATTTTAAATTGATTTGTTCGAATTAATAACGACAATTTTTTTTTAAATGTCACATCATTGTTGTTTATGACATTTTGCTGAATTCTTAAGTAAAACTTGACAAACATCTTAAACCACAGAAAGACAATAAAAATAAAATTGTGTTTGATTAAAACCTCAAACTTAGTAGGTACTAAATATTAGTGCTGGCAATTTCTATTACTTTTAATTACTCGATACTACTCAATACTTATTAATTGGGTACTCAATAGTAGTCAATACTTTTATTTACATAATAGAAATGCACTGTTTCTATTATGTATTATTAATGTAGTCAGTAAATTTCTTATTCAATTTGTTTCTAAAAATACAACGCTGGAAGTATTGAGTAACTACTTTTGAGTATTGAATATTGAAAAAAAGGATCAAATAATACTTGATACTCGGTACAGACGACTAAATACTTTGGCAGTCCTATTCAATACAATACAATTTATGCTTGAGATAACGAAAAGCTCAGTCTAAAAGAAATTTGGAAAGGTTGGCTCAACTTAAGAACAGACTTAGAATCCCGATAATTGCGTCCCTGAAAAATTAGTTGAAAGATCTTGACCCAACTACACAAGCGGATTATTTTTCGTTGCCTTACAACCACACGAAGTGGTGGTAAGGCAAATAAGGATACCAAACAAGTCAATCTCCTTGTTATCCATTTCTAAAATGTTTGTTGAAGTCGACGTTGAAGCAACAGACACCCTATGATTTTAATTTCGAGATATTGAGAACACAATAATAACTGGTTTAAACTGCAAGAAAGCTCCTGATTTTGACAAAACAACTAATAAGATGATAATGGAATTACCCTGTCTGTGTTGAAATAATAAATAATTACTTATAGTTTCAATGACATTTTACGTCTAAAGTATTTTTCCCACGAGTGGAAGGTTACTTTGATAACCATAACAATTCGATTTGAAAAATATTCATAGTATTGCTGGACAAACATACAGACTGCAAAGGTTCTTGAAGGTAATAATATTTCCTTCTGAGCTTTGTAGCGACGTTTCTCAAGCATACGATGAGGTATGGCATGAAGGCTTAACACATATATTAGCTAAAACAAAACTTGTTCAACAACTCAGCATAAAGTTGTAGATAGTAATTTAACTGATACTTTACACGATTCAACCCAGAATTCGCCAAGGGTTAAGTATACTTTTATATATACTTATATATGACCTCGGAGAATAATCGAGCAAGCTATATTATTTAAATAAAATATAAGAATAGCGCTTAAATATCCTTCTAATTGGCTTTATTAATGCGATAATTTTATGACATTAATGTTTAAATATGATTTCATTTATGTGGCAGCCGCAGCTATAGCAAACCGCGTTAGCGGTAAATCCGCATAGATCTGGTCACTACAGAAAATCATCTAATTGCTTCAAATCACATAAACGTGGTGAAGTGGGGACGGGTTTCGTGTAAGTTGATCACGAGTTAGTCGGTTCTAAGCAAAAGGCGAAAAGACGAAAATTTTCGAGTAAATATTATAAATTTTTTACATAGTGTTTTTACTTTTGAATAATTTTAACGAAACAAATATGGTTCCAACTCCCTAACCTGTTTAGTATCCATTTATTATTAACTATGGGCCTTGTGCTCACTCTGGCTATTCTTCTTTTCTGTTTTAATATTGCACTACTGCACAAGTCTTTCGATGAGAGATATGTTGAATGCACTATGTCCTTGAAAAATTAGTGTGGGGACAGGTAACTACAGGTCCATTTCTCGAAATTATTCGTTCACCAAACGTTTATTTCAGTAAATTTATTGCTGAAAGCCCATGTCGAACGAAATAGTTAGTAAGCATGTTTCTATACTACGTTCCTACCAACGTTATTTGTGCTGACATATATGTGACCGCGCACAGAGAAAGGGACCTAAGCCACTTTTTCTCACGGAACTTCATGTTAACATTTTAGGTCACAATCGTTTATTACCGAGACATAACAGCATTTAACAGCATTTTGACTCCTATAAAACATCGAGAAAAAGGGTAAACTTTCCTTTATATTTGCGCGGTCACATACATATATAGACCAATGATTCTACTTATTACGAAAATGATCCATAGTTTCTTGTATAAATCACTCTGACGCGATGAGTTTTTCAAAATAAATTTGACATTTTGCAAACGTTGCTCTGACGTGAGACTATTCATTATAAATTGCCAAATCAAACTAACTTCAACATAACCGAGAAATATCAAATTAGCTGTCATAGGAAACAGTGCTGCCAAGAAGAACATGCGATACTAATAATCTCTTATTTTACACGACAGCAACATTTTTGTTTTATTTATTTGATTTCTAATGCAAAGTCATAATACGTATCAGTGTAGCCGTTATTTATATGAAAGGTGAGATGCCTTTATATGAAAGGTGTATAGACGCATTCTTAGTAATAATAAATCCGAGTTTTAGTGGTGCTCCACCAAGGCGTCTAAAACAAAATACAAATAGTCTTATTGATCATCCGATTTTATATGATAGTTAGTTACGAAAATGTCAGCTTAAGAATTAGCTCTTACTTTGATAAATAGCAGAGAAATTATTGTTTACTTAACAGTATTACATCTTATCGGTACTGTTCACACACATGTTTTGATAATATTAAAGATATGCTAGCAAAACTTTTCGAAAACATATGCGCGTCACTGTATAAATGTGTCTGAATTTAAATGTAAGAACTTTTAAAACCATGACTTGGTACGAAGGAGTTTTATGTAAAAAAACCCTACTAAAGCAATAAAACGGTTTTAACTTTTTTTTTTAATTAAGACCAAAAAACTGTTTCATATCTTGCGTGTTTATAAATCATTGTTAGCATGTGTGACTGCTGTTGGTTTTATTTCAGAGATGTAGGTATGTGTCATATATATTCTACCGCATTTTTAACAAGAAATAATTACAAACATAGTGTATTTATGTATGCGAAATGTATTTATTTCATATTAATTGCAAACACTTTTGCACAAACACACAGTCAGCCACTCACCCAATTAATTTATACCACAATATTTACGAAATAATGGCTGAAATGAATATTGTTGTATGAACCTATATAAATACAAATTTACCAACATACAACATGTGTGTAGTGCATAAATTTTGCAACCATTAAATATTAGTAACAATATTAAAATGACAGTAAATTTATAATAATTACTTTACCATTTAAAATGAGCTTTCACACAAATTCCATAATGACGGTTTGAGTTTGAGCTAAAGAGAGTGTGTTTATAAAAATATGTATTTATGTCGTCTGAATACGAGTTGAGTTTAAAACACAATGTGTGCTAATAAAGAAAATTGATATTCAAAAATATATTATAAAAAAATCAGAAATTTGGAAAGAAGTTTGCCCTCTAGAAATTTTTAGAATAGTCCAGAACATACCGAAAAAGTCTGACATGTTGTGAAACGAACGGTAAGAGTCTAGAACACTTGATAACATCCGAAAATCATTGCACTATAGTCGATAAAACTCTCGAACGATGTAGAAAGTTCTGGAACACTGTGTATCATTTGAAGCTATTTCTATATGATGGAAAGTCCGACCAATAGGTAGCCCCCATTATCCCTATAAAAATTTTGTACCTCTTATAATTTAAAGTTTAACCTTTACTTCAACTATCCGGATATCCCTGAGGAAGCCGGGAACTCCAGCTAGTTATTTAATAGAAGAAAATGTTTTTACATTGTTTTTAAGAAAATAATTGGACAAGGGTAACAAGGATCTAATTTATTTGTCCACGGAATAAGCTTTCAATACTCGTAATGCTTACCAGCTGAATGGCTACGATCTCAATAATGTCCACAATCCAATAATGTCCACGATCTCAATAAGACCTAATGGGACAGTGCTAAACATTCTTGGATGTTGCTTACAAATCGCAATATGTTACTCAAATACGATCAGATTCAAAGAGTATATTTCATTAACTATATCTTCATGGTTATTGTTAATATAAGTATAAAACTTCAGGACTTTCCTTCTATCTGCTAACCACCTCTCAATAGCGCGGTACTCAGGTTTGAGAAAGAGGTCGGCTATGGCCAACCTACATCCTTTCGCATTTGCAAAGAAAAATTAGGGGTATTAAAAATAATCCAAAACAGCAGAATATTGCCTCAAATTTAACATTCTTCAAATGTATTTATTCCGCCAGTAAATAGCTGTGGCGAGCGCTTTCGATGTAAAGACATCACAAGTACTATTTAAACGCGGCTTGAAAATTATGTCTTTATGACAACAGTATTCTTCAGAAGTATTTAAAATATGACTTATATTTTGATTCTTAGCAATGGCTGAGATATAATTTCGAGGCTACACATCGGTCTTTAGATATTTTGACTTCTCGAATTAGTATGATTAAGTAATTTTTAGGGTTCTCTGTAACAGGCATACTATTGAAATTTACACAAAGTGTATATTCCATTGTCCTCTATACAGGCAAGTGTAAAAATTAAAGAGTGTCCCGGTAGAAGCCTTGATTTTGATACCCATTTTTTTTGTTTCAAAATTTAGACTTACAAATTACTCCCTATTAGTTTGGATCTGCTATAAAGAATAATGAAAACATAAAATTAAAAATAATGGTGCGTTTCCATACAAAATTTTAATTTGATGTAATTATTGCGTAATTACTCAGGATAATGCAACATAGGTTTTGTATAAAATGCTATTATTCTTCAGTTCTGTTAAAAGCGTCTAAAATTTCCCGTATACAAAAATAAAAAGTGATGCCAAGTTTTCAATGCCAATAAATCGGTAAAAGTGTGTACTTTTATCTCTATTTTCTGTTGAAAATTAGAGATTCTTACGGAAAAAGTATCAAATTTTTGAACCAAGGTTTCAAGGTAAACCTCGTGGAGGGGCCCCCACCAAATTTTATAAAAATTTATTCAGCAGCTTTTAAGTGATGCAAACAAATACAGACAGATGAACAGAGCGACCACAATTTCAATTTTTTTTATTCTAGTGCTACCGATAAGAAACAAAGTAATATATTATACAAAATAAAGTAATAGGTATATAATAATATAACATCTTCTTTTTTTGAATTCGGGTTTTTAGAAGAATTTTTTATTTTTTTGTTGTATGTGGGTACGAAAATAAGTGTTGGTAACTACCTAAAAACCGAGAAGGAAATTAATATATAATAAAATTCAAAGTAATATGTAATAATATTGGCAAAGTTCTGTGATATTCTCCATTTTCCGAAGCTAACAAATATTCCCGTTATACGATTAAAGCACTTTTGATTTTTTAGGAGCAAAATAATTTTAAGATATTTTTAAGCCTTCCCAGAGGATTTTGCAAACAAGTAAAACAATATATTAATTACCATCTGTTAGTATAACTTGCTCTTGCTCTCGCTCTCGCTCTTTTTTTCTCACTCTTTCTCTATCTCCCTCGTTCTTTTGCCACACATGATGTTACTTCATAACCGCCTAAAAGATTAACTAACTGAAAATAATTATACGAACAAGGTAACGAATACTGCAAAACAAAAAAAAAAAAAAATAAAAATAAAGAATTAATGTCTCATTTCACTGCCCTAACAGACGGTGCCAGAGATTTTGAATAAAAGCAATAATAAAAAAAGTGTAATGAAATGCCACATTTGATGATGGTTACTTTACTTTGCTGCTGCTTTTATATTTTATCCCTTAGCAATGTTTACAGTAAAAATAACAAAAGCAATAATACCTCTTCGTACAAAACTAAGAACAAACGAAAAACCATCAACAGCGACTTAAAGGAGGAAAGAGGAATTTTTTACAATGCCTTTCTTTCGTTTCAGTCTTTCGAAGCAAAGAAACAAAAAACAAAACAGAAGGACTTACAAATATACTCCGTGTATGTACATTGTACTCTGCAATGTGAATAAAAAGATGCAGATACAGCAAGTTAAAAGGAAAAATAAGCAGAAGCTATAAAACAGGAAATTTTATAAAGTGTCAAATAAAAGATGAGTAAAAAAGACTTTTACTTCAACAAATTGAAAGAAACAAAAATGTCATAAAATAGTGAAATAAAAATATTCCAAACATTTTTACATAATTACAAAATATGTATTTGAATAAGAAAAAGAAAAAAACAAGTAAGAATAAGAGATAAGTTTTATTTTTTTCTTTTCTATTTAAAAACACACAAACACACGTACTTATGTATATTCTTAATAGATAAATCTCAGAGATATATACCTGCCTGTTGGAAACTTAATATTAGAAATATCTGGAGTGGCCTAAACTCAATTTTACCATACTTCATGGAAACAGATTTTTTATGCATATACATATTACACAAATAATAAAAGTTCGAAGTATATTCAATTCGAAAAGATAATTTTATTCGGTTTGGGATGTCTAGTAAGCTACCTCTTGTGGTCAAAATAGATTCAGGAGACCTCAAAATGTATAGACCCCTTGAAATCCCAACATCGATTTTTTTCGCTATTACTACTTTAACTATACTGCATATGGTATATTGCGTATGATATCGTTATTATTTTGATATGTCAAACGGTATGACCTGTTACAAATCACAAAATCAGTGGTATACACGAGTTAGGGTATCAAGTAAACTACCCCTCACCCCTTTCCGATTAAGCTAAAAAACTATACGGTTCTTCATTTCATTTTTAATGGCAAACGGTATGACCTGCACAGCGTTCACAAAAATAGTAGCATACACTCAGACATCATCGCGAAAATAGTAAAAATGCATTCATGAGATCTCAAAAAGATACGGTGAAATCCCGACATCGATTTTATTCACTATACTTTACCTGTACTATGTATGGTAAAGTACAAAAAAAAACAAGAAAAGCTGTGAATAAGCCCTGATTAAAAGATTAGGAAATTTGTGACAATTGTCCCCTTGTGGTCATGTTCAATGCAATATCGGCCGCTAAGACTCTAGGAATAGTACTTTAGTTTTAGGTTCGCTAAGAAAACCTGAAGGAACAAGTCTAGTTCAGTGAAGCCAAGTGACCAATCAGAAAAAAAAATTATACAGAATGATAAATAATTAAAAAATAATAAGAAAATGTAAAATAAATTGGTCAAGCTTCACTGAACTAGACTTAAGCCTAAAAGCACCCAGTGCAGTCGAACAAGTCTTCACAGAACCAAAAATTAAAACACATATGTATGTATAGGTGATCCAACCTTTATTATGCAATATTAGTGTTATGGATAATGCATTGATTTTAGGTAAGTGCTATATACATTATAATTCTGAAATATTTAACTGCAGTAGAG
Organism: Phasia obesa; assembly: GCA_949628195.1. Lineage (NCBI taxonomy): Eukaryota > Metazoa > Arthropoda > Insecta > Diptera > Tachinidae > Phasia > Phasia obesa. Next base: position 29,927,684 of record OX451218.1, on the reverse strand, counting down.
CCGTTTAAGACAGCTCAGCGAGTCTAAGTATTCTCTGTTTGGTGAGTGGAACTATAAGACTTTTTGCCAAATTTCTTTGACTATCCCCATCCTACCTTTTTACGATCAGATTTGAAACTTGCTGCAGCCCTTCCAATATAATTCTATCCTTCTACCCAATCAGATGGTCGACAGAGTTATGGTTCTTTTAGGGCATATTGCCTTGTTCTCTTTTAACACCTTGACATTTCCTCGAAACTTGCACTGCCCTGAAACATAAAAACTTTCGAGGTCTGACCAGTTCCCAAAAGATAGCCCAACACAGATCTCGACAAATTTCTGCGACCGCTTGTTGGTGAGGCTCTTCGAGGAGGTCTGAAGCTTAATCGCAGGTCTCGTTCGCTGTTGCACTTTAATGGAGGCAGCAATTGCATCTCTAGTATTCAGATAGTCCCCAATTCCTAAACAAGCGCTATGAGCATGGTCCTGCCAGCTATTTTCTAAAATTGATACTTGGTCTATTGCTATGCTCAGCAAGGGATGTATCGTTTACTCGCATTGTTATCACACCCCGTGGCTTGCAGGGGGCCTGAAGTGATCGGTGTCCAAAGGACTGGTACCATGGAAACCGGTATCCTCAAATCAATTTTGCCAAATCTCTTTGACCGTTTATTAGTGAGGACCTTAGGGCAGTAACGTGACATAAATTTGTATTTCATCACAAAGTCGTTTTCTCCAGTGCCATATTGCCTTCTTGACGCAATGGGGGCATTAGTCCCGTGACTCGTTGGGTGATAAAATGTAATTATTGTTTTATTTAAATTTTGTGTTATTTAAAAATCTAATTTTCCATCCCTGTTATAGTAGAGTCTTTGCTAAGATAATCAAATTTAAAATGAAGTAATAAAATATTTCTATTAAAAAGCGATTTTGTTTTGGGTAAATTTTCATGCTTCACGAAAAACATTTTAAGTTCGTCTAGTCTAATAATTATGAATGTGTTCCATTATGGATACTAAGAGTTCATACAACCCCTTTTAAAATATATTTTCGTGTATAATAACGAACGTTGAGAAGTTTTAACGAAAATTAAACAATATACTACAATACATACAGTATGAGGTAAATTGTATTTAGAAGTTGGCCACCCTTAAAATAAACTAAATTTAACCCCTTTTCAAGGGAAATAAAAAACAGATTTTTATATTAATTTTGCCAAGAAGGGATAAAAATTAAAATTTTTGTGAATATTATTGCTGAAAAATTATCATAAATATGTTTTTGTGTATTTTCCGTTTGTACCCTCTTTTCCCTAAGACTGCTTAATATTTTAAGATTTGAATTTTATATTCTTTTTATTTGTCTTCTGTCAATAGCAGCTCCGATGATAAGCAGAAACAATGTGAACGTTCTGTAATTCAGTAATTATGTTAAATAAAATTTTGCTTAAATTTTTATATTTTTTCCCTTAATTGTTTCGTTTCAGTGTTTCTTTTTTTAAGAAAAAAAGAAAAGAAAAATTTATGTAATCAAAGTTTGAGCAATTTAAAAATTTTTATTTTTTTAAACTAGAAAAAAAAAAAAATGTTTGCACGATGGCACATAACATTTGTAAACTTCAATGTCTTGTATAAGAAAATGTATCTGTGTATTTACAGATTTCTTTTTAAAGTATTAGTTTCTTAAATATCAAATAACATCTTCACTTTTTTAAGTTGTTCTCTTTGATTGGATGCAGGTACATTAGTAATCGATTTATCTAGTTTGCCTTTTCCTTGTTTTACTCATTTCTTGCAGTTCTTTTGACTGTGTTGTAATGTTATATAATACTGGAATCAAAATAATTTTAATCAATTTAAGTAGTATCATTTCTGTAATTATTTGATAAAAAATAGTTAAGTAGAATTGTTTGAATAATTACGATTAGTAAGAACTTGGTAGTAAGTTAAAAATAATTAAAAATAACACAAGTTAACAAACTCATGTCAACTGGTTATTTGGTGCGTGAAATTCAAATATACACTTAGTTTTCGTGATATAAGTATCCAAAATAAAGGAACATGCATGACATACAATTCTGTTTTTCCACGATCTCTTTTTACACAATTTTGATTTAACACGGTTTGAAAATAAAAAAAATATTTTTTTACACGATTTTATTCCGTTTAGCAAGATTCAAAATTTTTTGGGCTTACATTTTTTTTTTTTTGTAAAATTTAAGTTTTGCGGAATATCTTCATTTCACAAATTTATAGAAATTCCCTTTGGATGCATACAAGCAAATGTACTTATCAGAGCAATTGAAATGTGTTAATGTTTTGGGAAATATTAATACATCCCTAAAAGAAGTCGTCGAAAACTACAAAGAAGGCTAAACATTTCTTGGAAAAATGTTCGGTTTAAGTCACAGTAAGAACTATAAATAAATTTTAATTCAATTAGGCAATCGTTGATTTCTGGAACGAAACGTATCTGTTAAATCTTCATCATACACTAAAGATGCAAATACACATTATGTGTACATACATGGATAAATGTGTAAAAATAAACATGATTTCTTCATCTTAAAAAAATTCTCGTTTTTCACTATTTTCTTAAAATCATGTTAAATAGCTGCTATAACGCTACTACAATTTTTAAATATGATTTTGCAAATGCTAATTGGAAGCGTTTCTCTAGGCTGCTAAACAGAACACTGACTTTACCTAATTTAAGTAACATCGAAAATACTGAACATATTGATAATCTGTTAATAGATTTCAAGCAAGCTATTAATTATGCAGTAGATTTTAGTGTGCCAAAAAACAATGTTCGCAGAAGAACAAACCATTACCTCAATTCATAAAGAGTTTAATTCGGAGAAGAAACAGTATCAGGATAAACTGGCAAAGATTCAGAAATTTAAATGACAAACATGAAATGAATTTTCTAAACCAAATAATCAAAGAAGAAATAACAAAGCATAAAAACAAATCCTGGGATTACTTACTTTCAACTCTTGATAAAAGTTCTCCCCCATTTTGGAACTTAACCAAAATTCTAAGGAAGAAGTCAAAAACTATTCCAATTTTAAAGCAAAATAATAGTATTTATACAACTACTCAGGAAAAAAGTGAAATTTTGGCTCAAACTTTTGCATTGAATCACTCAATTTCTACTAATCTTAGTGACATAAATACAAATTCCTAGGTTCATAGTGCTCTCGAATCGTTGGGAAATTCTATTTCAATAAATACAGAGGAATTTTATACCAACATCTCAGAAGTCTCTGCAATTGTTAAATCTTTAAAAGACAATAAATCCCCTGGAATCGATGGGATTAATAATATTTGGTTAAAAAAGCTTTCTTGTAAAGCTCTTAAGTTCTTAACTCATATAATCAATGGTTGTTTAAAAATATGTTATTTTCCCGATGAGTTTAAGGAATCCAAAGTTATTCCTATAAAGAAACCAAAAAAACCACCCGATAGTCCTCCATCGTATCGACCTATAAGCCTACTATCCTCTATTAGTAAAATTTTTGAAAAAATTATAAAAGAAAAGTTAGTTAACTTTTTAGAAGTGAATAATATAATTCCTCCTGAGCAATTTGGCTTTCGTCGAGAACACAGTACTGCCCATCCACTGGTTAGGATAAGAAACTTAGTTAAAGAAAATTTTGAAGCTCAAAAATTTACTGGTATGTTGTTACTAGATGTTAAAGCTGCATTTGACTCAGTATGGCATGATGGTCTGATTTTTAAAATGATAAATTTTGGATTCCCTATGCATCTTATAAAGATAGTTCAAAGTTTTCTTAAATCACGTTCCTTTAAAGTCTATATTGGTTTGACTTCTTCTAATGCATACTCTATTGCAGCAGGATGTCCGCAAGGCTCCTGTTTGTCACCAATTCTTTATAACCTGTACACTTCAGATTTCCCCCAATTAAATTACTGCACTGTGTCGATCTTTGCTGATGACGCGGCGATACTCAGCTCCGAAATACTTTCGATAGATATATTAACTAACCTGCAGAGAGGTTTAAGAGAACTACAATGTTACTTTAACAAGTGGAAAATAATGTTAAATTCAGATAAAACGCAGGCAATTTATTTTTCCAGGAAACGTAAGGCATGTTTTTTACCTCAAAGCAACATTATGTTCAATAATTTCTCTATTCAATGGGAAGAAAAAGTTAAATATCTTGGAGTGATACTGGACTCAAAAATGAAATTCAAAGACCATATCCATTATATAATAAATAAAGTAAATGTACTCACACGCATGCTTTATCCTTTTATCAATAGAAATTCTGCTTTAAGCATTACCAATAAAATGTTAATACTGAAATCGATATTTCACGCCGTTATTTACTACGCAGCTCCTGTTTGGTCGGCCAGTGCTAACTGTCACTTAAACAAGTTACAAATATCCCAGAATAAATTATTAAAGCTAATATATAACCTCCCTTGGTTTTATTCGACAACTCGTCTCCATTCTCTTGCAGATATAGAATTAGTTAAAGACAGACTAACAAGAGTAAATGAAAATTTTAATACCAGTTGCCTAAACTCTTCTTATAATCATATTAATGAGCTAGCTCATCTTACGTAGTTAAGAATAAGTGTTTTATAAAAAAAAATATAAAAAAAAAATAAAAAATAAAAAAAGATTCAAATAGGTTTTTGCAAAATTTTTACCTCCTCTATAATATTTTCAGTATATACATATAATTACTAATCGACTTATATTATAATTAAGTAGAAAAAGGTGCTAATCTTGAACTCTTTACAATTAATTATATATAATTAAGATGTAACATATTAAATATGAAATAAATTGAATTGAATTGAATTCACTAATTTTAATAGGTTTTAGAGATAAGGAACCAATCACTATCTTTTTTTACACGGTTTTTTTTACACGGATTTTTCTGTACCCAATCTACCGTGTAAAAACAGAATTAGGTGTATTAGCAAAACTCGAACTCATACCCATTTGATTAAGTAAAGAACTAAAATCTGCACTAAGATTACCTATGAGACCTACAAACATCCTCATAGTAGCTTCGAGATATCAAGAAATTTTAAAATTTTTTTTAAGTTCATAAAACCGGAAATTTCATTAAAATCGATGATTAACTTTTGAGGGAACGGTTCTTCATTCTGAAAAAATGCGCTGTGCATGGGTTTTTATAACAACTATACAATAAATATAATAAAAATTTGGAGATACAAGTCTGGCCAACACGCACGTTTTTCTTGGGGAAGTTCACTATTGCAGTTCTCTAATTACATTGTATATGTATACCCGGTCCTCCCGACCTAAATACAAGCCTTTTACTCGGAAACACACGTTATTCTAAGAGAACAACCTTTCAACACTTTACCAAAAATAATTCTCTAGTTTACCATCAATATAATTATCAAAACCTTTCCTATTTAAGTTCCTAAGTTCCATAATGATAAATATGTAGTCACTTTGTATGCCAGTTACCATTTCTAGTCTTCCAAACTAGATAACTTTTTTTGTGGCAATGCACATTACGAAGGGAGTTTCTCGTACAAAATTTCACGACTCTGCCAGTTAAAGTTCTTCAAGTACATGATAATCATTTTTCCCTTTGTATGGCAGGTATCACGCCCATTGTTCTAATGTAGCCTGTTTTCCGCTAGCCTATACACATTAATATAACAGTTACTTGTGCAAAATTTCAAGAATCTACCTGTTATAGTTCTCTATGTACCCGATAAGAATTTTTCACTTTGATTCAGACAGTTTTTTGCATATTAATGTGGGCGTTAGTCGTGTAAAAAACCAACACTCTACGTGTTACAGTTCCCCCAGGCGCACGATAATAATTTTTCACTTGGTATGGGAGATATCAGACCCATTTTTCCAATGCAGTCTTATATTTGGCAGTACTATGTATATTAATATGTTGGTTATTTGTGCAAAATTTCAAAACTTTAGCTGTTACGGATCTTGATGTACACAATAAATATTGTTCACTTTGAATGGGAGGTACGCCCACTACTCCAATCCAATTTGTTTTTAGCAAGACTATGTATATTAAAATTAGGGTTACTGTTGAAAAATTTGAAGAGTCCACCTATTATACTTATTTAGGTACACGGTAATAATTTTTCACTTTATATGGAAGATACCACGCATGGCAAGTTTTCCTGCGGCAAGTGTAGACTTATTTATCTTATTTTTTCTCTCGGCCTAAGAATGATTTTGAATAACAGATGTACAAATATTGGGGAATTGTAGGTTGTGAAAATAAATTGAAGAAAATAAATTGTTTCAATTACCAATAGTGCTGGCAAAGTATTAAGTATTGGGTACCGAGTACCTAGTATTTGATAATTTTTTTGAGTACTCAATACACATAATATTTAACACCCGTCTACATTAGACATAAAATAAAAACATTAACACTAACATCATGTTAGTATGAAGTATAGACTGTTCATGTTAATCTTTTTTCTACGTCTTAACATGGTTGTTAAAACATTTGTTATAAAAGCATTCAAACAACTTTGATGGAACACAGAAAATTATGTTCAAACAGAAAATGACTTACACAAGTATTCGTCATCTATAACAACGTGAGCAAGTTAATACCATTGCTCTGTCGGCGCATAGTGGGGTATTTTGCCAATCTAACCAGACATTAGGCCAAAAATTAAATTTAAGAAATGTAAAAATTAAGTACACAGCTCGACAGACACCAAAATTCATTTGTCGTTTTAAGAAACTGTTAAAATCACGAGAGTTGAGTAAATTGCGTTCGGTTTTATTGTCTTTGCAGTTTTAAGAGGTTTACAATATATATTTTTTGTGAAAGTCTATATTAACAGCACATACATATATAAATTTTTGAAAAATTTTATTTTAAACTTTTATGCTATAAAAATTACGTTGGAAAGTAAAATAAAATAAAAGGATTTTTTTGTTCACTTTTTTGTCAAAATAAAAGTGAAAAGGTTTTTGAGAGTGAGGGCAATCGTGATTATATATTATTATATATCACTAAAAAATTTGAGATCTCTACTTTTAGACTGTAAAAAAAAGTTAAGCATTTTTGCGCAATTTTTTTGGCGATTTTTTGCACATTTCACATTTTTAACCGACTTCAAAAAAAGAAGGAGGTTATCTATTCGTCTGAATGTTGCTTTGTTTTATGTTTGTGCCCGCAGAACTCAGTCATTTCTGAACCGATTTAAAAATTTGTTACAGATTGGTCCCATTTTAAAAGAAGTTCAGAATTTTGAAAATTAAAGGGTGTCCCCATACAACATACGTGTATTATGAACCATAAAGAGCACCTTTTCAAAATTTAAAAAAACTGCATATCACTATAGCTGCAAAGAACAAAAATTAATAAAAAAATAAACTTAAAAATTAAAGGGTGTCCCCATATGTGACGTCAATTTAAATATATGAACCATTTGAACCATTGTAGACAATCACTTGAAAATTGGACAGAATGTCCAATATTTATAATCAGAAATTAAATATTTATAATTAGAATTTAAAGGGTGTCCCAATAGTTGATGTAATTTGATGTATATTGCAAAACTTTTGAACCGTAACAGAGAGACGGATGAAATTTACAAAAAACCTGTATATCTATGTAAGTTCTTTATAACATCAAGTATATAATTTAAATTTGGAAACTAAAGGGTGTCCCCATAATTGATAAAATTTTACCTATCTAGCCCTATCTTCTGAACCATTATAGACAAACACTTGAAAGTTAGACAGAATCTCCACTACTATGTCCCGTATAATAACATTAATAAATATTTAAATTTATAAAGGGTGTCTCAAGAGTTGATGTAAATTGATGCATATAGCCAAACTTTTAAACCGTTTTAGACAGACATTTGAAATTTACAAAGAATCTGTCCTTTAAAATAAGTGTTTAATTTAAAATTTTACATTAAAGGGTGTTCCTTAGGTGATATTGTTCAACCTATATGGCCATATCTTTAGAAGCGTTACTTTTTATTGCTGTGTCAGTAATAATCAGTGTAAAAAAATAAAGGGTGTTCTCATAACTGAGGTAATTTGTCGAATATGGCTTTATCTGCTGAACCGTTATGGATAGACATTTGAATGTACAGAACGTATATTACTATGTCCGTTAGAGCCACAAGTATGAAAGTATTTGATTTGAGATTTCTTACAGATTACTTCCTTTTAAATTTTTAGTTAAGAATTGATGCACATACATACATATATTTGTTTTGTAGTCGGTTTTTTTTTGCAAGAATTATTTCTGTTTTTGCTCATCTTACATAGGTAGATACGAGTAAGAAACCTTTTTGTCGGTCATAAAATTTTTTTGGTTTTTAAGTTGTTTTAAATAAATAAATTGTTATTATTTTAAATAAATTTTATTGTTTGTGAATTACTGTGATTTTATGCCTGTCTGTACGTAAAAACTACTCGATAAATTATAAAAAAAATTTATGGTGAGTATTTTTTATCCGTAAAAATATGTCATTGCCAAGAGAAATTAGAGAAAAAGTAGTGAGATTACGCAATTTTACCGATACAATGGTATTGAAAACTTGGCAACCACTTTTATTACAGTACTGTACAATAATTTTTGAATTTTATATTAATTTTAGAATTTTAATAATTTCTGAATAATTACCCAGAGGTGGGTATATTTATATAAGGTAAAGACAAAGTAAGAGTGTTGAAGTGTATAACTTTTAAAGCAAAATAAGGAAATGATATTCTCAGGTGGTGGGGATTGGTAAGACCCCTTTTTTTCTACATTAAAACTTAAAAATAAATATTTTTAGAAATATGCAAAAAAAAATCACATGGTCGTTTTGGAGGTGGGAATGGAGGTGTACCTTTGCCCATAAAAGCTTCAATTGTATTTATGGTATTAAGGCATATGCAATCAATTTTGATAATTATATTATTTTTGCAAATAATATTTGATGTCTCCGCCCACAAAAGGGGAAGTGCGATAAAGGGCATTTTAGAATCTCCTGAGTCTACGTTTAGGTTTATGAACATTCGTGGACCATAAAAGTTGCTTTTGATAAACAAAAGTATGGGGAAACTTAAAAAAAAAACTATAATTTTTCAGAGGTAGAATTGGTTCTTCTAAGGGGAAGTTTTTTCTCCTTCGTTCGAATTTCTTATTTCGTAGCTTTAATAGTCTATGACCAATAACTTAGTAAATTTTCTGAGCCAATATGAGCAAAAATAAATCAGTCAAGGAAGAGTTAGACTCACACACGTAGGGTTCTGTACTATTTTCAGTATAAGTTAAAAATTCAAGTTGTTACTTTTTTTTATAGAATTAAAGAATTCATATTCGCGAAAATTGAATCCATATTGGAAAATTGAATCCATATTGGAACACCCTTTATATTCTAGTAATTGTTGTTATAGCGACCATGGTAATACACATTCTATAAAAATTATCAGGAGCCTACCTATTGTGGTTCAAAAAATAAAGTAATATTCGTTAAAAACATGTCACTGATGGAACACTCTTTAGTTATTAGTAATTGTTACAGTGGCCGCAGTACAACATCTACCTATTACGGTTCAAAAAATAAGGATATTTACGTAAAAATCATACTACTGTCAGAACACCCTTTAATTTTATTATTTGTTATAGTGGCCATGGCAATTCCCTTTCTATAAATCTATCAAAAGTCTACTTATAACGATTAAAAAAATAAGCCACTACACGTGTAACACGTGTCACTGTCGGAACACCCTTTAATTTTTAGTAATTGTCATACGGCCGTGGCATCTGTACAAAATTTCAAGAGTCTACCTATTACGGTTCAAGAAATAAGGCATAATACATGCAAATCACGTCACTGCCGGAAAACCCTTTAATTTTTATTGTTTTTATAGGGGTCATATTAATATCCCATCTGTGAAAAATTCAAGAGTCTACCTATTAAGGTTAAAAAATTAGGCCATATTCATGAAAATCACATCACTGACGGAACACCCTTTAATTTTTACTATTTGTTATAATGGCCGTAGTAATACGCCTCCTGTAAAAATTTCAAGATTCAATCTATTATCGTTCAAAACTTAGGCCATATACATGCAAACCACATCACTATCGGAACACCCTTTAATATTGAGGTTCAATTTGGTATACTTTTTTGTAAAGCGAGCATAGTTTTAATTACTGTCTGCAAATTTTAAGTGATTGCCTCCTACAGCTCAAGAAATAAAGACATAATCGTAAATAATACGTCACTTTCGGAAAACCCTATAAGTGTTAGAATTTGTTGCTATAGAGGCCACAGGTTTACACCTTCTCTAAAAATGTCAAGAGTCTACCTATTATGGTTCCAGAGATAAAAGGCGCTGACAGACGGACAGACATTGTAGCGAAAACAATAGGGTTACGTTTTTACCCTTTGGGTACGGAACCCTGAAAAGAAATGTTCGGCTAGATTGCCAAAATACTATGTGCGGCGTTAGGTTTATGTCTTGTTCAAATCGATGACCAGTAGAGACGATGATATAGTGCAAACGAAAGTATTGAGTACGATTGAGTACCCAAATGAAAACTAATTAGTACAAGGTTATCCATTTTTTGGTTTCAAAAGTAAACGTAAATAAACGACATATAAAATATTTTTTTCATGATATTTCTTTTTTATTACCTATAAAGTTTGAACACAAAAGTTTTAACGTTGACATTATGTGTGAAACACTACATCATTTAAATGACCACCACGCGAAGTGTTGCAAGCATTGATTCTTTTGAGGTAATTTTTTGTCACATATTGGGCGATATCTCAGCCATAACTTGACGAATGTTGGTTTTTAAGTTAAAGGTTTATCTGCATAAACACGGTATTTCGCGTAGCCCCACAAGAAAAATTCTAATGGTGCCAAATCGCATGATCTTGGTGGACAGTTTATATCGCCACAACGAGAAATTACGCCTCCAGGAAATGTCTCTTGCAATAAAGCCATATTCGCTCGAGTTGTGTGGCATGTGGCACCGTCTTGTTGAAACCACATATTCTCCAAGTCGTTCCACATATTCTCCAAGTTCAATAGCAGGCAAAAAAAGTGCTAATTCCTGAGAACGACGAGGAATCGACACATTCAGGTATTCGGCAACACTTTCACTTACAGCAGCGATATTTTCAGCGGAACGAGCGAAACGATGATACACAGGCCTTACACTATCTGTAACCGCTCCAGTCTCTTAAAATTTCTTTACAATTTTGGCAATTGCTTGCTTAGTTGGACGATTATGTAAACTATAATCTCCTCTTAAAGCACGATATGTGGCTGTGCCAGAATAACAATTTTTGTAGTAGCTTTTAATAATTTTTCTTCGTTGTGTGATAGTTGATATTTTCGTCAATGTCAGACTTTCAACTGAAAAGAAGAAAAAATTGGTTTAACAACTTCGTTTGACAGATGTCGAATTCCAGCCCTATACTTTTGAAACCACGAAATGGATAACCCATTAGTATCGAGTAATTGAAAGTAGTAGAAATTTCCAGAACTATTTACCAATATTTAGCGATTTTTTCGATTTAACATCTTGCTACAGCCATATACATTTACATGGCAATGCATGTTTGTGCTGTTAAGTAATAGCCCATTCAGGCTGCCACGAAATTAAGTAATTTCGAGCTGAAATTACGAACGAAATCTAAAGTGTTCATACTGGGCTTTTTGACATTTGAGTTAATTTCGGAAACAGCTGATCACGTTTAGTTACATTTGTATAATTAAATTATTTTGCATAAAGCTTTCGCACAACACTTTCGTATTGAGTTAAAATGTTCATGAATATTAAAAACAACACTACAATAAAATTAATGTAGAATTATGTATATATTTCCATTATTTCATTTAGCTTTTAAATTTTTTTTCAAACAAAACGGTCTTTCAAGGTTGTAAGTCTGGTCATGGTTGCAAAAAAAGTAGCTTTTTCTACAAAACCAGCGTTGTCTACCGTAATTTGAAGTTAATTTCGACGAAATTAAGTAGGATGAGTTAATTTGGGCAATGGTAAGATGTATGCGAAATTACGTAATTTCAAGATGATTTCGCCCGAAATCACGAAATGACTTAATTTCGTGGCAGCCTGAACGGGTTATAATTGTGTTTGTTCCAAAACAACAACTTTCATTTGTTTAACGTTCAAAAAAACAAATAAACACAGAAATATATGACGTTTTCTGTCAAATGGTTCGACAACTAACAACAGGTTGAATAAATACATACATATTGTTATAAATAAAACTAATTAAATATTTAAAGAACATTTAACAAATAAACAATTGCATTACGAATATCGATCGATATCAAATGCTGTATATATAAATACATACATACATACATACATACATACATACATACATACATACATACATACATACATACATACATACATACATACATACATACATACATATGTATGTTTATATATTTTTATATATTTTTCTAAATTTGATTTAATTTTTTGGAATTAAAATTAAGTTATTTACTATTGTATTTATTTTTGTATAAAAGATTTAGAGTTCGAAAAACATTATGTATATTTTATATAGAACTCCAGGGAATGATAAAAAATTTATTGAATTTTTATCATAATATTTTAATGGTTTCACCAAATGACAGCTACGATATTAGCAACAACAACCAATCTTTGGACTTGAGTTGTTAAATAAAAAAAAAAAAAAATAAAACAAGAAAACTATTAGAAACAAACTCGAATTAATTAGATTTCCATTTAAAGCATCAAATAAAATAAAAATAAAAACTGAAATAAAATAAAAACAAAAAAAAAGAGTACAAATAACACTCTACACGTACTCTATTTAGCAGCTCACACAAAAGTTGGAGACATATGTATTTTTAAAGGCAAATACGAACAACAGTAGTGGCCAAAACTCAAATTGGATAAAGACTTCCTGATGAGCTAAATAAATAGTTAGCGAAATGGCCATAGAAACTAGCTTATCCAGCAATAATCAGTTACAGCGAATTCAGAACAATTTGGACTATTAAATTCAAATATAAAGAACATTTTTATTCCCACCAATAATTATTCTAAAGATCCCAGATGGCATATGAGTTGCTTAACATGACAAAACGATTCACTCCATATTAATATAAGGTATCCACCTAAGAACTAGCCTGGCTAGGACCGGTTATATTTTAATAAAATATTTTTTATGGTTTTTAAAATGTTATTTAAGCTGTAATACTTTGTTTTTATTTTCTTAAACTTAATTCTCATTTTGTTAGGGAAATTAGTAACATAAAAGATATTTTTAGCTTACCTAAAATTTGGTTAAAAGTTTCCTGATGAGCTAAGTTAAGCACTTAGCTAAATGGCCATAGAAACTAGCTTACCCCTTAATAAGTGAATTTTCAATTTCAAATAATAGCACGTTATGAATTAAATTAAAATAATAAAAATTTTAACGCCCAAAATATAAATTATTTCAAATGAATAAATTAATTATTTAGGCTTAAGTTCTTAGTTATAAAGAGATAAAGAAAAATTAGACACCAGCAGAGTGGAATGCATTTTCTAGACAGCTACGTCTGTCACCAGCACTCTTCATATCTATCTACACGGTAGTTTCAATTGTTTTTAAAATTCGTATAATTATTTTAAATTTTTATTTATCTTTTGTTTTCTGAAAATTAGGTGAGAAATTCCTCACATGAAATTATTATGGTCATACTGACTTAAGGGTTAAATTGTTAATTCAAATAAAATGAAATGCTGCCATTTAAAAGATTTAATATGGGTATTAACTGAAAATATAGTTTTGAATTAAAATGTTCATTTACGAATTGCAAAAATGTTTTGAAATTACCACTAACAAACATAAATAAGTGGAGTTAATCAATTTGGCAGTTGGCAATATTTTTTTATCAAAAGAAATAAAGGCAGATACCGGCATTTGGTATCGGTCGAAACAGAAATTATAATAAAATTTCGAACGGTATAGAATGCCACCCACCTACATACATATGATCATAAATTTAATAAAACATTCTAAAACAAAATTAAAAATGTGCTTGTAGTTTAGTTATTTTAACCACCACTGTATATCTAGTTGAATTTGTGTGTAACATCATTGTTTGTATGTTTAAGCAACAGTTAAATAATTTTTAAATAAGTGAAAAACAAACTGTTGGAGACCTCCCCTTACACAAAAACGACACATCAAAACAGCAGCAAAGGCAAAAAAAAGCAAGAAAAAAATCCCAATTACAATAATAACTATTTCAACGGCTACGTCGGCAATGACAATAATAATATGTAATAAAAAGAAGAAAAAATAAAACAAAAAACAAAATAAGAAAAAGAAACGAAAAAAAACCAAAAACTGGAAAGAGTAAAAAATAATCAAACGAGTCAACGAATAAAACCAGCAGCACAGCACGTCAGCAACAACAAGTATCTACAGCTGTGTTCATGGCTTTAGTTCAGTGGTACCCGAAACACATACTGCCTCATTGTATGCTAGTGTGGTAAAACAGCACAGCTACTAATTTGAATTTCGTTGATAAAATCTAAAACAAAGTAACAAGACTAGTGCATGAGAGTCTCTAGCAGAAATTTGTTGTCTTATACTCGCGAGTCTGAGTTACTGAACTCCATTGTAATCGTACCGTGACAAATGACACCAAACGTTTAGGTCGCGTAAAGGCCGTCATGCCAAAAATAATCAACAAAATCCAAAGATCTATGGCATTGGACAATCGGAGAATGAAAGTGCGTGAAGTGGCTAAAATGATAAACGCGCAGTAGATACTGCAATTAGACAGGTGCAAACGTGTCTAGTCACTATGAAAAAATGCATAAAACGATGTACGAACTGTTACCCTATCCAGCATACTATCTAGATATAGCTCCTTGCAACCATATCTCGTTTACAAATTTAAAGAAATGGCTGGGTGGTAAAAGATTTGGATCAAACCAGCGGTCATTATTAAAACAACCGCCTATTTTTAGAGCCTTCAGAAATAATAAAAAAATTGGAACGTAGCTGGACTAAACCGATCCAGCTTAAGGAAGACAATGTCGAGAAGGAAACCTTTTTTTCCGAAATATATATTTCATTCAAAAAGTTGCATAATTATCACAATTCCCTCGTTTTATCTACCTTGTTTTAGGTTAATCAATTCAATCTTACAGGAAAAGCAAAGGGATCAATGTGCTGTCCTTAGTAAGCCTTACTCATTTTTATGGTTCTAGGTTACTTACTAACCTTACTTTGTCTTTTATTGTGTTTTGATGCAATCCATTTAGACGAATTTTTAGACAAACTTTTAAAATAAGAATATTTTTTAACGAAATAATTTTACTATTTAAAATGCTTTCTTGTCCACATCTGTATACATACATACATCTATACATATAATACTATAGTAACTGTCTGTATGTCTGCTTTTCTTTTGCGTTCGCATCACGTAAAAACTACTGGATGAATTTTAACAAAATTTTGTGAGGGGATATATACCTAAGTATCCTGATCCCAATATAGGATACGTTTTTTCCGCAAAAATATCGTATTTCCAAGAGAAAGTGAAGAAAAGGCAGTGAAAGTACGCAGTTAAACTAACCGGATATGCATACTTTATTTTTTATAGTCAAAAATACATAAATTGATATGCAGCCTAGTTTAAGGCGAAACTAAAAATGTAAAGGGGTTTAGTGTGGATTAATTTTAAAGCAAACTCGAACAACGCTGACGAAGTGGCAGGCACAGCTAGTTTATACATATATATCAAGCAGAAAATGTGTTTGTTTGTTGGAAAGCTATAACTGGCTACACCAGTGGACCGATGTTTCTGGAATTTTCACGGTTTGGTATTAGATATACGGTTGCTAAAAGAGAGTACTTCATTTATTGATATTTGACGTGGGCGTGGCACCTCCCATACAAAGTAAATATTTAGCATCGTGTTGCCTGGTAACATTAATCGGTATCGCCTTGAAATTTTGCACCAGTGACCTCTATATTAACACACATAGTTGGTACCTCCCATATAAATTGAAAATTATGATCGTGTACATAGAGAACTGTAATAGGTATGATGTTGAAAGTGGGTACATGTAACCCCCATATCCATACGTATACTCTAGAAAAACAAAGGCTAACTTTGGCCAATGAGCCTTCATACCAAGTAAAAAATTATTATTCTATATATAGAGAACTGCAATAGGTAGCGCCTTGGAATTTTGCTTCGGTAACCCTTATGTTAAGATATATTGTGGAGAGAAACACAAACTGAATTGGAATGGTGGGCGTGGTACCTTCTATACAATGTGAAAAATTATTATAGTTTATTATAGATTGCACGAGTAACCTTTATACTATTGATTATAGTCTAGCAAAATACGAACCCCAGTGCGCTTCGCTACACATAGCTAGTATATCTCTAAGTGATGCTAAGTAATCAATCTCTACTGTATATTGGCAACTACATATTATCAAGAAGGAGAAAACAGCTCACTTAAAATTTAAACTTATTAAGCAATCCAAAACTTCTGTTGAAAATGGTATGTGTGTGTGTGGTTTTTGAATAAATAAATAACTAAATGGCATATGCAGTTCGGAAATTTGCCAGGGTATGATCGTCTTAGCTTCCTCCAAAATCTGCAGTGCGACCTATACCTTCGTATAGCAAGTGATACTCGAAATTCAGCTAGGTAAAAATTAATGAGTTTAATGGTGCTCCTCCAGTGAAAGTCTTGAGTTTATTGGTTCTCCTCCAGTTAAAAATTGAGTCTAATGGTGCTCCTTCAGTTAACAGTAGAGCTTTTTAAAAGGTGCTCCACCAATATCCGACTTATTGAAATTAAAATTTATAGGTTATAAACGAAAACGAAACGATTACACGTGGCTGATTAAGATACCACCAATAACAGTACCGTAGTACAGCTATTCGAGGACGCCAATCAGCCAGTGTGAGAACGAGACGCAAACCACTCGAAGGCCGAGCAACGAGGACGGCCTGATTGACTTTAAGCGATAATGACAATGACGCACGCACGTGTTCCCCGACCCAGAGCTACTTTACGACTGTTGAAAATGGTATAACAATATTTTAACTATTAGAGGCCTTTCCTAGAGTTTACACATGCAAGTGCAAGTTGGAAAAACACAATTAACTCTCACTTTTTTTTACTAACACACTAAAATTTTTTGAAATTGTAGCTAAATTAGCAAGATATTTTTCCTACAAGTGATTTTTATAGTTATAGTTTTAACATATTTAAAAATAATAGTAATCTTTTTCTTTAAATATTTACTAAAAAGACAGTTAGTTGGTGTTCTTTTAGAACTTTGATTTCATAAAAAAATAAATACATATTTATTGAAGTCTAATGTTTTCATACAAATTTATAAATGTAATACTGTTGGTATCTTTGGTTTATAAATAAATAAAGCAAACATTTGAGCAATTTTCGGAATCTTTCTCTTCGACGATATTTTTAAAATGGACTTTTCAATTGCCTGTGTAAACATACATGCAAATTGCAAGTTTTTCGTATATTTCTCCGTCATTTTCGTAAATAATACCTATACAAAACTTGTATGCAATTAATTGCATGTGTAAAAGTAGCGCTTTATTTCGGCATTTATATGAACACTACTACTATGTATCATCGTACCTTTAGTTGTTGCAAATATTAGCACAATTATTATTGATTTTCGATACTTAAGTTTCCTTAACATCCTATAAAACCTTACAAACCCTACTTTAGGCCATTTAAATTGATTTTGCCATTTTAGAATATCGCTTAAGTATATTGCCTTCCCAATTTTACTTGTACCGTTTTTTATAAGTTTTTTAGTTATAAAAATAAAATTGGCGGCAGCATTATCAGCAAAAAGCTAAAAAAAACAAGCAGTAGTAATAACAAAAAACTTAAAGTATCTGAACCAAAAACAGGCAGATTGTAGTAGAACAACGAAAGCAACAAATACAACAACAACACCACCACAAATAAATCCATTACAATCTTGACAACGCGACGTAATTATGCGATAAGTTCTGTTGTGTTAAAGTATCCATACGATATACGAATACGAATATTTAATGCGAGTGTTTTTATACGAATTACTGTCAGTTTGTCTGTCTTCTTTCTTTTAGTACCACATGTATTTTATGGGTGATATAGTACGTCTGTCCATCTAGAAATTTAATTTTGCTTTGTTCTATTAAATCATCGTATAATACGACCAAATGTCCGATTGTAATAAAAAATCTAGCATTTTAAAACGCACGAATATGTTGCCTTTTTAGTTTTTAGTTGTTGGTTTGTATTTTTGTTTTGTTTTGTATTTATTTGATGAATAGTTTTTATAGATCCGAGTGAACAAATAAGTCAATTTATGTTTTTATTTGTAAATACGTGCATATGAAGTAGTGATCAATAATTTTTAGCCTTAATTTTTTAAACCATTAAAATCGAAATAATCATTGACATGTACAAATATCTCTTACATGTACATACATATATGTATGTCACTTGATGTCATGCTTAGAAATGTTGTTCCATAAATACTAGATGCTTTTATCTTAAATCTTGCAAATTACATTTTCGATAGCATTGGCAGAAATATACTGCTACGAACACCAGAAGATGTAGCGATGTCTCTTATCGATTTTCATAATTCTCTACTTCGAGGATATTATCATGAAAGCCTGACTATACAAAAAATGCGATACAAAAAAAATTATGCTACAGAATATATTTTATACTAAAGAATTTTGACTGAAAAAAAGAAGAAGAAAAACAGAATAAAAGAAATCGCTAGAAGCTACTAGAATCCCACAGAATTTATTTTTTAGGAAAATACATGCACGAGTATGCAACAGAAAACCTTAAATAGACCTGCCTCCTTTATGCACTTCGTGTGGCGGTTGGGAAAGAAATGTTACCGAAAAAGGCAATTTTTTTAATAACCATATGGAAAATGGGTTTATTCCGAATATATATACCGATTTATTTGAGTTTTCAACTATAAATGTTAATGTATCAATCTCCCTATGATTTGTCTTCTAAGATGTTGAAATACTAGCTCTGGCTTAAAGTCTTATGCCCTTATGCAACAGAAATAAAGTCTACTTGAAGTCTACTTTAAAACAAATTTTATATGAAAATTTAGCCTTAAAGTACACTTCAAGTAGCCCATACTAATGTATGGAGCGCTTGTATGGTAGCCTGCACTAGGCAAGTCTACATACAAAGTACTACGAACTTCAACCTTGATGATCACGGGTGCCATGCGCACTACGCCATCAAAGGCTTTTTTCTTAATGTTGCACTGGCTTCCAGCCCATATAATAGCCAAACAGTTAGCCTTGAACTCGGCGACAAGGCTTAGTGCAACTGGGGCATGGAAATCGAAGAGTTTCGGCCAAGCGACTATTTTGGAATGTGTATCGACTATCCTAGGCAATATTGATTACTGCGCACCCTCAGCCGTGCCGGCCAGAATGCTCGGAGTATCAATGTCAGGCACGTCATCCATGTTGACACATGATCGTCATCAAGAGGGCGTGCTTGAAGTTTATACAGACGGATCTAAAACGGACAATAGGTGGGGGGGAATAAAGATGAAGTTTAGGCTGCAAAATCATTGCAGTACTGTTTAGGCCGAAATTTCAGCCATAAAAAGAGCGGCAAGCTGGCTAAGGTATCACAGGATATATGGTAAATATATCCAGTTCTCTGCCGACAGCAAGGCTGCAATATACTCCTTTTACACAACGTCCAGATTGATTTATGAATGCCGGGCCCCTCTAGATGGAATGGCGAAACATTCTAACCTGGAACTCTTTTGGGTGCCGGGGCACGCGGGAGTGCCCGGAAATGATACTGCGAACAAACTTTCCAGATCTGGAACCTACCTTCGGGTTCAGGAGATAGATCAACTAGTTGGCGTTTCGCTAATTTGCTGTAAATATAACTTTCAGCATGAACTACTGGAGGCTGCGCAAACCACATGGTCGAACGAGCCCACCTGCACGGTCTCGAGGCTTCTGTGGCTCCAATATTATTACAAGCGAACAGCAATCGTACTGAGAACCTCTCGAGGACAGATTGGCTGTGCTGAAATTTATTGGCGCAACCAAGTTTTAGTTAAAAAAATCACAAAATTACTTAGAAAAATCTTGTGGAAAATTTCTAGCCTTTGAAATACCAAGGAAAATAACCTGACCTTACGGAAGACCTTCTGTCTTACCGATATCCGAATAGTAATTTACGAGTACCTTAATTTTATTGAGTATAGCAGTGTAACCAGCCTGTAATTTCAGACTGTCAACTGATAACTCTCGATCTCCTTCCTCATTACAAAGTTTTTCGTAATTGCACCCATAGCACCCATAATAAATAGTGGTCCTAAACCCTATGTTAATCAGTGCTAGAAATTCTTTCAGGTATAGTCTGCAATCTTTGCCTTCTTCAATTTTCATATCGGACAGATAACACTTGAGCTTTCAATGGCCTGTAACTATATATCTCTCGAAGCAGACCTTAATGGGTCTCTTACGCAGTTAGGTATGATAGTAAACTATTACCACCTTTCTGGCTTTCCTTGAAAGGGGCTATTGCCTTAGGAGTGCCTTTAGAGAATAACACATCCAATTCTTTCGGAATCCTTCGTTGACTCATAAGAGTTTTAAGAGATTTTTCAGAGATTAATTTCTACTCCTTTTGTTCATTCCTGTCATAGTATCACTGTCCTGTTTTCTTAACCAAATACCAATTCCCATTAGTAATGAATATAAGATGTACAACTAGAAGAGCTCCATGTATGCAGCTAAAATTAATTTCAAATTGGGGGCCGACAGGCAGCTGTAGTTCACATGCTTGCTACCAAACTCTCTCATGGCTATGCATACCTGGCATATGCTGCTTCATCGTGTATAAGAACATTTTTGTAAGAGAGTATAACTTGTCTGCTCGGATGTCCTACTCAGAGATCCAATTGAATCTCTAAGTAGGACGTTATTAACAAATGATAAAAATAACCTGAAGCCGTAAAACTGTAAAACTTTTCGACTTCTTTTTCAGTTTTCGTTTAGAATGCGTAACCTTTTTATGTTAAATTTTATTTGAGAGCAAAATATTTCTTAATGATTTACATTTTTCACACAAGCTGGCCTGATGGTTGCGTTACTATTTCGCAAATAATTGTTTCGGCAGCATAGCGTAATCTGAGAGTTATTGAAAATGATAACATTGTGATGGATTACGGTTATTTTAGTTTTGTCCACCACTGTATATATGTTTATTTATACCGTCGGAAGAAAAATATGTATGACCAATTTATACATCTGCTTAACCAACTGTTTAAATGGTGGTATAAATTTAAACTTTTAGGGTACATAAAATTAAATCGAATAGAATCTTTGGTTGGTGAAAGACACACACAAAAACGGAGACTATTGGAGAGAGGTGAATTTATATGAAAAAAAAACAACCGTACGAGTATAAATTATATACAAATATTTTGTATTGAATATTTTATAAAATAATAAAGAAAAAAAGGCATCACACAAGGATTTAAGCTTAAGATTTAGCTTTAGTAGTGGTAGACTTCGTTCTCACCATCTGACGAAAGATGATTGAATATAATTTTCTCGTATTACTTTATCTGAGTTTGGTTTGTTAAATAGATGATGTTTACAGTTAAACACTACCCGAAGTAGATAAATACGAAGAATGCTGAATACGGATGTAGCTATCCAGAAAATGCATAACATTCTGCTAGTGTCGAATTTAAAAAATCCCAATTTTCGGTAAATATTTAATTACTTATTTTGTATAAAAATATTCTTCAACTGCTATTAGTAGTCAGAGAGAATAAACGAACTAGCCTAAATTTAAAAAATCATTTTATTTTGTAAAACAAAATTTCAAAAGAATTTATGCTATAAACACAACTAAGACGAACGACGATTTTTTCATTGCGAATATTCGTAAAATAAATAAAATGCATTTTTGTTCATAAAAATGAACACAATCAGAGCGTCGACGAAATTCGTCGTACTTAACAAACTCTGCGATAGGTCTATTTATATTTCATATACCGACGAACGACGACTAAAATGGTGCAAATTTTTTAGTAAATAAAGTTCCTTTTTTTGTTTTTTGTATTTTTTTCATATTTATTTATTGTATCTTCAATAAATTTTAACTAACAATAATTACTCATATCTTTAGTCTAAAATAAAAATAAATAATTGTACCTCCAATCAGTGCTAGAAAAAAATTGTAAGTTTCACGGTTGCTGTTATTTGCGGGTCATCACTCTGATGTTCGGACCAGAGAAGCAATGTCCCTTCTTCTTAGACAAATGTAACCATGTTCATTTAGTAAGTTTCAGGCCAGCGGATTTGGCTGTATTTCAAGCTTGTAGATCTTTGTGAATGTTCGAGTTTTTTACATACCATGGAGCAGCTGTGACTATTCGTAGTATCTTCTTTTGGCGCCTTTGGATTTTTTTACAATGGGGCAGTGCCCCATAATTGAACGCCAAAACCCCAATAAGCCAGCTTAGTTGGACGGCTTATATCTTCATTTGTGTTAACTTTAATTTTATGACGCCGGGCGAGATGAAGCCAAGATATTTCACGTCTGAAAGCTGAGGTATTGTTTGGTTATTATTTAAAGAATTGTATTCTTCTTTATTTGTACCATACAATTCAAATGAACATTTTTTGCTTGGATAATTATGTTTTAAATTTATTTTAGTTTATATTTCTTTTTTTTAATTTATGTTTTTTTTAAATATGGTCCGACTATCAGCTGCTAAGTGTAAACAAAAAATTATTTATAAATAATTTATTTAAATTAATTAATTTATGAAAGCTCCAATTTTCATAAATTAATTCATTTAAATTAATAAATTTTATCATAATTTATATAAAAATGCTTAACAGTGAAACTATGATTGAGAAAATGAAGTGAAAAAGGATATAGAAGTGTCCAGAGCAAATCAGAGATCTAGTAAAGTTTTGCCACTTCTTTAAATTTTGTTCGTACTTATTCGTATGAATTCGTTGTACTGTGCGAAGTTCGTCGTTCGTCCTATTTGTGTTTATACCATAATTCTAATTTGTAACACCTTCATACACAGGGATGCACTGAATTTTAGCAGAGCATCCGCAATAGAAAAATATAAAATAAACAATTGAATTAATCGAATAGTCTCATAAAAGTTAATATACCAATTATTTTTTTCTGATCAAGGCAATTCATTCAATTTAGCGATTATTTAGTTAAGAATGACTTAATTTAGATTATAAAACTGAATACTCAGATAGGTCAAAGATTATAATTTATAATATTTTTTACTTTTCGCTAAGCAGACAAAGCAAACATCACTCTATGTAAAGTTGACGTAACTGTCTATTAGAGTTCAAATGATAAC
The DNA here is from genome assembly GCA_949628195.1 of Phasia obesa. Taxonomy (NCBI): domain Eukaryota; kingdom Metazoa; phylum Arthropoda; class Insecta; order Diptera; family Tachinidae; genus Phasia; species Phasia obesa. The sequence goes on along the minus strand of OX451218.1, from coordinate 29,904,264 downwards.
ACCATATCCGTCAAACTTAGTCACCCATGGGGACATCCTCTAACTTTTACTTTAATTTTTTAATGATTTTTATTATTGCAGATATAGAGTTTGTTCGAAAATGCATCACTGAGTTGCTGCTGATGCTCAGTACGTTCAAAATTTCATCAGTTTGCATCACTGAAAATGTCGTGCATTCTAAAATGCATCACTGAAATGGATGATGCGCAAACAAACGTCTAACACTCATCACAAAAATGACTGATTCAATGCATGATTAGTTTATTTGTTCTTATTTTTTTAAATGATACTATTCAGTATTTATAAACATTCAAATAAAAAATCAAAATCGGTTGAGAAATATAAAAACAAAAATACAGATGATTTTTTCATGACGGTTAAAATGAGGGTGCGTTTTCATATGTTGAAATAGATCGGTCACTATTAACAATTAGCATAGATATACTATATAGAAAAAAGGCTTGGTGAGAGGTAGGAAATCGTTTAATTTCTTATTCCCCACGAATTGGCTTTCAACCACAGCAAACATGTTACTCCTCTAAAGAAAAATCATAATTAAACAAGCAAAACCTTTTTTTCCTGTGCACTATTAATTTCCGGGACATTAGTGTGTTAAGCATGGAGCAGAACCCGAAAGTTTTTATGCTTAGCACAGTTTCAGGGAATGATTACCCCTTATTCTGCAGACAGCAGTTTGTGAAAAAGGCGGAATGTAAAAGACAAGATGACAGCGTAACCTTAAAACAACATTTCATTAGGGAATTGCATGTCCATTATAATACTGGCCCACAAGAAATTATTCGGAAAGATGATGATCTAGACATGAAGATGAGTAAATGCGTAGCCGAACGTAACTTTCACATGAAAATTTTTGTTTCAGCTTCTGTGCTCTCTTTTTGTTTTCTTTTTGAATGTGTTTTGGGAGAAACGTACACAATTTTATGTTTCATTGATAAAGTAAAAAGAGATCAAGAGATACTTAAACAACAATTTGTTACGTCCTATTAAAGTTACGTTCTGCTAACCCGGTCTTTATACAATAACTATTGGAGGTACATAATATAGTTAAGTGTTTCTATTTGAGAAATCCCATGCTTCTGTGTTGAAACTTGAATAGGGGTTGTTGAAAAGACTTCAAAATAGATATATTTTTCTACATCGAGTTGCGCCATCTACTGGGAAATTTATCTTAAATCTGCTCCACTATATACTCTATCCCAAGGCACATTTATATCAGGAAAACTCATTGGCGGAGCTATTACATAAGTTGAGAGCAAAATTTAAATTTTTTTATGGAGTTTGAAGATTTAAAAGACATTTTAAAGAGGATAGAAAATGTCTTTTAAATGTCAAACTCGATATAAAAAATATCCTAGCGAGATTACCTGATATACATAAGTGCGCCTTGCCCTATCCTATAGAATTTACATTTTTGTTTAATTTAATTCTTGCGTAAATCTTGAAATTCCCTTTTTATTAACGGTTGGATATAAAAATTATCAACACGGAATGATTATTTTTCGTTTTAAAAATTTAACAATTTTTCTTTTTCTTTGACCTTTTTGAAAACGATGTAACACCTTTAAATGTTTGTAATATTTTTTATATTTATTTCATTACAAGCAAAACGAAGTAACTCATTTAATTTATGACTTATTAAAGAACTAGCTGTGCTCGCCACGTCGTGGGCCTCCCTTTCTACGATTTTGCCTGGAAAGTATTGCACACCAAAATTTGAGACATTCGTACTTTTATAGTGCTTGAGTTATGGTTTATATATTTTCGTTATATAGAGGTACCCATCACTGGATACATTTCTAAAATTTACATAAAGTTTCGATATTATTCTAGAGTTCTGCAAATAATATTTAATATATCCCACTTTCAAAAATAAAAGGTGCTGTCAAGTTTGCGGTATCTTTATATCGGTAAAATTGCGTAGTTTTATTACTTCTTTTCGATTTTCTTTTGGAAATCCTATCCTATATTTGAAACAAGATACTAATGTACACAAAATTTTATTAAAATTCGTCCAGTAGTTTTTACGTGATGCGAACACAGACAGTCAGTCAGACAGACAGACAAAAATTCTAAAACTTGCTATTTTGTATTCCATTTCAATTACTATCTGCAACAGCATCAAAATTTTCAATATATATTTTATGTACAGAAATGGTGCTGTTACAGTTGTATTATATGTATAGATGTCGGTCGATTAGTTGGTTGGTGATGAAGAGAGTCTTCTTAAGTAACAAAAATTAAGCGACAATGCGGAGACTTACTTGTCAATCAAACAATTTTCTCTGCACACAAATTCTTCGACAACGACGACGAAGTCATCGATATGTTTTTGTAGTAACTATCATCATTGTCCACCTTGGGTTTTTTTAGTCTCGTCGCTAGCATGGAGTCATGGTTGTTGCTTGTTTTTGTAAATAAGTGTAAAAACAAAAATAAGCACGCGATATTTTGTGGAGGGATGGTAGAAAATGATATCGAAACTTATTCATACATAAAGTTTGCCAAGGAATAATTGTCTACATATGTACATATGTATGTATTTGGCAGGAAATATTAACACGCGCTCATTCTACTCACACGTAGAAACACTTCAACAAACTGTAATGTTTCGTTTGTATTCATACATTATGTTTATTACCGCATACTCTTACCCTTCTCTTACATTGATATGTACATATGTATATGAAAATAAGATACAAACACACATATTCACACGCACTTACCCCGATTGTATCATTTTTGTTATGGAATTTAAACTAATGCATTTAACAGAAACAACAAATAAAGCAAAATCACCAAAATATAAAACAAAACAGATAACAAAAAAAAAAATAAAAAAAAAAATCGACTAAGAAATGAACAGAGTGTTAAGTTGAGAGTATCTTCACACTGTTATTTAAACGATTTGTTGCTTTTGTTTTTATTTATTTTATGAGTTGAATTTTTATTGTTTTTTTATTTAAAATTTCTTATGTTTGAGTTGCCAGTGTGAGAGCTTCGTTTGTTATTTATTGCACATTTAAGCATTTTTTGTTAAACTGTTGATTTAAAGCTGTTTTTTTGTTGGCTGTTTGTTGCATGTCTTTTTTATTTCTTTGATTTTTCGTAAATTAAATATATCAATATAATTATTTAGCTTTTTCAGACTCATTTTCGAACAGGTATTTCGTAATTGGCACCTTTTGTATCCCCTCCGATCCTCAATGATTTCGGGCAAACGTTTTTTACTTACTGTTCTTATATCTCGTGCTACCGACTGGTAATTGTCGACTTTCATCCTTATCACGGAGTCTCTTGTAATTGCCTGCAATTGCCTAAGGTTTACATCACCTGTGGCATCCATATTTAACTTGTGTCTGCCCATTGGTCAGTGCTGGACATTCACACGCAATGCCCACATACTTTATAGATTTATTTCAGTGCCTCTTTTTTCGCCTTAATCTGAGGGAGGTCTTACCAATAGAATGGTATATAATATAACTGATTTTCGAGGTAAGACACGATTAGACACTGGTTAGACCTCGAAGGTTTTTATCTTTCAGTTTCGGGCCCGTTACAGCCCGAAACTGAGACTGGTGACCCATAACCCCCAACAGCTTTAGCATCATGGAGATAGAAATTGCCAAACCAAATTGGGCCCCTAACAGGTGTAATTTGAAGATGAAAACCGAAGAAGTTGATCGATTTTCATCTTGACCAAATAATACTTGAAGTTTATATTACCTTTCACTAACGCAGATATCCAGAGTAAACTTCTTTTGTATATATCCAAGCAACTTTATGGTGGTCTATACCTCTTGAGAGAAATTCGTGTTCCTATCTTCCAGCCAATAAATACCGTAGTTCTTCATCATCTTACATCTTTACCTCATGGGCTTCCTTTCCATCGCCGTCGAATTTTTACGGTTCTGTTTTATTAGAACAAAGTTAGAGTTTTGAAACTTTCCAGATGTTCATCAACACAGAATTCGTATGTACAGGTAAGTCTTTATTAAAACTGACCTTCGATAGGTATCCAGAGTTCGCTTGACTAAATTTAGTTAGCCTCATAGCAGAGACAAGTTCTAGGTGGGACCCAGTTAATGACCGCTATAAAGAGGAGATCAAAGTCAACCGACAAAGCATGCCCATAAATTTAACGTCGGTCGTAGCAACTGCAGCTTTGTATTCAATAACTCTGTTCAATAAAAATAAAATTCAAATAACCTAGTGCATCTATATAATATTTCAAGCGTCTACGTCTGCCCGGATGAAAATGGGAAGGTGGGATACATCCTTAATAAAGAAGATCCGGAGGCCAATACTTTGCAGTGATCGGATTAGTTTCTATTTCACTCATGATACAGCGAAAACAGATTGCACAGTTCATTGCTTAGTCTTTTCCCATCGGTTGAAATGGTAGCAGCTCTCTTGTGATTTAAATCAAGGGCAACCTCAGTATACCTAGGGAGTCTCCCTACATTTGATGGGCTCTTCCCTACTAAACTCAATTAATGCGATCGCCTGTATCTGCCCGCTATTAAATCCCATTTAAAAGGTCCGGATAGTCGATTTTGGTGTGGAGTCAGTGAACGCTTTTTATGGTTAGATTTTAGCGTTTTTAATGTGTTCCTTTGGGGTCCGAAAGTCACCTTCTTTGTCTAAAACTCAGCAATGGAAACCAATATATTTAGCATTGGCTGTTCTATTGATCTCAATGTTGTTAAAGTATGGAATTGAAATTTAGGTATTTTATATTTCCTATAGAAGTAAATGAGCTTTTATATTTCCTATAGAAGTAAATGAGCTCGGTTTTGTCTGAGTTAACGGAATGACCGCATATTTGAACATGTCCATCAAGCCGTCTTGTAGGAAGAAACTGTAATAGGGATGACGAGACTTACGCAAAGCACTAAGTTTACGTGTTTCAATTGGAAACATTAAGTAATTGAGAGTATAATTAAATGATAAAATTATACTTAAAATTTCTTTCAAAATCTGTAACAGATGCTTTGGCAAACGCTATTTCTTAAAGGTTACATTTACCAGTACATAAGATTTTAAGTATGTATGTAGATGTTTGTGTTAATATGAAGATATTATTTAAATTAAACCTCTTTTTCATTAAATGAAAATTCTCGGAATATTTAATTAAATTTTCTCTGTTTCCTATTTATCTTCTTTAAGTCTGTAATATACACACTTTCCCATTTTTATTAGATTATATTGCCTCAAGTTTACTAAATACATATATTTATAAGAATTAGAAAAGCAAATAACATCTAGAGTAATAATGCAAAAAGTATTAAGAAGAATAAATAAGTTCTCAGTTAACTAATGCAATATTATAAGTTTTTGTTGTTATTGTAATAGTTTGATGTAAAAGTTTCATTACATTCAAATTCTGCTTTTAATTCAAAGGATAAAAAGAATATTTTTGTTTTTACAACAAATCGGCAAATGTAGATGGATACGTTAATAGAACTATACACTCTAGATCAGATGAGTAGATCCACTTAAATTTCTGCTTTTAGTATCATTTTAAACTTTTTTCGTAAGCACGAATTTGATAGCCTTTGTATTTTCTTTCCTTTCCAAAAAAGATTAAAAAATATATTTTTTTTTCGTTTGTATGATTAGAACCACGTCGTAATTTTAAATATTTGCAAGTAGTCGCATTTAATTTATATATTAGACATTCCAAAAAACAAATTTTAATATAGCGGAAATAGCCAAAATCGATGTATATCATTCTTGAGGGTATTTCTAGTGCTCGGATCCAAAAAACTATTGATAATTGAGCCATTTATTTTGAAAGTGGCAATGAGATTTCTTTGGATTAAAATGTTTAAAATATTATAAATAAATTTAATATTAATGGTTCTTATTATTAAATTATAAAATAATATATTTTTAATTAAAATTATTAAATTGTGCTAATCATACGAATAAAAAAAATTTAAATTTTAAATTCTTTTTCTAGAAAGGGAATATAAAGAAAATGCTATTTCCGATGGTAGTCAAATTATAGCTGTCGACAAACAATTTTAAGTGGTTTTAATCATCTGATGTAGGGTGTATTTACTTACATTCGTATGTATGTACGAGCAAATGAATTTTTAATTTACCTTAAGTAAAATGAAGTCTCTTATCAAAGCCATAAATTCACTTGCAATATTACATTTTGTATTCTTATAGACAGACGTTCGTTCGTACGGACATAGAGGCAAACATTTATCTGTAGTAAAACGATACTGTTGTTAGTTGTATATTTATTCCTACTCTTTACAACACACAACGATAGACTTAAATACAGTATAAATTTTATGCATAGACCTATAGTGAGTTTATGGGCGTTTCCATACACTATTCAGAGATTGGGATGTTGATAATTCGTACATTTTATAATTCAATCCTACGATTGTGTTGGCTAGTGAGTCCAGGCCTTTAATAATATAAGGAATAGAGGAATGATTAATTAGTTGTTCGTTGCTAAATTGAATTGAACGCTTTGTGAGCTTTATATTGTTGTATCGGCCTATGCATATAGTGTACATTATTACGTGAACCTATTCGCCCTGTTTTTACTTCCCCATAACTTTCTTTCCGTTTATCACAAAATTATTAAACTTATAACACAAACGCGCTTAAATATTGGTTCAGACAGATGCGGTTTGAAACTTTTACAGTAAAGAAGGCTTCCTGAGATCTGATGTAAAAAATTCATATTTTATATACTTATTGATTCACTGACTACTGACTGACTCAATCACCAATATTATCATTTATGAGGCACTTTCACCGTAGATTAGAGCTAAAATTTCGTAACCAGGTATTTATCGGTAAAAAGGTAACGAAAAATATCTGATAATGAAAGTTTTTATCTAGGGTGGCTCACCACACCATATTTTAGTGCTGACAATATTGAAATTTTGTATATAAGGTGTCTGTGAGTAGGTAACCAGAAAAATATGCAACCAAGGAAGTTTTATCTCGGGTAGAGCTATAGTCCTTGATTTTAGTTCTGGAACTTCTGACAGAGTTCTGCGAGGAACGCCTCACCGGCTTACAGCCATCGCCGACGGTTTTGTCAGCCAAAATTTGGATTAAATTTAGCCACCGATGGTTACACTTTTATCGATTAAAAAAAAAATATATATATATGACGAAGGATATCAATTCGACAGTATTTTTATGTTCAGTAATTTCTGAACCGATTTTGAAATATTTTTTATTTGAAAGGTTATTATACCTGTCGTTACATCCCAAAATTAAAATATTATAAATACATTAAAAATCAAGAGGTTGTAAACAAATGAATATAATTGTTTTTAAAATTAAGGCACAAGTCGTAGAACTTTGCTCCACTTTGTTATTTTTGGGGCAACACCACTTTAATTAATATTTATTCTAGCGTTCTACAATTTTTAAAAATTAATCCGTTTTTCTACAAAGACTCTTTTAAAATAAATGTATTTGGGTATCGGCAAATACTGTTTACTCAGCTGAATTTTGTGTTCACGTAGTTTAAAGTCTTTCATAAGCTGTTCAAAAAGCAATGTTATCTTAGCAAAGTTCTGGAATTTTTAAGCTGAGTGCTAGAAAATAATCTTTTATGTAGCAATTTTAATCAGCATCACAAATTCATAAATATTGACTTAAGTCAAATATTTATTTTTCTATATTAAATATTTAGTCAACTAGGTTTTATTTTCACATCATTAATGTACACATTTTTAGAAATTTTTTTAAATCGTAGATATAACAATTAAGGTTATTGGGAAAGCAGACTGTACTATTTAATTGAAAATCTAGTCGAATTCGCAGACACATTACTTTTGAAATCTGCTTTTATACCCTTCAAATTCATTTCCGTATATATATTCTGGATCCTTATTCATAGAAAAGTTTATTTAGCGATATCCGTCTGTCCCTCTGTGTTCGGGTTGTTCAACTTTGTCAATGAACCAGAAGAGATACAGCAAATTTAAGTCCATTAATCTAACAGGCATAGTTTCGAAAATTTTCCTATTGCAATTCAGCAATATCAGACCATTCCATTCGAGGCTGCGGGGAAAATACCACGCCTACCTATATTTTTCACATTTTTTCAGGTTGTTTTTATTTTTTCGGTTGTAATAATTTTCATTTGCTTTTTTTGCTTACTAAATCTTAAACGACGACCAATAGATCGCAATAATTTTTAACTTTGTATGCGAGGTACGACGCCCAGCCTGTTAGTAGTATACATTTTTAAACCTTTCTAAATTATATATTGTTAGCTGAAATACAAAAAGACGTAACTTACAGAAATAAGTTCTACAGCAGAAGCAAAAAACGTTGTAAAATTAAAATTGTGCTTCCTATACGTCCCTTTGTTATACCCTTCACTACAGGTGGAAAAGGGTGTATATAAGTTTGTCATTCCGTGTGTAATTTCTACAATATTCATTTCCGACCCCATAAAATATATATAGTATTTCTGAATCCTTATATACAGAGAATTTGATTAAGTGATGTCTGTCCGACCGTCCGTCTGTGTTTGGATTAAAACCAACTTTGCCAAGACACCAGATACAGAAAATTTAAGCCCACCAATCTGCCAAGCATAGTTTCGAAAATTTCGCTAATGGAATTCAGCAACTTCAGACCATTCCATTCGAGGATGTGGTTTAGCCCACGCCCACCTATATTTTTTTTAAGTTGTTTTTATTTTTTTCTATTGTAATGATTCTCTTTTGCTTTGTTTGTTAAATAAAAATTATACCGCGACCAGTAGATCACAAGGAGTGCATACAGATCTCGGGGGATCAATAAAACCCTAAGGGGCGATTTTTTGTTTGTTTTTGGGATGGTAAGGGTTCTCTGCTTTGATTTGTATTAAATGACTTTATCGAAAGCAATACATATAGAGGTAGCCAATAGACCCACAGGGTGCCCGCTGGTAACCAGGAGCAGTCTAAAGGCTGTCAATATGAGGAAATTTTTTAAAAGTTATTTTTTTACTTTAATATGACCATTCTTACGCAATATAGATTTCAGGAAGGTCCTAATTAAAAAAAAAAAATTAATAAATTTTTACAAAAAATTTAAAAATTAAAAAAATAAAAATTTTTTAAAATAATGTTTGCATAAAATTTCGAAAAAATTTTCCAAAATTTAAAAAATTTATTTTTACAAGAAACTAAAAAAACAAAATTCGAAAAACTTAAAAAAAATACTTTTATAAATAATTTTCAAAAAAATTTGATAAAATTTTTACACATAATTTTCGATAAAATTTTACAAAAAATTGTTGATAAAATTTTTACAAAAAATGTTCGTCGTTAGCGTCCTGACAATTTTTGATCTTAGTTTTAAAGTGCTTCAGTTATGGTTTATGTATTTACTTTATATAAAGGTACCCATCCCTGGATAAAACTTAAAAAAAATTCCAGAAATTATTGTAAAGCTTAATAACGTTCTAATTCCACAAGGTAAAAGTACAAATCAAATACAAATTTTATTCAATTGGCGCATAATGTTACGCAATAGTTTTAAATCGGAAATTTCAGTACCTTTAAACCGGAAATTGCTTTTTTCACTTTTGTCTCCACTTTCTCTTTGAAATGAGATATATTTGCGGAAAAAAGTATCCTACTGCATGTTTTAATGGATTTAAACATGCAGTAGTTTTACCGACCTCTTTGAGAATCCACTTGTATCTCAAAAACAGTGAGAAAATTTATCAAAAACAAGAACAGAGTAAAATGTTTTTTACACTAGTTATATTCTTAAAATTTTCTAAACCTTTAGCCAAATACCCGATGTTGCTGATTCCATATAGAAAATTAAGAAAGTTTTAGAAACTCTAGGAAAAACATCTCAAATGCTGAAATTTTTACTTTTTTCAATTTTGTTTTTTGAGAGAGTTTAGAAAAAAAGGAAAATAAAATTGAGCAAAAACTTTGACAGACAGAAAGTGATAGAGAATTTTGTTTTCTGTCTGTTGAAATTTTTGATTAATCCTCATTCTTGGTGTCATTTATTTCTTTATAAAAATAATTAATGTACAGAAATTGAAAATTTTTCAACAAAATGAGGCAAAAAAAAGTAAAAAACTTCTATACTTATCAAAGACATGGTAAAATTACAGACGCTTAGTCAACAATGTCACTAAAATAGCGGACTAAAGTGACGACTTGAACACACTTGGCCCCCCACTTCCTTCCGGGTTGTTTTATCTAAACGTTATGAAACTTTCCTAGATTTTATATAAGATCAAATCTTGCATAGGAAATTAAAACTAAATTTAACTAATCTCGAAGGAAAAGTAATTACGACAAATACCTTTTTTAAGGGTTTCCTGTAAATTTTGTGTTTTTTCAGACACCAAAAATAACGAAAATAAACGTAGGGCTCCGTACTATGGTTGGTAAGACTTTAAAAATTCAAGTTGTTAATTTTTTTATGTCTTATGGGGCACCCTTTAATTTAAAACTTAAAGTCATATTCGCGAATATTGCATCATTATTAGAACACATTTTAGTAATTGTTGTTATAGCGGCCATAGTAATACACTTTCTATAAAAATATTAGGAGCCTACCCGTTGCGGTCAAAAAATAATAATGGACACCCTTAAATTTTTAGTAATTGTTATAGCAGTCGTAGTAACACATCTATTGTAAACATTTCAAGAGTCTACCTATTACGGCCTTATCTTATAGGCTATTTACCTAAAAATTATATCAATGTCGGAACACCCTTAATTTTATTATTTGTTATAGTGACCATGGCAATTCCCCTTCTATAAATATATCAAGAGTCTACATATTACGATTAAAAAAAGAAGTAACTAACTGAAAGTGAAAAATATGTCACTGTCAGAACACCCTTTAATTTTTATTAATTGTCACATCGGCTGTGGCAACACATCTTCTGTACAAAATTTTAAGTGTCTATTACGGTTCAAGAAATATACATGCAAATCACGATCTGTAGAAATTTCAACATTCTACCTATTATCGCTTAAAACTTAGGCCATATACATGCAAATCACGTCACTACCGGAACATCCTTTAATATACAGGTTCAATTTTGTATACTTGTATATTTTGTATAAAGTGAACATAGTTATAATTACTGTCCGCAAATTTTAAGTGTTTGCCCCCTACAGCTCAAGAAATAAAGACATAATCGTAATTCACACGTCACTTTTGATATAATCTATACATTTTAGTATTTGCTGCTATATCGGCCAAAGGTATAAACATTCTCTATAAAATTTCAAGAGTCTACCTATTATGGTACAAAACGTAAGCCATATACATGCAAATTACGTCACTATCGGAACACCCTTTAAATTTTAGGTTGATTTTTTTATACTTGTTTATATAACGAACTAAGTTTTAATTACAGTTTGTAAATTTTAAGTGTATGTCTCCTACAGTTCAAGGAATAAACCCATATGTATGTATACGTGAATAACACGTCTCTATCGAAACACCCCATAAGTTTTAGTATTTGTTGATAAAGCGGCAACAGTTATACATCTGCTGTGAAAATTTTAAGACTCTACCTATTATGGTTCTAGAGATAAAAGCGCTGACAGACGGACAGACAGACAGACAGACAGACAGACAGACAGACAGACAGACAGACATTGTAGCGAAAACAATAGGGTTACGTTTTTACCCTTTGGGTACGGAACTCTAATTAGAAGATATATGGAGCAAAAACTAGAAAAAAATTGGTCGAATCCTCAAACATTGATTAGTTCTAAGGTCTATTTTTGAGTGACAAGCCGTTTATTTCAGCCTAAACCCATCAACAAAGACAAGTTTTTGTTAAAGTCTGGTATAATTCACCTAAAATCGAAGCAGTTAATTTTCAGTTGAACCCAAGCATTTGCTCCTTTTATATGATTTCTTATTGCTGGGAATGTAAAAAATGCTTGGAAATACTCATACCCATATGCGTGCATACTACATATACGTGCGTATTTTTTTGCTGTTGTTGTTTAATTTTACGTATTCAAAAGATACTGGTGTGTTGAGATTTGGTTTTTGTACATTATTTTTTTGTTTTATAACTGGAAAAATTAAACCTTACCAAAATCGAAATAACAATGAAAAAAAAAACACAAGCCATTCAAAGGTAGTTTATTTATAACTAACTTACTTAGCTGTATGTATCTTTTAGATACATTTTCTACAAACATTTAGTATATATGTATGTAGTTGTTTCGGTTGGTTTATTTGGCTAAATGCATGTATAACGTTTGTTGACTAGTTCCTTACTTCTTACTCCATTTGAGTTCAATCATCATCATCATCATCTTCATTATCGTCATCATGGTAGTGGTGTTGGTAATGGTGGTAGTTGTTGCAGAAGTCTACACTCATATAATCATGTAAAACAAACATAAATTTCAGCAGTCTAACTAACAAACAATTCGTACTAAACTCTATAAAATATTTATACGTACGTACATACCTACAACATGCCCCTACATCTGTTGGATTGAATATATATATGTGTGTATGGGTGTGTATGCATTTAAAACATTTGTTTGCTTTATTATTATTGTATTTCTTAACTACACACTACTTTGATTATTTTTTGCATGCAGGTAAATGTATCTATAACTAACTTCAACAGTCTATCTGCACAAAATCATACGAATTTATCTGTCTTTGGCTTGAGTTTCATTTGGGTTTTGTTGTTACCTTTTGTTGTTGTTGTACGTTCAGTTTGTTGTTCGCTTATTGCCATTGGAATAATGTATCTGCATTTATTGTTACTGTTTGTTGTCTTTGTTAATATTAATGTACATATTTTTTTTGTTGTTACTACTATTATTACTATTGTTATTTTTGTTTGTTCTTTCGTTAATTTAATGTTTATGATCATAAGAGCGGCTGCATCTTATAAAGAAATCTCAGCCAGTGTCTTTTTCGTATGAAAAAATCTATTTTATGTTTTTTTTTTTATTTTACAGTGATTTTTATTTCATGTTCAACATTCAACATCTTTCAGAACGCTTTGTGTTCGTAGTAGTTGTTGTTATAATTGCATTTTTTTGGTGTCTGTTTGTAATTTAGTCGGTCTTTATATGCGTTTGTCACTAAGTGATTGTCAATAGTTATGTATAATTTCATGTTTTAGTTGAAGTAAAAGAATACACTTTTGGAAAGCCAAATATATTATGAATTGAATATTTTAAATTAAAGCTACGACTACGTAATTTAAGTAACGTTTAGGGACGAATATCAGGCTGGTCAAGCAGGTACTCTTAATGGTGTTGGATATTATGATGTGATAGCATTTTCATACCCTTCACCACAGGTGGAAAGTATAATTATAAGTTTGTAATTCCGTGTGTAAATTCTACAATATTAATTCCCGGCCCCATGAAGTATATATATTCGGGATCCTTATTCATAGAGAAGTTGATTTTGCCATGTCCGTCTGTGTTCGGGCTGAAATCAACTTTGCCAATTAACCAGAAGAGATACAGAAAATTAAAGGCCGCCAATCTGCCAGGCAAGGTTTCGAAAATTTTGCTATTGGAATTCAGCAATATCAGACCCTTCCATTTGAGGCTGCGGGCATAAAAACACCATACCTATATTTTTTCAGGTTGTTTTCATATTTTTTTCAGTTGTAACGGTTTTAGTTTATAGAAATCAATAAACAAAGAGGTGGCCAATAGACCCACAGGGTGGCCACTGGGTGCCAGGAGCGGTCAATCGGCTCCTTGGAGGCGGGGGCAATATGGGAAAACTTTTTAAAATTTTTTCCTTTAGTCTGAATATTCTAAGGCAATATGGATTGCAGGACGGTTCTACGCAGTACAGGGGGAGGGCGGTCAATCGGTTCCTAGGGGGCGGGGGCAATATGGGAAAACTTTTTTAAGGTTTTTTTCTTTAGTCTGACTATTCTAAGGCAATATGGATTGCAGGACGGTTCTACGCAGTACAGGGGGAGGGCGGTCAATCGGCTCTTAGGGGGCGGGGGCAATATGGGAGAACTTTTTTAAGGTTTTTTTCTTTAGTCTGACTATTCTAAGGCAATATGAATTGAGGGAATGTTCTAAGGAGTCCAGGGGAAGGGCGATGGACCTATTTCGGGGGAGGTGGTTGTTTGTCGTTTTTATTTTACTTTTGTTTGACCATTTTAGTACCAATGATTTCAGCGCTAACCAACATAAGTCAGGATAAGGTGCGGCAAAAACCCCCTTTTAGTATCAGTTCAACATTGGATTCGTTTTCTTCTGGCTTTTATGCCTTTTTTGTTTCGCTTACGGTCATTCATAAAATACCACTTTTTTAAGACCAATGAAACTCACCAGCGCTCAACGTTAACAAAGTTAGCAAAAATAATTTATATTTTATTTTATTATTTTATAAAATAAAAGTCAATCATAGTTAGACATTTATTAAAAAAATAAGTTACAAATCTAAGAGAGTATTTACTCTTAAAAGAGTATTTTTTTTCAAGAGGATAATCATGAGGAGACCGAATAAAATGTGATTTGGTCCTCATCATCTTCGCCGTCGGAAATGTTTGTGCCGCGCTTCAGTAGCCTCCTAATAGCTGTCCGATAGGTACAATATGAATAAGAATCTTGCGAACTGTAGGTGACATGGGATGCCAACCATACGGTTCCACGTACAGTTTACCTTATACTGTTGATATATATACGTCTTGAATGAAGTATTGTTATTGAAAATTAAAGTCGAATGAATAATAATAAATTGAATATTTTTTATGAGAAGTGTCATAATTACAATTTAGGATCAATGCCAGAAAACCGAGCTAAGTGTTATTTAGTAAGTTACCCGTTAGTAAACGTTTATTACCGGGACAGGGCACGGAATACCAGCTAGTCTTCCCCATATAGTTTAAAGTACTATAAAAAACATGGGGTACATTGGGGGGAATTTTTATTCATGTTTTTACTTCCTTAGAATCTACATTTTATGTGGGCATTTCTTTAAAAACAAGTCAAAAAAGTGCCGCTGTTTATTGATGGCTATACAAGTAGAAAATTAGGAAGAAACATAGTAAAGCATATTTCAGTGTATAGTACTAACCTCCTATAACCATGTCCGAATAGTTAATATCCTGTTGTTTGCTACACGAATCCATGTTAGCACAGAAAACTGATAAACACAAACGAGAGCGCCGAGAATAAAGACACACGTACAGTACGATGACAGGGTTCCGACTGACGTTGTGCCCACATGTGCGGGAGTTGAGAATTAGGGGTCTGCTTTTTGATGTGTAATACGACTACGTCCTATAGTTTAAATAGAGTGTTGAATCTAGATTTATTTATCGAACAAAACTTTGTTCGAGCTTCGTTTTTCAAATGTTATTTGCTTTTAAAACAGGAAAATTCATAATAAAGTGATTTGAATTGACACAACATCTGAACGGACTATTTTATATTTTAAAACCTGAATTCCTAAAACTGAAAAGATATGTTAAAATATGGGATTTTTTTATAACATTGGCTACCCTGACTTTTTTAACTACAAGACTGTCAAATTATTTTTAGAATATGTAGTCAAGAGATAAAGCTTTTAAATGCTGTTTCCTTTTTTTTAATAGTTGATTTTCATTATGATGAATTTTACAATAAATCATACAATTTGTTTCAAAAATGGCTATGTTTCGATAGGGCTGGAGGGAGAAACGTTAGAATATACATATGACCAAATTTTTCTTTCATTCCCATTTGCTAGAGGTTGCCTTTATTATTATTAATGTAGGGGGAAAAGCAGACCACTTCCATAATGGGTCCCTTTTCGACCCCCTTCCGTCCTCTATGATTACAGGCAAACGAAATGTAATTTACGCCAACCTATTTACATTGAGTCACGTGCTGTAATCTTGACTTTAGTGATTTCAGACTGTCGACTGGAAACTGTCGGCCGTCTTATGCTAGCCAGTGCTGGACATTCACACACAATGTGCGCTGCCGTCTCAGCCTCATTCCTTTTCGCGTTTCCTCTTCTGCCTCTCACTTTTAGGCATGAGCTGTAGAGACTCCGACTCGACGTTGAAGGAACGTTTTAAGGTGCCTGTTTCCGAAAAGGATTTAACTAAGCCCACAAGTCCAGGTTCGTCCAATTCATCCACATTTACCGCCATAGCCGCAAGAGTATCTTCATAGACTGACCCCTTGCCAGGTTTCTTTGTCATTCTCTTTCGATATCCTCCCTTGGCCAGTAGCAACCGGAGTTCCTAAAAGGCTTAGCCTCTCCACCTCTAACGAGACTCCTTGTCCATCCCTATCGAAATATCCCGGTTCAACGCCATAGGAGAACCTTTAGAGATTAACCTGTTCACCCTTTGCGAGGCGTTCCTGTCCATCCCTTCTGAATTCTTCCCTAGGCCATTATTGGAGAAAATGTTTTCCACCCACAAAGAGCTCCTTATGCATGGGTAAGTCTACATTGAAACAGGAGGTCAACTGCTGGCCAGAGTTCGCATACTAACGACCAAGCACCCTCTTGACCACGCATCCCTGGCGTATGCTGTTCCACCGTGGATTAGGGGAGCTGTTAACGACTAGTCCTCTTTAACCACTAACTAGCCGTTCAGGTTCTCGGCACAGCTACCAACCACCTTAACCTTACAAGTGGTTGCCTTTAAAATACATATATCATAAAAATGTTCTATTACCTTTTTGGGGAAAATCTTTAAAAAATTCAGTTTTTACATATTCTCAATTTAGAGGATTGTAACTTTTTTACAAAAGGCTCTATCAGCACAAAACTTGATAGTATTTTACTCGAAATTGTATCAAGAGTAAGGTTGGCCAAATTAAAAAAAAAATCTAAACCAATGTAAACATTGTAGATATTTTTCTTATAGATAGATATAAATGTATTTGAGTTATTATTTTGATGATATTTCAGGTATCCAATTTTGGGGGCCCCGATTTATCGTAGGGGGCCGACAGTGCTCTTCTTTGTTCCTGTTATATTTTATTAAGATGTGTTTTGTTGTTTTATATAATAAAACTGTAGCAGGACTATTTCTGTACATGAAAAATTTTTGGAAAATTTTGTTGCTGGTGCAGGTAGTAATCGATGGAATGGAATACAAACAGTAATTTTTAGATTTTTTTCCCGTCAAAAACGCAATGTCGAAAGCCTATGATGTGGCGGGTACAGCTAGTTTCCAAAGCTCAAAAGTAGTGTCTATACGCTTGAATAATGTGGAGAGAAATCCCAAACTTATTCGCAAAGTGAGGACATAAAATATTCCTAAAGAAATTATATTTTTTGACAAGACTCATTTTAATGTTGGCTGCTATGTCAAGAGCCACATCTGCGAAAAGGGAAAACATTATAACAAAATTTTTCACATTGATAAACTATTGGCCAATACAAACATAACATGGAAAACATTATTGTTGAGAACCCAATGCGTGAGTAACAGTGGATTTTGGAGAATTGGCATCATTGACCCGTTTCTTTCAAAACTGCTACTGACAACGCCATTTCTGTGGACGGAGAGCGTTACAGAACTGTGGTTTCGGACATTTTATGACCTAAACTAGAAGACATGATCTTGGATAATGTTGGTTTTAAGAAGGATGTCTCTCAGCTTATCCAACAATGAAATACCTTGCTATCTTTTGCACTTTTAAGGGTATTATCATCCGAGCTTTTCGTGAATCAGAGTAGGAAACCATCAACAAAATGTTGGTAAATTGGATTGTAGCATAAACATCGCTAAGCCAGTCACATTAATGCAATCGTTTCCGATTAATGAGAGGAATATTTGTTATTTCTAATAAAGCCATAATATATCAAAATATGTCTGTATATTATTTTGGTTTAGTTCATACACATTATTTTATTAAAAAAATATATTTTTATTTCGACCTTCCGAGTTTTAAATTAAATAAAAAGGGCAGTAAAGGGCAATTGTTTAAGATTCCTGTGTGGTCAGCAGTAAATGGACACGTCGGAACTGAATGCTAAATTTAACTTTTTCTTAAATAAAATTACAGCACTAATGAAGTGTAACGATGGGATTTATTTATTTATTTTTGAAGCCTAAAATCCCTTTTGTAGTTGTTCGGAAATTCCATTTCGCTGTTGGTTTTTGACTAAATATTGTCTTCACTTTATTACTGCTTTTATTGTTGTTGTCTTTGTTTTTTTCTGTGCCTTAATTTTGAAATCGTATTTATCTGTTTGTTTCTGATATTATTTTATTTACAACATTTCATACACACAAAGAAGACAAGTATAAATAGGAAAGAAGTAAAAAATATTTTATTTTTCGTTACTGGTATTTGCTTGAAGGCTAATTGAGTTTTTGAGACATTTAAACAGACATAGATTAACAGTGTCTCACATAAAATTTCGCCTTGAACATATTAAAGTGACAGTTAAAATAATTCTTGCAAAAAAAACCGACTTCAAAACAGAGAGATGTGCACCAATTCCAAACTAAAAATGTAAGAAGTAATCTGTAAGAACTAGTATTTAAACCTAATAAAAGATACACGAAATGCGCCAAAATTAGCGGGAAAAGAAATAAAGACTATGTGAATTTCAAGCATCTCCCTTTTACTGTTCAAAAGTTAAGCTATTTTCACCAAGATCCGTGTTGTATGGGGACACCATTTATTTCATACATATACTATGTTATTTTCAATTTAACTTTAAATTATTTTTTATTGCGGATATAGTATTACAGACTCTGTGTAAATTTCAACTGTCTCTGTCTATAACGGTTTCAAAGTTAGGGCCACTTAGATCAAATAATATCACCTATTGGAACACCCCTTAATTTACAATTTTATATTAAAGACCTGTTGTTATAGAGGACTTGGCGACAAAGTGGTCATTCTGCCTAATTTTGAAGTGTTTGTCTATAACGATTCAAGAGATAGTGCCATATAAGTCAAATTACATCAATTATGGGAACACCCTTTAATTTCTAAATTCAAATTGTATACTTGTTATAGCGGACTCAGTAATATACGTTCCTTGTGAATTTCAGCTGCCTGTCTTTAACGGTTCAAACGTTTGGCGAAATACATAAACTTACATTAACTATTGGGACACCCTTTTATTTCCAAATTAAAATTTTATACTTTTTGTTGTAGCGGACTTAGCAATGCAGGTTCTTTATAAATTTCAGCGGCCTGTGCACAACTGTTCAAAAGTATAGCCATATACATCAAATTAAATAAACTATTGAAGCACCCTTTAATTTATAATTTTGTATATTTATACTTTTTATTATAACGGTCATTGCAATCGATATTCTGTCAAATTTTCACAGTTTATAGTGATGCTGATGTCCTGAGTCTTATGGTAACCAGTGCTGGATATTCACACACAATGTGCTCTGCCGTCTCAGCCTCTTTCTTTTCCCCGTCTCTTCTTCTGACTCTGCCTCTCACTTTTAGGCATGAGCTGTAGAGACTTCGACTCGACGTTAAAGGAACGTTTTGAGGTGCCTGCTTCCGGAAAGGATTTACCTAAGCCGACAGGGCCAGGTGCGGGAGCCGCAGGAGTATCTTAATAGACTGACCAGTCCAGCCCTTGCGAGGTTTCTTTGCCATTCTCTTTCGATATCCTCCCTTGGCCAGTGGAAACCGGAGTTCCTAAAAAGATTAGCCTCTAACCAGGCTTCCTTGTCCATCCCTATCGAAATATCCCGGTTTAACGCCATAGGAGCACCGTTAGAGATTAACCTGTTCACTCCTATCGCGGCGTTCCTGTCCCTCCCTTCTGAATTCTTACCTATGCCATTATTGTAGCAAACGATGTGCGCCCACAGAGAACTCCTTATGCGTGGGTAAGTCTGTAACTGGAGGTCGACCGCTATCCAGAGTTCGCATACTAAAAGCCAAGCACCCACTTGACCATGCATTCCTGGCGTATGCTGTTCCACCATGGATAAGGAGAGCTGTTAAAGACTAGTCCTCTTTAACGATTAGCTAGCCATTCAGATTCTCGGCACAGCTACCAACCACCTTATCCTTTCAAGTGGTTGAAGTCGGTTAATTATAGGCTTACATAAACATCGTCAAATAACTATAGAACTTTTTTGTGGAATTTATTCCACCCAGTGTTGCAATATTTCGTTCTATTAAAACAAAAAACATTTACGCCATATTCTTCTTTCACTTGTTTTTTGATCAGTACAATAAATCCATATACGTTAAAATCACGGCACTATCGGAACACCCTTTAATTCTTAAATATAGTTTTGAAAATTTCAAATAGTAGCATATTACATATAATAAGTGTAAGGCTCTGTACTTAAAAATCACTTCTATATCAGAAAAATCTTTAATTTTTTTCGTAATTTATATTATAGCGGCTATAGAAATACCTGTTTTGAGAAAATTTCAAGGGTCTACCTATACCGGTTAAAAAATAAGCCCATTTAAAGGGTGGTTATATTAGGGCCGATATTGATTTTGAACAAAACACAAATTATTTAGAAAATTATTGTCTTTTCTTTTTATTTTGGTAATATTGGTATAGTTCAATTATGTATGGAATAATATATCGGTCAAATGGCCGCCGCGACCTCGGCGGCACACCTCAATCCGATGCTCCAAATTTTCGATGACGCTGAGGCATAATTGAGGTTCTATGCCGTTAATGTACCGAATTATCTCATCCTTTAGCTCTTTACTTATTGCTGGTTTATCGACGCACATAGGGGTATTTTGCCAATCTAGCCGGACATTACTTTTTTTTAAGCTTATATTGGGTCTAAAATTGTACTGAGTGCCCCTAGGTTAATGAAACTTTGCAGAAAAATCTGTTATGGGAAAAATCGGATCAAGAAGAAAAAAGTTTCCCTTGGAAGATCTAATCCTACCTCTGAAAAATGCAAGTTTTTTTTTTGATTTTCCCGTCATTTTGTTTAGCAATTACAACTTTTAAGGTCAAAGAATGTTCAAAAACTTAAAGTTGGACTTAAGAGATTCTTTAATGCCATTTTTAGCCCCGCCCCTTTTGTGGGCGGTGAAATAAAAAATTATTTGGAAAAAGAATGCAATTATTAAAAGAAATAGATTACATACTTCTTAAAACCATAAAAATTTATTTTTATGGGCAGGGGGAGGTATTCCTCCAATCCCACCCCCAAAACGTCCCTGTGAAAAAAATTTTTTATTTTTTTTGCCAATTTCCTAAAAATATTAATTTTTAAGCTTTCCTATGCCTAACCAATCCCCGTCTCCCAAGAATATTATTAAAAAAATATTTTTGTAATTTGTTACTTTATAGAATTTTATTTATCGGAAAATAATTAATTTAACTAATAACTTATTTATGATTGTAACGATAAATTTTATTTAAAATTATAACAATTAATTTATTTAAAACAACTTCTCCTTTGCACTAAGGTGATGATGAGTGCCATGGTTCTTCTTCGTCGGATTCTTCAAAGACCTCTTCCGAATATGAATCCTCTTCAGCGTTAAGTACAGTTATTTCTGCAGATAATTCAGGTTTGGAAAAAAATCTTCTGCTAGTGTTACTATCGTTGGTGTTTCCAAAGCCATCTTTCGGTACACCCACTACTACCCCTAATTCACTTCTAAATTTTTCTTGGATATTTTTTATTAAAAACCAAAACATATTATGAATATACAAGGGTTTCTTACTCGTATTTACCTATCCAAGATAAGAAAAAACATAAAAAGGTAAAATTTTCAAAAAATCACAAAAAAAAGGCGCAAACATGCGCAACGTTTTTTTTTACAGCATAAAAGAAGAGATCGTAGATTTTGTAGTGATATCTTAAAAAGCTTTTCACTTTTTTTTGACCAAAAATTTTAGAAAAAAAAACCTTTTTTAATTTTGAACGACATTTTTTATCATTAAAAATTAAAAAAAATTCTAAAAATTTACATAAGTAGCTACTAATAAACCCTTTCACAGAAAAAAAAATCAATACAAAATCTTTATTCGTTTAGCCATCAAAAAATTTATTGTAAACCTCTCAAAATCGTTTAAAGCCAAAAAAAACGTATGCGATTTACTCAACTTTCCAGACTTTAACAGTGTCCCAAAACAACAAATCTCAAGCAAACGCCTTGAAAATTCACTATACAATGCAGAATTTTGTTGTCTGTAGAGCTGCTTACTTAAATTTTTACATTTCTCAAAATTAATTTTTGGCCTAATGTCCGGCTAGATTGGCAAAATACCCCTCTGTGCGACGTTTACCTAGTCTTTCAAATAACACCAATGAAAGAAGTCCAACGGTGTCAAATCACATGATCTTGGTGGCCAATTGACATCGCCACCACATGAGATAACACGGCCATTGAATTTGTCGTGCAAAAGAGCCATTGTTTCGTTAGCTGTATGGTCTGTTGAAACCACATATCGTCAGATCCATATCTTCCAATTCGGGCTATAAAAGTTCGTTATCATCTCACGATAGCGAACACCAATCATAGTAATTGCCTGACCGGCACTTTATTTCTGTGGTAATGTATATCGTAATAAATCGATGATATCTGAAAAATTTCCGAATGTGATTGGATGATATGACATGTTAGAACTATATGTTCTGTGGTCTTCTCCGAGACACCTGGATGCAAAAGTTTTGCCGAGGCATTCATTTTAACCTCATTGTCATTAAACTCATAATATGGAATCCTGCATTTAAAGCATACGTATTACATTTTAAACAAGCAATAGACACCGATAATATTGGCAAGCGAAATATTTTTATGGATTTTGTGATCTTAGTTTCTTTATATTCTACAATAAACGGGGAAAACTTAAATTCCCACAGACTTTAAACATTTTTATGGCATTTACAACATTGCCACACATGTAAAATTGTAATTTTGAATTTTGCGGAAAGTGGACTTACAACATCTTTTAAGTAATTTTATGTGTTTCTAACTTCATTAACTAGGAAAATTTGTAATCATAAAAACAATAAAAGATTTTTTTTGGAAAAAGTTTAGGAATAAAAAGTTCATAGTAAATTTCATTCATTTTTATCACTAACTTTTTTTTACAAAATGGACTTAGACCGTTTTCAAAGAAAATGGCTTAATTAGTGCTTATAAATCTACAATCATCTTATTGATTATTCAAAATAAGCAATGTACTAATTTGTGAAAAATTGGGCGAGTCAATTTTTTAGGTTTTGTTTTTATTATTGTACATCTTAACCTTCTTTCTGCCTTGCTAATTTCTAAAAAATATTTATTGAATTTACGATTCAGTTAAGCTATATACAAATTAGTAATTTTCAATTAACAATTTTTAGTGCGTGCAGCCAAAAAATGGTTCGATACAATATATATAATTGTTCATTAAATTTATTAGTAGAATAAGCGTGCCTTTTACAATGTTGCTAATTTAGAAATTTTATAACAATTGAAGTTATAATGTTATATTTGTAAAGATTCTTGATATCTTATCTCACCTATTAAAACATATTAGTGCGAAATAAATATTTAGTCGCGGCAATTATTTTTATGAACTTCACAAAGCGAACGACGACCTGATTGCGTGTAAAATTTTAGATCCCCAATTATTTACTTATAATAAAAGATTATTTACTTTTTTTAAATTCAGTCAAAAACTCAATTTTTTTGATGACTTTTAGTTGAGAATATAAAGAGCGATACATCCGACACTGAAATATTGGCAATAATACGATTTTTCCGAGATATCGGTATCGGCCAAACAAACAGCTGGTCTTCACCGGAAGGTATGAAAATAGTGTTTGGTTTGATACTTAAGGTCTTCTAATATGTCTAAAGATTCAGATCCACTTGTTTACCTTTCACCTTCTAAATAATGATTGATAAAACGTATCGGTATTGCCACTCTTATTATTTGAGTATTGGTATCGGTATCGTATCGGCAAAAAGACGTATCGATAGATCCCTAGCTAATGGGTGATTTTTTTGAGGTTAGGATTTTCATGCATTAGTATTTGACAGATCACGTGAGATTTCAGACATGGTGCCAAAGAGAAAGATGCTCAGTATGCTTTGACATTTCATCATGAATAGACTTACTAACGAGCAACGCTTGCAAATCATTGAATTTTATTACCAAAATCAGTGTTCGGTTCGAAATGTTCAAATGTGACAAATTTTGTTCAGCGATGAGGCTCATTTCTGGTTGAATGGCTACGTAAATAAGCAAAATTGCCGCATTTGGAGTGAAGAGCAACCAGAAGCCGTTCAAGAACTGCCCATGCATCCCGAAAAATGCACTGTTTGGTGTGGTTTGTACGCTGGTGGAATCATTGGACCGTATTTTTTCAAAGATGCTGTTGGACGCAACGTTACGGTGAATGGCGATCGCTATCGTTCGATGCTAACAAACTTTTTGTTGCCAAAAATGGAACAACTGAACTTGGTTGACATGTGGTTTCAACAAGATGGCGCTACATGCCACACAGCTCGCGATTCTATGGCCATTTTGAGGGAAAACTTCGGAAAACAATTCATCTCAAGAAATGGACCGGTAAGTTGGCCACCAAGATCATGCGATTTGACGCCTTTACACTATTTTTTGTGGGGCTACGTCAAGTCTAAAGTCTACAGAAATAAGCCAGCAACTATTCCAGCTTTGGAAGACAACATTTCCGAAGAAATTCGGGCTATTCCGGCCGAAATGCTCGAAAAAGTTACCCAAAATTGGACTTTCCGAATGGACCACCTAAGACGCAGCCGCGGTCAACATTTAAATGAAATTATCTTCAAAAAGTAAATGTCATGGACCAATCTAACGTTTCAAATAAAGAACCGATGAGATTTTGCAAATTTTATGCGTTTTTTTTTAAAAAAAAGTTCTCAAGCTCTTAAAAAATCACTCGTTATAAGGCATCTACAAGCAGCGTCCATAGAAGCAAATATGCTATATTGTGTTTTTTCCACATTCTGTCGTTCTCTCTACGCATTGAGCTTTGAGCTCCTTATAAATTCTAGCAAAGTATTCGAATCAATATATTTGATATCTGAAAGGAATAATATATAATTGTATTACGTTTTCTATTTATTCACAAAAGTAATAGAGAACGCCAAACCAAATAAAAAAATTTTATTGAAACCCAAATTTTGTAAAATTTAAAAATTATATACCCTATCTAAAGCCTAAAAGAATTATACTGAATTAAGTTCAGCCAGTGGTACACCAAAAAATTACATATTTTTCCAGATTTGTTGTAGAGGCCAAGGGTTTATTATCAATTAATAATGCCATATATACACGACATGTTTATACATCTTACATGTCAAATTTCCTACTGCAAAGCACGTACATGTCATATGTGACTGTAAAAACATTGCTTCTCTAAAATACACGTGCAAAGTCATCTGATTTAACAAACTATCAGAAGAGTTGCCCAAAACCTAGGTTGTGTGAAAACAATTAACGGCGGCTGACAATTGGCGGAAGCATTAGCCGCTAAAGGTAATATTTCATAAGATCAATATCTGGATATGCTTTTAACTAATTTTATCTACTTGACAACAATTATGTAATCGTGTTTTATCATTTAATGCAAACTTAAATTTTTTAAATTTAGAGTAAAAAACTTAAAAATGGATAAGTCGTTAGTAATACTGTAGCGCACTCAAAAATAATATAGGACGGCAACAAATCATTTTGTAACCGAACTGCTTGGATATCTGTATAGTAAAAAGTTATATGTAAGTGTACATGTACATTTGTGACCAAATATTAAATGTCTTGTGTAAAATAGCAAATTTGACAGACATACAGAATTACGTATGACTCGCACTTGTACACTGACTTGCCGCTTGGGAGAAACTTTTGATAATTTGCCGAAAGATATTTCAATTGTAAGATAAGGTCCTTCTTTTTTTTCAAAAATGCGATAAAAATAAAGTAGAAAATCTATATGTGTATATGTATGTACATACCCGTATATGTAATATGACGTAAGATTGAATATTAATAGTTACGATTCCTTGTTTTTATGTTATTATTATTTTTACTTTACCATACGTAGTAGATATATGTAGGTAAAGTATAAGAATCGTAAAAAATCGATGTCGGGATTTCAACGGATATTTACGTTTTAAGGTCTCCTGTGTCCATTTGTACTATTTTCGCGGATGTGTTTGCCACTATTTTTGTGAACTCTCTACAGGTCATACCGTTTGAATGTTTGAGGGGTAGTTTACTTGACACCTCAAACAGAAAATAACTATTTTTTCGATTCGAATATAATTTGATCTTTTAAGAATTTACATAATCATGCATATATATAAAAAAAATATCTGTTTCTTTGAGGTATGTTAACTTTGAGTGTAGGCCACTCCATATTTGTTTATTTTTGTAAAGAAAAGGTTGAATAAAAGTTTGCTTTTTGAACTATAAGGGCTTTTTTAAATTGCAAGTTATTTTTTTTCAAAATCCAGGTGAATTTTTTCCATTGTCCAGTTATTTCACTTTTGGTATCTGGCAACCCTTGGCTTAAGTGAAAATTTTGCTATGTTATCATCAGGGGTAATAGAAAGAAAACCTTGTTTTTCTGTGAGTAGTTTTAATCGATCCAAAATAAGCCGAATCCCAAAAGCATATTATTGACTTTCTATAAGAGGCTGGGATAATCCCGCTGTTGTTTTTCAGGCACTGTATACTCTGATGCCACCAGTGTATACGAAATAAGCTTGTGCTCTATGTCCAACTCTGCGAGCAAAGTTTCTAGGCAGCTTTTCAGTCACTTCGCATTCTTAGGCAAAAAGTCAAATTAGGAGAAATTTCTTAAAATTTATCAAAAATAAAATAATAAAAATTTTTTTAAACAAAAGCAGAATCAAAAATAATGAACGTCATAGTATAATAAATTCAAGCAAATTTCTATGATTCGTATGTTAATATTTTAATAAATGTAGCAGAGCAACAAAAAACCTATAACCACAGCCTTAAGTACTGACTTTATTATGCCACATACACACTACATTTAAGCACAGATAAAAATAAAAGTATATTTGTTGTTGTTGTTTTTTTTTTTTTTTAAACTCGTACCATGAATAAATTGTAAACAACCCTAAAGATACGACAAGTACGAAGTAACACTCGCAATATAACAACACAAGCCAAGAATATCAAACTTAAACAAAACGTTTCAACTTTTAACATTCAATGCAAACGACAGCAAATATTAGTCAGTTACATAGTCAGTCAGTCAGTCAGTCAGTCCGTCTGTCAGTCAGCTCCATTTTTTTTCTTTTCTATCTTCTTGTCTGTCTGTCTGTCTGTCTGTCTGTCTGTCTGTCTGTCCGTCCATCCATCCAACCGTAAGTCATGAAGTTTTTGTTCGCAACAAATAAATTTTATTTTCAAACTTGTAGATGAATCAGCTGTACTCGTATGTAACTTTTTGTTTTCATGTTAAATTTTATCCACTTGATAACTACTTGTAATAAATAATACTTTTATTCGTACAATAAAACAGAATACAAACAGTTGTTAAAATAAATACCAGTATTAAATTAAAATATTTATTAGTTGGATGTACAGACGTACGTACATATATTTTTGAAGTAAAACAATAAATTACTTACGGATTTAACAAGTTATTTTTTAAATTGTTTTTTCTTCCTTTTAACGGAGGAGAAACACGAAATTGAAAAATAAAAATTAAATTATTTTTTTTAATACTTATGTCATCTTTTCAGATAAATAAATATCCTTTAAGTTAATTAATAAGGCTTCGAACTGTTCATACTGTTCGTATGAAATTAGGACTTATTAACCCGCAATAATTTTGATTAAAACGACGAGAAATTTATGATTTTTAGTTTTGAACAACCCAATAATTTTTAGTTTTGATTTTTAGTTATGAACAACCCCAACGCAATAATGTAGCTAAAGAGGGAAGCTTAAGGTAGTGGTAGACTTCGTTCTCACCAACTGACGATTGATAATTGAATACAAGTTTTTTCATATTCCTTTATATGTGTTTGGTTGGTTATATAGATGATGCTAACAACTAAAACACTACCATAAGTAGATAGATACGAAGAGTGCTGATGACGGACGTAGCTGTCTAGAAAATGTAAATTCCGCTCCTGCTGGTGTCTAAAAATTAATTTTTCCCAATTTTTCTTTAATATTATCACCTAATTTGTAATTTAATTAATTCTTTCTTAAAGAGAATAAAAACGAACTTAAGCTTGATTATAAAATTTCATTGTATGTAAAAATTCAAAATCACAAGTTTTTTGTAAGAACAAACAGGGACAAACAATAGTTTATTCCAAGAGAATTTTTTGTTATTAAAACTTTATTATTCGCAGGGAAAATACTTTTTTAGCAGAACTGTTCGTATGTCGAATAAACTCCCTCCAGAGGTCTTTCCTGTCACTTTCAATGTAGGAAAATTCAAATCGAATGTCCAAAAACACTACTCCCACTTTCGTCTTTCCCATAACCTAGTTCTGGCACAAAGCATTGCATAAGTAGGGATCATTCTCTGAATGCTGGTAAAAAAATAAAATAGAATTACACATGTGTTATCATGTGTAAAATACACGTGATTTTCTCATATATGGTTTCAATTTCTTAACCGTTATAGACCTTTGAGGCTTGCAGAGTGCTAAGCCCGCTATAACAAATATATAAATTTTAATTAAAAATTAAACGGCGCCGAATATCGCCGAACATAGGAGCATCATGGACCTAGTTAATAAGGAGGTTAGGGAAGTTTAAATGAAGACGGAGCGCATGAGAAGAATAATAGTCGAACGACTGCATCGGAAACTCATTGCGGAAGGCGTTGTAGACAAGAACTTTTGTGAATTTATTAATACTATTTGGCAATCTGTCTAGGCATCTTAAATGACTCTTAAATGTCACTTGCTACCTTAAAAGGGGTAGATTTTTATCAACCTAAACATTTATTTAATTTATACCTTCTTTGCTATTGTTGCATTTCTTGGATTGTGATTTTTCTGTTGAAATTTCTCACTTAGTTGTAAAAAATCTCAGTAGATATTTTTAAGCTTGTTCTTTAATTCTAGCGAGCATTTAGAAAGCTGTTGGCAATAAGAATAGGTAGTAAAACATAAGGACTGGTAGTTGTGGTAGAGCCAAATAAAGGTGTCAATTACTTTTAGATACAAAGTTATTTAAATTTTGTAATTGAGTCAACCATATTCCTTAGACAAATAATTATATGTGCAATGCTTTAACTTTAATTTGAATTAAAAGAAAAAATGGAAATTGGGAACAAATATTTTTTTTCGAATTTATAGTTAAAGAAAATAAAAATGTAATATCAAAATTATATTAATAAATTTTTTTAACATGGAAAAAAATTAAAGCTTTAAATCTCCATAGATAATATTTATATGTGTAAAAATTGTATTTAATAGAAAAACATATTATTTTAGTTATAAAATAAAAGTTTTATATATGTTAACAAGATCTTGTGTTACTCTTGTGTATCCTGACCAATTTGACACTACGGGGCATTGACACCACCAGTCTCTTCAGGACAAACCCATCAATATTGGCCTATTTCCAGCTGTCATATAGCTTGAAAATGCATGTATTGTGGCAGAAGGTATACATTATAGCTCCTCGAAGGGGTTGGGAACAGGGCTTAAAACTGATCGCTCAAGCAAATCAATTTGTCGAAAATTTAAAAACGCCTATATATTCTTTACCAAGTGCACCGGAACATTATCCTGCTGGAAAGTGCATTTAACGCCTTGTAAATCACCAGCAAAATCAAGGTGTTTGCTTTGTAACAAATATATGTAGATTTCTGCATTCAATTTTCCTGGCACAAACCCTATTTTGGGCTTCCTTCTTGATAAAAAAAATACCGCTCATACAATTTGTTATTCTGCACCATGAGCTTGTTTGCGGCATGCTTCCCGTGTGCGTCTTACGTCCATCCAATTTTTGTGGAGACCATCTGATTCGTCTAAATTAAACTTTTTTTGTCACTGAATATCACAGATTCAAGGTCATCTTCCCCAAATTTCTACTTTTCATAAAATACCATATATGCATTTTTATGATGCTGTTTTAGACATGGTTAGGCACATTCTAGGCCTAAATATCGTCTTATTATTTGATGAGCACGTTTTTTAATTATATTTATCGCCCATGTTCTGAAAAACGCATATCGCTTAAAATTTGCGTTTTCGATTTGAAAACGCCAAACAGGTGTGCTGGCAAACGAAAGCGCTAGAAATCTGGCGTTTTGCTGAAGCGATCTGGTCATTTTCATTTAAACTGCACTTGAAAGAGAAAATGAATTGATGTAAGATTAAAATTTAACACGTTCTGTTTTTATTTGAAGAAAAACTTTTAACATTTTTTCACAATTTTAATTAAAAATATGCAATTTAAAATTTTGCTTTGTTTTTGTCAATGTCAATGTATCATTTGTTTATTTATAAACTGGCGATTTATTACCTCATCTATTGCTTGTAGCTTTTTTAAAGCCAACAGAGCAAGTAAATACGCTGTAGGCATTTTAATTTTGTTTGGTAGTTTAATAAATACTTTCAATAAAAAATTTTTGTTTTAAGCAAAACGACAGCAAATCGCTTCGTTTTCCGAACATGATTAAATGCGTTTTGCGTTTTAAAAACGATTTGCGATTTGAAATCGCAGCATTTTCAACATGGGCGTATACCAAGTTTCACTCTTATTTGTTTACAAATCATGTGGATATTAGTTGTTAACTGCTGTATGCGCCGTTTGCTCCTGTCATCAATAGTGCATATCCGGCTTCTACGTTTATTAATAAAGAAGTCTGTTCTGGATTTTTCAAGAAATTTGTTTTCGTGATACGGTTTCTCTTTACAGAAACAGCAATTTCGCCAACTTTCATGTCGGATTGACTCATTTCCTAGAATAATCCACGTTATTCATCTGTTAATTCAGTTTCACGGTGCATTTTCTTAAAAATTCCAAAAATTTGATTTGTTTTTTATCTTATACATTTGCTATACATACACTATACTAACTTGTGGAGCGATTTCTCCGCTTTATGTGCTGATCTGTTGATTTGGCACCAGTTAGAAGACAAATGATTCATTTTGCACATATAAATATTTTGCACGGGATTTTCGACATACTTTATTAAAAATAACGGTATTACGAATGCGGTGCAAAGATAAACTTAACAAATAACAACAAAAGATAAAGTAATTATAAAAGAATGTGTACGCCAAAAACAAGAATTCTACCGTAAGTAAAACATAAGATCCAGAGAAAAGAAATTTTGCACATACATATAATTAGTATTGAAATATTATATTCATTGTAGAAATAATTGAATCAATTAAAAATTTTATAAAATTTGTGCTTAAAAAAGTTAAAATCTTTAATTGGTATACATACATACGTACGCACTTAGCATTATCCATTGAGAACATGCAATACCAATTATAGACTTAAAAGGGTGTTCCTCTGGAGTATTTCAGAAGCAATGAAAACTATTTTTTTTTCTGCGTTTAAGCTTATTATGAACTGGATGATCAATTTTTGAAGAAAATCATCTTCAGTGATGAGGCACATTTTCACCTCAGTGGATTCGTCAATAAGCATAATTGCTCAGAATTGCTGAATGATAATCCAAGAGTGATTGTCGAAAAACCAATGCACCCAGAAAGAGGGACTGTTTGGTGCGGTTTATGGACAGGCGGCATCATTGGGCCATATTTTTTCCAAAATGAGGCCGGTTAGGCAGTTACTGTGACTGGTTTTCGCTATCGTGAGATGATAACGAACTTTTTATGGGCCGATTTAGAAGATATAGATGTGGACGATATGTGGTTTCAACAGGACGTTGCCACTTGCCACAAAACTAACGAAACAATGGCTCGTTTGCGCGACAAATTCAATGGCCGTGTTATCTCACGTGGTGACGATGTCTATTGGCTGCCAAGATCATGTGATGTGACACCGTGGGACTTCTTTCTTTGGGGTTAGTTTTAAGAAAAGGTTTATGTCGATAAGCCAGCAACAATTGAAGAGCTAAAGGATGCGATAATTTGGCACATTAACGGAATAGAACCTCAATTATGCCTCAGCGTCATCGAAAATTTGGAGCATCGGTTGGAGGTGTGCCGTCGCTGCAGTCATTTGGGCGATATTTTGTTCCATACATAACTGAACCATACCAATATTATCAAAGTTTCCTCGTATGTAACCATAGTATGGCTAAAAACAAACAAATAAAGTTTGGTTTTTTTAAAGTTTTGGGTTTAAATTTTTAAAATTATTAGAATCTAATTTTACGGTTTTCTTTCAAAAAATAATAATTAAGAATTGAGTCGTTTTCCATATCGAACCTAAAAAAATAACTAATAAACAATTACGTATTTAGTATAAGGTATGTTTATACAACCAAATAAGGTATATTCTTATATTTATATATCTCACTATATTTATTTATTTTATTTCACAATAAAATTTTATATTTTACAATGTTATTCTTAAGTTAGACAATAAAATGTTTCTAACATAACAATATTGTTATGATGATAATAATAATATGGTATGACTCCAATCATAATATTTAATCATAATATGTTGCTCTTAGATTATGGTTACCTTAAACATGTTTTTTTCTTTGAGTGTAGGACACTAAAAATCCAAAATTTTTAACTACAAAAGATTCGGTGTGTTCTTTGAGGAGCTAAAATTAAACCTTCTTC
The DNA here is from genome assembly GCA_949628195.1 of Phasia obesa. NCBI lineage: Eukaryota > Metazoa > Arthropoda > Insecta > Diptera > Tachinidae > Phasia > Phasia obesa. Next base: position 29,871,586 of record OX451218.1, on the reverse strand, counting down.
ATTTTTGACCTAACTGTTTTATTAAAAAACGTGACTTATAGGCTGACAACTCTATCAGGTGTATCTTAATTTAGTTGAAAAAGTTTAAGCATTAAACACACAGCAGGATACCGACTACAACATGTCAAAATTAAAATACATACGTTTATATGAAGATGATTATTTTGACGACATCATAGCTACATGGCTACACGACCACCATTGTGGCTGTAGCCAACTTAGGCTAATTTCTATTTTTGTTTGTGACAATTTTATTCAACAGAAGAAAATGTCACAAAATTAAAAATACAAATTCATTTCAAATCAATATGTTTTGAGCATATACATAAATATATTTATTTGTTTTGATATGGTAAAAGTATTTTTTGAAAGTAGTTTTTTATAAGTTAAATATGTATTTCTTTTATATTTTCATAGTTTTGATGTATGTAACTGTCGTCTTCAACATAATTCAGTAGCTGACTACATGGCGAGGATTGTAACCAACAGCATTTCTAGTCGTGTCGCGGTGTAGCCGCTGTTGTCTATGTGTTTTAAGCATTATAATAAGATATTATTGTTGATGATGCGAAATTGTGGTCCATTATATACAATTTTATTTCTTTATATCTTTTTTTTTCTTTAAAATCTAACCGATATCAGAGATACTGATCCGGATACATAACCAGAATTTAGAAGGATTTCGAAATGATAATTAAAGGCAGAACGTTTGAAGGAATACGAACGGAATATTAATGGTGGTGACAGAAAATGAGAGAAAAAATCAAGTTACTGCGATATATTCACTATGCAATTAAATATTTTTTTCTCATATTCTTATGATTTCTAACTCCATTTGTAGAACTGCGAGTTAAAATAATCTTTATTTTTTAATTCCTTTAATTTTTTTTTTTTTTTTTGTGAAATCGCAATTTTTGTGAAACCTTTATTTCTTAATTTCAATTGTTTTCTTTTTATATAATTTTGTTAATATTTGGTTTTTATTTTTATGTTTCCTAACTTCACATTTGTTTAATTATAAAAAATTACTCAAAAAATTAACTTTAACATAAGCAACGTAGTGAAATTTATATTTCTTGGTGACAATTTTGATTATTCGATTATTTTTTTTTCATTAAATTGAAATGTTTTATTTAAATAAAAAAAGGTTTTTAAATTATAATTTTAGACTTAACGATTCTTTGTTTAAGTGAAATTTCGATTCTTTTAAAGAAATTGCGATTTTTCGACAAACTATTATGTGGTGAAAATAAAAACTTCTCCTACACCATAGTAGACAACATTATTTTTCGTTTTATTTAAATCGAAATCAACTGGAATCTTTGTAAAAAATGGAACGAAAAACAAAAAGAAAAATAAAAAACCTACGAATTAAATTTTATTGTTGAGTTTCGAAACCTGTTTTCAGATATTCTCAAGGCATCTGTTTATACACATCTTTTTGGTTTTTATTTTAAACAGTTTTTAGATTTACATATAAAAATATTAAAATTGTTGCAAATAAATTGAAATTAAAAGCAAACTCTATATTGATTAAATAAAAGTGTATGTGTTTATATATGCATGTGTTTATTATGTTTTTGTGTATTATCGTAAATATTGCCGAATGGGTTAACAGCATAAACATGATTGTCGACAATAATATCTGAGTAAAATTAAAGGTGATTTTTTACTATTTACAATTTTCTCTCTCTTAATTATCGGTTTTCAAAACAACAAAGCAAAACAACAACAACATACAGAATAAAATGAGTACATTAGAAACTTTATGGCAAATACTGGCTCATATCTTGGCCATAACCAACCAATTTTGCCTATGTTCCACAGCACAAAATTCGGATTAAGGTAAAAGAAATCCCACAATTCCCAAAATAAAGACCAAAAATCCCAAAAATGTAATTTTAGTATTTTGCCCATAAATTCCACATATGGGCTCATGAAATACTTTGGGATTTTATAACATCTTCTACAAGAATGATCAATTTTACACGAAATTAGGGTTAAACGTACACACCAATAGTTATATAAAATATATAACAATTTTTTATACTTCTTAAGATTCTGTTTTCTATTAAAATAATAAAATTGATAGCCGTTTTAGGCTAAAATACACAAAAATGGAATCATTTTGGCATTTTTAATTTGAAAAAGTATTCTTATTTTTCTAAAAGAAAAAATTTAAACAAAATTGCTGAAAATTATACTCAATATTTTGAAAAAACTGGACCAGGGTATCGAAAAAGTAAAAGCATTAAATTTTTAATTGCTTATAACTCGCTCATTTTAAAATATAATTTATAGATTAAAGCATCATTTTGTAGGTGTAACTGGACCTTTAAGACCATGTATAATTTTAGCGCTTTATAAATGGCTGAGTTATTTTGAAAATATTTTGATTCTGCCCCACTGTGTAGTGTTACTTACTTTGTTAACATTTTACATGCCTGCATTTTACTGCTGCAAATTACGTTAAAATCGCATTGTTGTATAGGGATACCCTTTGGTCTTTCAAATTATAATTACTTGGGTACTTAGTATCAAGTATTTGATGCTTTATTTTTTGAGTACTCAATACTTGAAATTATTTACTCGACACTTTTAGCGTTATACTTTTAGAAACATTTTGAATAGAAAATTTTATGACTAAATTAAAACTCTGGTGAGTACTTTTGAGTACCCATTTAATAAGTACTGAGAAGTATTGAGTAATTAAAAGTAACAGAAATTGCTAGCACTATTTCAGAAATCACAGAGTTTTAAAGGCATAAATAAAAAAATAATACACGCGAATTGATAATATCTTTTTTTTTTGAAGTCGATTAAAAAGCAATTTCGCATGGCTTGAAATTTCAATATTTACTTTTTCAAACATATGTACATATTATTAACTAGCTGTGCCCGCCACGTCGTGGGCTCCTGACAATATTTTGCTCGATTTTGCTTTGAAAGTAGTTCACATCGATTGTAAGACTTTTACTGTTATAGTGCTTCAGTGTGCTTTATATAAAGGTACCCATCCCTGGATAAAATTCTAAAATTTCTATAAAATTCTTAAAATTTTTGTGAAGCTCTGTGTAAAAGGTGTTTAAATTATTTTAGTAACATTGTAATTCCACAAGGTAAAAATACAAATAAAATAGAAATTTTATTCAATTGGCTATTTAACAGTAAGTAATTAATTAAAACAGCGCCATCTGTTGCCTCAATGTATGCAGTACCTTTAAATCGGTAAAAAAAAAGCCGGCTTACTTTTACTGCTTTTTCTCTTAATTATCTTTTGGAAACAAGGTATTTTTGAGGATGAAAAGTATCCTATGTTGGAATCAGGATGGTAAAGTACCTCCTCTGAAAATATTGTTAAGTTCCATCCAGATACATATTTTCTTTACATTAATAACATAAAGGCCTTATTGTAAACCTCTGTTTACAAAGTAAAAATATAAATCAAGTAAAAATTTTATTCAACTGGCCCCAGTTCCTAGTTTTAAACCGAACATTTCAGTAACTTTTTCTCCACTTTCTCTTGAAGATGAGATATTTCCTCTTGCAGATAAGATATTGTAATCAGGATGCTAATGTACCTCCTCACACAATTTTGTTAAAATCCATCCAGTAGTTTTTACGTGATGCGAACACAAATGAAAAGCAGACAGACATATTTTATTATATGTATAGATTAATGAATTTACCACCAGCTGGTAAATTGATCCGCTTGGGGTTCAATAACTTTAATTCAAAATATGACAATACAATTTTGACCTTAAAATGCCTTAAATGAGTATAATTTTGTTTTTTTTTTTTTTTTGTTAATTTTATCGGTAAACAAATCAAATAAATTTATTATATAAATGTACATACTTATGTACAAATGTACGTATATTTCAGTATTAAAATATTTTATACTTGAAAGCAAAATTTTTTTAATTGCATCATCAATATTTTCCAAAACGAGTGGCATGCAAAACTTTGCACAAATTCTAATTTTACCATCTTAGGTTAGTTACAAAAAGTGATTTTTTTATGCTAAAAAAAAATCAACTTAAATAAATCGTATTACTTTGGCCTCAATTTTTGTTGAAAAGAAAAAGGTGGAATGACCCCACCTTGGCATGTTGTTTTCTTCATTATTGGATTATTTTTATGTGTGGTTGCATTTTGGCAACGTTTATTTTTAATATTTCAATTACAACTGACAAGTTTTGGTTAATGTTTGAACAAAAAATATTTAGTGTTTAATACCAAAACAGTAACAATAAGAAAAAGAAAAAATAAACTAAGTGTTGTTGTATTAAAAATAAAAATTATATTTTTATTGAAGATCCATCCCCACACACAAAAATTAATTTAAAATAAAAAAGAGAAAAAAATAATGTGCCGGAAGTTATTTATTGTGTGAACATGCTTCTTACTTACAAACAAACGGACAGACGACTTGTTTTATATGCATAAACAACATACTTATATACACTCTCTCCGTTATGTATATATAAATATTTGTATATACATACATACATATGTACTTGCGATGATGACAAAAAACTTGAAATTTAGTTTGGTTATTAGCCTCAGATACATTATTTGTATCTTATAATTAAACAAACGTAATTTAAACGTATTTAATTATAAATAAATATGTACATACTAATAATAAAAGTAGTAAATCAAATGTCTATAAAGTGTGTTGGGGGAAAAAAAACTTGCAATTTTAATTTAACCTTATTAAGTATCTCAAAGATACGCATAACAACATATTCATAAATACAATAGAAACTGAAATAAAAACAACAACAACAACACCTAAGCCACACTGAATTATAATAACCACAACCGATAGCACAAGGCATAACCATGCAATTAAAATATCTACATTATTACAATCATACAAACAAACACTCTCAGACGCAACCACAAACACAAGCATACACACACAGATACTTACTTAAATAGGTGAGATACTTATACGAGTTTAATAAAAATTTTATTACTTTTAAAGAGCATAATTATGAGAAGGTTACTTAATGAGAGAGTACCCCTTCCACCTCCCCAAAAAACAAAAAAGTTTTATTATTGACAAAACGGAAAAAAACCAATTCAAAGAGCGCAAAATTTTACAAATGAGCACTTATTTGTGTATCTCGTTTTTTTTTAGTTTGGAATAAACAAAATCTCAAAGATGCACAGAAATGAACATACTACAATTTCAATTTCAAAACAAACCAAACCAGCCGTAAACAAGCTAAACAAACGTCAGACCCTGACAGTCAGCTGTTTTCAGCATGTTGCAAATTTCAAGTCAAACATGAACTCTCTCAAACATAATGAACTCAAATTTAAAGAGATAATATACAACGTGTAAGAGAATGCTTTATGAGACATATTTAAAAAAAAAACGAAGAGAATAAAATCAATGAGATACATTTACTTGAAATATGCGTTTTTTATTTGGCTTTTTCGGAAATTAATATTTTTTATTTAATTTAAAATTATAATTGTTTATTATTTAGGAGTGAAAAACCTCACTTGAAGGTTAGTTCCTTTGACGCAAAAAAAAACATTTTAAATTATTTTAAGACATTCTTTTTTACAGTTAGTACCGAACAGCTGTTTAAAGAGCAAATTTAAATAATCTCTGAGAAATACACTCTTGAATATACATTTAATACATGCATATATAGATATTTAAGAGATATAAATCTTTAAGATACTTTTTTTACTTTGAAATCGTTTTTAATACAAAGAAACTAAAAATAAATAAATATTTTTCTTATCAATTGTGTGCTTTCATTTTAAAAATTCACAGAAACAACCAAATAAAAGTAAATTTTAAATTAATTTTGTTATATTTTACATACATACATACATACATACATACATATTTATTTGTATACTCTATTTCAAACAGAAATCTACAGAATATTTATTTGTGTAAATATTTCCTATTAATTTAATGGGTTTTTTACATTTTGCTAAAAAGCTGAAAAAAAATTACTTGAAACGAAACTAGTCAAAGAAAAACATCCAGTAAGAAAAAATTACATTTAAAAAGCAAAGAAAAAAAAATTAAATAACAATATTGAATAAAAAGAAATATAAATTTTTTTCTCCTTTGGCTTTTGAATTTGCTGCTCAAGTCTACTTGTTTCATTTTCAAAGAGTATGATACTAAAAGTAGTAGTTGTTGTTGTTGTTGCTGTATCTATAAGTACGTGCATTTTGTATTTAGATCTCTATACACTGTGTGTATGTAGGTTTGTATATCTGTATGAATATTTGTTTGTTTGCAGTACGGAAAGTATGTTTGATGGTTGTTTAATATTTTTTTTTGTTTTTATTTTTTCTTATGCCTGTGTTTTTATAAACTGAAAAGACATTGAACGTTTTTTTTTGTGTCCACAAAACACAGAGTTGTAAATAACAAATTCCTGGCATGAATAAAATGGGTTTTTTTATCGTTTAACTTTGTTAAGAAATTAAACTGAACAGTTGTAATTATTGAGACTCCAAAAAGAAAGAAAAAAAAAAAACAAATTAACTTTAATTATAATTTTTCTTAAAATATTTATAAAAATAATTTTTTTTTGGCAATTTTTACTTATTAGATGATACACAATATAAATTAATTGGGGTCCTGAAAATATTTTGTTCGATATTGTCTTTTGCTTTAAAAGTAATCCACATCAAATTTTAGAGCTCGTAGTGCAGCGGATATGCTTTTTATATTTACTTTAAACTGAACTACTCATCTCTGGGTAATTACTCAGGAACATAGCGTCGCGTTTCTTCTTAAACCATGTAAGCGTCATTTTTTCGAAATTGACTTGATGGTTTTTATGGTAGATAATAACATTTGCCACCAGACTACATTCTCTTCTTAACAAGTTTGTATGAAAAATAAATAAATCCATTTTCAAAACCTCGTAAGCGCCATACAAATGACATTTGCATGCAAAATATAATGGTTTTTATATTTCAAGTTCGAAATGTTAAAGTCTCAAACACTAAGTTTTTTTGTATTTAAGATTAAAAAGTCATGAAAGTTGCAGACCAATTGGAGCATTTTTAGTAAAGTTAAAAGTTTTTTTTTTTGATAAAAACAAAAATAAATGTTTATTTACACACTGAAATTTGCAATTTGTTGGTTGCGCTAAAACCACGTAAGTGACAGATTTGGCTACAATTAATTGTAGGTAATAAATTAAAAACAAAAAAAGTTTGTATACCCTTCAGAGAGTCGCACAGCCATGTTTTGCAAAAAAAAAATTATTTTGAAACCCATATTAAAGAAGTTATTAAGTTTTTTTCGTTTTCTGAAAAACGACTTTTTGGAGCTTACGTGGTTTAAGAATAAACGCGACGATAGGCTTTATATAAAATTCTAAGGCTTTATAAAAAATTTTAAAATTTATATAGAATTCTAAAATTATTGTACAGTTCTGTAAATAGTGTCTGAAATTTCCTGCTGACAGAAATAAAAGGTGTTGCCAAGTATTCAATACCATTAAATCGGTAAATCGTTCTCTGCCTATTTTAACTCTATTTTCTCTTCGAAATGAGATATTTTTACGATATAAGTATCCTATATATTTTTGAACTGAGCTGCTAACGAGCCTTTTCAAAAAATCTTATTAAAATCACTCACTAGTTTTTATGTTATGCAAACACAGACAGATATAGAAAAATTACAAAAGTTATTAATTTCTATTCCATATCGATTAATTCTGCACCAACATTAAATTTTCTAAAGATATTGCAGTAACAGATCTAGTCCTGTTGCAGTTTTATTATATGTAAAGATATTTATACCGACCACGATATACGATTATGAGGGCAATTCAATAATTCCTTGACTTTTTGGTTAAAAGACATTTTTCGGAATATAATCGTTTTTTTTTTCGTTCTAAGTATTTATTTCAATGACAACCCTTTTGTTTGACCCAAACTGGAAAGTAGGCTGTATTTGATAGCGGTCGTAGCCGAATTAATGGAATTATATATTTTTCTTGTAGACTTGTATAGTTTCGAAGCACTTAGAAAAGTTGTGTCGTCAGCAAATGTTGATGCTTTGATTCTTTTGCTATTTGGCATAATCAAATTATACAACAAATAGAAATTGGGTCCCATTATACTACCTTAAGGGAACTTCGGCTAAACAATCTCCTTTATAATTATGATCTTTCAACCAACTAAATAAGTCTCTTTGGGCACATTTAGCCTTAACTTATATATTAAGCCTTCATCATCATCATACCTTATAAAAGCTTGACACACGTCTATGAAAAGGGTAAGGGTTCTTTCCTCAAAGGTCCTGTTAACTAGATTTACTAACCCTTGTGTTTGTTTAATTGTGATATGTTTTCTTTCGAATACGAAATGGAATACATCATTTCTCACTTAAAATTGGACTCAGCTTTGTGATTAATATCTTCTCAATCATCTCTTACATATTGAAAAAGGCTTATAGGTCTGTATGATTCTAATTTTGTATGAAATTTTCCTAGCCTTGGGATCAGAGTTATCCGAGAAACCTTCCAATATGAAGAAAAAGTCTTTCTTCAGATTGGACCTCAAATGGCATTAAAAATAAAAAATAATTATTTTTAGTGATAAACTCAAAACGCCTCTTGTTGATTTTATCATAACCAGTCATTTTTTTGGGGTTCAGAAAGGTTGTAAAGGGTATACCGCTAAAACGCATGAAAGCGGGGCCAGTGAACAGGACAACTTGTGAAAATAAAGTCGCACCAAATTGATTTTGTAAAAAATCGATTGTTAAGTGCAATTCAAGAATGTTTCGCTGTTTAATATTTAAAAAGAACATGGCTCGTTAGCGCTTGCCGTTCACTGTAACGGCTGCTACTTGCTGATTGGGATCGACCATGATGCCAGCGTGCCAAACAGTAAATTTTAATGGATGTAATGATGATTCGTTAACGGCTTAAGAACTTTGGGCTGCAGTTCTTGCACGTACATTACGTACATTTTTACAATTTGGAAGCGTTGTTCTGACGTTAAACGATTCATGATGACTTGCCAAACCTTACTGAAAAGATACATATTTCAACACAGTTTGATAGCTATGCATGTCAAACTATAGTTATTGATATCGATAGTTCTCAGTCAGCTAAAAAAAAACCACGGATAGAACGATTTTAAAAAATCGGAGTGCAAATTAGAATATTCTTCAGTGGTGGCCAAAAGTTGTCTAAAATATCTCAACTTGTGTAAACATGATAATATTTTTTTGGTACCCTCGCTTGGTTAAAGTTTTTCTGGTAAAAAAGACAAATTATCATAAAACTTGTACGATATACATAGATATTTAAGTCGCGAATACAAGCGGACTTAACTAAAGCACCCCCAATTTAAGATACAAAAAAATAACTATTGAAATCAATATTTCGTCGCGAACCCTTTATTCTGGATGACACACACACACATCTTTTAGGCATAGAGGATATTAAATTATTAATTATATCGGGTGATATTGCTTCCCAGGCTATTTTTGCGGCTTCAAATAAATTTTCTTTGGTTTTGCAATTTTCTCGGTTGATTTTTAAGGATTGGGCAGGCCAACGGAGAACTTCTACCAAATTGTTCTGGAACCACTCCTTAACCACTTTTGACGTATGTTTTGGGTCGTTATCTTGCTGGAATGTCCATTTAAGTGGCATCTCTTCTTCAGCATAAGGCAACATCACGTCTTTTAATATGTTACGATACATGAAACGATCCATAATTCCTTCAACCTTATGAATTGGCCCAATCCCTTGCCCAGAGAAACAATCCCCGACTATTATGTTGCCTTTGCAATATTTAGGATTCAACCGTTCACCATTTGGTCTGCGTACACGCCTTATGCTATCTGAATCCTTTAAATTAAGCTTAGATTCGTCAGAAAATTGCACAGTCCTCCATTTTTGGACATTCCAGTTGAGATGGGCCTTGGCGTATTCAAGTCTGGCTTTTTTATTTTTTGACGATATAAAAGGTTTTTTTGCTGGTCGTCGACTAAATAATCCATCCTCTATCGCCCTTCTGCGAATCGTTCTTTCGCTAATTTTTAAATCTAAGCTAGGTTTCGTATGTGGCTAGAAGATGCTGTAGGATCATTTTGGATTGTCCTTTTAATTAAGGAGTCTTCATGTCGCGAAGTTTCACGTGGTCTTCCTCCGGAATGAGTAGGAGATGTACGACCAGTCTGCAAAAACTTTTTTATTAGCCTACATATAATTGATCTGTTGATAGAATATTTTGCACTCAATTGATGTCTTGATAAGCCGGCTCTCCAATCATCGAGAATTCGAATTTTAAATTCATTTGAATACTTATTGCGTGCCATTACTCTTATCTCAACTTAAACTTTAAAACAATGACAATTTTCGCATAAATTCTAACAAGTTCTTCTTCTTAACACTGCAGCCTAATAGCTGCTGCATTTTTGGAGTGTACCGTTAACTAATACAGTAATGTCGCAGTAGCTTAGTAAAATTTCCAAACACAATATTAGGGGGTCCTTTAGTTTAGACCGCTTATATTTGGGACGTTAAATGATTTTTAAATTTTAACTTTTTTTATTAAATTCTGAATTCCTTATGTTTGTGTCTTTCAATAATAAAGATATAAATACATAAAAAATTTAAATTTCAATAACTTCTTTGTTTTCTTAAAAAAATTATCATTTAAAAAAATGTACTAAGGGGGTGCTTAGGTTTTGGCCGATACTGTAGATATTTTTTAACAAATTTTAATATCTGTAATGAAAGCACGAAGAATACATTCTTTGAGATTTTTAACTAAAGTAAACGAGATAGTGTAGTATACTCCAAATCTTGCCTTACAGTATGACGGCTTACATTTTTACAACTTACAAACATCTATCATCCATCCATACAAACGTTTCTATTCGTACAATATTTTTTTTTTTTTTTTTTTTTGATTTATTTTTTACGTTTTAGCGTTTAACATAGAAATATAAATTCAACAAGAAGAAAGAAAGAAAACAAAAAAAAAATATGTATGTATGTATGACTTACAAAAATCAACAAACTATGGCAGAAAGCAAAAATAGAAAAAAAGTATCTTACAAATTGTTTGATAACCAAGCGTGTATAACTAACGAATATAAAATGGAATGACATGCTTATTTGTAAAACGTATATTTATGTAAAATACAATAAAATTAAATATGTACATTGAAATAAAATGTAATAAAAGAAACAGATCATTATAAGTTTCTATGTACTCGTATATTTATAAACAAATTATGAAGAATTGTTATTGCAACTTAAGCAAAATTATTTTATTATTTTGAATACAAACAGAATCAAAACTTAATTTATTAAAAACAAATTAGAAGTAAAATTTAAGCTGTAATATGTATCCATATGTCATTCCAATTATTTTGTGTGGGTCATGGGTCTTATACTTTGAAGATTTCATTTTAAAGGTGATAGCAGTTTAACAACATTTCAAAAATTATAACAAACAGTTTCTTTTGTATGACATACACAAGCATCGAAATATGTATGTACATACATATTTAGTTCTGCTACCTTTTGAGATAAAATCTCTTATACATATGTATGTATAAATAATGGCATCATAAACGACACAATTCTGTATTTAAGCTTAATTGAAATAAATGATCAAAATGTTTATTTTTTCAAGCCATTTAATTAAAATTGTGACATTAACAAAATATGTAGTTTTATTTTCATTTTAATTAAATGAATATAAACTAAACTCAATTAAACTGCTATCAACCACATCGATAGCAGCTTCGTAAAAAAAAAACAAAATAAAATCATTGATAAAATAAATTGTACATACATTTTTTGTTTGTTTTTTTAGTTATTTTGATTGAAATCAACTCTGTTAAAATTATGCTCTCAATCCCTCTCTTATTTGTCATAGTTTAACAAAAAAAAAAAAAAATGCGTGTGAAAAACACATACCAAAATCATTAAAGATAAACACGAACTCACACCATGAGATATACGCACATACATACATAAATTTCTATTAAATCAAACAAAGTAACATTTGAAATTCCAACAATGTACAACAAAAAATCATAACAATAAATTAAACACTTTAAAATTATATATGAACATTAATTTTAATTTTTTTTTTTTTTATTTTTTAGAAAACAACACTGGTGACGTAAATAAATGCGTTCGGACAAATTAAAAATAAATAATTTTAAAATTATCAAACGGATATTTCTTAAAAATTTTTTTTTGACATAAATGTTAAAAGAAGGGCCGGCCTATCAATCAAACCATTTAATAAATTTGCATAGTACTTACGTTTTTGAAAATAACGCTATGTATCAAAATGTTCGGTAACCTTTACATTAGATATTAAACGCCTTTGTTACAATGTTCACTGACTTGGCACTATTAATCATAAACTAAAATCAGGCTGTATTTTCGCAATAACGCTTCGAACATTCTATCCAGTCCTGTAATAATCTACTGTCGCACAGTGGTTTGAAAACGATTTATTTGGGACATAATTCGGTATCTCATGAACCACTGAAGATATTTTAATCAAACATTTTTCATTTTTATATACAAAATGAGAAAAAACTCGTGAAGCTCCTAAGCTTAAATATATGCTCGATATGCATGTAAGTGATTCTCTTGACTTCTAGATTAACAATATTATAATAATTTTTTCGCGTTCTATTTTTTAAATTATATTTACCTCAAAAATTAAAAAATTAAAGTCAAGGTGGTTTTTTGAGAAATAAAATATGAATTGCTACAAAATCTAAAAGGATCGAGATATAGTAATTATATAGATAAATGTGCTTTTATTCAAAAGGTGAAAAAATTTGATTTTTTTTATTTTAAATTATAAATTCCCGAAAATTTCCCAAAAATTATTTTTTTTAAAAGTGGTTATACCCTGCCTTTATTAATTACGGGGCTATTTAATCCTTTCTAGAATTTTAACAATAATTAATAAATTTTGTTTCAATATGTGCTATGTTTAAATAGTGCTGGAGGGTGATTATAGTTATAATTTTTGACCTAATTTTTTATTTCATTCGCATTTGCTACAGGATGTCTTTGAAATGGAAAATCCTGAAAAACGGTATTTTTTACATTTTCCCAATTCAGAGGCTTGTAACTTTTTAACGAAAAGCGCTACCAGAAAGAAACTTGAAATTAATTTATTCTAAATTTTATCAATGTCTTAAAATAATAACCCGTCCATTAATAAGTACACCACGACAAAAATACTAAATACTAAATTCGGCCGATCTTTAAAATAACAAAAAAAAAAAAAAAAATGTAAGCCAATTTTCTCCCAAACTAATAGAGATAACCCACACATGTAAACACATTTTTATAGATATTTTCAAGGTCTACTTAAATTTAAAAAATCTTAACATTTAAATCAACACTAAACTGACATTTCCAAAAAATTATATACCCAAGGTACCCAACTTTCCCACAATCACATCACTTAGGAACCTGTTAAGGCCCAACCTGTGCCTTTTAACCTAAGCACTACGCGCCATTATCTCGGAAAAATTGACTAAAATTGTAAAATTTGTTTTCATTAAAAGAAACAAATAAATTACGCTTTTTTTATTTCAGTGACTAAATTTTTCTTATAATCGACTTCTATGACCAAAGGTCATGTTAATTTACCGAGGCGTACAGAAAAATAAACGGAAAATTAAACATAAAAAGTAATGTGTAAATAGCATGTCTTTTAAAATCTTAAATCTTAAATAGTCTTGCTATTTATTTTATGGGTTTCTTTGCATCTCTGGCTAAATCAAGTATACAAAAAAGTCTTTAAAACTGACAGCAGAGACTGTGGCTTTGCACAATTTTTGTTATAAAAGCAAAAAATAAAAATAAACTCGTTTTAACTGCACCAAAAAAGAAGAGAAAAATAAAATAGAAAATTTAAAACACAAAAAAAAAAACAAAAACAATGTACGACTTGTTAAAAACTGCTTAGAGAGCATTTTACTCATAACAAATGGAAGCACTGAAGCAATAAAATGTGCACAGTTCCCAGCAAACCATTAAATGAACGCTCCGATAAAAGACCACAAAAGAAATCTTACTCAGAATTGGCACTTAATTATGTCTACCTTTGGAGGACTATTTAATTTTATTCAGATATGATCGATTTGTAGTCAAAACCAAAACATTTTCACAGATAAGATTGCATCCCAATGTTCCTGGACAGGAACCTCAAAGAAAAGTGTGTGTTAGCCATGTCCATCATGTGAGTTGCAAAGTTAAAATGGATGAAAAAACACGCTGTAGTATGCAGTCCAAAATGGTTTCAGATAGCTAAGGACAGGATAGAATATACAGACAAACCTATAAAACTCTCATAAAACTGAAATATTAAATTTAAAAAAAAGCAGTAGCTTCTTTCTACCCTCATTTTATCGAAAAAGGTTAATTTTGAGATGAACCAATGTAGTAAAAAAGACCTTCAGATCTAAATGGTTCGGATCAGTGTTGGGATCTGATGATGTGTAAATCGTACCTCCCCAATGATAAAATTGTACCAAATCGGCATCAATTTTACCAAAATTTGGCATTAATTAAAAAACAAAACATACATACATCAGCTCGATATTGACATAGGACAAATCAAAACTCTTATACTTGGGTGTTTTAAAATAATGATAATTTATAATTGATTCCTTTGAAAACAGTCAATATTGTGTTGCTATTTTACTAACAATCATTTTGCCAAAATACTTACCTATTTCATAAGGAGTTGGTAACTCTACAATTTCCAACAAGCGCTGGAAACTCAACCAAATTCAACGGATTTTAATCCGCTAGAGTAAGCCTGCATGTATTTGGAAGAATAATTAAGGAGTCTATTTAAATGGCTTAAAATTTCTAACGATTTCTCATTAGAAAGGATGGAAAAATATATCAGCTGAATACTGCCGGAAACTGATTGAGGCGATGAAAAAACGTTTAAACGCTGTAGTTCAGCAAAAAGGACTTTTACATAAATTACTTATACATAAAAGGGTTATCAAAGTAAATAAGTCCGAATTTATACCATGCCATTTTTTCATGCCATTTTTTTCATGTCTCTTTTAAAGTTGCAGCGAATTTCATCGCACATTTTTACGATGGCATTTTTCATGCAATCGGCTTTAAACATTTTCTTTTGATTTCATATTCGTAATTATTATTGTTTGTGCGTTATTTCTTAAAATATAAATATATGAATTCGTACTGAAATACAAAATAAATAAAAATGAGTTGAACAAAGAATAAAATTTTACTAGAAATTATTAAAATCATACTGAAATGTGTACATAATTAAATTAAACAATTTCATTTTTTAAAATCAACTCTGAACGAACGAAAATTACACAAAGCAAGTGTCAAAAAATCCCCTCAAAATTCAAGCCATGCCATTTTGTTTACCCCGCTTGATTCTCTACACCTCTTGCCAACAAATTAAAATTGCATGCAACAAGTTTCATGAAAAATGTCATGGTGTAAGTTGGCTCTAATACAAATCCTGTACATAAATCAGTTCTAGACAGGCTAAAAGAACTATGAAATTAGAAATGTTTATTATTGTAAGAAAAAATTAATTAAATAAAAAAATTAACTACATAAATTTTACATGAAATTGTACCAAAAAAGCATGAAGTGCACCAGTGTACCACAGATGTGTCGATAGTACCAAATTTGGTATAACTGCACCACAAATTTCAACATTGGTTCGGATATCTAATATTTTTTTGTGTCCTTATGACCGTAAAAGCTCTGAAAAATGAGTCAGTAAAGTTTCCTCTCTGATTCATATGATTTGCTGGGTTGTTTAAATATATAAAATTTGTTTGTTTGTATATACATATGTATTATTAATAACACTTTTAATTAAATTAATTAAATATTTATAACACCTGTTTGTTCAAACAATTGCAAGATCAACTTTAAACAATATTTTTATTAAGTTACAATTTTATCTGATGAACATGATGAATAATTGTAATGAATAAGAGGAATTAATTGGTTCTCGAAAATACTATAAATATCAACAACAACATAAATATGTATACGAAAAAATTGTTAAAAAATAGTGTATTAAAAAATCATACGTCATTTTTAAGTTAAAGAAAAAACATAAATTCGAAGCAAGTATTTTACTTAATGGATTTGATTGTGGTGTATAATTCAAGGTTAATATACATATATAAATGTATAACAAAAATGTTATATATATTTTTGGAGTTTCTAAGATGTTTATAATTTTTGTTGGTGTAATTAATGGCGGTTTTTTCACAACATTTGCACACTTTGTGAATTTGTCTCTTTTCTACTATTTCAAACAATAATCCTAACAAATTCACACAAATGCAAAAATAAGTCTAAAACTGAGATCAAAATGAGATCCAAGTTCTTGATTGGTATAATACAATTATAGTGATTGATGATTGACCGAAGCAAGATGACAATATTTTTAACGGACCAAATGTTTGGATAGGTATTGGTCCTTATTTTCACATTTATGTTTATGTGCACACAGAGAAACAACAGGGATGTGTCATAGTTTGTTCTCTATTAATATATGGTTGTGGTCCAGAAATTTTAGTTGTTTTTTAACATTATTTTGGTCATGATAAACAAGTTTTGGTTAAAATTTGACGATTATATACAATTTTTAAAAACAAACCAGAACTAAGGTTTTGTAAGCGTTCTAAAATAATTCTTAAGTCTGATTTTTATGTTTTGTAGGACTGTAATTTTAAAATTACTTTAAAATTAATATAAAAAAAATTATTTAATTTAAACTTTACATATGGGAGACAATCGCATATTTTTGAAAAACATTTTATATCTACCAAAAGCACCGAGATATTGCAATTAATAAATTATGAAGGATGTTTTTATGATTTGGAAAAATAGCTTGTAGTTTTTTAAGCTTTTTTCCAAATGCGATTAGACATTGAAAGGAGATAAGCAAAAACTCATTTCGCTATAACTTCCTGAAAAATGGTGCAAAATAATTAATACTTTGCCCATGGGTACTTTTGAGTACGTCGATTACGATGGTGCCGGTAACTCAAATTTTGCTTAAGTCGACTTAAGCATTTATTCCTTATTGCCATAATATTTTAAGTTTGTTCGAATCTAACTAAAAACAAAAAAATAATTTTGGTAAAGTCAAAATAATACAAAAATTCAGAGTTTATTTTTGTTTTGATTCATTAGAAACTGCCCAGCAAAAAAAAAAAAATGGGTTGTATACTGCTATACAAAATCTTTTAATAGTAAGCACATACATTTTGCCTAAATAAGTGCAATTTTGTATGACATAAAATGTTAAGTTTTCAAAAAACAACGAATTTTTTACATTTCGTCTTACAGTAGGGCATACTAAACAGCACAACTGTAAGGAGGAGTTACGACGAGTTACGAACGTAATACCGTATGATTTTAGAACATCTAAACTGCGCTGCATTGAGCGCTTAAAAGTAAATGCTACTAAATGGGACATCGCGAACAAATATCGTGTCATACGTAAGCAGGATTGTAAGCAATAACAACTCGTCATTTCCATACAAAGCTGCATATGGCGAAGCAGTATTTTTTGCTGGATGAATTTATTGCTTATGCTTTAAAAAGTAAAAAAAATGATAAAAAAAATTTACTATTTTTGTGAAATTAATAAAAAATTACGTCTTTTATTATGAAATTTGTTGCTACAAACATCTGTCATACGGAACTAACGCTTATGACAAATGTTTTAATCATATAATGATCAGTTAATTTAATAAAATAATATTTATATTTTATCATAATACATTTTTATTATATTAGAGTCGTACTTTATTAAAATATATGATTATTTTTACACTGTTATTGTTAGGTAGAATAATAATATGGTTCCAACATAACAATATAATTCAACTAAGTTTTTCTTTCCGTACAATAATTCGATTTGATAATAATATAATACATTTTCTTTATATTAGGATCCTAGTTGATTATAACGTTTATAATTTTAAAATAGTTATGACTTAATAATATAATGTTAATGTTGTTTGTAAATAGTAATATGTTCCTAACATAAAAATATTATGTTCAATAGTAATATGGTTTTTCTTGCAGTAAAGAGTTAAAACTGCATTTACATACTACACGTACGCTCGTCACCATCCGTGGGTGTGAAGTACCGACTAAAAAGCTCCCTTGTCTTCTGTTGATAATGATATCCATTTAGAAAAAAAAAGCTTGCGCATCATTTCGAGTTGGTTCCTTGCTAGGCTCGTTCCTTCTTTCTCTACAGGAGTGTGATTAACGGCCCGATCCGCAGCAATTAAACTAAACTGCGTTCAAGTTTCCGGCTGCCCTTGCGCCTATGATCATCTCTTCTTCTGCAGCGTCCAGGTCTGCTTTCTTAGTACGCAAGATTGTCTCCCAATATTTAGCAACTGTTCGCCAGTTTTTCTTGTCTAATATCTTATTATCGATAATATTCTCGTCCGTAGATGATCCCGTGACGCCCGCCAGTTTTAGGCATAATATGACTTTGCTACAACCATATAATTCAATCCTAATATGTTGCTCTTAGAATATGGTAACGTCAACCATGTTTTTTTCCGTGTGCGGATATGATTAATTTTGTCTAAGTACCGAAGGTTTTACATACTACTCTTTCTCGTTTTCAAACTTTTACGGTTACTTACTAACCGAGTTCTAATTGTATACGAAATTTCTTTTCTCTAGTGAAGGTGACCATAATGTTGATGAGTGAGTCAGTCAGTGAGTATATACTAAAATAGCATTCACTTTTCACACATAATATCTCACAATTCCTTCTCTGCTAAACTTTCAACCCTGCGAAATTTTATCTGTAAATTTGACATGTCTGGCTCTTGCGTTTCAAATATCCCATATATTTGACACCCTATAACATTTAATTTTATATTTTATTCTCGTTATTTCAGCGTATCTAAATTTTATGTCTCTCGTCTGTTTTGGTTCAAACTACTTATTTTTATCTCTCCAAAAAAATCCTAACTTGAGCTATTTGGAAGTTATAATAATCGGCCAAAGGTCGACAAACCACATTGCACATAATATATGGTCTGAAATTCAATCAAGAAAACTCTTTTAGAATTAGATTTAGTTTATTGAACAAACACTTAAGATTTTACGCTTGTATTACAAGCAGAGGCAGATCAAAGCAACATGTACAGTGTATGTGCGAGGACGCTTGGCTAGCAGAAATTTTTGGTCTATACTCGCGAGTATAGGAAATCAGAAAACGCGAACCATAAGTTTGTTAAACTTAAAATAAAAGTGTGGCAGTGTAATAGCTTTACAAAAAACTTTTAATTTCCGATTTGCTTAAACCATCAAGTAATGAATACTAAATAAATCCCTTTGTTGTTATTGTTAAAATACTCCTTAAAAATGATGCGCAAATTTATGATACTAAAACCATTGGAGTTTCTGCGGTTTATGAAAATTAACACTTATAGTCAGCCATAAAAATGCTAATTTACACACAAGCCATTTTATGATGGAAAAATTAAATGCTTCATTTGAAAATATAAAAAATTATTGTAGCCATTATATTTTTATTGCTTTTTAAATTGATTGTAATTATTGGGATTTTATAGTTTAAGTGAATTTAAAAATAACATATTATTATTTTGTTAAAACAACTGTTAAATTAATATTAAAATCGTTTAGTCAAGCAACGCTTTTTAATGTTCAACAGTAATTAAGAATTTTGTAATGGCTAAAAATTTTGTAAATATTTTAACTACGATTTTTAATTGAAATTGCTAACTCTTATGTAAATTTTAATTACACAGTAAATATTGTTTTCACCAATTAAACTCATTGGTTTCAGATTAAAATTTATAGAAATAATTAATTGATTCAATTAAATGTTCAATTAGGATTTTGGTCTGTTTTAAACATATTTTTATTTTAATCGATTAAAAAATTAACTGAAGTTTAATTTAAAATTGATTAAAACCCTTAATTGGTAAACAAATATTTTCTGTGTAGGCTTTAGTTAGATTTTTATTTGTATTCCTGTTATAAGAAAACAAATTTAATTTAGGGAGTTCTATGTTATTCCGTTCGAACTGTTTTAGTATTTTTCGTCAATAACTTTTTCGAAATCTAACAGCCAAACCCAAGTTTGCGCGGCGTCAGAGTCTTACAATTCTTCATTCCGATTTTGACAGAGCGTTAGGTAGTTGACTGCAAACAAAATGTGATTTTTTTTGTGGAAAAGTAATGACATTTTAGTTACTTTCAGGCGTATCTAGCGTTTTTATCTTTATTTTGCATTTCTGCTTAATGCATTTAAAATTGTTAAGGTAACATCACTGTTCATGACAGACCGTAGCGCTCAGAAGAAATAAATTTTTTTGTATCTTAATTGTTGTCGAGTTAGAGCAGCTAACTCGAGATATTATAATAGCGAGTTCTAGATTACCTCGAGCTCTGAGCCGTATATTTTTCTAGCAATTACTCCTTGTATTCTTTATAGGAAACATACCGGACAGAGCGAATAAAGTCTTAGGTGACAGTAGGGTCCGACACTATTGATTCTCTTAAACATCGAAGCAATGTGCGATGTTTTTATGGTTACTACAATGAAATGTGCTGTAATGCTTAAAGCACGATATCCGCATGCTTTTACTTACAACGAGCTATGAGAGTTCGTTTTTTAGCAGAACAGGTTGCATGTGAAATCATCTTCCTGCAAAGGTCTCTCCTGCTACTCTCAATTTGAGAAACTCACTGTACCTCTATTTCTATCCTACTTGCCGTAACCAAATTGTCATCTTTTGCCACAATTAGGGGTACATAAGTAGGGGTCATCTCCTGGGTGCTGGTACGAGAAAAAAAATATTTTTCACAAAAATTGGTGCCGTCTAAAAAGTTATTTCATTAGAATAAACTCGATTGTATTCACAACAGATTAGAAAAATACAATGAATATTTTAGAGGGTTACCGTTCGCTTTTGTCGCCGATAAGCACATTTGCCTTCTGTTCTTTAAATACATAAAAAATAATTATAATTAGTCATTTAAGAAAACACAAGTTGAAAAGTTTGTGGTTTATCTGCAGAAAACACAAACCAGAAACCCCTCTAACCTAATAGACTGGCTCACTACCAATTAGTGTTGGCAAAGTATTAAGTAGTGGGTACCGAGTATGTATTCATTTTTTTTTTGAGTACTCAATACTCAATACTTTTAACGTTATAGTAAAAGATACAAATTAAATAAAAAATTTAAGGACTTCACTGAAACTCTGATTAACAGATAGTTTCTATTATGTAAATAGAAGTATTGAGTGCCCAATTGATAAGTATTGAGTAGTATCGAGTAATTAAAAGTAGCAGAAGTTGCCACCACTATTACCAATCAGTCAATGGAGGCTCTTATTTGTTGATATGAGTAGTTTAAATGCTGCTAAAAAGCGATAAATATTCTTCTTTCCAAGCTTGGAAATATGCTTAGCCCAATATAACCTGCCGCTCATCTGTGTGTCTGAATACAATACTAGGTCTTAGGAATATTGTTTGCACGAACCCGTTCAGAGATTGTAAAAAGGTTTTTATAGGTCTATTAAATATAATTTATAAAATAAATACAATCTCTGCGAGGATTAATTTATTTCTGAGTGCATGTTATCTGCAAAAAAAAAAAATCATTTAAAAAAATAAAAAAGGTTATTATGCATCGGAAATTATTTCGGACACTAAAAGAAATAAATATTGTTGGCACACTATCGAACGACTTCGAAATATCTAGAGCATGGCGGCTCCAGATATCAACGTGAATAGGGTTGTTCCAGTTTCTCTTGTCTATTTCTTTTAACCCTCCGATAAACAGCAATTTTTTCAACGGTCAATAACCAACAAGGTCCCTGCGGACCTCACATATTATTTTTAGCGAAATTGAAAATTTTTTCATCTTTGTATATTTATTTAGATGATTTCAGAATGTGTGGAAATATTTTAACTCTATTAGAAATAGCAAAATTGATAAAATCTAGGAATTATATATGAAATGAAAAAGTAAAGATAAAGTAAATATAATTTACAAAAGCAAATGAATGTATATGTTTTTATAAGTTCTTATATTTTGACGGCCTATGGCTTATACACCAGGTATTGTATTTTTTAAGATAGTGCAGTGTTGCGTACATACAGGTTCTTGGCAAGCAAAGCACTTGTATGAAGCATTCCGTTGGATATAAGATTCTGCACGACACAATCGACAATAGTATCGATTACCGCGCGGTGATGTTGGTGGTATGGCAGTTGGTTACTTAGTCTTCAGAATAATAGAAAAAAGTATTACGTTGAAGTAATTACTTTTTTTGCCATAACAAATTACCGCAACTCCGAATGACTTCACGTATTATTGGATTACTAGTAATTAGTGGCCCGTTTCTGAATATTACACATGATGTTGAAAATGAACGTCGTTTATCTGATACAGTGTAAGGATTCAGTTCATCGTAGATTACAAATGATGTTAGAACAGCGACATCAATCATATTACAAAACAATGCCAATGGCCATCGTTTTGTTGCACGTTTGCAGATATAAGTTTCCAAAATTTGGTTTGATTATAATCAAGGATAGCTAAGGGTTTCTCTTTCATATTATTTATATCTACCCCGCATCTGTAATGCAAAGTTGATAGCACTAAAATCCTTTGTTCTTTTTAGGAACATACGATTATAATGAAACATGTCATTGAGAACATCCACGCTACGAACAGTCTTAACAAAAGCTAAGCCCTGGCTATTAAAATCAAAACTTAGTTTAAAGTAGTAAAAAATTGTCCACATTATAATATAGGTCCCTTTGGACCTTTTTGGTTATCCGCGTAGTGTACGTCTTTAATACTCCATAAATATTTCAATATTAATATTTATAAACTAAAACTAATTTTAAAACCTTAAAAACATTACAAGTGTAGTATGTCCTACCAAGCCATCTTGTAATACTGTGGATTCGAAAATACGAGAGGTGCATATGGACCTTGTCAGTCATCGGAGGGTTAAGGAAATGGTGTTAAAGAAATAAGTTTCTAAAAACTTTGAAGGGCTGCCTTTGTGAGCGGCCAATCAGTATCGGCAATTTAATATAAAATCTGTCTAAATTAGACTGAATTTTTACACGCTTTTCAGTTGGACCTTTTTCGAACTGAATTATTTTTAATAAAATCTAAATTGTTCAATCGAAATTTTGGTAAAAATGTGACATTTTAGTGAAATTTCCATTTTATTGTGAAATTTGGTATTTTTTTCTGAATTTTCCGGTTCTAATATAACAAAGCAATAACAACAATAACATACAAAAGAAAAGTTTTGGTTTTCGATATAAAAAAGTAAAAACCAATAATAAAAGACAATGGAAAATAAAGGGTGTTTTTTATAGAGGTATAAAACTTTAAGTTGCAATAAAACAACGATGGATTATTCGATTGACATGAATTTTATTTATCCGAAAGATAATCTTGTGGCATTACATTTTAAATATGATTTCTGGCATACGACCGCCACGGCTGGCGCGGATGTAGTCCAATCTGGACGTCCAATTTTCGATGACTTTTTCCAACATTTGTGGTCGTATATCGGCAATAACACGGCGAATGTTGTCTTCCAAATGTTCAAGCGTTTGTGGCTTATCCGCATAGACCAATGACTTTACATAGCACCACAGAAAGTAGTCTAGCGGTGTTAAATCACAAGATCTTGGAGGCCAATTCACAGGTCCAAAACGTGAAATTAGGCGGTCACCAATAGTGTCTTTCAATAAATCTATTATGGCACGAGCTGTGTGGCATGTTGCGCCGTCTTGTTGAAACCACATCTCCTGGACATCATGGTTATTCAATTCAGGAATGAAAAAGTTAGTGATCATGGCTCTATACCGATCACCATTGACTGTAACGTTCTGGCCACCATCGTTTTTGAAAAAGTACGGACCAATGATTCCACCAACCCATAAAGCGCACCAAACAGTGAGTTTTTCTGGATGTAACGGTGTTTCGATATACACTTGAGGAGTACCTTCACTCCAAATGCGGCAGTTTTGTTTGTTGACGTAGCCATTCAACCAGAAGTGCGCTTCATCGCTAAACAAAATTCGCTTATGAAAATCGGGAACAACGGTAATCTCGTTTTGGGCCCAAATTGCACTATTTGCAAGCGTTGTTCAGGCGTGAGTCTATTCATGACGAATTGCCAAACCAAGCTGAGAATAAATCATTTGATAGCTGTTAAATCGGTCGCCATCTTGAGAAGTAATGCCAACTTAAAGTTCTATACCTCTATAAAAAACACCCTTTATAAGCTTAGAAAAAAGCAATGGAAGATTTAGGCCCTCGCCTTTTTTAAACCATATCTCTACCATTAATGGAGTAATGTTGCTCAATTGCAATAGCAAGATTTTCGAAACTATATCTGATAGATTGGTATACTAAGAAGTTTCACATGCTATTTAGGATTCTCAAAAAATCTATTTCAACACGAGCGGACAGGCGGATATCGGAAAATCGTCCTGTCTATGCATAGGGATGCAGAATATACTTATGATGCCGGAAATAAATATTGTAAAATTACAAACATAATGACAAACTTATATCTGGTAAAAAGAACAAAAAAAGCTACAATATCGGGTTTTATGAAATCCGAAAAAATACACCATCTGAATAAAAAAGAGTAAAAGTAAGATCATCAGCAAAACAAAAAATGAATTGACAACACTTTGTTGAATCACCCACAAAGACACGTTCCTGATTTAAGTGTTGAAATGACATGTAGACATTAACAAGACATTAAATGATAAATTCAAAAATTTTGCTTAAGTATCTTTAAGACACATCCATACTTATGTATGTATATTCGTTGTGTTAAGTTGCTGTTTAAGCATGATGTTTTTCCTTTTGATTTCAGTATTTAATTATTTGAGATGTTTGATGTTTGATTTCAGGCAACTGCTCGTTTGTATGGCCAATTAGGTGTACAATGCGTACGTGTGACTGTGTGAGTGTGCCAGTCAGTATCATTTTTTTTTGTTTCTTCTTGTAGTTGTTTCTGTTGTGTCTGTCCCGAAGATTTCATTGAACCTGATTTTGAAATTTGTTTTTTTTTTTGTAGTTGTCCGTCCAATGTTGTAGTCACTTCGACTGCTTTTGTTGATGTTGTTGTAATGAGTTCTGCTTCGTTTTTGTTCGCTGATTATATGGTTTTATTTTGTATTTTTTTCACATTTCTTCAATCATTTTTAGTATTTAGCAAACACGATTAATGCTTAATGGCCGACTGGGATAGCTTCACTTAATAGATAGCAAATTCGCCAGCTCACTGGATGACTAAATGACTGTCGGACTGTCTAACTGGCTGTGTGTACTTTTGTGTGCTTGACTGGTAGTAGAAGTTGTGAAAGAAAAATAGCAACAGTAAATACGTTTCACATACTACAAACATACATTTTCTTGCTGTTTCTTTTTGTCTTTATATTTATTAATACTTTTTTTAAATGTTGTGCACTTTTCGAATCCTCACAGTTTTTGCTCGTAAATATTCGTTCACTAAATAATCATTTTCTAAATCAGTTATGTCTCTCGTTGTTGTTGGTGGTGTTGTTTTTGTTGCTATTGCTGTTGTAGTTGTGTGAAGAAAGCAAACAAAAAGAGGCCATAAAAATTCATCCATGCATCCACTACTTACTCTTTTGGTTATGTATAGTATTCCAGTATGTAAGGCTATAGCTGTGAATTTGTCAGTGGCGGGAACTGAGCCTGTGCCTGTTTATGAAGGTCTGTCCGTTCTTCTTTATGAATTTATGTCTACATGTGCTTGTTTGTATGATTATGTATCTTAAAAGGGCCTTATGGCTTTGAGCGATTTTTTTTTAATTTTATACAACTATTCAAACTGCTAATGCTGTTGCTGATGCTGCTTCTGTTTTTGCTTTTAGTAACAACGATGTGAATAGTGATGATAATGATGACGATGTCGATAATGATGGTTGGATTCTTTGTCGTGGTTTATGGAGAATAAATAAAAAAATGTATTAATGATGATGACACACATTGCTAGGCGAAGAATATGAAATACTTTAAATTTCAGAGTTTCTTAAATCCTGGCATTTAAAATTACGAGAGCAATTTGAAAAGTTCCTTTTTTTCAAAATTGGAAGCATCAAATAGTTTTAAAGTGATAATCTGGAGAGTATGTTGGATGGAGTAGCAACTCATAACCCAATTGATAGATTTTTGTCATAATGACTGGACATGTGTGCACCTGGGCAGTGTCTTGATGGAACAACACTTTTTTTTCGCGAAAATATGTCGCTTTTGTTTCAAATCCATATTGAAACTTTCCAGAAGCTATAAATAATAATCGCAGGTAAGCGTTTTACCCTTCCCATTAATGATACCGTGTGCATCCCAAAAAACTTTACATTATCTTGTTGGACAACATTAGTATCTTAGCCTTCTTTGGTGCACTTCACCCTTTCACTGTTTTCACCCCACTGTGGTGGATCCATTATCTTGCTATTGCAATCGAGCAACGATTTTTTCCATCACTTAGGATTTTATTGGTGCTTTTGGGGGTTTCAGCAAATAAACCGTATATACTACTATTTTTGTGAACGCTCTACAGATCATACCGTTTGCGCATAAACAGAAAGAGCACAGGGGTAGTTACCTTGACACCCCAAATCGAAAATCTCTTCGATTCGAATATAATTTGAACTCTTATTCTTTAGTTTTTAACTTCATATTCAATTTTATAAACTTTAAATTCAATTTCATCAACTTTTAATGCAATGTTATAAACAACAAACTTAATTTTATAAACATCAAATTCGATTTCAATTCAAATTTATAGGAAATTCAATTTGATAGAAAATATAAAAAAAATCTGTAAAATTTTTCCAAAAAAATTTCTATAAATTTTTTTCAAAAAAAAAAAATTCTAAAAAATTTTAACAAACAAATTCTATAATATTTTTACAAAACATTTTCTATAAAATTGTTAATTTTTTTTTAATTTTATTAAAAAATTTTTGGAAAAAATTTTTTTGTAATTTTATAGAAAAATAAGAAAAATTTTATAGTAATTTTTTGTTGAAACTTAATTTTCTATAAATATGAATTGAAATTGAATTCGATATTTACAAAATTGAAATTGATGCTTGTAAAATTGAATTTAAAGTTCATACAATTGAATTTGAAGTTAAAAACCTTTAAATAAAAATATCTGTTTCCATAAGATATGATAAAGATGAGTGCAGGCCACTCCAGATTGTTTCGTACAACGAGTTGTCGATTCCAATATCAATTGTGTCAAAAATAACCCTTAATAATAACTCTTGATATAGAGTATCAATAACTATCACTAGTTGACATAGCTTGATGTAGCCTAAATCCTTGTTAAGTATTTCGAAAATCACATGTAGGTTCTCTTACCCTAAAATGTGAAAAATTTATTAAAATTCATCCAGTGGTTTTTACGTGACAGTTACAGTTTTATTATATGTATAGATATTTGAAAATAACCCTACACTAACAGCTGTTTAATTGCAGTTGTAACTTTAATGCACAAAAAGTGGAAAATTCAAATACTGTGTGAATTTTGGGAAACTCTTTATTAAGGTCTGTAAGTAAAGGGTGTTTTTTAGCTGCATGAGAACTTGAAATAATAATAATATTATGGTATTATATTTTTTTATTGTAATCTATTAGATAATTCCCTCAACAGTTTCCGGTCATTGCTTAAGTCTGGTAGTATATAATTTGTGCTAAACGACTTATTTTGATAAAAAAGTATTTTATCTTTTGGGACCTTATCATAGTTTTTTGTTGGTTTACAAACCACAAGCATTAACAAGTTTACGCTCTTTGCTTAATTAAGTTGCTGATATATTATCACAACAAAAGCAATTGTAAATTGCCTTGCGTATCACAAGTGCTACGCGTAACAGCAATAAAGAACCACTGCTGAACATATTGCCGTCTATTTGCCACTAATATTGTTTAACAGCCAAGCCCCCCTTGCACTATACAAAAAACTCAAAACACACAAACAAAAATCCTCTCTTTCACTTCACTCTCCTTGTGCTTTTTGTTCTCACTAGTATCTTTCTTCTCCTAAACCACATAATTTTGTATAGGGTTTTTTGTTATTTGTTTTTCTTTTTTGGTTGTAGGGGTGGTTTATAGTGTGACCAGGTGCCATATTCAGTAATTCTCGTAGTGTTAGTGTTATCGCTTAAATTCTAATAGGTTTTTTACACTGATCAATATCTAACATCTACCATCAATTAGCGAGGATGTTGACATCTCTCCATAAGAAATACACAGGCCTAAAATTCAACATCTTCACAAGATGTTCCTATCACAGTTTGTTCCATTTTACATCTTTCGATTATTTGAGTGTCATCACTTGAAAAATGGCAATAAACTAGATTAATTTAGTGGCATCATGAAAAAATGTCATTTATGTGGAAAAAATATAAACCAATATTTATTTAAAAATGAGCATCATACAAAGGTACACAAAATTTTTTTTTACATCTTCTTTCTCTAAACTGCTTTCAATAACTTTAATACTGGGTGTGGTCTAACAAAACAACAATTATTCCAATTATAAATATTTGTTGTTAACCCATATTTTTATTTTTTTATTAGCTTAAAGCGTCTTTACTTTTAATTTTTCGACAGTTGAGTTGATGGTAGATGTTAGATGTAAGAAGATGTTGCAAATGTAAACTGATTTTTTCATTTTCAACATCTTCCATACGTTTCACTAAGCTGTTGGTCAGTGTAAAAAGCCTATAAAAATGCATAAGAATATTAAGTATATTCTTACAAATTTTTACATTTTTAGTTTTAAGTGCTCATTTTTATGACCATGTAATGAGCGTGAATGTAAAAAAATTCATACTACATAACGTTAGCTAAAATGCAAAAAGCGGAACTAGCAAAAATATAATTTTACAGGAGAATCAAAAAACTTTGTAAAATAAAAAAAAAAAAAAATAAAAAATCACCTATACATCCCTTTGTTTTTTGTTAATAAAATCGTAATTTTTGATCGCAGAAGTGTAAAATTTCTTATTTTAATGACAGTCATAGTAATCAATCAAAGATTTGGTTTTGAATATATTGTTAGTTACACCTTTTTGTATTTTAGCTAACGATTTGTATTATCAGATTGCATTACTTTATAGTTATTTTGTATTTGTTCTAGTATGTGTTGTGTTTTGCTTTCTATCTATTTAAGAGTACACAAATTAGTGTTGTTAACTACCTGAAAACTATTTGGAATATTTGGATAATTACTTTACTTTATTTATGGTACCTTTAACGTTAAGTTAAATATATCTTTGACAAAAGATGTATTATCATGGCCTCTTTAACAAAAAATAATAGAAATTAAAGGGTTCCCCTATGACAATAATAAAACATTAAAAAATTAAATGGTGTCGCCATTGATGAAGTGATTGTAATTAATTGCATATGTAATTGTCATTTAAACCATAACAGATATACAATATAATATTTTTAAAACAAATAATAAAACTATGAAATTAAAAATAAAGAGTACCCCTTACAAAACTTTAAAAAATTAAAATTTTATACTTTTGCAGTTGTGTACGGTGGTACGGAATGACACTTGTGAAATTCTTTGTATGTGGGGAAATGGTCAATAGCTTTTCTTTGAATCGCTTAAAGATCTTTTAACATTAGATAGGGTTTTTGTTCGCTTTTTTTAATGTAGGGAGAATATTGAAGAAGACCACTTCCGTAATGGCTCCAGTTTCGACGCCCTTTAGCCATCAATGACTACAGGCAACCGACTTGTAATTTACGGCAATCTCACTTTTTTGACTTTGTCGATTTCAGACTATCGACTAATAACTGTAGACCTTCTTTCTCATAATCATCTAGTAATTACTAACATTTGTCCAAGGTATCCACAGAAATGTGGAAATTTTAATGCCTTATGTCTTAGTGCTGAACATTCACACACAATGTGCGCTACAGTCTCAGCGTCCTTCAGGCATAACTGTAAGTATCATCTTATTCGATTTTCATCTTGACTAGATGACACTTAAGTTTTCCATAACCTGTCACTAACACAGTCATTACTGGCCTCTTTGAACACCATTCAAGCCTGTCCACATCACTAAACGTGAGTTTAGCCATTATAGGACCTTAGCTCTCATTAGGCCCTTACCCAGTGCTACTCTTGGTTCTGATCCACAGAAATTTACAGCAGATACCCTTTTTGCTTACTAATCTGCTGCTTCATTTCTAGCTGTGTCTATATGTCCTTTAACCCACATCAGCGTTACCTATTTAACGGAGGCATCTCCTTTACATTACTTCCATTCAAAGTCATTTTCCAACCCACCTATTGGCCTACTGATCGACAAAAAATACCTGATGTTATTGATTTTGGCGTGTTTAAGGGTATTCCGAGAGAAATGATTAAAGCTGAAGCGTCGCTTGAATTATCCTCAGATCATTCACCCACTATCGTCTATATATGGTACAAACAAAACATCATATCACCAACGACTAGCACAAGTATTAATTGGTCGAAATATAGAAAGATTCTTAGTACTCATTGTTCGGAAAACAACCCGCTAAGAACACCTGAAGACGTAGAGCGGAGTCTTATTGACTTTGACCAAAACCTCAAATCAGCTGCCCAACATTCAACAATAACCCGACAATTAGCTAGATACAATCTAATTTATTCTGCAGAAATCGAACGACTCTTGGCTGAATTACAGAGATCTCCTCAACTGAAAAGCACACTTAAGGAATGCACGAACCGGCTAAGAGACATGCTGGAATCGAGAAGAGTAGCATCCCTGAAAAACTATTTGGGAGACCTAGACGCAACTACTCAATCACATTATTCATTATGGCGTGCTTGTAGAACACTTAAAAGGACAGTCTTACGTAAGCCTCCCCTGCGAACTACATCTGGAGGCTGGGCAAGGAGTGATTCCGAAAAGGGCAATTTATTTGTTGGACATTTGAAAAGGGTTTTTACCCCGAATATATCGACTGATATAGTTGAGTTGCCAATTGTCAAGGCTAGTGCTGCGATACCGATAAGATTTGAATTTGGTGATATTGAAAAGGCAATAACGGATTTAAACACTAAAAAGCCCCTGGCGTTGATAAAACCAGTAACAAGATGTTAATTGAGTTGCACCGTGTAGCTCGCAGAAACGTTCTTTTTATTTTTAATGCCTTTTTACGTCTTGAGTATTTCCCCATGGTTACCATGATTCCTAAACCAGGAAAAGACCACACAAAAATTGAATCATACAGACCTATAAGCCTTTTATCAAATATGCCAAAGCTGTTTGAGTAGATGATAAGAACTAAGCTTAACCCTATTCTAAGCAAAAAAGGATGTATTCCAAACCATCAATTCGGCTTCAGGAAAAAAACATAGTACGATCGAAGGTTAGTCAATGTTGTTAAGAAGACATTTGAAGAGAGAAAATACTGCTCTGCGCTTTTTATCGACGTTTCTCAAGCATTCGATAAGGTATGGCATGAAGGCCTAATATATAAGCTAAAACTGAATTTTTCCGTAAACCTATATAAACTGCTAGATAGTTATTTAACCGAACGAAAATTTATTGTGAAAGAAGGTGATTTTTTGAACTCACCCCAGCCAATCGAAGCCGGAGTTCCCCAAGGTAGTATATTGGGGCCCTTTTTATACTTATTGTATACTTCAGACATGCCAACTAGTAACCGAGTTCACACATCGACATTTGATAACGACACAGCTTTTTTGAGCATTCACGAAAGACCCGAAGTAGCATCACGATATTTACAAGACCACATATCCAATTTAGAAAAATGGTTGAAGAAATGGAGAATAAAAGTGAATGAACAAAAATGTACTCACATAACTTTCACACTGCGTAGAGAATCTCGCCCCCCTATTCGGATAAATAACCAAACGATACTCCAGCTTTCAGACGTCAAATATCTCGGCATACATCTTGACCGGCGCACTGTGGTCAATTTTTTGAGATAGCGGCCAAAACTCCTTTTGGTTTTTGTTCTCCGATTTTAAAGTTATTAGACTCATATGAAAGTAGATAGTAGTAAACCTCGGGAGCCAAAAAATTAGAACTCTATTTCAACTATTTCACTGAGAACAGGGTGGTCCAAAATGGGCTTTTTCAGAATTTAGTAAATTTATGATATTTTTAGTTAATTTTTAAAGTTTAAATGATCATAACTTTTTTGTTTTTCAAGATTTTTGGACGAAATAAATTTTGTGTTGTAACTTAACTTATTTTCTATTACTTGTAAAAAAATTTAAGCTCTAATGTTTTCAGAACAATTTAAATATTTTTTTTAAAAAAGGTCAAATTTCTCGGAAATTTCCTACTTCATAGAGCACAACTCCTGTGAGTCAAGCTGAGTCAAAACACAAATTTACTATTTTGTAGTCCTAACTCTCCCCTACATTCCTATATATACATGTCCATGCATCGGGACTGCACTTTTTGAGCTACAGCAATTTTTCTGACCCAAGGTAAGATATTCGGTACAAATGCACGTCATATTTTTTGAGAAGTTATTTGTATGTGAAAGTGGCTATTATGCATATATTGGATGAAATTTTGTACAAGAGTTCTTATTGACCCAAAAAATAATTCTGTTGAAATTAGGAGAAGTTGGCCCATATTTGGAAATAGTCCACATAGAAGGGTGTATCAAAATTTTGACAAAAATGACAATAGAACTTTCAAATTATGTGGTATCTGGCAATTCATTTGGAAAATATAAAAAATGATTTTATTGCCATCTAATATTACACAACTTAAATACCTGAAAATTGCAAATAAATTTAAAACCAATGGAAATAACTGGTAAAACCAAGTACCTGTTATATTATGTTTCAAAGAGGTAAAAAAGATCATGTTGAAACTTCGAGCAATAGTATATTAATCCATGCATTCATTATTGTTTAAACAATGGCTAAATTCAGTTATAGTGTTCTATCTGATATATATTTTGAACGGAAAGATGAAAACGACATTATTTTACATATAATGAATAATCCATTCTTCAAAATATTCGACAAACAACAAATTAAAATTTTTAACTTAAAAATAAAAAACTTTTTAAATACTTTAAGAAAACGGTACAATCAATGTTCCAGAAACAAGAAATTGTTTTACTCACGCAACCAAGAATGGCTAAGAAATAAACTTATTTTTAAAAAGCCATCAGTAACTACCACGGAAACTGGAAAAGGTGGTCGACCAGCAAAGCCAATTCATAATTATAGTGAAAGATCACGAAGACGCAAGCTTAAACATATCAATGAAGAAGTTTCTTGTAGCATCATAAAGGATTCATTTCTGCATCAAATTCAACCATCGAAAACTAAAAAGAGTAAAATTGCTATCATTGAAAAAATAGTGGAAGCAAGCCTCAGACGCACAAAAAGGATTTTAGAAAGTATGCCGACACCAACTGAAGAAAATAAATTTACTCCAGAAGAAGCATTTGCACTATTTTTGGATTTGAAAATGACTAAAAACCAATATACAGAATTGCGGAAGCGAACCAATGAAAAAAATTGTGGAATTTTTCCATCATATCGAGATATAGTTTCTGCCAAAAAAGATTGCTTAACTTCACCAACTGCTATTAGTGTGACTTCAAGTTCAGCAGAAATAAAATTGCAGGATCTTCTTAAACATACTGCAGAACGATTATTAAAGACATTCGATGCTGACTATTTAAAGAAGTTTAAAAATTGCAGCATGACTTTAATTTCTAAATGGGGATGTGATTTGTCCTCTGGCCAGAAACAATACAAACAATGTAATGCGGAAAATTCATCAGATGCCAATTTATTCATGATTTCTTTCGTTCCATTACATTTAACAAAAACTTATATTGGTTCAGAGCCGTCAACTAGTAGAGCTGCAGAGATAGATGTATGGAAGAATGAAATTCCCTCGTCAACGAAATTTTGTAGACCAATAAAGTTTGCTTACAAGAAAGAAACTAAAGATGTCATAACTGAAGAAGTTGGCAAAATAACAGATGAAATTAAAGAACTTCAACCAGTGATATTTGAATTTAATGACCAATGCATCGAAGTTAACTTTAAAATGTCACTAACAATGATCGATGGAAAAGCTGCACAAGCTTTAACCGAAACAAAGTCTTCGTCAAGCTGCACCATATGCCAAAAAACATCAAGTCAATTGAGCCAACCACCAACACAAGACGATAGTTTTAATGAAGCATATGAATTTGGAATGTCACCTCTTCATGCTAGAATTCGTTTTATGAAGCATATTCTTAAATTGGGATACGATTTGGAATTTGGCCCGTTTGGCGAAACAGTGAGAAACAACAAAGAAAATTTGGAAAAAGAAAGCAAAAAAAAAAGATATTCAAGAAAAATACCGTGAGATAGGCCTTATAATTGACCAGCCAAAGCAAGGGAAAGGAAATTCTAATGATGAAAACACAGCAAGGAGATTTTTTTCCGATCCAGAAACTGCAGCTTCTATAACTGGAGTAGATTATGATTTAATACGACGATTCCAAATCATATTAGAAGTTATAGCATGTAGCAAAAAGATAGATGCAAAAAAATCTGGTCAGTATGCTAATGAGACAGCAACTCTTTATAACCAAAAATTCTTAGAGACATATGCCAACCACAGTTCACAAAATTTTGTTCCGTGGGGAACAAATAATTCAGCACAATATGCTTCCAATTGGAGATCTCTCAGAAGAAGCGCAAGAAAAAAGGAACAAAGACTACAGATTCTTTCGCGAGCACAATACAAGAAAAATTTCCAGATATTGTACTAATGAAGATCTTATTAATATTTTATTGTGTACATCAGACCCATATATGTCCAGTATTCGACAAAAATGGAAATCAACCTCATTAGAGTTAGATGAAGAAGCTAAACAACTACTGCAAAATGAAAATCAAAGCTATTTGAAAGAAATTTTTACTAATATTGTTTAATTAATACTAGTTTAAAGATTATAATTTGTTTCTAATTTTAGTATAAATTTTTATTAATACATTTAAATAAAATATATGTGCACTTTAAATCAATAGTAAAAGTTTACTTAAAATTTGATCGATGTTGTGTTCTGTATATAATATATCCAAATGGTATTGATATTGTTGGGAATTTCAGTGTTATTTTTCAGTTTAATCTTCACAAGAATTAGCTTTCTTCCAAAAAAACCAGCCTTTGGACCCTGTGAATATTGAGACTAAATAAATGTCAGGGGCCAAATGTTGGCATTTTCTGACCAAAATTAAGTTTAGGAATAATAAATAAGTATTGGTTGTAAAATACGATTGAAGAAAATAAGAAATTATAAAAAAAATACCTATTTAAAATGTCAAAACATTCAACTTTTACATGGAAACTCAACAAAAAATTAAAATGCATTTTTAACTCCACATTACTTACGTTCCTATCGGTCGATTTTTACGTTTGAACACGCAAATTGAAGCTTAAAGTCCCTCATATTGAACAAAACAAATTGCGTAAAAAAATACCAATCCGGTCAAAAGTTATAGAGTTTTGACCGCTATCTCGCGAAATTGACCACTGTGCGGCGCCTTACATGGAAACGGCACATAGAAACAAAGTTAACACAAATGAAGTTAAAAGCAAGTCAATTCTAAAACCAATATGGTGTTATGGCATTCAATTATGGGGCACTGCCTCAGCTACCAACGTAGAAAAAATTTAAAGGCGCCAAAACAAGATTCTTCGTATAATTACATCTGCTCCTTGGTATATAAAAAACTCGAACATCCATAAAGATCTAAACGTGCCAACAGTTAAAGCGGAAATAGCGAAACTTGCCATAAGTTATTTAAAGAAGCTTGAAACTGATGCTAATCCACTGGCCCGTAACATACTAAATGAACCTGGTTACATTCGACTAAGAAGGAGGGACACTGCTTCTCTCAACCGTACATCAGAGGGATAACCCGCAAATTACAGTAACCGTGAAACATACATTTTTTTTGTCCAGCACTGGTTGGACTTAACATGTATATTTTTATTTTTAGACTTAAGATATGAGTAATTATTGATAGTTCAATTATATTGCAGATACAATGAATAAAAAATTGCGAAAAAAAGTCATTTTCCTATATCTAGAGAACTACAATAGTGACGCTCTGCAAATTTTACAAAGACCACTTTGAGAATAACGTGCGCTCTCGAGTTTAAGCTTACCCTAAATTTAAGTTACAAATGTTTATTTTATTTTTGGCGATGAGGGTAGCAAAGCACACCGGCAGTGCTAGTTTTCTATAAAATATGAGCGATGAGTTAAATTCTAAGTTCAGCTGCACAAAAACTTATATGGTCACACTGCTGTTTCAATACGTACGTTACTCTTAAATGACAAATTGTCGCTGTGACAATAGTGTGACTAACTGTGGTTCCGTGAGTACGTCCGTCCTTCTGCCGGCCTGTCTATCAGTTCAACTAACTGAGGATAGCAGTAATAAACCAACCAACCGTTTTAGCTTCTACTGCTTTCTTTGATCCAACATCCATCTGTACATCCCTAAATATGTATGTCTCAAAAAATCATCGAAAACAAGGAAAAACACGTAAAGAGTTTTTCTCATGTTTATAGTGCAAGTAAATGTTAAGTGTGTGTATGTGTGTGTGCATATCTGTGTGTGCATTACGAAATTGTATGCGCGTATCTAAGCATTTGTTAAACGAAATCACTCATTCAGTCAGTGTCGTGTATGAAGAAGGCATTACATTTGTTGTTTTTATTATTTCTAATATTCATTGAATTCTGTTTTCTTGTTATGTTATTATTGTTGTTGCTTTTTATAGTTTCTTTTTTGCTTTGCCTACTTGCTGTGAATGTGCCATTGAATTTTTTCCCCTTTGAACAATTTTTGTTTGGCCTCTCTAGAGACGACAAAAGTAAAAACAAAAAACAACAAAGTCACAGATATAATGCTCTAGAGCTGTGGAGTAGCTAAACGTATGTTTGTATACACATGACAACACTACATCACAATGTTATATACACAGCTACGTGCAACATACACAAAAGCTGTACAAGAACTAAGTAGTCGAAGTGGTTGTTGATACAGTGGTATTTAAATTTGAAAACGTTTGTCTTGTTTTGTGTTGTGTTCCGTTTTGTTTGTTGAAAATTATATTTATGTTTAACATTTTACACTAAATATTACGTTTGTGTTGTTGTGTTTGGTTTAAATGCTTTATCATGATAAGGAATTTAAAGCAGCAGTTAAGGGAAATTATACATTTATTAATTGATTTTAAGTTCTTTTTTCTGACTCTCCCTTACTGTTTGAGATTTTGTTAATAATTCATGGAATCTTCTATAAAAGTATTTGTATGCATTGTATCTTGTAGATACATATCAAATATTTCTGTGAACAAATCAACAAATCTTTATGTACTGGAGTAAGTGCTTTCATTGCACATATGTACATATGTATGTACATACATTGTAGCTTAAGTGTGTTTGAATTTCTTAACTACTTAAGAGATGTGTGCTCTAGATATAATTTGATAATAAAAAAATTATATTTTCATGTCACTACAGACGATTTAGAAAATAAGAACGATTGATCGAAGAAAAGTGTTTGTGTTAGCCCCTCAAAATGCAGCTTATCTGGTTCTACCTATAATGTTTGTTGTATTAACAATTCCTATCGTTTTTGTTACAAAAAAAAAAAATGTTTATGTTAAAATAAATGTTTTAGGTTTTTATTTACATTACTAGCTGTGCCCACACACGGTGGATGAGTTCTGACCATATTTTGTTCGATTACGAATTTACTTTATAAAGGGTGGCTAAATTTTAAGGTCCGATGCTGATTTTGAATAAAACATGAATTATTAAAGAAATTATTGTCTTTTATTTTTATTTTGATAATATTGGTATTGTTCAATTTTTTATGGAACAAAATATCGGCCAAATGGTCGCCGCGACCTCGGCGGCACACCTCCATCCGATGCTCAAAATTTTCGATGACACTGAGGCATAATTGAGGTTCGATGCCGTTAGTGTGCCAAATTGTCTCATCCTTTATCTCTTGAATTGTTGCTGGCTTATCGGCGTATACATTTTCTCTCAAATAACCCCAAGGAAAGAAGTCCAACGGTGTCAAATCACATGATCTTGACGGCCAATTGACATCGCCACCACATGAGATAACACGGCCATTGAATTTGTCACGCAAAAGAGCTACTGTTTTGTTAGCTGTGTGGCAAGTGGCACCGTCTTGTTGAAACCACATATCGTCCACATCCATATCTTCCAATTCGGGCCATTGAAAGTTCGTTATCATCTCACGATAGCGAACAACATTCACAGTACCTGCCTGACCGGCCTCATTTTGGAAAAATACGGCCCCATGATGCCGCCAGCCCATAAACCGTACTAAACAGTCATTCTTTTTGTGGGTACATTGATTTTTCGACAATCACTCTTGGATTATCATTCGCCCAAATGCGGCAATTCTGCTTATTGACGAATCCACTGAGGTGAAAATGTGCCTCATAACTGTTGCCAATTCTTGACACCATTCTGCCCATTGACGACGTTTGGAATGATCAAGAGGCTATAGTTCTTGCGTCAATTGCACTTTGTAAGCTGTAAATGCATAATCTTCATCAACAGCGAGCGTGAGAGGTGCAATTGTTGGGCGCGACGACGAGTTGAAGTGGACGGCTATTCAGCCATTCAACCATCGCGAACAGCAGCAATATTCTCTCCAGTACGAGTTGTACGAGCATGCACTGCTATTTTCACATCTCCTGCAGGACCGGTTTGCTCAAATTTCTGCACGATTTTTCCAATTGTACATTTGGACAATTAAATGGACCAAAAAAATCACGAAATGCACGATATGCATTTTGATTTGAACGCCCATTTTCATAATAAGCCTGAATAACTTTAACGCGTTGATCGATTGTGTATCTTTCCATTGTTCAAATTGAGTTAGTCTGAAATTGAGAAATTTCAAATTAAATGCAGAAAAAACTTGACGTTTAGGTGTGGTATAAAATTCTAAAATTTACATTTATAAAATTCTAAAATTTTAAGAATTATTGTTTAGCTCTGTAAAAGGCGTTTAAAATATTTTAATAACAAAGTAATTCCACAAAGTAAAAATACAAATCAAATACAAATTTTATGCAATTGGCTATTTGGCAGTAAGTAATTCATATCTAGCGATTATTTAAAATTTGTTGCGCAACTGTGTTTAAAATATACAGCTTTTAAAAATAGAAGATGCCTTAAAATATGCAGTGCCTTTAAAAAAAAATCGTAGTACTTTCACTGCGTTTTGTTCACTTTCTCTTCAAAATAAAATACTTTTAAAAAAGTATCCTATACTGGAGTCAGGCTATTAAGGTATCTCCTCACAAAATTTTGATAAAATCCATCCAGTAGTTTTTACGTGATGCGAACACGAAAAAGAAAGACAGACAGAAAATGAGTTACTATTTTTTTATATGTTTTTATTGTCTCTCTGAATCCACAATTTTTTACCATCTTTCTGACAAATTATGGATTCCATTATAGAAAAAAAACATGTGATGTGGTTCTTTTGGAGCCATTAACGAATCAATGCAATCATAATACGTCATTCTGAAAATGGCGTTTTTAAGCTAGGGAATACTGCATCGAATGAAGCAAATAAGACATGACGGGTGTATTCTCAGGTATTTTAAAAACCAATTGGACTCCAGTACTCAATCCGCCACCTTAAGTTATTTCATATCCTACCTTGTAACCGGATTCCAAAGAACAAAATCATGTCGCAAACTCCATTCGTCTTGAAGCAAACATTGAAATATTAGTGATTTCGTTAAACAATTTTGGTAAACATGCAATCCATGATGTTGCAGGCTGTACTTAACCAACCAACTGTTTAAAAATATGTTTCTGGAACCCAAACGGTATACGCCACCATAAAAATGAACTCGAATACTTTTTAATAAATCAACAAATTTATGTCATGCTGATTTCTGAAACTCACTTGACTGCTTTTTTAAAATCCATGGTTATGATACTAAGGACCCTCGTGGTCGACCGTGTGGTGATTCTGCTATTCTCATAAAAGCTCGGCTCAAACACATATTACTGCATATTTTTTGTGAGAATAACATGCAGGCAACAAACATGTGTCTTGAAGATTTTCACAACTTGGTTATATCTTCAATTTTTTCCCCTCTTAGATTTTCGATATCGGAAAGTCAGTACCGTGACTTCTATAAATTACTA
Source organism: Phasia obesa (assembly GCA_949628195.1). Taxonomy (NCBI): domain Eukaryota; kingdom Metazoa; phylum Arthropoda; class Insecta; order Diptera; family Tachinidae; genus Phasia; species Phasia obesa. The sequence continues at coordinate 29,831,207 of OX451218.1, read as the reverse complement.
GGGTGTCGCTACTCATTACTCCAAAAGGTCTGATTTTTTTTTTACGAAATCTAAAAAATAGGCTTAAATGTAATTTCTAGTGGCAAACCCACATTCTGCCCTACTGATCAACAGAAAATAACTGATGTTATTGATTTTTTCGTAACAAAGGGTATTTCAAGAAAAATGATTAAAGTTAAAGCATTTCTAGAGTTATCTTTAGATCAATCGCCCAATATTATTTTTATATGGAACCCCCAAGAAATTTGATCACCGTTCGAATTCTTTGCGAAGTCAACTATAGGCATACATTGGTTGAAATATAGAAAGTACCTCAGTACACACTGTTCAAAAAATATACTGCTAAGAACGCCAGAACACAAACAACAGTGTTACTGATTTTAATAATAAACTTAAAATGACTGCCCACCATGCAACACGGTTGCGACGATAAAATTGATATAATACAATTTATTCTATAGATATCGAACGCCTGTTGACTGAAAAAAGGAGAACTCGCAGAGGGGTGGCAATCACACAGAGCTCCTCAATTAAAAATAAATTAAAAGAAATAACAAAACGACTAAAAGTTCATTCCTGGAAAAATACTTTGCAAACCTTGACGCTACTCCTCAATCAGATTACTCATTATCTTAAAAGACCTGTTATTCGTAAGCCTCTTTTGCGTACTTTATCAGGTGGCTGGGCAAGAAATAAAAACGAAAAAGGTAATCTTTTTGTTATTCATCTAAAAAATATATAGACCCCGAACAAGCCTGCTGATATAATTTACGTATTTTCTATTGGTTTATTAATAAAACAAATATAAAATTTTTATGGCAATAAATCCATGTCCATTAAACAAACACATTAAAATTGTATTATTTTATTTATTTTTAATATCTGCAATAGGGTTACTTTTAACTACAATTTACTTCATGATTTTATCGTACTTAATTCCAAACCAATAGCAAAAATAGAGAAAAATACCAATATTTAAAAAAAAGTAATTCGAAACCCTACGTGTGTGGATTTTTTAATATTCCAACAATATTTAGGATAAATATGTACATTGCAATTGTAAATGTATTAATGTTATATCTTCTAAAAATCACAAAGTTATTGAAACAATTTTAGAAAAAAATTTATTCGTAGATTTTAAAACTTCGACTATTTTTGAATTAATAACTTTGCATAATTAATATTTTGCATAAATAATATTTTGCATAATTATCTATCCAAAACTAACGCCACACTATTTATATTTTTAGCATAATTTAATGACGTGCACATATGCCTGGGTATTATTGATGGTCATTCTTTGGTTTTCCGTAAAATCTGTCTAGGCATATTTGAGAGCCTAAAGAACGTTTTGTTTTAAAATGCAAAATAAAAATTCAATATCACACTTTAATATGTTAACATATTTTCCGCCAGGTGCATTTAAAAATATGATGACAAACGTTCAGCAACAAACAGCTGTTAAAGTTTTGCTTCAGGTCAAAAAAATTTTTTTGTACAAAGCAGTAATTAAATAGACATTCGTTTTAAAAACGGTTTACCTGTCGCCAGTAAAGAATAATATTACAGTAAAAATATAAAAAAATATAGCAAAGCTGGTTTGTATAAGAATGGACTTTATAATGTTGTAAATAAAAAAAAAAAAAAAAAACAAAACAGAATTGAAAATATTTAAAGATAAATAAAGATATTCTAAAGTCAATAGATAATATTTGTAGAAAAAGTATTAAAATTTAAATTTCATTTGAAATTTGTCAAATTACAAATTGCTTTAGGCTGAGAAGTTGATTTGTCCGTTTGATTACACTGGTCTGCAAAAAATTGCTCCCTGAACATAAATATGTGGAATATAGTAATTTTAACGAGTTGAATCAAATCCGCTTTCAGTTTTCGCGTATCACATATAATTTTTTTATGGGCAAGAGCATATTATTTTCACCTAAACAAGGCGACCAACTTTACATAATTTTTAATTGTTTAGGAGTTATTTAGAAATTAGAGGCGAAAAACAAAATAAATAAATTTAATGAAAAAATATTTTTTTGGTCTTCAAAAACTCGTAAAAAAACTTAAATCGGCAACTATTTTGTATTTTTGTCTTTATTCAGAAAGCTAGGTACACTAGGAATAAAATAAGCTATAAAAGATGAAAATCGGCGCACAAATGTTAAGTGCAGGTACCTACTTTGACGAACATTATGTAACACATTGATATTATTTACTTTTGTTATACTAAAAACTTAATTTTCTTTTGTTTTTTTTTATTTATTGTATCGTCAATATATTTGAACTAACAATAATTACCCACATCTTAAATTTAAAATAAAAACAAGTAAAAGGGCTATATTCAGCGATGCCGAATCTTCTATACCCTTCACCACGGTGATTTTATTTATACAGACATGTACAGCAATATCCATATTGTTGACTCTTTACATAATTTGAAATAAGTCATATGAGAAAAAACTCATTACTTATACTTTAAAGAAGTAGAATACAGCGGCGATGCAGCTGAATGAAAACAAATTCCGTTGGCTACAGTTGTCGCCGTGTTGTCAGCTACTTAATGATATTAAATACGACAGCTACATCGTAAACTCTGACATTGTTGTAGAAATACTTATTTTGCTTTTATAAAATTAAATAACTTTTTCAAAAAATTATAAATATTTCCTTCAAAACTTTTTGTTTGTATATGAATTTGTAATTTGCAATTTTGTGACATTTTTCTTTGTTGAATAAAATAGAAATTAGCCTAAGTTGACGACAGCTACAACGGTGGTCGTGTGTGTAGCCATGTAGCTTTGCTGGCTTCAAAATAATCGTTTACCTATAAACGTGTGTATTTTATTTTTGATAGTTTGTAGTCGGTATCCTGATGATGTCTATATGTTTAATGCACCTAGGTTTTAAAAAAGAGATATCATTTATTTAAAAATCAAACGCATTTAAAATAATTCTTGCAAAAAAAAAAACCGACTTCAAAACAGACAAACTTAAAAGCATGTTTCTTTAAGACGGTAACTATTGCGACACCCTGTAATTTCCGAATTAAATTTTATACTAGTTATAGCGGTCGTAGCAATACAGGTTCGTTGTAAATTTCAACCTTCTGTCTGTAACGGTTTAAAAGTTTGGTCATATACATCAAATTACATAAACTATTGCGACACCCTGTAATTTATAATTTTAAATAATTATACTTATTATAACAAATATAGTAATGGACATTCTGTCTAATTGTTAAGTGTTTATCAATAACTGTTTAAAAGATAGGGTCATATATATCAAATGACGTCACCTATTGGGACACCCTTTAAATTAAAATTTTAATTTAATACTTTTTAAAGAACACTTTGTGATACAGATTCTTTTTAAATTTTAACTTTGTGTCCATATACATCAAATTACATCAACTATTGGGACACCCTATAATTTCCAATTTTGAATATTTATACTTGTTGTTATTTGAGACATAGTAGTGAACATTTTGTCTATTTTTCAAGTGTTTGTCTATAACGGTTCCAAAGATGAGGACATAATGGTCAAATAACATCAATAATGGGGACACCCTTTAATTTATAGATCCAAGTTTTATACTTGTTTTAATAGCGGACTAAGCAATATAGGTTCTTTGTAAATTTCAACTGTCTATCTATAACAGTTGAAAAGTTTGGCCATATATATTAATTTTACATTAACTATTGGGACACCCTTTAATTTCCAAATTCATATTTTACACTTGTTATTTTAGCGGACTTAGCAATACAAGTATTTTGTAAATTTCAACTGTGTGTCTATAAAGGTTCAAAAGTTTGGCCATCAATATATATATCAAAATAAACCAACTAATGGGACACCCTTTAATTTCTAATTTTAAATATTTATACTTATTATAACAGACATAGTAACGAACATTCTGTGCAACTTTCAAGTGTTTGTCTATAACGGTTCAAAAGATAGGAGAATAAAGGTGAAATTAAGTCACCTATGGGGTCACCCTTTAATTTCTAATTTTATTTTTAATTACTTTTTGTTGTTGGGAGCTACTGTGTTACGCACTTTTTTTTAATTTTAAATTGATGACCTATAATGTTCATAATACACGTAAAAAACATGTATGTTGTACATACATGTTTTTTACACCCTTTAATTTTTAAAATTTTGAACTTCTTTTAAAATGGGACCAATCTGTAGCCATAACCTTTCTAATAGTGCAAAATTTTTAAAATCGGTTCAGAAATGACTGAGTTCTGCGGGCACAAACATAAAAAAAAAAAGCAACATTCAGACGAATTGATAACCTCCTTCTTTTTTTGAAGTCGGTTAAAAATATGTTACTCTATATACACACATACATACATATGTATAATCTTAATATTAATTATATGTTATGTTACAGTCATGATTTTCATTTTCAAAGAAATATTGAAATTTTTGTTTTAATTCTTCGAAAATTGTGTGTAAAAATTTTTTGTAAAAATAATTTCTTAAAAATTTTTTGTAAAATTTTATTCGAAAATTTAAAAAAAAATTTTTTTCGAATATTTTTCTGTAAAATATCTTTTTGAAAATGTTTTGCAATTTTTTTTTTATTTTTTTTTTTTTTAAATTTTATTGGATTTTTTTGTTAAATTTAGGTCCTTTCTGCAATCTATATTGAGTTAGAATGGTCAGACTAAAGCAAAGAGAAATCCTTACAAAAAAAATTTCCTCAAATTGACACATTTTCATTGTCATTTTAACTGCTCCTATGTATCAGTGGGTACCCTGTGTTTCCATTGGCTACCTCTATGTGTACTGCTTTCTATTAAGGTCTCTAATAGAAAAGAAAGCAGAAAAATCCTAGCAATCTAAAAACAAACAAAAATCGCCCCTCGCAGGGTGTTATTGATCCCCCGAGATCTGTATGCACTCCTTGCGATCTACCTGTCACAGTTTAATATTCATTTGACAAAAAAGGCAAAACAGAATCATTAAAGCCGAAAAAATTTAAAAAAACGTGAAAAAAATATAGGTGGGCGTGGTTTTTGGCCCACAGCCTCCAAAGGAATGATCTGATGTTGCTGAATTGCAATACCAAAATTTTCTAAAATATAGGTGGGCGTGGTTTTTGGCCCACAGCCTCCAAAGGAATGATCTGATGTTGCTGAATTGCAATACCAAAATTTTCTGCCTGACAGATTGGTGTGCTTAAATTTTTTGTATCTCTTCTGGTGCCTTGGCAAAAGACATTACAACACTAACACGGACAGACGGACAGACGGATATACGGACAGACGGACATCGCTTAGTCAACTTCTCTATGTATAAGGATCCAGAATATATATACTTTATGGGGTGGGAAATGAATATTGTAGAAATTACACACGGAATGACAAACTTAGATATATCCTTTCCACCTGTGGTGAAGGGTATAATAAATACTTGTTAAGTCCAGCCAGTGCTAGGCAAAAAATTGTATGTTTCACAGTTGTCTATTAAATATTTCAATATCAGTATTTTATATAAATAAGAATATCTCAAAAACTAGACGTGATAGAATCAATCTGTAAACAGTTTTAGATTCAGCACACAAAAGTCAAATTATATTTTATATTTATTTTAAGATTTTATCAATCGAACTTTAATTTGAAGAAAAAACTATTTCATCTTATGCAACTAAGCAGTTGACAAAGTTCTTGCTCCAGACTTCGTTTTTTCTATCACAATAACTACATATCTAATATTTTAATATTTTTATTTTATTTAAATAAGAATATCTCGAAAACTAGACGTGATAGAAAAAATCTGTGAATAAATTTGGATTCAGCACACAAAAATCCAACGTTAAAGCTGCCGACATTTTTTTGACGACCAGTGTTAATTCCAAAACGCTCTAATTATTTTTTATTACTTTTTCTATATTTTAATAATTGAATCTTTAATATAACTGAGATGAAGAGTGTGTGGTCAAAATCTAGAGTCTAGATAAGAAATATCTAGTCTAGATAACAAATTATAATCAATTAAGTCCGGCTAGTGTTCTGTCTTATCGCTAACGGCACGTTTACATATTAGTGAATGTTTATGTTTTAAATACAGGGTGGTCCAAATTCAGGCACGTTTTAAAAAATGGAATAAAATAAAATAAGCTTTACTTAGTTTCATAAATTATGTTCTATTCGAACTTTTAAATATAATTGAAGGAAAAGTTTAAATTAAGCTTGAGGTCAAGCTTCAATGAAACTGAAATTTTTTGGCATATTATCGTTTTATTAGAAACAACAAATTCTATCATTTATTCATGTTAGTGATTTATGTTATGTTATGTTATGCTACTTTCATGTTAGCAGATCACTTCATCTACATTTATATACACAAGAAAAATATAATAATAGGAAATAGGAAATTTTAATATTCGTTGCTGTTATTTGTAAATTTCAAATGCTCAAATTTGATGAAAAACCAATATTAAATATGCAACAAAAATTGTATAAGTTGAACGATTCAAATGAAATTTTATGTGGATATGTAATTAGTCAGCGAAAATTAAATTACAAAAAATTCCACAATTATTTTCAGTATATTGCCCATAAAATCCACAAATGGAGTAGGGCTCATGAAATACTTTTAGCAATATTTGGAAGTATGTGAAGATTTAGTAGAGCATTCTTCTTTTTTCGATCCCAGCTTTGTGATTTTAGAACATATTTTCTAAGGTCAAAAATTTGATGTGAAGTAGGTCAAATTAAAGGACCTCCATCTTCTAGAAGGGTGATCAATTTTACACGAAATTTAGTTTAAACGTACGCATTTAACATATAGAAAAATCCAATACTTTTGCAATTTTTAAATTGAAAATAGTCGTCTTTAACACAGAAATACTATAATATTGAAATTTTTCCATAATATTTAATATTTGCTCGCTAACTAAGAGAAAATTCAAACAAAATTTCTGAAAATTGTACTTAATATTTTAAAAACACTGGACCAGGGTGTCGAAAAATCAAAACTTTTAATGTTAAATTGCTTATAACTCGCTCATTTTAAAACATAATTTATAGATTAATGTATCACTTTGGAGGTAAAAGAATTAGCAGGTGCGAGGTACCCAACTTTGAGAATACATAGCGCCATCCCTGGAAGTGGATTGTGCCCACCGTCAAAACTTAAGCTCAAATACTCCTCCGCTTCTATACTCATGTCAAATTTTGGATCAATCGGCCTTGCCTTTTACAAATGACCGAGTTATTTCCAAAATATTTTGATTCTGACCCATTGTGCATTGGTTTAGGATCGAATTATAAATTTTAAAATTTGCACTAATTTTAACTTTATTTGTGCCAGATTCTCTGTAACATCAAACAAGTGCTCCAGTGTTGGGATCTGACAATGTTTAAGTTGTACCATCCAAGTGATAAAATTGTACCAAATCAGCGTCAGTCAATTGTACCAACATTCGACATTAGGTAAAAAAAAGCAAAATACATAGATACGAGGTATGATAAAAAAATAAGCATTTTTTTAATGTTGGTACACATGTCTGTTATTTATGTTGACAATATCCGCCATTTTGGATTGTCCGTTTGTTTTTGACAGATAAAAAGGTTAGTCGTGTTTTGGTGTGCTCTGGACATTTATGATCTTTTTCAGCAAATCGGATCGTCGTTGACGAGCAATGTCCATGCGACGTTGTTTTTGCTCAAAATTTAGCAATTTTGGAAAAATCTTCGCTGCCGCACGTTTCATGCCTAAAACATCCGTAAAAATTGCTTGGCATGAGCCGAACGATATGCCAACATCATCAGCAACCTCTCTAATAGTGATTCGACGATTATCCACGACGAGCATCGTCATTGACATTTTCTCGGCCTGCCTTTACCGTTTATACCACAATTGAACTTGTGTTCTGCTCATAGTAGACTCGCCAAACGCCACAATCAACATTTTAAATTTCCTTGCACATTTAATTTCATTTTTTACCCAAAACTTAATACAGTTTCATTGATCCATTTTTTGAAATAGTAAAAACGCGAGAGCACTCTAAAACACGACTAACCTTTTTATCTGTCAACAACAAAGTGAGAATCCAAAATGGCTGATATTGTGAACATAAATAACAGATATGTTTACCAACATTAAAAAAATGCGCAAATCGAACATACGTACCTCACGAAAATTAAAAATAACGTTTATTTTTTGATCATATCTCGTACAGTAACTAGACATTAAATTTTTTAAGATTAAGGTAAAGAAAATCCCGCAATTCCAAAAATAAATATCAAAAATCCCAAAATTGGAATTTTTATTCTTTGGCCCATAGGGTTCATGAAATACTTTCAGCAATTCAGCAATATTTTGCAATATCTTCCTTTTCCCATCCCTTTGCTGTCTTAGAACATACAGGCTAATGTCGAAATTTCGATGTAAACTTTCACTTTTACACGAAATTTGGTTTAAAACATAAAATTTGTATATATTCCTTTAGAATTTCTTTTATTACAAAAAGATTAATGGCCCTTTTTAGGCTAAAATACACAAAAAGGCAGTAATTTTGATTAAAAATCATCTAGATGTTAACTCAATAAAGATATCAGTTTGAAATTTTCCCACAATATCTTAAATTTTGCACGCTAACTACGAAAAATAAACTTTTAAAAATGTTGTAATACTAAATAGATCTTTAAGAAAAATCTAACAAAAAAATATAAAATGTCAAGTCCTAAAAAATTTTAAGAAATGATGTTCCCAAATTTGAGGCCACATAGCGCCACCAGTGGTAAGTGTATGATCACCAGCTTTAAAACTTAAGCTCTGCTATATCCATGTCAAATTTTTAATTAATCGGACTAGCCCTTTACACTATGCAATGTTAGGAGCTGGCTACACTACAATTGCCATCAAGTGCTTCAAACTTCTCCAAAGTCACCGGATCTTAATCCTAGAGCTATTTGGAAGAACAATTAAAAAATCACCTAGTTACCAAGAAGACCTTATGATTTCTTATTACAAAGAATAGAAAAATATATTGGCCGAATAATGATGGAAACTGATTAAGGCGATGAAAAAATCGTAACGATATTAGCTATCACTTATACTAAATTACATATCACTTACACATAATAGGGTTAGCAGAGTAAATAATAAAAATCCTGAATATAAATCAAGAATATTGCAATTTAGAACTTTGAAGTTAGAAATGTAAAAAAAAAATTTATTAATTAAAACAATTTATTGAATAAATTTTATATGAAATTGTATCAAAAAATCATGAAGTGTACCAGTGTACCACTGATGTGTTGATTGTACCAAATTTGGTACAATTGTACCACAAATCCCAACACTGGTGTGCTCCGCCCTTCAATTTGGGTATTATTTGATTATTTATTTAAATAGGCGGGCATGTATGTATGTATGTATGTATGTCTAGGCAGTGTGAATGTTAGTGAAGTACATTTTAGTGAATGATTCTTTATTTTCCATTTGATTCATCAGTTGGAAAAGTTTTGCTTTATATTGTATATTAAGTCTTTATGCTATAACTAGTCATAAATAAGTGCAAAATAGGTGAAGCTATTGATCGTGAGGAACAGTAACTACTTCTACTATTATTGTAAGCATTCCTGCCGTCACTAATCTTATCAGATTAGTGAAAGTAGTGACAGTAAATCGAAGGTACCATGCAATGTGGACTTGGGTTTTTCAGGATAGGATAAATAGTGAAAAATTGTTTCCTTTTCCTTCTATTCATTATAACCATAAATGTATATAGAAGACTTTTGCTACAACTGCAACAATTGTGGTTGGCAAACATGCAATGACTAGTTATAATAGCCACGATGTCATTTTACTACCTTTGTTTGAATCTCAGAAGCCTTCTAGTGTGTATTTCAGCTAAGTTGCAAATGATGAACCTCAAATAATTACCTTCATATTGAGATTGGTAATCCATATAAATCTTCAATTTATTATTGCTGTAAAAGTGACTACCTACTAGACCAGTTCACTAGCAATGCAAGTTATAAGTATAGGTAACGTGTCCACGTAACCAGATGATAGTAAAATTTAGACTTCGACAGAAACAGTTTTCCAAATTGGATCAAAAAACAGAAATAAGGTTTTTTATAAACCAGGATTTTTTTTTTTTTTTTGTTAAGAGGAGTAACACAAGCGTCACTTGAAGATTAAAGAGATTTACTGAAATCGTGATTTCCATTTATTTTTATCTTTCTTCGGGAGTATGATACCTTCGCTTTATGACCAATTGTTGGTTGGATGAGATTGGGAGGTAAACTAGTTACTAAAAGTGTTAACGTCTTGTTGGTAAGACCATCGCATGTTTTGTTAAGAGGAGTAACACAAGCGTCACTTGAAGATTAAAGAGATTTACTGAAATCGTGCTTTCCATTTTTATCTTTCTTCGGGAGTATGATACCTTCGCTTTATGACCAATTGTTGGTTGGATGAGATTGGGAAGTAAACTAGTTACTAAAAGTGTTAAAGTCTTGTTGGTAAGACCATCGCATGTTTATAACTCATAGCCAGGTACTGACCTTAATGCACATCTGTCAGAACTTATAAGAGTTTATTTGTCGAATTGGAGAGACGCAGCGAAAGCTAAAAATTTTAGTTTTATTCCAAATGTTTGTGTCACCACAAATACATATGTACTAATTTATCATAGGCAACATTTCTGTAAATTTACGTTATTTACAAAAGTGTTAAAGGGTTTTTTTTATGTATTTTAGTCATTGTTGTCATGAATCCTTTATCGTCAACATCTCCATCCTTTATACTTTCTGTTTTATAACATATTTTGTTTGCATTATTTATATCTTTATTTGATTCCTTTTCCCTTTTGCCTTCATTTTCATTTGTTTGTTGGATGAAATTGTTCTCATTTTGTTTGATGTTTTTTTTGTAGTTCCTGCTGTTTAGCGAGTATGTTTGCAAATGGGGATACTAGTGTGTGTAGATTAGTGTACGTACTGTGTATGAATGTGTGTAATTTTACATTTGGTCTGTTTTTACTTGTTTTCGCTTTCCTTCCTCCTCTGGTGTTTTGACCTGGTTCTTTTACCCATTACACGACTTGCATACGACTGTATGTGCGAATCAATATTCGTCTTTTTTTATTTCTCTTTGTTGTAATTTTTGTTGTCGTTGTACATGTTGTTTTCTGTTTTGATTTTTTTTTTTCATTTTTTTGCATTTGTTTGTTAGCACTTTTTTCGACTTTGTTGTTGTGTTTTTATAACTAACTGCACATTGCATTTGATGCGTTTTTTTCTCGTTTGTTTTGCGGAATTTGCTACAAGTATTCATTTGAGCGCTTGTATGTTTTTGTTTTTTGTTAAACTATTAAACCTTTTGTGTTCTTTGAAGAACTCATTCTCATAAAAGAAAAGTGTTGTTAAGAAAAATTAAACACACAGCAATATAAAAATAAATCATTAAAGTGCGACTCAGACTCACGTTCGGTTCCGTGCCATGTTCTATAACTTTCAAAGAACAAGATTTAATTCTGTTCACGTCTTTTATGGGGAACCCTTTAATATTTAATTTTGTGTTTTTATTTTGTATTTGCTTTAAAAAATATATAATTGAAATTATATATACTATGGGGAACCCTTTAACTTTTAATTATTCCTATAGCTAGTACTTAATACTCTGTGTATATTTTAAGTATCTGCCTATATATAGGTTATACAAGATATTGGCCAAATACCTCAAAATCGCGACTTCTAGGAAATTAATTAATTTTATTTTTGTTACTTGTTGTTTCAGTAGACATTGCATAACAAACTTCAAATATATGTAGGTTCAATATATTGGTGCACAAGTTGTTTTCTAGTTTTATTTTTATTCTGGCTAATGTAGCGAACAGAGTTTTAAATATTCTGTTTAAATTTCAAGTTACTGCCTATTACGGCTCAAATTATAAGACCAAATACAAAAGTTAAAATCAACTCACTATCGGAACACGCTATCGTTTTTAGTATTAATTGTTATAGCAGCGCATGTAATACAACTTTTGTGATAATTTTACGCTTCAAGAGGTAGAAGGGGCTGACAGACGGACATACATTCTAGCAAAAGCAATTAGATTAAGTTTTTATCATTTGGGTACGGAACCGAAAAATAACATTAAAATTAAACATTTATAAACAAATTATTAATTTTTCGACACTTTTAGATTTTTTTGTAAAAAAATTAAAAACTAATCGCCAAAAGATTTTTTTTAATTCGAATCAAAAAAAAATTTCCTTGTGTGGTAAGAATATTTAATAGTTATAATTTCATTTTTTTTGGATAATATGTGAATTTTAGGCGAAAGTTGGATCTTCTAGCGATCTTTTAAATTGTTTGTAATTATTATTAATTTTTGTTAATTTTCAGTTTTTGAACGCATAGATTTTAGCTAAATTGGTTTAACCATTCATCGTAGCTTTTTAAGCCGATTAAATTTCGATTAAAAAATAACTCGAACAAATTATATCGGTTAATCGACAAATCGACTAAAATTATTTTTTATTAAGATCTCCTATTTTTACTGATTTTTTGCTTGTTACTGGTTCGTTCAAGAATAATTTCGAATTAGACGTGTTGAGAAAACACTCAGAGAAAAAATAATACATATAACCCATGAATTTTTTCATACATCGAATATGAATTATACCTTATTTTTTTATTCAGTAATAAAAAATATGAACAATATTATATGTATGCAACGTTCACAGCTTTCTTGTCATTAGACAAAACAAACATATTTTCTCTAAAGGTTACTCTTGAAAGAGCGACATACAGTGGGCCATATGAAAAACAGTCAACGCTTAAATCTAAGCCTGCAATGTTGAAGGTTTGACCCTGCGATTTATTATTGGTCATTGCAAATAATGTATTTACCGGAAACTGTAAACGTTTAAATTGGAAGGGTAAATCGGATGGTATCAGAGGGATTCGGGGAATCAATACATCTTCTCCGGTATCACATCCTATGAGTATTGTGCACTCTGTTATGAAAGTTATCAGTGATTTTACCAGCAAACGTGTGCCATTGCAAAGTTTAGATGGATTTAGGTTTCTTAATAAAATAACAGGACAACATACTTTCAACACCATTTTGTGAGGAGGGAGGCCAGACGGGTTCAAGGAGCTTAAAAATTCTGTAGAGAAATGAACAGCTTCTTCCAAATCGAGAGCAGTATCGACCGAGTAGTATATTTTCATCGGCACATCGATCTTTGAAAGATGAAATAACTAGGGAAGTAATTATTATAAAACGTAACGCAGAAATGAAAATATTGCAATCTACAGCTTTATTTACTTATGTGACAGCTTTCCACTTTATTTAACATCTTAGTAATAATTTAATACTACTCCACCAACCGAAATTTTATTGAAATTATTCTTAATTAATAAGCAGACCATTTCAATGTGTACGTACAGTATTTCTCCACTATTTAATGCATCAAAATCCGTTGCGTAGTTTTAAAGATTTAAGCATACATAGGGATATAGGGACAGAGAAAGCGACTTTGTTTTATACTATGTAGCGATTATTAATCAATTTTGTATGGTTGTCTTTTCTTATTGGATAAGGATTTTTTAAACTCTCGAATAACACAATTAATTCGCGTTATTCGAGTAATTTAAAAACCTCTATCGATTAATAGTAAAATTTAAAATGCAAAATCGATTAATTGGATACTCTAGTAGATACTCTAGTGATAATGAATTTATTCATTTTAGGCTGATGCCAGAGTGCGCGCTACAAGCGAAGCGCTGCTGAAAGCGATAATAGTTCGTGATATACCAATGCTACAAGATGTCAGAGTGAATGATATATTGAGCAAAGCGATTTTTTTGTTTATAATAATTTTCACTGTTTTAAAAAGTTTAAAAGTTTTTAAAACATATACATAAATAAAAATAAAAAAACATAAATGTGCAAAAAAAAACCGACTACAAAACAAATATATGTGAATCAATTCTTAACAAAAAATTTAAAAGGAAGTAATCTGTAAGAAATAGTACTCAAATCAAATTCTTTTATACTTGTTACTCTAACGGACATAGTAATATACGTTCTGTACATTCAAATGTCTATCCATAACGGTTCAGCAGATAAAGCCATATACGACAAATTACCTCAGATATGAGGACACCCTTTATTTTTTTACACATATTATTACTGACACAGCAATAAAAAAACGGCTTCAAAGATATGGCCATATAGGTTAAACAATATCACATAGGGGACACCCTATGTGATATTGTGTGATATGTAAAATTTTAAATTAAATGACAGATTCTTTGTAAATTTCAAATGTCTGTCTAAAACGGTTCAAAAGTTTGGCCATATGCATCAATTTACATCAACTATTGAGACACCCTTTATAACTTTAAATATTTATAAATGTTATTATACGGGACATAGTAGTGGAGATTCTGTCTAATTTTCAAGTGTTTGTCTGTAACGGTTCAAAAGATAGGGCTAGATAGGTAAAATTTTATCAATTATGGGGACACCCTTTAGTTTCCAAATTTAAATTATATACTTGATGTTATAAAGGACTTAGATATACAGGTTCTTTGTAAATTTCAACCGTCTCTCTGTCACGGTTCAAAAGCTTTGCAATATACATCAAATTACATCAACTATTGGGACACCCTTTAACTTCTAATTATAAATATTTAATTTTTGATTATATATATTGGACATTCTCTCCAATTTTCAAGTGATTGTCTACAATGCTTCAAATGGTTCATATATTTAAATTGACATCACATATGGGGACACCCTTTAATTTTTAAGTTTATTTTTTTTATTTATTTCTGTTATTGGCAGCTATAGTGATATACAGTTTTTTAAAATTTTAAAAGGGTGCCCTTTACGGTTCATAATACACGTAAAAAACACGTATGTTGTATGGGGACACCCTTTAATTTTCAAAATTCTGTATTTTTTTTAAAATGAACCAATCTATAAGCATTTCCTTTCTAATAAAGAAAAAATTTTTAAAATCAGTTTTGAAATGACTGAGTTCTGCGGGCACAAACATAAAAAAATAAACATTCAGACGAATAGATAACCTCCTTCTTTTTCTGAAGTCGGTTAAAAAGAGTAGAAGCTACAACGCGCTACAAACCCGTACACAACCTGCTTTGTAGCATGAACTCGCATCAAGCTTCGCTCTTACTCTTTCATATTTTAAGGGAACATATAAGAAAAATACATGCAGAGGTTTATAGCATGTTGTAGCGTAGTATTATAGCTTCTGACATCAGCCTTAGAATTTTCATGTACATATGTATGTATGTACAACATTTTTTTTTATCAAGTTATCTAATAGAATGAAAATTTATTGGAAAAATGTAGGGTATTTTTAAAAGTTTTGGTAAAAACGTGATATTTCAGTGAAATTTCCGTTGGATTGTCTTAAGTTTTTTTCCTGAATTTGCAATGTTTAATATATTTAAACAAAAAACAATAATCTTGGAAAAACTTCTGAGAGAATGGTAGAGAGCTTGTAATTTTTCACCATACCTCCGCGATTTATAAACCAAATTCACTGATTTTTAATATCAAAAAAAGTCTGAAAGGCACATATATCTGACAGATTAGTATATTAAGGATTTTCATAGATTTTGTGGGGTCTTTTGAAATGACATTACAAACCAAACACGGAGAGACGGACATGGCTAAACCGACTTTGTGGGGTCGAAAATGAATATTGTAGAAATTAAAATACCTTTCTTAGCCAAATCACTCCAGCTTGTATATATAGACAAAAGATTGGCTTAAAAAAAATTCTTATTTTTACAAAACTGATTTTTATCGAAGAAACCCTGTTCCAATAAATATGACGTGAAATTGCTTTAGGGGAGGTGCTTTAGTTTTGACGAGACAAGTATGGAGAATATTTTTGTATTATATCTGAGAACTTTAAATGACTTTTAACTTAACAAAAAGCTTTGATTGCGCCAAGAATTATGTTTGCTTCAATTTCTGCCACCACAGCGCAAAACGAATATTTAAGTTTCAAAATGATTCCACCATCCCTTGTATGTTACGCCATTAACACCAATTAAAAAAATACTAAAAGAAAACGCAAACCGTAGAGGTCATAAATTGACAATTAATTTTTTTTTGTTATTAATTTATTTATTTCGTGTTACATTATAATAAAATATTGTCTTACTTAATTAACGCTGTAGGATAATGAAGAATATTTAAGATATTATTGCACTAGCTATTGTCAGGCATACTAACACATTACTAGCTAGAATACTAAGGTACCCTTGACCTTTTTTTTGTCACTTAGCATTATTAAATTGTAGTTGTTTTAGGCAAAATAAATTTACTTATGTTTCATTAATTCGAATTACCAAAATAAAAGGGCATCTAGGCCAAATTGAATTATTTCTTATTAAATTATTTTGATTAAACGTATTCGAAAGCACTGTGATTCTATCTAAATACAATATGGATTTTTTGTAATACATTTTTTCAGCTCGTTATAATCTTATAACTAATAAAATATGCATATGTGTGAATGTATTTATAATTAGCGAATTGATTGATGATTGTTTATATGTATATGTATTTCGCTTTGTGATTTGTCTGTTGAAATGTTTTGAGTCAATAGCCCTTGTTTTTTGCGGCTATTAGCACTTGTTTGTTCGGCTATTAGCAGTTGTTTGTGTAGCTATTAGCAGTTGCTCTTGTGGGTACTAACTTTTGTTGGGGTTAGATCGTGTTTTTTAGCCAGATAGGAATTTTTCATTCATTGTTTTCAGTAATTTAGCGTGGGATAACACATTTATTGAATTTATACCTTATCCTTTTTTAAAAAGGTTTGTTGGCAACCCAGACAATTTTGCTTACTGAGAGATTTTTTAGAAATATTTATGTGAGTATAAAATGCAAAAATTAAAAAAAAATTTATCATTATTTAAAAAGAAACGTATAATTTTGCTATAAGTTAATCCGATTTTAAACTTTCTTTAGTTTTAGCTTCTGGTTTTATCTTATTTATTTTCAATAATTGTTGCAACAAAAAAAAACCGACTTCAAAACATGTAGATGGCAACTAATTCTAAACTAAAAATGTAAGAAGTAATCTGTAAGAACTGGTATTTAAACCAAATAAGAGATACACGAAATGCGCCAAAATTAGCGCTAAATAAAGTAAAGACTATGAGAATGTTATTTTCAATTTAATTGCGGATATAGTATGTAGTATTGCAGACTCTGTGTAAATTTCAACTGTCTCTGTCTAATAACGGTTTTAAAATTAGGGCCACATAGATAAAATAACATCATTTATTGGGACACCCTTTAATTTACAATTTTAAATTTAAGACCTGTTGTTATAGAAGACTTCGCCACAAATATTCTTTGTCCGTCTTTAACAGTTTAAAAGTTTTGCCATGTACATCAAATTACATGAACTATTGGGATACTCTTTAATTTATAATTCTAAATATTTATACTTGTTATTATACCAGACAAAATGAACATTCTGCCTAATTTTCAAGTGTTTGTCTATAAAAGTTCAAGAGATAGGACCATATAGCTCAAATTACATCAATTACACACTGTGTAATTTTTTAAGTCATGGCAAAATAACCATATACGGACACCACTACGTGATAAAAGACCAAAAAAAAGACCCCTGTCTCCCAGTTTTGCCCAAAGTCCTCCAGGTTTTTTTTTTATGGGCCCTCAAAGATGTGGGGCCTCGATGTCATTTTTGCAAAAAATGATCATTTATTCAAGCTCATATTTTGCAAACCGTTTAAAATTTTTATATACTCTCTGAGGCAAAGTTGTATCTCTTGTCATAAAGAACAAAAATCAAAAAAAAAAATTTCATCTTCAAGGTCAAAATCGCAAAAAACTTTAAAAAATTCAATTTTTTACCTTTTTCCCCCTGTTCAGGTCCATAGGTAGCAAACCGTTCAAAATTCGAGGAAACAATCAACTACAAAAATGAACCTAAGATCTCAATAAACAACTTTCTAGAACATATGAACTTCCTACGAATGATTCTTAACACCGTTAGGTAGCGCAAAAGTTTTTCACTTTTTCGACTACCTAAGCGCTACCTAAACGGTGTTAAGAATCGTTCCTAGGAAGTTCATATGTTCTAGAAAGTTGTTTATTGAGATCTTAGGTAGAGAGTATATCAAAATTCCAAACGGTTTGCAAAATATGAGCTTGAGTAAATGATCATTTTTTTGCAAAAATGACATCGAGGCCCCACATCTTTGAGGGCCCATAAAAAAAACCTGGAGGACTTTGGGCAAAACTGGGAGACAGGGGTCTTTTTTTGGTCTTTTATCACGTAGTGGTGTCTGTATATCGTTATTTTTTTCCGTGTTGCACTGTGTTATGGTAACACCCTTTAATTTCTAAATTCAAATTGTATACTTGTTATTGCGGACTTAGCTATACAGGTTCCTTGTAGCTATACAGGTTCCTTGTAGCTGTAAACAGCTACAACGGTTCCTTGAACCGTTCCTTGAACCGTTCCTTGAACCGTTGTAGCTGTCTGTTTACAACTGTTCAAACGTTTAAAAGGACACCGTTTTATTTCCAAATTGAAATTTTATACTTTTTGTTATAGCGGACTTAGCAATATAGGTTCTTTGTAAATTTCAATGGTCTGTGTACAACTGCTCAAAAGTATTGCTATATACATCAAATTAAATGAACTATTGGAACACGCTTTAACATATAATTTTGATTACATATACTTTTTAATATATATGACCGTCATAGTAACCGATATTCTGTCAAATTTTCAAGGTGCTAACTATAACAGTTCAAAATATAGGGCCATATAGGTTAAATTACGTCCTCTGTGGTGACACCCTTTAAATTTTAAATTTATTTTTTAATTACGCTGTTTTTTTTTAATTTTAAATTTGTGCCCTTTACGGTTCTTAAAACACGTAAAAAACATGCTTGTTATACCGGGGCACCCTTTAATTAATGAACTGTTAAAAAATAGGACCAATCTGTAAGCATAGCCTTTTAAATAAAGAAATTTTTATTAAATCAGTTCAGAAATGGCTGAGTTATGCGGGTACATACATAAAAAACCAACATTCACACGAATTGATAACCTCCTTCTTTTTTTGAAGTCGGTTAAAAAAAGTAGATAGAGTCAAGTCTAAAAAATTTATTTTTTTTGTTAGTTCTAAAAATTTATATCTTTGTATTTATTCCTCGTTCCATGAACTTACATTCCGAGTACATCTCACTTATCACCCACCAAAAATTTTACGTATATATTTGAACAAAATGTGGTCACACAAAACAGATTCAATTTTGATCTTCTACTATACAGCAGAACTTGCAACATGACTTAATTTTATTCAAATTTATTTTGTGGTTTGCAAATATGTACTTACATACATACTAACAAATTGAGTGAGACTCTTAGAGAGCAAGAGTGTTCTATTCGCTACAAATAAGAAGAATTGAAGCTGTAAGTTTTTAATTTTTGTCCCATTTTTAATTGACTATTATATCATATTTGTTTGTTTGACAAAGAAAAATATTATTTAAAATTGATTTTACATATGACCAGAAATACAATGTAGCCGTCAATCATATTTGTTGCTTTGTGATTTTTCTTATGTAAATCTCTGATTAATCCATTAATCCCCTTTCAATTGTAATAACCCGCCCTTGGGGTGTTAATAATTTTGCTTTTGTTGTATACTCGTGTGTTTGTTGTGTTTTTATTTGAGTTATTCCTGCTGTTTCTTTGAAATCTCGCAACGTATTTTAATTTATATTTAAGCACTTAATGGCGAGCTGATGTTATTCAATGAACAAACGAACAATCGTTGCCACTGAATGCTATAACCCAAAAGCCAGTGCAAAAATGTATGTATAACAGACTGTCTGTTTGGCTTAACGTCAGGCATACAGGCAAAGAGTCGAAAAAGAACTACATTTCAAACCTAACAACCAACCAACTTGCTAACCGACCAAGCAACAGAACATCTATTCAAGTCACAATAATGTTGACTACAAGCTGTAATGCTGCATTTCCATACATACTTATAAATTTATGTACATATGAATATACGTATGTATATATGTGTGTAGATACATACATACATATTTTTGTAATTGCTGCTGCTTTTGTGGTTTTCAGTTGAGTTTTCATTTTCATTATTTTTATTTTTATTCGTTTTGTTTTATTTCCCGTTTAAATAAATTTTTTCTGAATATTTTCAAGTGCTTGTAATGGGAACGGGGACGGAACGAAGGTGGATGGATGGATAGATGGATGGATGTGTGTTACTATAGCTACACACAGCATAAAATATGATGAAGTAAAATGGATGTAGCACCTCATACTAAACGTATTTTACTCATCTGTTTTTTTTTGTTGATGGTATTGCTTTTACAACTGCTTCTACTGCTCATGTTGTAGTTGGTTGTATTTCACTAATTTTAGTGATACCGATGCTGGCGACGATGATGATGCTGAGTTGTGCTACTGCTACTTATCAACTTATTTCATTAAATTTCTTTTTTCAGTTTATGAAGACTTTTATGTTTATCCCCACTGTTGCTACAAGAACATTAAATATATTTTTTTGTTAAACATTTTTTTTTTCGTTTAACATCCCATCATCACCATCATCACACTCTTCAAGTGATGTTGCTTGCCTGCCTGCCTGCCTGCCTGCCACTTTTATTCATGACAATGGCGATGGTGATAATGATGACGACAACAACGTTGGCACTGCAATACAAGAACTTAATAGAAGTACATACTTACATATGTATGTATGTAGGTATATAGCATGAACAAGCAAATATTCATTCATTCAAATCACAAGTAAGGCAAACAGCCACACGTAATAATAATTTAAAAACTCACCCAATAACACTTACATAGAAATACTCGTACTTTTCCTATTCATAATTTGTATCTGTGCCTAAATACCTACAATGAAACATTTTATAGGTACCTCAAATGCTTTTCATTCAAAAGTGTAGTATTTTTTATATCTCGTCATTAAATATTTAACAAATTCTTGAAATTCTCTCTCATCACAACTAATTAAATAAATACCGTGTATTATACGCTTTACATATTCATGTGTAATAAGGTGCAACGATGTGATAAATAAAAAAATGTTCACAAATATATGTATAAGAATCTTACTTTTATAGTGCTACAGTTATGGTTTATTATTTACTATAACTGGGTTATTACTCAGCAACAAAGTCTTATATAATATTCTAAAATTTATATAAAATTCTAAAATTATTGTAGAGTACTGTAAGTAGTGTTTAAAATACATACATATTTGCAACATATTTAAAGGGTAAAATTGCGTACTTTCAGTACTTTTTTCTTCAAATATATTATTTAGACGATATATGGGCAACAACCGGCACCCTGCAACAATTTATCAGACATATTGAGAATCTCAATTAAAAACAAGTAAGAGACTATATTCGGTCATGCCGAATCTTATATACCCTTCAGCATAGTTATGTTAGATAGTGTGTTACCCTCTTAAGTTTCTTTGAAATTTTTTTTATAATTTTTCGTATTTTTTTTTTTAATTTTTTTGTAAAAATTTTATAATTTTTCGTACAAATTTTTTAGAAATTTTTAATAAAAATTTGTTGGATATTTTCTGTAGCCTTTTTTTTAATTTTTTTTATTTCGTAAAAGTCTTTTTTTGTAAAAATTAGGAATTTCCTGCAATCTATATTGCCTTAGAATGGTCAGACTAAAGCAAAAAAATCCTTTAAAAAAATGTCCTCGTATTAACCATGCCTCTAATGGGGCTATTGACTGCACCTGGTTACCAGTGGACACCCTGTGGCTACCTTTAGATGTATTACTTTCTATATAGACACTTAATACAAAGCAAAGCAGAAAAATCTTACTAACCTAAAAATAAACACAAAATCAGCCCTCGCAGGGGGTTGTTGATCCCCCGAGATCTGTAGCACTACTTGCGATCTACCTATCGCGGTCTAATACATATTTACAAAAAAATCAAAAGGGAAATTAAAACTGAAAAAATTAAAAAAACGTGAAAAAATATAAGTGGACGTGGTTTTTTGCCCGCAGCCTCCAAAGGAATGATCTGATATTGCTGAATTACAAACCCAAAATTTTCGACACAATGCCTGGCAGATTGGTGGGCTTAAATCTTCTTTATCTCGCCTGATGCCAGACGACATTACTACCCGAACACGAACAGACGGCCATCGCTTAATCAACTTTTCTGTGTATAAGGATCCAGAATTTATATACTTTATAAGGTCTGAAATGAATATTGTAGAAATTACACACAGAATGACAAACTTATATATACCGTTCCACCTGTGGTAAAGGGTATAATAAATATTAAACTACTTACTCATTCCGCTAAAAGGAGCCACTAAAGGAGAGAGCGCTTTTAATGAAGTTCAAAAGATATTCACAAGTTTTAGCTTGTAATAGTCAAAATTAGTTGGAGTATGCATTATGTTGTACCTTCTATGACTTAAATACGAAAAAAGATGATTTAATAGTCCTTTATTGCTTTGTCCATTAACAGAACTTGTGTTCTAAGTACACTCGACTCCAGAATGTTCTGATAATGGTAATAAAAACCATAAATTTTATTCAATCCCGAGGGCTTATCCATAGTCAGTTGAAGGCGTTTTTGGATGAAATGGCAGCCAACTATGATGACGCACAGAAACTGTCTAGTGGAAAAAAAATCAAAAAATTTATCGAATTTATCAATAAAATACATATGGGATGAAAGCTGAGAATCCCAAAATTCCAGAGGTGGTTTAGTTTTTCATGTGCGTTACACCTATACAAAGTTACACGGCTTTAAAGTCGAATTATTTTGATAATTTTTTCATAATTTCTAAGTAACAAAAAATGGGTTTGGAAAAATAAATCTCAAAAATTCATTTTTCCAATAAAAACGCATGCATATTTTTTTGTTTTATTCAGAAATGTAGCAGAAACACTGAAAAAATCCTAAAATTTAAATCTTTATAACAACACTGTAAAAAAATTGTGAATTTTTTAGCCAAAATATGACTTAAAAAAAAAATAGTCACCTTCGATGGACCTGGAAAAATAGGCACATCAAAAAACTACTTTTATGAATGAATAATCATATTTTCTGTTATATATACTAAAATACATATGTATAAAAAAGTTTAGGTGTTTTCTGTGCCAACCTTTGAAATATAATGATTTTAAAAATCATCCATATTTGATATTTTTATTAAAAGTATGAGTTGATATTTTTAATATTTGAAAATGTATGATAATAGTAGGCTAAGCTTTAAACCAGGGCGAACTAATACAAGGTGAGTGCACGGACGCATTCAGGTATTTTCGCTTCCTTTAACAAATTCAAGATAAATTTCGATCTGAGATGGGATTAACAGTTGATAAAGTGAAGTCTAAAGTCTAAAACAATTGATATATAATTTGAGTTTAATTTTAAAAACAGTATAAATATATGTATCTAACTTTAAACAGCGAACGGAGAAAACTCGAGAAATATATTTAAATAACTATGATTGGTATTATATGCCATCAACGTTGCATAAACTTCTCATTCATGGTTGAGAAATTATAAAATGTTTTGATTTGCCTATTGGTAATATTTGTTTCAAATATTTTCTTGGTTTATTTTAGGAATGCTTTCTGAAGATGCTTTAGAATGCCTACACAAAACAATTAAGGAAGAACAGACTTGAGCACACTCGAAAAAATAGCATAGACAATTGTAATCAAGATTTAAGGAATAAACTCCTAATTTCTTCTGATCCATTAATTTCATCCAATAGAAATACAATAAATACAAGCAGCTCTTTCAGTAATAATCAAGAAATTAGTCATTACATAATAGTAGATGGATCTATTAACACTGATTCAGACTCAGAAACTTATTTTAAGGATTAAGAAATTGTTTATAATTGTTATGTTATTTGAATTTGTTTGTTACTTTATTATTAATCTTTATATAAATATGTTTTTTATGTTAAATAATAATTTAATTTTTTAAAATATGTAGTGTTGTCAATTTGGTAACCATATTCATATAATGTTATTTGAATACCAATGGATGTGAGTATTTGCAAAACTTTAAAAAATAAAAATACTAAAATTTTAAAATAATCTTTTATTCAAAAAAGGTATACGGCAATCCTAAATAATTAGAGATTGCTTATATTTTATAAAAAAAAAACTATCATGCTTTATCATTTTGTATGTGAATTGATGGATTAAAATTCAAAAAAAAATAATAATTACTGAAATGGGGGAATTTTGCGTATTTAATTGTCCCCTCACCGGAATAATAAAAGGATTTCTAGAAATCTTAATTAATTTTTGAAAATAGTAGGCCATGAGAGATATGTGCCAAAAATGTCATGAAGCTACCATAACTCGCGACGTGACGTATTATTAACCGACTTCAAAAAAAGAAGGAGGTTATCAATTCGTCTGAATGTTGCTTTTTTGTTTTTTATGTTTGTGCCCGCAGAACCGATTTTTAAAATTTTTTCTTTATTAGAAAGGAAATGCTTACAGATTGGTCCCATTTTAAGAGAAGTTCAGAATTTTGAAAATTAAAGGGTGTCCCCATACAACATACGTGTTTTTTACGTGTATTATGAACCGTAAAGGGCACCCTTTTAAAATTTTAAAAAACTGCTTACTACTATAGCTGCCAATAACAGAAATTAATAAAAAAAATAAACTTAAAAATTAAAGGGTGTCCCCATATGTGACGTCAATTTAAATATATGAACCATTTGAACCATTGTAGACAATCACTTGAAAATTAGACAGAATGTCCAATATTTATAATCAGAAATTAAATATTTATAATTAGAAGTTAAAGGGTGTCCCAATAGTTGATGTAATTTGATGTATATTGCAAAACTTTTGAACCGTAACAGAGAGACGGTTGAAATATTCAAAGAACCTGTATATCTAAGTCCTTTATAACATCAAGTATATAATTTAAATTTGGAAACTAAAGGGTGTCCCCATAATTGATATAATTTTATCTATCTAACCCTATCTTTTGAACCGTTATAGACAAACACTTGAAAATTAGACAGAATCTCCACTACTATGTCCCGTATAATAACATTAATAAATATTTAAAATTTTAAAGGGTGTCCCAATAGTTGATGTAAATTGATGCATATGACCAAACTTTTGAGCCGTTTTAGACAGACATTAGAAATTTACAAAGAATTTGTCCTTTAAAATAAGTGTTTATTTTAAAATAGCACATTAAAGGGTGTCCCCTAGGTGATATTGTTTAAGCTATATGGCCATATCTTTGGAACCGTTACTTTTTATTACTGCGTCAGTAATAATAAGTGTAAAAAAATAAAGGGTGTCCTCATATCTGAAGTAATTTGTCGTATATGGCTTTATCTGCTTAACCGTTACGGATAGACATTTGAATGTACAAAACGTATATTACTATGTCCGTTAGAGCAACAAGTATAAAAGAATTTGATTTGAGTACTATTTCTTACACATTACTTTCTTTTAAATTTCTAGTTCAGAATTGATGCACATATATTTGTTTTGTAGTCGGTTTTTTTTGGAAGAATTATTCGTATGTCAGATGGCTAAAAAAAGGGAAAATGCGGAAACGGTTTTATGAGCTTAGAAGGGAAATGGGCAGATTTTATGAAAATAAAAGATAATCCACTATCTGAATTGAGGGAACCAAAAGCAATATGTGACTTAGAATTTCTGGTTAACCTCACAGGATATTTAAATGTTTTAAATTTGAAACCAAAAAGTTTGTAAATGATTTGTACAGCCATTTGAAAGCGTTTCAGAACAAAATCCACTTGTGGGAGGCACAGATACTGAAATTTTCGAACAGATTTATCGATTTCAAAAATATGGAAGACTGACTCCAATTAAAAGTAATGTACAAAATGCTCCAATACACTTGCAAATGGAGTTGATTGAGATTCAAGAAATTTAAAATTTAATTTTAAAGACGCAAGAGGATCGAATTGTGCGTTTGGTATTGCTTATAAATACGAACAGTTCTTTTCAACGATGAAAATTAATAAATCAAAATAAAGACAATAATTTAGAAAATTCTTTACGTTATTTGTGGAATTAATCCAAAAATCAATGGATTTGTTTCCCAATTTTAAGCTCAAGTCCCTCACTGATTTCGGTGTCGCTATTTTACTTTCGTGGTTTGTAATAATTCCAATTTTCACGATTTAATTATAATGTTGTATTTATTTTTTTTTTTTCATTTCATTTTATGTTTTTAGTATATTGTATTACAATAACATTGTCGTACTATTTCATGAAATAAAACATTACTTTTGAAAGCGGCCCGTGAGCTTATTTGTACATTAAAGTTTGGTCCACAACATGTCATGTCGATTTATACTATAAACTAATTCGTTAGAAATGAAAGAATTTCAGTTAAAATTACAAATTATTTGTTATCTAGGATTCAAAGATCTTTCTTTTTACTCTCATAAAAAAGCATGCATGGTATATTGTATCGTATTTAAGATAAATAACATACATAGTTAGCTTTTGTTTGTAAAAGAAGATTGTAAGATGATGGCAAGCCAACAAGAGGCAGGTAAAGTGTGTTCTGATACAGTGTTTTGGTGGTTGATTTCTCTAATTTTTAAGCGCAGTTTTTGTGATAATAAAATATAATTATTCCCTTACATTTCTTCGCAGAAAAAGACCTGATAAATTTCATTTACATATTTGGTGACAAACAAGTAAATGAGAAGAACATATGTATGCAAGAAAGAAAGAAAATACTTCCTTACTGATGTGATCTCTTTATCTATACATATATTAAAACAGTTACTCATTTCCTGTCTGTGTTGGCATCACATGATAAATACTGGATGGATTTTAACAAAATTTTGTGAAGAGGTACCTTAGTATCCTGAAAATATCTTATTTCCAAGAGAAAGTGAAAGTACGCCAACTTTTTTACGGATTTACAGGTAATGCAAACTTTAAGGCATCTTTTATTTTTGAAAGTGGAATATTTTAAACACGATTGCGCAATAGATAGCGCTGTTTTAAAATATTAAAAAAATATGAATTACTGCCAAATAGCCAATTGAATAACATTTTATATGATTTTTAATTTTAATTGCGAGCGGTAACTGCCACCTTTGAAAAAATCGAAAAAGAATTTGCCAAAGTGAGTCTGGCAGTAAACGGCGATAAAACCAAGTTGATGGTATTAACGCACAAGACGTCCAGTAGACTCGGGCAGACAGTGGAAGTTGAAAACTACAACTTTGAGGTTGTTAGCGATTTTATCTACCTCGGTACCGCCATCAACAAAATAAACAACATCAGTTTTGAGATAAAGAGAAGAATAATACTGGCCAATAGATGCTACTTTGGACTAGGTAAGCAGTTTAAAAACAAGGTCACCTATCGACAGACAAAAATCACTCTCTACAAGACACTGATACTACCCGTGCTATTATATGGTTCCGAAGCATGGGTACTTGCGAAAGCAGATGATGCTGTGCTTGGAGTGTTTGAGAGAAAAATTCTTCGAAAAATCTATGGACCAATCTGCGTTGGCGGAGAATATCGGTGTCGTATGAACCATGAGCTGTATGAGCTGTATGCCGACATAGACATAGTCAAACGTATCAAATTACAACGATTGCGTTGGCTAGGTCATGTTGTGAGAATGAATGAAGATGCTCCAGCTAGAAAGTCATTTGAATGCGAACCTGGTGACGGTTCACGCAGAAGGGGAAGACCGAAACTTCGATGGAAAGATCAAGTTGAGGAAGACATCTCGAAACTTGGTGTCAGAAACTGGAGAAGAAACGCAGAAAATCGAGGCGCTTGGAAATCTATTTTACGTTCGGCTACAGGAACAAATGTTCTGTAATAGCCACATAAGTAAGTAAGTATGATTTTTAATTTTACTTTGTGGAATTACATTGTTATTAAAATATTTTAAACACCTTTTACAGAGCTTTACAATAATTAAAGTAAATAAATAAATAAAGTAAATACGTAAAAGTCTTAAAATTTGGTGTGGATTACTTTCAAAGCAAAATCGAACAAAATATTGTCAGGACGCACACAAAATCTGTGGGCACAGTTAGTTAGAAAACCCGAGTCCACCACAATGTTCCGACATGGTTTAAAATCCATATTAATTTTTCAATACAATCAAGGCAACTACAAAAGAAACATTTAAGGAAACATCTAGCATTGTGAAAATGGCTTTTGAACACTATACGCGCAAAGAAAAAACATGGTTGAGCTAAACATAATCTAAGAACAACATATTATGGTTAAATTATGTGGTTGTAGTTACATCCAATTAATATTAATATAAAAATTATATGGTTAGAGAAAATGAAGACATCAATTCGATCGGGGGTTCTATTTTCCAATTCAGCCGACAGCTTTATCATGTAGTCTTTCAAGTGCAAAGTCTGCTTTTTCAATTGTAGGATTGAAACCTTAAATTTTAATGTCACCTCGTAACTTACATCATCGACCAATTTCGTTTTGTAATTAGCTGCGAAGATTTAATTATCAGTAATAACATCCTTGTTGATTTTCATGACATCGAGATTTTATTACTTTTTGTGTTTGCAACGTGGTCTTTTCATCAGCGAAAGAGAAATAATTAAAAATATACATACATACATATATAAATTCCCGAAACAATTGTTTATAAAATTTAAAAGTTCAAACCAATACACAAATAATCAAATAATATTTGTTTTTAACAATTTCTTGGTTAAGTACGAAAAAAAAAATTGGTTGTGGAGCAAAAATTAAGAGCTAAAACCAACCATGTTGTATTTTTTGTACGTAGTAACAGAGAACATAATTTGGTTCCTGTGACTATACTATAACCAGAGTATTTCTTTGCACGTAATTCCGAATATTTTATTGGTACAAATGAATAGAATTCCAGAATGAGGTGTTTCTATTAACACAAAATTAGCTTGCTACACACAAAAAGTCATCACTCCACTCGTGCAGATAATAATTTTGTATTGAGATACATACATATATAGGCTGACTTTATAAACTTAGTTTGCAAAGCAACATTGCAAACAGAGATTCAGTTCGGCAAGAGCAACAGTAGATTCCGAAATACTGATTTGCAGTTCAAACAAAACTTTAATATGTCTACTTTTCCAAGATCTACAGTTTTTATATTTTATTTATTTATGAAACATATGTACATTTTTTGTATTGAAAATAAAATACTCTGCAACGAACATTAGTCACTGGGAGTGAAGGTGCCCTATTAACATACACATATTGGCGTTGATGCGGTAGTTGAAACGTTATGGAGAGCTATTTGCGAGTGAGCTGCCCGATGAAGCTCTATATTTAAGCGGATCTGGAGACACTGTCGTTGCAGCTGTCACAGAGTTTAATGTCAACTTTTCCAACTGTCCCAATATAAAAATTTCGTCGCAAGCCTTTTTTGCGTACAATTGTTGTTTAGCAGATAGTTTTCGGTACGACTGTGCCCAACCTTCTGCATAAATATCAGCTTCATCCCTGTTGCCACCTAAGTTTTCAGTTTGCATTGGAGCTTTTCGTAACAACTCATTCCGATTACAGTTTTCATAATTATCATAATTTTCATGTACTTTCTTTCTCTTTGCGACTTTTATGGATGGCTAAGGACAAACAAGAAAAAATGCAATAAATTATATTTTTATAAAAAAAGCTAAAATAACATACTACTGATCTCTCCTCATTTGATTTTATTTTACGCTCTCTAACTGCTGGGCTTTCGGTATCATTTAAAAATTCGAAGGCGTTAAAATACCATAAGTTTGGTTCATAAATCTTGCCACTGTCTTCACAAGATTTTCGTGTCTTTAACTCGCGTTTGTAAGCAAAACGCATGTTTTTAATTCTCTTTTTGACAGTTTCAACTGTTGCGTTTTTATCAATGTTTCTGTATTCATCCGTTAATTTTGCATAAGCTGCAGCCTTTGTGCTTTTATTATTATAATTTTCACATTTTATGTCCCATAACTCCCTTAGATTTTTATACAAATTAATGAAATTTCTCCAATGTTTATTATTTTCAATTGCAGCCATTTTGCTCTTATTTATAAATTTGACGAACTACACATCCATACACATAACAACCCGTACAGCGCGACTGCTTTCAACTAACTAACGAACACAGCGAGAAACTGTAAACATCGACAGAAACGAGGGAACACTGTGCTTATTATCAAATGGAACATGGTATAGAAACCACGCATACGAGGCAAATAGAAGAGAAACATAATATTTGTGTTTGTATCAAATGTTAAACATATATATCTATATACGCCCAATAAAAATAATTTTTTTAAATTTTTTAAGTTAGGTACAAATACTGATAGCTGCAGTTATTCTTATTTGCGAAATATTGTATGCCAAAGAGAAGAATTATGAAACAACCTCCACAGCTCGAGTTCTTTCAATCAACTAACAAAACATAAACGTCGAGACAAACGAGGAAACTTTGTGTTTGAAACAATTTTGTTCGGCTATGGTCAGGGTTGGTAAATCTGGTACAATTTCTTATATATATGTATATATAGGAAGTTAAAATCTGGAGTGGCCTACACTCAATTTTACCATACACAATGGAAACATATATTTTTATGGATATATTACATAATGAATATAAGTTCAAAGTATATTCGAATCGAAAAACAAATTTTGTCCCTTCTTGATTATGCCCAAAATTAATACAGCTCTTTATCTCTATATACCAATGGCACATACTAAATTTCATATTGATATGTCAAACGGTATGACCTGTACATGCCCCACAAAAATAGAGGCATACACACCCACCCACCCACACACAGATGTGATCGCGAAAATAGCCAAAATGGATTCAGGAGACCTCAAAACGTATAAATCCGTCGAAATCTCGACCTCGATTTTTTTCATGATTACTATACTTTAAATTTGTGCCATTACTTTTGTATTATGTTGTGTTGGTCGTTTTTTTGGGTTCTTTGACATTCAAAAATAATTTCCTTTGTTTTTGCTCTTACGCAAAACGATTAATAAATTATAGAGTTTGTATTTTTGCATGAAACGTTTACGAAAAGTTTTGTTTGTTTTCATATTTTGCCAAAGATAGCATGTTATCGAATGCTATTTTAGCTTTTGTAAGAATACGTTTAGACAAAAGTGTTCTACAGATAACATTACCTTTAACTCTTTACGTAAGGTTTATTCTTTTGAAGTTGCCACATTTTTGCGAATTCTTGCTTCAATTCTTGCCTTAATGTAGAAGATCTTTTTCTTCTGGTACTGATATTTTAATTTCTTTAGTTGTAATATTTTTTACTTTTAACAACATTTTTATGGTTTTTATTGTTTTTCCATTTCTGATTCTTACTTTTTTTTAACGTAAATTCGCTAAATAATAATCGGGTATTGCTATTGTGCTGCCATCATTTGAAATTAAAAAACGAAATAAAGTCAGTTTATGGTTCACCTTAACTAAAGTTATATTTGATTATTGGAAAATTTGCAGGCATCTATGAAAATCGCCTAAAATTTATTAATAAATATTTTAACAAAATTATCTTTTTCTTTCTTGTGCAGTATGAATAAAAATTACTCTTATAAAAAAAACATTTTTTATTCCCGTTTAATACAATTTTATAATTTCATTTACCATTCCTGGTTTAGACAACTTGAAAGGAAACAAGCATTTCCACACGAAGCAATTGTACACCCGATGAAACATTGAGTGAAACATGCCCATGTTTCTATGAACATGTGTTCTCTCGTGTTTAACGAATAGAAAAACAGATAATATGTAGAACCAAGAATGAGAGAGGCAAATTACGGTATCTGAATAATTTCAAAACGCCTGAAGACCTGTGTATTAAATAGGGCAAACTACGTTTGACACGTGTCTTTTAGACTGAGCTCTCTTATGTTTGTCTTATTTATAATGGGTGTCCCACTGGCGCTTAGTCTCATGCACAATCTATTAGAAATAAAATTTTTTATTTTTGATCGTAGATAGATGACACCTAAAGAAAACATGGCAGTTAGTGTACTTCCGGTGCAGCTAAGTAACTTTTTCGCCGTCCTGCCTTGTTGCGTATTTAGTTTTTCAGATTCAAGGAGTTCATACATTTGTGAAAAGACTGACAGTACAATTTTTAATGTTTTAGAGGATAAAACTTTGCTTCAATATACCAATTTTAATGTTAAATTAATTCTCTGGTTCATTTCCAATCGGTATTCGTGCAATACCAATGTGTGTAACTGCGTTCAGTTCTCCGCAAACACATACCACAACAATTTTCCTCTGAATGAATCGACATGCGTTTTTCTCTTTGTGTTGTGAACTCTAATGCGATCAGTATTTGAGACCCTACTATCTATCCTACTATCCTACTATCTGACCACAGGAAGCAAGATTGATTTACTTCCTTTGTTCAGGTGTGTAAAAAGCATTTTAAAATTCCCACCGAATTAAAGTTCTTCCTCACTAAGAAATTATTATCGATTTTAAATTATATTTGTATCAACCCAATATAAATTGAAAATCTTAAAAATCTTAAGCAAAGTTTTATTATTATTATTTTGTATTATTATTTTCAACTATGGCTTACGATAATTGTGTTAAATGACAAATCTGAAGTTCACATCTGCTGTGGGTTTGAGTTCTTTTTTTTCTTTCCGTACAACGCCTCTGGGGGACACTCTTACTGTAGCTGTAATTTATTCGATTCTTGCTTATTTTACTTTTTCATTTTCTATAAAATCTTTGTCGTGTATTGCTTCGCTTTTTAATATGTAGTCTCTGTTAAATCTGTTTGTTGTTGGCATCATTTTTGTTGCGTGTTGCATTCTATGGAGTCTGCTGGGTTTTTATACTCAATTGTGATGCAGTTACTCATATCGATATACTTACTTAGTGAGTTTGAAATTAGATGTGGTACAAGTATGTGGTGGTGGTGCTATCACCACTTCTGTTATGTTTAAAATGTGTGTAATGTATCTATGAGTTTTGATGCACGTTTGAATGTGTGTGACAGTCTAAGTAATGTATACTACGAAATGTACATGATGTTGTAATAATAACAATAAAAGTTATAATAAATGAAGACTGCAGCTTTAAAAAAAATTATATAAAACAAAATAAGTTCCTATTCTTATCTCGATTTCAATTCTGAAGCATTTTGTGTTTGTTTTGCTTGCAATATTCTTCTTTTATTTTTGCATTTAAGTTTGGTTATTTAAATTTAATAAATTTAAAATCTCATAATTCAGAATGAAAATATTTTTAAATAAAACATGTTTCCGATCAGTTCTACTAATTGATTGGAAATAGTTTCTCTGTTGAGCATTTTGTGGCTCATTTTGCGTTTGATCTTTGATAGTTTTGTAGCAGCTTACTTTAGAAACAAATCAAGTCCAATATGATTTCATTTAAAAATTAAAAAAAAAGTATTAAAATTTACATACATACATATGTATGTATTGAATGTGTGTGTCAAACTAAAAGCGTATTAATCAAAATTGTCTTCAAAATATCTGCTATTTCCAAGTAAATTTTTAGATTTTTTTAAGACAAATACCTCTGCAAAGCTTTTTGCTTATCTGCAGAAAACATTTAGAGTCTTTGGCTGTAATCGAGCCGGCAACCTCCAGACTGATAGACTAGCGCACTACTATTCAGTTTATTAAAATACTCATAGGATCGCTCCTGTCAGGTTCGCGACTCCTATTACCAGTTAAATACGCCATTGAGCTGTGGACGGTTAATCTCCGTATTTTTGCATCCGACAGTTTTGTTCGAAAATCGATGAAGACATCGACGACATCTACATCTTGTCCGAAAAACCATAACAATTCGCAAACTAGGTGTATTGATTAACAGAAGAAAATGTGGAATCTGATGGACAAGTTGGCTACCATATTTAGGATGTAACTTTCCAAACTTGATGTTTTCAAATGTTTTGTAAAGAAAACTAAAATCCGATAATATTTTTTAATTTTTGTAGAAAAATAAACGATTTTATAATTTCGTGAAAAACGTCCAGACTAACTGATGCAGCATGTACTAGATAAAGCAGGCTGTATTGTCTTAACAAGAATCAAGTACAATCAATTACAAAAACGATTGATCTATCTATATGACAAGGCCTTGTAAAATTCTTAAGAAAAATCCATGAAAAGCGCAAAATAATATTAACCACAAAAAAACAAGAGTGCTATATTTGGCCATGCCGAATCCTATATACTCTTCCCAATAGTAATGCCAAATACTGTGTTACCCTCTTATGTTTCTTTGACATTTTTTTGAATTATTTTAAAACTTTTTGGTAATTTTTACCAAATTCAAAATTTTTGAAAAATATTTTGGAAATTAATTGTAAACATTTTTTTGTAATAATTTTTTATAATAATTTTTTTAAATTTTTTTTTAAAATTTTTTTTTCAATTTTTTTTAAATTTATTTTCTTATTTTTTGTTAAATATTTGTTTGAAAATTTCTTGTAAAAATTAGGAACTTCATGTAATCTATATTGAGCTAGACCCCTTAATATGCCTATTGACTACTCCTGGTTACCAGTGGGCACCCTGTGTGTCTATTGCTTGCCTCTGTATGTATTGCTTTTTATACAAATCAAAGCAGGGACACCTAACCAACCTAAAAATAAACACAAAACCGGCTCTCGCAGTGGGTTATTGATCCCCCGAAACCTCTATTCATTCCTTGCGATCTAACTGTCGCGGTCTAATATTTATTTAACAAAAAAGCAAAAGAGAATCATTAAAACCGAAAAAAAAACGAAAACAAACGTGAAAAATATAAGTTGGCGTCGTTTCTTGCCAGCAGCCTCCAAAGGAATGATCTGATATTGCTGATTTGCAATCCCAAAATTTTCGAAACTATGCCTAGCAGATTGGTGGGCTTAAAACTTCTGTATCTCTTCTAGTGCCTTGGCAAATGGCATTACTACCCAAACACGGACGGACGGACATCGCTTAATCAACTTTTCTTTGTATAAGGATCCAGAATATATATACTTTATG
The DNA here is from genome assembly GCA_949628195.1 of Phasia obesa. NCBI lineage: Eukaryota > Metazoa > Arthropoda > Insecta > Diptera > Tachinidae > Phasia > Phasia obesa. Next base: position 29,796,093 of record OX451218.1, on the reverse strand, counting down.
GTGTCGGAAATGAATATTGTAGAAATTACACACGGAATGACAAACTTATATATACGCTTTCTACCTGTGGTGAAGGGTTTAAAAATTGCATAATGCAGATGTTTGCAAATGTTTATTTAATCGTATATGACAAATACGATTAAAAATTATGATTTAAGTATAATATAATACTGTGATATCGTACCTTTAGATTGTGGAATCTTATTTTTCTTAACTAGAATTTAATGCGAACAAATTGTTGTGAAAGAATTGTTTACATAATTAAGTGGTTACAGCTTTTTGATCAAATATTTGACATATCTGAACGTACGTACCATTGTGCTTATTAAGAATGATAGTTTGTCCATTGTATCGCTTACCTAGTCTGTAATCAACTAGTTTAAATAATTTGGGGCATTATTTGTAACCAATAGGAAGTCAGTTCTCGAGACTCCATTTGTCCAACATGCGCAAAAATCGTAACTTTATGTGCGGGGTAGCTTAATCTTGTTTCTTGATACCAAGATAGAATGTGTCTTGCTACCAAGAAAATTATATTATTAGATGATGTTGTTTACCCAAGCTTTCTTCAAGAATGATAAAAGAAATTATTTGGCGTTGTTCGGCTAATGTCAGGTTGGAAAGTCTATAATCAACAAATTGCTTCAAATAAACAAATAAATCTAAGTAATAGGCGCAAATTGGCAACCCTGCGAATAAACTGTCTTAATTTGTATTAAAAACTCCCATAAATTCTAGTAATACTCTCAATGATAATTATTAGCCAATAGGAAGACAGCTTAGTGACGTCATTAAGCCGACAAGCGCAGAAAATTTTCATTGTATTTTCGGAACGGCGTAACCCAAGGCATATTTAACATTTAAATATGACTTGGCGTAACCTTGTCTTTTATCATCCTTTGCTTTCTTGACTTTATTTGCCGCTCAAGAAAGCAAAATTATTTTGATAGTGCTTATTTTGATAAAATATGCTCTCTCTCTCCCTCTCTCTCTCTATCTGACTCTCTTTAATAATTCCCTCACAAGATTTTTGTAAACTTAAGAGAAAAGGTAATTATTAAACTGTCTGCCGCTACACTGATGCTAACAGATGCTTCTTTTCAGACAAATTTCATTGAATATATAAAATGATGATAAAACCACAGATTATCAGGTGCAGTGACGGGAATACAAATACAGCGGTAAGCATGCAAAAGAAAAACAAATAAAAACGAGCCACATACACTTCACTTGTTTTAATTGTTCCGCTAACTCGACAGTTTTGCGGCTCATTGGCATTTGAATTATGAATACTCGTGTTGTGGGGAGATGAACTCAGCTGTGAATTTTGGTTTTAAACACACGTACATGCACATACAGATTTTAGCACTAAGCGAGTTTAAATCCATTAAACAGTTAAAAAACGAGTTGTATACTTACAATTGTACATATTGTATTTTATATGGATTAATCAACCTTCTTATGGGTGTCGTTGTCATAGCGAATTTTTAATTTACAATTCCACTGCTTCTTACGAAAGCAAACTTGACGCACGGATTCAGAGAAAAATAGTGCGATGTGTAGCTGAAAACCCAAAAACCATGCCGTGAAACTGCCCAATCTATAGAAGAATTTGATCCAATAGACCTCCATGCTCAATGTGTCCGGAAAAGTTTAAAAAGGCTGCTTTAGCATCGAGAATAGCGCTCATTAAACCACTAATAAGTGAAGTTAACAGAAAGAAGCGGCTATGCTACGCTAAACAGCATTAAAAAATACATATTTAAGACCCAACCTTTTTGTTTAGTTTAGATCTGTTTTATCATTAAGAATTTTGAATCGTATGTCGACTTTCGTAACATGGTGTATATGTGTTGAACCATAAGAGGCAGACTCTCGATATTACCATCGCCGCTATTAATTAACAAAAAGTAAGCTGCATTTTGTTACTACTAATTTGTTACCAAAAGCGCGCTGTTGAAAATATGCGAAATAGTGACAACGAAAATGTTTAAAAGCGCGTTGTCAAATTACGGTGCTCGTAATAATAATATTGTTCGACATTCAAATCAGTAAGTCTACATCTGACTATAAAATCCTAAAAGACCCAAAAACTGAATTCCATTTCTAAGTCTATATTAAATTCGAAGAAATTTAAATTTATTTTATCAATTTAATCGGATAAATTTTTGGACTGAAAGCTTCGCAAATTTTTTAAAGATTACATGTAACTTATTGCAATTTTTAGTACAGCAATCTATAAATATAGTTCTGAGTAATTTGTTACCAAAAAAAAATCGAAATTTCATTTAACAATCGAAATTTCACCAAGATATCACATTTCCAACTATACTTCAATAAAATATTTAAAATTCAATAATCCAAAATGTCACTAAAAGATCCAAGTTACGCCAAACGTTGAAATTTTCCATGTTTAAGTTAAAACGTATCTTGGTATAGCAATCTGTCATATATAGTTTCGTGAATTTTGATACAAAAAAATCGATATTTAACAATCGATATTTCAACAAAATATGACATTTTTAACAAACTTTTACCAAAAAATGCTATTTTGATCAAAACAAATAAATTTCGATAGAAACCGAAAATGCACAAAAAAGAAAAATCTAAAAATCTCAATAATTAAAAATTTTGCTAAAAAATCTGAGTTTCGCTAAAAAAATCACATAATCACCCAAAAATATTCAAAAAATTAAATTATAAACAAATCAACTTATGGAGTCATATTTCATAGTTTAAGGCCTATTATAACTTTCCAATAGCTAAAATTACGATTTTATGGGAGCTATAAGTAGTTATAATTAATGGGCTTTAATGTACGAAAGAATTTGAAAACAATTCTTTTATGAAAAAGTAAAAACCACGTATTATACTAAAAAAAGTAATAAAATATCTGTGGCAAACGCGAGAACCTGCTTGAGTCGACTTAAGTTTATCGTGTTTGATTCATTTTTTTAAATGTATTATTTTTGAGAACGTAGAACAAAACATATCCTAACTTATAAAGTCCGGACATAAAGAAATATCCTTAACTGCAATGGTGATAAATTAGTAAGAAGCAGCTACAAAGTCTTAAAGTGGTCCACTTCAAAAATCCATACATATAATAACTGTAACAGGATGCATTTTAACAAAACTTTGTGAAGAGGTACCTTAGTATGTCGGTTCAAATATAGGATATTTTTTTTTGCTTAAAAATTTCTCTTCTCCAAGAGAAAATAGAGAAAAAGTAGTGAAAGTACACAGTTTTACCGACTCAAATATATTGCAAACTTGGCAGCACCTTTATTTTTGTCAGCGGGAATTTTAAAACTCTTTTTACTAAATTCTACAAAAATTTTAGAATTTTATATAAATTTTAGAAACGTATATAAAGCCTTTGTTCCTGAGTAATTACCCAGGGGTGGGTACCTATACATCGGGTGGTTAAATTTTAAGGGCCGATGTTGAATCTAAACCAAACCTAAACGTCAAGTTTTTTTATGCATTTCATTTGACATTTCTCAATTTCAGACTAACTCAATTTGAACCAAGGAAATATACACAAACGAACAACGCGTGAAAGCTATTCAAGAAATGGCAACAGTGGATGATCAATTTTCGAGGAAATCATCTTCAGTGATAAGGCACATTTTCACCTCAGTGGATTTGTCAATAAGCAGAATTGCCGCATTTGGGCGAATGATAATCCAAGAGTGATTGCGAAAAACCAATGCAGCCACAAAGAGTGACTGTTTGATGCGGTTTATGGGATGGCGGCATCATCGGGCCGTATTTTTTCCAAAATGAGGCCGTTCAGGCAGTTACTGTGAATGGTGTTCCCTATCGTGAGATGATAACGAACTTTTTATGGCCCGAATTGGAATATATGGATATGGATATGTGGTTTCAACAGGACGGTGCCACTTGCCACACAGCTAACGAAGCAATCGCTCTTTTGCGCTACAAATTCAATGACCATATTATCTCATGTGGTGGTGATGTCAATTGGCCGCCATGATCATGTGATTTGACACTGTTGGACTTCTTTCTTTGGGTTTATTTAAAGAAAACGTGAACGTCTATAAGCCACCAACAATTCAAGAGCTAAAGGATGAGCTAATTCGGCACATTAACAGCATAGAACCTCAATCATGCCTCAATCATCATCAGGCTCATCAAAAATTTGGATCAGACGATATTTTGTTCCATACGTAATTGAACCATACCAATATTATTAAAATAAAAAGAAATGACAATAATTTCCTAAATAATTTGTGTTTTATTGAAAATATAACCACCCTTTATACACATATGTATAAAGAAAATAATTAAACCATAACTGAAGCACTATAAGAGTAAGAGTCTTAAAATTTGGTATGAATTACTTTAAATCAACAAATAAACAGCCACGGATATATTCAAGCCTAAGAATTTAAAATTTAATTTGTGAAAAACTTGTGCAAGTTTTCTTGACATTTTTTTAGGGGAGAAAAAGAGAATTAATATAAATCTGTAGGCGCAAGTTAACTTGCCTTGTGAAAAATCTAAACAAATCTAACAAAAACAAAAACAAAAAGAAAATCATTATTTTGTTGCACAGTGTTGTAATTGTAGTTGTTTACGTTGAAGGCTCTTTAGCACCTGATTGCCATTATACTTCTTATTGATGGCTTTTCATTACACTCCATTTTCATTCTCATTAATATTGTTGCAGTTGTTTTACAGTTAATTACCTCTTCTATGCTTAAAGTATTTTATAAACTGTTGGTTGGCGTCAGTGTTGGAATTTGTGGTACAATTGTAACAAATTTGGTACAATTGACACATCTGTGGTACGCTGGTACACTTCATGCTTTTTCATATAAAATTTAATCAATAAATTTTTTTATTTAATTAAAAATTTAACTAATTTAATTAAAAATTAACTTCATAGATCTCCAACCCTGTCTAGAACTGACTAAATTGCAACATTCTTGATTTATGTTCAGGATTTTTATTATTTTCTCTGCTAATCGTATTTTGTATAAGTGATGGGTATTTTAGTTACAAAGCCTTTTTGCTGAACTACAGCGTTAGAATGTTTTTGCATCGCCTTAATCAGTTTTCGGCAGTATTCGGCTGATATATTTTTCCATTCTTTCTAGGGAGAAATCTTAAGGACATTTTTGTAATTATATGACTTTTTAATTGTTCTTCCAAATAGGTCCCGGTATGCTTAATCGGATTAAGATCCGGTGACTTTGGTAAAGTTTCAAGCACTTGATGGCAAATTGTAGTGTAGCCAGCTTCTAACATTGCACAGTGTAAAGGGCTAGTGCGATTGATCGAAAATTTTACATGGACATGGCAGAGGGGTATCTGAGCTTAAGTTTTGAAGCTTTTGGCATTTCTAAAATTATTGTTCGATTTTTTAAAATTTTACTTCGTCTTGAAGATCTATATAGTATTAGTACATTTTTTAAGTTTTTTTTTTCGTAGTTAGCGAGCAAATTTTAAGATATTATGGAACAATTTCAAAATATGATATCTTGACTATAAGATTTTCACCTTAAAAATTTCAAAATTATTGCATTTTTGTGTAATCTATCCTAAAAGAGGGCCTTCAAACTTTTTTTTAAATAAAAATAATTCTTAAGGAATATATAAAGTTTTGTATTAGTAAAAAATTTACATATATTTTAAACCAAATTTCGTGTAAAAGTGATGTATTATACATCAACATTTTGACATTAGCCTATATGTTCTAAAATACCAAAGGGATTGGAAAATAAAGACTGCTGTTAAAAAGTTATATATATTCCCAATTATTTCATGAACATTAGTCCATATTTGGACGTTATGGCAAAAACCTGAAAATTCCAATTTTGAGATTTTTGGTATTTATTTTAGGAATTTCCTTTACCTTAATGTTGAAAATTTGTATAAGCTTTGATTTTCTTTGATTAATATCAACAGAAAAGAAATTCAAGGAATCAAGGTCAAACGTCATCACTTTAATATACCGTAGTATTAAAGTTTTGATTAGCATCTTTAAATGTCGTAATGTATGTAATGTAATATTAGTACAATTGATGCTGATTTGGTACAATTTTATCACTGGGACGGTACAATGTAAGCGTTGTCAGATCCCAACACTGGTTGGCGTTTCTTCTATATGTAAGTGTTGTTGTAAGCATACATACATATATGTTGTGTCATATCGATTCGCAGCATATTTATTTTACACTTCTCCTTTTGGTTGATTTTTTTTTTTGTTCATATTATTTTGTATTTTATCTTTGTTTTCTACTTTTGTTTAAACAAAGCAAAAGCTCAGCAATATTTTAATTGCTTTCAATGATTCACAAAATGATTTATTTTGCACAGAAATTTATTCGCACATTAACATGGACGTAATCGGATTGTTTGTATACTTTGTATGTTTCAATTAAATTTTTTGTGTCATTATTTTTTTGTGGCTGCATGTTTAACGTAGTTCATGGTTGTTTTTGTTGCTTGAGTATGTTTTTGTTAATATTTATTTTGAATGCATTTAATTTTATATACATACATATGTGCAGCCATAGGTAAGCAGTAAATGTAAAATCATTGTGATCGCAAAGTTCACAAGTGTTTATTTTTTTATAATAAGAATTTAAATTATATTAATTTATTTATTTAAATTATATTTAATTTGTCAGAATTTATATTTTTGATTGAAAAGTATACATTAATGGGCCTTTTTAAAACTCCCTATATGGGCATACAAATTATGTATTTTGTTCTTCAACACACAGCGTTATAGGCTTTTTACACTGATCAACATCTACCATCAATTTGCGAAGATGTTGACATCTTTCCATAAGAAATACACAGGCCTAAAATTCAACATCTTTCAACAACTTCACAAGATGTTCCTATCTCAGTTTGTTCCATTTTACATCTTTCGATTATTTGAGTGTCATCACTTGAAAAATGGCAATAAACTAGATTAATTTAGTGGCATCACTGAAAAAATGTCATTTATGTAGAAAAAATATAAACCAATATTTGTTTAATAATTTTTGCAAAAAAACCGACTTCAAAACAGATAGAAGGGCACCAATTATAAACTAAAAATGTTAGAAGTAATCTGTAAGAATAAGATTTAAACCAAATAATATATGCGCCAAAATTAGCGGAAAAAAATAAAGACTATGTGAATGTCAAGCATCTACCTATTACTGTTCAAAATTTAAGCTATTTTCACCAGCATCCGTCTTTTATGGGGACACCATTCAAGCCTCTGTCTATAACGGTTGCAAAGATAGGGTCACATAGATCAAAAAGCATCACCTATTCGTACACCCTTTAATTTACAATTTTAAATTAGAGACCTGTTGTTATAGAGGACTTGGCCACAAAGATTGTTTGTAAATTTCAACTATCTGTCTATAACGGTTAAAAAGTTTAACTATATATATAAAATTACATAAACTATTGGGACACCCTTTACATTATAATTCCAAATATTTATACTTGTTATCATACCAGAGAAAGTAGTGGATATTCTGCCTAATTTTCAAGTGTTTGTGTTTAACGGTTCAAAAGATAGGGCCATATAGATCGAAGTACATAATTTATGGGGACACCCTTTAGTTTCTAAATTCAAATTGTATACTTGCTATAGTGGACATTGCAATACAGGTTCCTTATAAATTTCAGCTGTCTGTCTGTAACAGTTCAAAAGTTGGCCACATACATAGAATTACATTAACTATTGGGACACCCTTTTATTTCCAAATTCAAATTTTATACTTTTTTGTTATAGCTGACTTAGCAATACAGGTTCTTTGTAAATTTCAGCGGTCTGTGTACAACTATTCAAAAGTATGGCCATATACATCAAATTAAATGAACTAATGGAGCACCCTGTAAAATGTTGAATATTTATACATTATATTATAACGGTCATAGTAATCGACATTCTGTCAAATTTTCAAGGTTTTTCCTATAACGGTTCAAAAGATAGGCTCAACTAGGTCAAATTACGTCACCTATGGGGACACCCTTTAAATTTTAAATTTATTTTTTTTTATTAATTTCTGCTATTGGGAGCTATAGCGACACGCAATTTTTTAAAATTTTAATTTGGTGCCCTTTACGGTTCTTAATACACGTAAAAAACAGGTATGTTGTATGGGGACACCCTTTAATTTTTAATATAAAGAACTGTTTTTAAAATGGGACCAACCTGAAAGCATTACCTCTCAAATAAAGAAAATAATTTTAAAATCGGTTCAGAAATGGCTGAGTTCTGCGGTTACATACATAAAAAAGCAACATTCAGACGAATAGATAACCTCCTTCTTTTTTGAAGTCGGTTAAAAGTGGGTATCATACAAAGGTACACAAATTTTTTTTTACATCTTCTTTCTCTAAAATGCTTTCAATAACTTTAATACTCTACATTAATACTTGGGTGTGTTCTAGCAAAACAAAAATTATTCCGATTATAAATATTTGTTGTTAACCCATATTTTTATTTTTTTATTAGCTAAAAGCGTCTTTGGTTTTAATTTTTCGACAGTTGATGGTAGATGTTAGATGTAAGAAGATGTTGCGAATGTAAACTGATTTTCACATTTTCAACATCTTCAAGACGTTTCACTAAGATGTTGGTCAGTGTAAAAAGCCTATTAGTTATGCCAATAAAAGGGATTCAAAAGTTGTATAGACAAACTTAACAACACTACACAATAAAAATAACTTTTAGTAGAAATAAAAAGAAATAACATTTTTCCAATTTATTCTCCATGTTTTCAAAAGAAAGGAGGAAATATTTTGAATTGCTTTCCTTTCGAATCAAAATATAAAACTAAAAGTGATTACAACTAGCTCGTATAGTAATAACGCAATAATTTTAGGATATTAAATGTGTCTTTAATTTTTTAATATTAACACAATAAATTCTCAGTATTCTTTATAAAACTCCGGTCGTAAAAATTCTCCAGATAGTGTAGAATTCCGCCAAATGTCTTATTCTATTCGTTTGTGTAGGCGCTAAAATTTCTCCTCTATACACAATTGGTCAAATAGCCGCTTTTTCTGTTTAAAATTAATAACACCTAGACAATTATGATATTCAAACCAAAAACAGTAAGAGGTTAATATGTAAGAATAAATCTCATAAAAAATAGAATTTAACCCTTTAACGACCAAAAGTCAATATTAACCATTCGGAAACTTTTTATGCAAACATAATTTTCTCATTTATTTTTATTATACTAAGGCCCATTATTATAACTTGTCTTTAGCTAAAGTTAGGATTTTGTTGGAGCGATAAGTCGTTATATAATACTCATTGCTATAACTTGTCCTTATAGTACGTGATAGTTAAGAGTGGTTTTTAGCTTACTTTTAATAACGAAATATTATTTATCGCTCCAACAAAATCCTAACTTTAGCTAAAGGTAAGTTATAATAATGGGCCTAAAGCAATTAATAGTCACTTATGTGTACATATATCTATTTAATTTTCTAAATTTTAATAAAATAGGGTCTCTTCACCTCCATTAATTTCTTTACTTTTTTTTCAATTTCCACAGTTTCAAAATTTTTTCACTTTCATCAATGTCATCATCTTGGTTGCTAAGGAGACATTCTTCTATGGTTTCGATGAAACATAATATGTAGTTCAATTACATCAGGTGGAAATGGAGAAAGCGTCCGCTTTTATAAGCGTTTACTTAGAAATGTTGTGGAAATTGATGGATCTGAAGTATCGTGATGCAATCTATCGGTGGATAAATATCGCAGCTTTTTAACTTCTTTTCGTGGCGTATTGCATTATACTACTTATTGTAACTATAGTGCTAAGATTTCCAGTATAGTCGCCCTTCGGCTGTGCGTAATGTATTTCTTCTCTATGTTATAACCCACACCTGCTTCAGTTACTAAATAGTCAGCCTTTGGCATTCATAATTGGCATCATTTGTGCCCGACTAACGGAAAACTACCGAAGTTACCTTTTCATTAATAATAAATTTATATTATAATATTTTTTATATTTCCTAAGATATCACTTATATACTCGTATATCAAGATGCCGTTAAAAAATGATTTCAGAAAAATTTAAATTTCACAAAAAAAAAAAAAATTAATTTCCCCATAATCTCTTGCTTAAACTCGATATATCAATGTAGAGTTGAAATTTCACCTTAACTTAAATATAAAAACTTCATCAAAATACCGAAATTTCAGAAAACTTCCAGATTTCACAAAAATAAAACGGAATTTTAGAAACAAACGATATTTTTTCCGAAAAATCGATTTCAGTTCAGCTTTATTATTTTTCGGTTCCAAAACAAAAAGGTTTAAAAAAAATAAATTTCAACACTATCACAACAATAATTTTTCACTTTTTATACGAGGTACCGACGCCCGCTATTCCAACCCATCAAAATCTCCCAGTTTTAGGCGTTTTTTCACTGCTTTTTCTTTACTATCTCTTGGAAATGAGATATTTTTGTATCTCAAAGTATCCTATATTGGAATTAGGATTCCAAGGTACCTCCTCCCAAAATTTTGTAAAAATCCATGCAGTAGTTTTTACGTGATACGATCACAAATGAAAGCAGCCAGACAGAAATGTGTTGCTATCTTATTATATGTATAGATGAAAAATATGAAGAAATGCTATTTGGGCGTTGAGGCTGTAAAACCAAATTGTACTGGATAGATGATAACATACTCGTATGTCAAAGCGGACAACAAATACGGATAAAAATTTGATAATGAAGATAATAAATTAGAACAGTGGTATATTTTATGTAATCATTGCACAGTGGTTTTAAAAACATTGTATTTGGTAACAATTTGGTACCTCATGAACCATTAAAGATATCTAAATTAAAAAAGCGAAGGTCGATCCCCTAGAGTGAAGGCGGGCTCATGGGAGTGCTCCGAAAGTAGGGTGCCTCCGGCATATGTATATTTTATTGAAATGTCATCAAAAGTTTATGCATAATTCAAATTTTAAGATTTTTTAAATTTAGATAGTTTTTGAAAATATGTACCAAGATATGCTTATGTACAAGTCGGGGTTACCTCTACTAGTTTGAGAGAAAATTTTTGTTTAATTTTTGACCGACCTTAACTTAGTATTTTTAACATTGTGAACTTATATATCATCGGATTGCTATTTTAAGATACGGCTGCAATTTTAAAATATAATATAATACAGTATCGAGCATTGTCCTTATAGCTCGTTTCTTTAAAAAGTTACACGCCTCTGAATTGGAAAAATGTAAAAACTACCAATTTTAAGATTTTCCCCAAGGTGGTATAGCTATTATGCTTATTTAAATTAAACTTACTCTGGTGCTAGTAATTTGTTTAAATTATTTTAAAGACAACCTACAGCCAATGCGAAGAAAAGAAAAATTGAGTCGTAATTTGTAGCCGTTGTCTTTCAAGCCCCATTCAACCATAGCCAATTTTAAAAATTATTGTAAAATTCTTAGGAGTCCAAAGCATCGATTGCAAAAAACATTATCTCTTGGCTACATACTCCTCAAAGTTTCGACTGTTCCGTGATTAACAAAAGCAGGATTGGCAATTTTATAAAATACCCAATTATTCAGATCATATCTTTCCCGTTCTAGAACTTCAGGTGTTAAAATAAAAAATATTAAAATTTTCATTGCCACTTGTCTATGCTAGTTTAAAATTATGTAAGGATATCTCAGCTCGTTCAGAATTCAATTTCCTTTGTTGGGGAAAAACTAAATAGTTCCTATACGTATTTCACGGGTTGCTTAGGTCTGATCATCAGGAAACCTTTTTATTTTTAGATAAACCACAAATATTCCACATGTTATAAATATGAATTTACTGCTATAAATTCATGCAATCTATACTTTATTGTCTGATCTGCTCAGATTTCTTAAAAGAAATTAATGGTTATAATTTAAATCTGCTTAAATTCACATCCGCTACTTACTTTCCACCCCTGAGACTAAGATACATCATTGTAGAAAACTATAAAAACTATAATGAACACACTGGCATGATAAAATTCCCAACAACTACACTAATAGTGGCTGAAACAAGTGAAGAAAAAAAAAAAAGAATGCAAACAAAAGTCCCGACATAGTTTAAAGGTGAACTTAACAGCCAGTTTCTTCTTCAGTGAAAGGAATCAAAATATAAATGAAAAATTTTAACGACAGACAGCAGGAATGGAAAATAAGGAACAAAAAACAAACTGAACCTTGTTCATGGTTAAATTGAGGCGAAAACAATATGTACGAACAAACAAATGTCCATGTGGTACAAGCACAACCAAACAACACAATCAGTACTTTGAAAAAAGCCTTTATGACAGACAGACAGACTGATGGACTGACTAAAAAACTGACTGACTGGTTTATATGTTTACGTACCAGCACAAAAATACATATTCTCCTTTTTTCTATAGACATGCAATAATTCATACAATGGATTAGACCATGCACAATGTGAGTTGGCTACATTGTGTGCTACATACATACATACATTCATATGTTTATTCAATTATATGAATGTATGTGTATGTGTCTCACTTTGCACTTACAGCTTTGATGATTTGTTCCACATAAAATATACAACCATTCAGCCAGCCATGTATTCACTCAACTAACATTTATTGCAACCCCTGCATTAAGTATTCTTTTTTCAATTGTCATTAGTTACTATTCGACATATGTACATATGTACGTAATACTTACTTTGTCCCTGCCACAACTTATACTACGTGTACTGTTTTTAAAACTTGGAATTGCAGTTTCTGGCAATAAAAAAATTGGGGGACAAAAAGAAATGTAGAAAAGCTAAAACTCCAAACGAATTCGTAAACCTTAAAAACAAACTAAAAGCTTAGAGCGCGATTAGCAAATACACTTGCACTAAGTAAAAAATCCTACTGATAAGTGGAAACCGAAAGAGGAATTTTTAATTCAAATATCGCAATGTGTGAGCAAAAGATGAATATGACTGGATACAATGACGAGCATATCACATACATAAGTAGAATACTAGTTAACCTGGGAAGTTCTCTAACGGGGATATTTTATTTTATTGGGTACTAGCTGTGCCCGCTTGAGAGTAATCCACACCAAATTTTAAGACTCTAACTTTTATATTGCTTCAGTTATGATGTATGTATTTGCTTTATAAAGAGGTACCCGTACCTGGGTAATTACTCTATTTTTTTAATTATATAAGAAACTTTAAAATTATTATAGATTTCTGTAATTAGTGTTTAAAATATCCCGCTAACAAGAATAAAAGGCTGTCAAGTTTACAGTACCTTTACATCGGTAAAATTGCCTAGTTTTAATAGTTTTACTAGTTTTACTACTTTTTTTCTATTTTCTCTTGGAAATGAGATATTTTTGTAAAAAAAAAATAATTTTATATTTGAACCTAGATACTAAGGTTCCTTCTCAAAAAATCTTATTAATCCATCCAGTAGTTTTAAGTGGTGCAAACACAGAATGCTGGAAGGATCCGTTGCAGGGTTTGAACTACTATTAGTCAATGGAAAAATGTCCACTATCTTTCCAACGGAGATTCGTGCCATTGAAAATAGTCTCAATTTATTACATATTAACAGGGGCTACAAGAGAGAGAGAGAGAGAGAGAGAGAGAGGAGAGAGGAGAGAGGAAAAGTTACACTTTGCTGGGCAGAAAGGCTGCCCAAAAGGGAAGCAAGCACACCCTTGGACTAAATAGGATCTGAGAGAAAAATTTGATAAATATCAAGATCACCAGAGATTTTCACTGGATAACCTCCCCCGATCTCACACCCAGGGTTGTCAGATATGGCGATTTCTCGCCAAACGTGGCGATTTTCAATCTTATTTGGCGATCAAATTTTGGATTTTGCGACATGGCGACTTTTTGGCGATTTTTAATATAATTGGCGATTTTTCACTGACTTTTGCCCTACATTTGAAACTGAATTAAGAAATATCAAAATGGATAACAAAGAAATTGAAGTATTAAAAGTAAATTATTTTTCATATTTAAATGTAATTTTACTTATGCAAACCGGAAACGTTTTGAAGGTTTAAATTTATTTAAAGTTCACGAACATCTTTCCATTTTCATATTTAAAAATGTTTTTAATATCTAAAGATGATTTCATTTTGGATACTAGAAAGTTTATTTAAAGTTTGCAAATATCTTTCTATTTAAAAATGATGCAATTCCTTATCACAAACAAAATTTATTGTTTTTAAATATTTGTATAAATCCTTACATACTTTTGGATACCTTTCAACCATAATAGAAAATATAAACTTTTTTTAGAAAGATTATAAAAAATATGATATTCTATCTAACTATGTACAGCCGCATTAGTTTTGTACTTTATATGCTGGTAATTCCAATGAATTTTTTATAATTATTTTTTAAATACAAAGGAAGTTTTGAAGTTCGTCTTATTCTCTGTAAGTTAAAGGAATATATTTTAATTTAATTTTGAAGAAATATTGGATTTTTTAGATTTATATGCTGGATAAGATCGATTTCGAAACACGTGCTTTAAATTTTGTGAATTGAAATAGGCCATGACATTCATCTGTTGATCATCAGTAATGTTAAATACATTTAATTTCTGTAAAACATATTCTAAATAAGAACTCGGTTACAAATATGTACTTTATAGATGGATATGTTCAGGTAAAAATGTTAGCTTTCTCGTGTGCACTAATCATTTTAGATAAAAAATAATTTATATATATATTGGCGACTTTTTTTTCTATTTTTGGCGAATTTTAGCCAATTCAATTCTCATTTGATTTCTATCTTACAAAATCCAATGTAAATCTTAATACTCAGTATTATAGTGTGAAACAGGCTTAAAGGGCTTTTCACACTATAATACAATGAAACCCTGACATGATGAGTTGTTATTGTTTTTTGAAAAAAACTCAAACAATAATTAGATCAGAGTTGCATTTTATTGAAAAGTATTAATACTTGTATTATAGTGTGAAATGCCCTTAAGTAATATCAAAAGTTGCAGCTTAGGGTGCCAAGGGTGCGCATCTATAATACAAAATTCATATATCCTTTTTTTAAAAAAGGCTCATCACTTAATCCTAAATCAGGAATTTTTAGCAATTCACAAACTGTGCGTAGCCTAATTTTAAAGGACTGTGAATACCTTATTATTACATATTAAGCCTGGTACTCTGTTCAGTTTTTCATGCGGAATGCTGTCAAATTACATACATAAAAAATTTATATGAAAAAGTCATGAAAAATGTTGCAGAAGTAGTACTCTGTTTTTGCTGTGGAAAAACATTGAAATGTTTCTGGCAACATTTTATCAAAGTTGTGAAATAAAGCAAAGGGGCATTATTTCATGTGGAATTTTTCAAACAACAGCTGATCGCTTGGCTTTTGTTAACATTTCTAAAACAATGTGGTATACTTAAAAACAATAAAATCGTAAAATTCTTTTAAATCTCGAGATAGACACCACATTTTATATGTCAAATTTTCCCTGTGAAATAATAAATGTTGCTCAACATTTTCCACAAATTCGAACAGAGTACTAGGCTTTAGGGAAGAAAAAATATTTTTTAAATAATATTTATAGTATTGTGTGTAAGCGTCTATGAATATTGTATTTGTTTAAAAGGGACTTAAAAAATACATACTAGATTATTTTAAATTATATATAATTTAAATATTATTATTAAAATTAAATATTTTTCTTATTATTGTTCTGGTTTATACAGGGTGGGCCAAAAGAAACCAAGGGGTGTAAAAGTTTAATAACTTTTTTGTTTATTAACTTTTTTTTATTTTTTCTTTCAGATTATATAGACAACACTTGGAATTGTATTATTTAAACCAGAGATCAATTATTTTAACGCAAAGAGCATATCGCCGACATTATTGAAAATTTGATTATGAGTGATGAAGCTCATTTTCATTTGAATGGCTTTGTTAATAAGCAGAACTGTAGGTTCTGGGGTTCTGAAAATCCAAGAGCCATTCATCAACGCCAATTGCACCCCATCAGGTGTACAGTATGGTGTGGGATCACATCTGAAAATGTTATTGGGCCCTACTTCTTCGAGAATGAAGATGGAAGTGCTGTAACCGTAAATGGAGAGCGGTATCGGTTTATGATAGAAAATTTTTTACGTCCTGCTCTTGAAAACAGACCTGGTATGTGGTTTCAGCAGGACGGAGCCACTGCCCATACTGCCCGAGACACAATGGCACTTTTAAGACAAATTTTTGGAGAGCCCTTGGTTTCTTTTGGCCCACCCTGTACTTCAGTTTTACAATTTCGAAACTTTTTTGGTGTTTAAATTAATTGCATTACAGCGCCTAACAAGAGTGTTGTAAAGAACGGTAGGGGATGTTTAATTTATTATTAATTTTCTTTTTTTTGTTAATTATTTAAAATATATAAAAATAATAATAATATATATTAATTATATTTAACTTAAATAAATACCAGTGTTGTCTAACCTTGAAGGCTTGTGCGTAAGGTTGGTGTTTTTCAAACTAAATTTAAAAGGGTCGTCTATTCGTTGTATTACCGTAATAGTTGGGTCGTTCGGGTAATATTGGTGGTGCATTAGGCCCAGGGCGACTAAAAAGTTGTATTGTTTTTTTTTAGGTTGAAGGAAGCGAGAGAGAGAGAAAGAAAAAACAGAACAAAAAATATTACAAAAAAATTGAAAATAATTTTTAAACAGAGTAAAACAAAACTATTTAAGTTTTATATAAAACCTACTCACCATTTGTTATTAAGAGGTTAAAAAGCTTTTACATATTAGTGCTTTAACAATCCTTTAACCATTAGATAAAAAATAAATTTTAAAATGCTTAAAAGCTTATTGCAAGCCAAAGAAGGATGTGGTGATACAGTGTGTGAAATGTGAAATGATTTTTTTATAGTGAATTAAAATGATAATAATTGTGCAAGTGGGGGGAGGGGGGTAAAATAATGCAGCATATATTGGCAAAAATTATTTAAAAAAATTTTAAACCTTATAAATGAAATATTAAATTTAAATTAGAAAAAAAATTATTAAAAAAATTTAGGCCCCTATTACGGTTTACAACTCAACTCTACTTCAGTTGAAATTTTACAATTTGGTATTATCAATTACAACTCAACTTGTCAAAAATTTTTAAGTTGAATTTAAATTGTGTTACAACTCTGTTGTAGTTTCACCGTTTACAACCCTGTGTTAGTTCGGTTAACAAAAGTTTAAAAAAATTACAACTCAACAGTAGCAGTTGTTTCAAATTACAACTTATCAGTAGCAGTTGTCTTTAAGTTGTCTTTTAGACAACTCAACTGAGTTGAGTTGTAAACCGTAATGGGGGCATTATATTTCAACCATGGTTGACCCGTTAGGCTAGTAGGTAGTCTAAGGGTTGTAGGTTCGCTTCCCGCCAACGACTTTGGTTATTTGGTTGGGCACCAGACGCGAGGGTTCCTAGAGCCTAAATCTGGAAGAAAAGGTCTGTTGTTTTAACACGGGTCCTCTTCGAGGACCCGTGCCCAAAGGACTGGTACCACGGGAATCGGTGGCCCCACAGAGAGCCTATCCTCTCTGTGACCGGTTATTGGTGAGGTCCCCTTCTGGGGTACACGTGGTGGTTGTGGTTTAAGATCGATTTATGTAGATAAGATGCAAGGACGCTCAAGTGTGCTGTTGCACTCTCAACAGACGGAGTTTGGATAGTCTCCAAACCCCTAAGCAAGAGGTTATAATATGGATCTAGGCTTGCCTTGGAAAGGCTTGCCATATTGTATAAATTGCTACTCATTGTGACTGTATGCACACAAATTGCGATTGATGGCAATCGTAAAGTGTTGTTATACTACACAATGGGGGCGGTAGTCTACGTCTTTATTTCACTCGGTTTTTGGAGCACCGTGGGATAAAGCCACCGTGGCAGGAGCCCACGTTAATCTTGAACACATCTGTTCCAACGCAAATAGAGAGACAAATCCGAATGTACACAATTTTACGAATTTAACTGACGTGACGGCACGTTTTATTTTCATAAACAGGAAATTTTGTACACTATTTACAGAACATTAATATAATTTATATGTATATGTAAACTAGGTTGCAACATCTTGAGTAGCTAATCATAAATTGGAACTTCATTCATATTTATACAAACTATAAGAGTAAGAGTCTTTAAATTTAGTGTGTATAAATTTCAAAACAAAAGAAAAGTACGAAGATAACTTCGCCGAGACTGCTAGTTTTGATTTATTTTGTGGCCTTTAAGATCAACTTTGAACTTTGTATTTGTGTGTTCAGAGACTTTTCGTAGAATTTTTATATTTCGGGGACATTTAAATCGTTTAAATTCCTGTTTTAAGAATACTTTTTGCTAATTTTCCCGATAGGGACAAAAAGAACCGATACACTAAAGATTTTTAAAATGTTCCACGATAATGTTTCTCATGATATATGAAAATATAAAAATAAAAATTTTATTTAAACAAAAAACTTATTAAGATAAATATTATGGGAATAAAATTATTATTATTCGAATAACATATATTTTTGGAATAAAAATATTATGCGAATAGGAAATATTATTTATATAAAAATGTTAATTGAATAAAAAATATTACTCGACCGTCTCTCTTAGTTTCCTCAGTCTTGTGGAAGATAGGAAAAAAGTAGCACCTAGTTATTAGCTTTTATTTTTAGTTTTGCTTAGTAGCAGTTTTCTTACTAAATATGTATGTTTTTGTAATTAATTTTTTTTTTTTAATATTCAATGAAGTAATAATAACTTTATTACGCACTTTCATTTACTATATTTCACAACTCACATGTTCATCAGTCCTCTAGTTAACAAAAATTCTAACCGAATGCCATTATTGGCAAGTAATAAATTTTTCATTATGACATAAAGTTGTCATGTTAATGCATTTTACACTCATGTATTTATTCCAAACGTTTGATGTTTAACATTTGTCGTTTTGCAATTTTTGGATTCTATGGATATTTCTGAGTTATCCGTACTTTGTAGTTCGCTTTATTTTATGTATTGTTTTTTATTTCAATTGAGGAAAGAACAACTTGAAAGAAAAAAATTGTATTGTGATCAAATTTGTTGAGCAATAAAAAAAAAACTAAAGTCATAACTACTACAATAAAAACAAATATAAATTAAGAGAAAATATAAAGACTCATATCAAGAAATTTATGTCTAGTGGAGTTTATGCTTATAGTATGTCTATTGGCAAAGACACCCAACTAAAGATAGTTTTTAAATGATTATGTGTTGTTGCTTTTGCACTGAAATAAATCTATGTATTGTATATGGTCAAATTTCTTATTTTATAAGTTAATTATATTTAAGAATGTGTTACATATTGAATATAAATATAAAAAAATTATGTTCAATTGAATGAATAAATATTTTAACGAGTATATGTAAATTATTAATACATATGAGCATGAATTAATGTTTATAATGTATTTTTTTTTAAATTAAAATTTTTTTTACTCTTATTTAAAAAAAAAAAATAGTGTAATAATAAGAAATGCTAAGATTAAAAAAAAATAGTTGTCTATATAAACTTCTTAAATTTTTGCTAAATATTTAGATGGTACCATTTTGATAAAACATAGAGGCACAAACCTACTTTCTGGAAAGCTGGCATGCTACTGATCACTGTGGCCATTTTGGAATTTTTGCAGCTAAATTTAGCATTATTTTTTTTACAATTTAGCCACAATTTTTTCATTTTGCAGTAATATTATTTTCAATTACTCATTTTCATTTTTGGAATTATTTAATTTTAATATTTAATGATCTGCCAAAATTTTTTGTCGATTATAAGCAATTGCTACAAATTATGACTTAACTTTCCAATTATTCCAATAATGGCATACTGCATTATTCCAAAATCGAAAGAGTTTTTACCTTCAAAGTTTATTAATAGTTATTTATACCACAGTTTATTAATTGCAAAATAAATAAACTTTCAAAAAGGAATATAAAAAACCAATGGATTAATACAATACCTTTTTAAGTTTTATTCGATAAATCGGTAAAATATTATGTATAGTAACTAAAGCACTGCATGAGTGCAAAAAACGAAGCACAAGAGTCGCTCAATAAAATATTTCATTGAACTAAAGTTTGATCAATGCGCAGCCAAGACCAGCAAGCTAGATACGATGAGCTTGCAGTTTCTATAATCAAGTTGAATAAGTATGAGTTAATGTTGAACATAATAATAATGAACTTGAGCGAGTTCAAGCAGTTTTATGCTTAGAGTGAAACACGATCAAAGTTCGAGTGTACAAACAAAAACCATAACATTTTTTAATAATATTACTTACGTTCAATTTCTTAAGAAACACAAAAAATAAAAAAAAAACACTAGTGCAAGCAAAAAGCACTAAGCCTATTTCAAAAGTTCTACACAACTACTAAACAAAATATACTGAGTGTTTTGAACATAAGACGAGTAAGACGAGTACTCAGTCAATTCATTCCATTGATGATACGAACCTAGGTTTGCTCACTAATAGTAATGACCACTTACTCATGGGCTCACCCATTAGATGAATTTGCTCATGCATCTATTTATTAGTAACTATCTGCCTCACTAACACTTACAAAACGCAAATAATTCATTTGCGTACTTTCTAGTGTTTAAGTAATAAAAATATTTTATAATTTGTAGACCTGAGTCAGTTTTTGGCTATTAAGCCCCAAAAAGGAAGAAATAAAAATAAAAACATTCACATAATAAATATGAGAGTTAAATTTTCTATCACGTGATGAAGAGTATAAGGAATTAAAAGCCTTTAGAAATGAATAAGAGCTACTCAAAGTACAGTTTTAACGGAAATCTTGAATTGAACCGTTACAAAACTATAAACGTTTTTCTCTAGGTTGAAATTTTATATGAACAAAATATTTTTAATTCTACAAAAAAAAAATATATATAATTATATATATAGCTAAATCCTGAAAAACTTTTAGTTTTAGACTTTTTTCATAAATAAAGCCACTTATTCTTTGTTTAGATTTTTAGGGCCCTTTTTACCACTTATAGTCTTTTAATCAGTTTTGTTTTATTCAAATGATATAATATAAAGCATTAAATAATAAAAAAATACTTTATAAGGAATATATTCATTAAGAACATAAATTTTAGCATTATTTTTTAGTATTTTGGAATCTTCTTTAGTATTTTTTTGCATTATTTTGAACCACATTTAGCTCCAAAATATATTTTTACACCTGGTCACACAGCAACTGATTGAAAATTATCATATGTTTTGTTCTCTTTGTGAGAGTCTTGTTGAAACTGTGTGTATGTTCACAGATACTCAGGGGTTTGCGTGGGTGCCTTTGCTATTACTCACGGATTTGATTCCTCTTTTTCTCTTTCTTTTATGTAAATCACATTATTTTTTTATATTATTTTTCTGAGTGGGTGTGAGTTTATTTAATTGTAACAATATTCAAGTTAATTAGGCGTGGAAAATTGGAATGTTAACATAAACAAATAAAAATAATTTTGTGGGAATTATGTGTACGTTTCTGCGTTTATAATAAAAGTATTATAGAAGAAAAACAAATTGGTACAAAAACGTTAATATATAAAAAATAAATATTTTAACAACAGGTTTCTATCTGGGTTGACTAATGAAAGCACTAAATACCTTAGCGCAATAAATATACGGCTTTGATATCGATGTTCCTGGTTGGCTGGATCATCAAAATATAGGATCTTCCAGTAGCGACCCACAATTTTTGACAGATAGTAGCGGCAATATTTTTTGAGGTTACATCTGTATAATTGACATTCATTTATTTAGCCTGTCTTGCTAAATAACTATGTAAGGATATAGGATTCAACAAAACGTGCAAACGATAAACTTATTTTATCAAAATACGAGGTCTGTTCAAAAGAAAATGACAAATTCTGAATTTTCTCGGCATGTGCACATTTGATTATCGAAATGTAAATACGATTATCGAATTTTTTTTTGTTATACGGGCACACATGTAGTCATATGTTGGAATTATCAGCCAATTTTGATAAGTAGTTTGTTGTTGTCAACTGAAAAGGTTAGTCACATTCGTGTGTGTTCTTCGATTTTTGACTTTTGACTTCTGGCCGCTTCTATTGGGATGATTGGGCCGTAGCTTTGACGTCATAGCCATATACCCACGTTTCGTCACCAGTTATGACCCTTTTGGAGCCAACCTAGACCGTAATTCAACAACTAATGCCGTGTCTTTTTATCGAAATTTTGCAATTTCGGAACAAACTTCGCTCCCACACGATTCATGCCGAAAACAATCGAGAAAATTGCATGGCATGAGCCGATTAATATGCCAACATCCTCTGAAACTTCCGTAATAGTGATTCGACGATTTTCCAAAACGATTTTTTTCTCTGTTTTAATATTTTCTTCACTTGTTGATGTGGTTGTAACTCCAAGACGCTCATCGTTATTAACATCTTCTCGGCCTTCTGTTAAGCGCTTGTACCACATATAAACACTTTTTGATACAAAGTGGACTTGGAGAATGCCACAGTCAATATTTCAAGTGCCTTGGAGCACTAGCACGATTTTTAACGCAAAATTGAATTCATATTCTTTGATCCATTTATTTCAAAAGTGTCAAAAATCGAAGAACACACACTAAAGTTACTAACCTTTTCAGTTCTCAACAACAAACTACTAATCCAAATTGACTGAAATGCCAACATATGACTACCACATGTGTGCCTGCATAACAAATAAATCGATAATCGAATGTACACAGCCCGCGAAAACTCAAAATTTGTCCTTTTCTTTGGAACAGACCCCGTAGGTGTTATGTTTAAACAAAATACCGTGAGCCAATTTAAAGGTCGCCATATCGTCCTACTGAGAAGACTATTCGCAGTTGCGTTCAGTAAAAATTTAACAAAAACCTATATGTCTAAGCTCAAGGTCTGTCGTTGTCCCTGTGAGTGCGTTGGAGAATCCGAAACACACGATTTCACGTCGCTCACTAGAACTCATACTTTGACAGATCACAACCGTGAAAGTTTTGTATTGTGACTTGGACCTGTCCAAATTTCAAATGACCTGGGATCTAAACATAAACGATCATAGACAACGACTTGCAAACTTACTGTAAAATAATCATTAGCGATGAGGTCTGTTTCTGAATGAATGAGTACGTCAATAAACAAAAATGTCGTATTTGGGACTATAGCAATCTGCAAAGGTAGAATTTGGTGTGAATTTAGAGTAAGCGCCGTCATTGGTGCACATTTCTTCGAAAAAGACATTGAACTTTCTTTGGATAGTATTTAACATTACTAGCGCTAGTAGGTTTGATTCATACAGACACATATTAAATGTGGATGCTATGGGGACTTAAGCGTTAGAGAAATGTTAGCAATTACAAGATTTGCTGAGCTGAGACAAAAAGGTCGACATTTATCAGCCATCAGGATAAAATTACTACAGTCAAGAGTTAAAAGCTAGAGACAGATCGAGACTCAATGAAAACCGTAAATTAGCGATCGGATACTAGAAATCATTGAGGAACGAAGGCAAACGACAAAGGAATCGATAAAGTTAGTGCTCTGCTTCGATATCACCCCTACAAAATAATAATAAAATAACATTACTAATCAAACATACTTTCACCGAAGAGCCATTTTTGAACCCTTAAACAGAATATTATCACTGATTGAGAAGCCGATGATAAGAATTGTACATACATATGTTAAATAAAACCCCTACAAAGACTTCTGTAAATGATAATATACAAAATCAAGAACGCATTCAGAGATTTAGTGAAACAAAACTGTTTCACACACATACAGATACACACGCCCACACAAACTCTCACACACCCACACTCCTGATAATCCTCGCAAAAAAAGGCTCTTTATTAAAGATGAATGTATGTAATCTTAATAGAGGTGGTTTAAAAAGCATGTGTATTTGTGAGGATTTATTTTTTAAATGTCATAAACATAAACATTTAAGTAACCCAACTTTATATTAACTAAACGCAAAATGTCAAACTAAAATAAACCTATCAATAAAACTAGAGCCACTAACTTAAGAAAACAACAAAAACAAAACAAAAATTTAATGAAAAGTGTTAAAATATTTTTAAAACCCTCTTTAAACAGAAAGAAAAAGAAAGCAACACCAACAATGGAAAATAAACAAATTAAATAAACACTTTTGTTTCTACTTTATGAGACTGCAATAAATATTTAAGATACATATTTTCAAACACACAGATACTAAAACAATAAAACATACACATAACTCTACAAATACTTGTAGAGTATGGCTTGACATACAAAACTACGAACATCTGAGAGCCAGAGAGTACAGAAGCAAAGAAAAAAAAAAAAATAAATAAAATTCATATTCATTAGCCAAGTCATTTGTTCAGTCAGTCGTCAGTGGCACAGCGCCAGTCAGTATCATTAAAAAAAAAATACAGTGAAACCATTTAGAGCGTTTGCTTGTAAATACATTTTCACAGCTGATACGAATAAAGCGTTTAATTTTTATGATGTCACTTGTTAAGCAAGGCGGTGTAGTGTGTCTGTCCGGCCGCATTTGCTGTGCTCAATATGCACGGGCTACAGAACGCAATAGCGGTAGTAGGAACCAACAGAAATCAAATTAACATGAACGTCATACAGCCGATTAAAAATTCAGAGAAGAAATACAATTTTTAGTTGTTGTTATTGAATAACAAAGAGTAAATTCGTCAGATACATTTTGAGAGAAAACTTGAAAGAGCATTTTTAGTAATGAAGAGAAATTTCCCTAAAATTTATTTAAAAAATATTGCTTTTTATGAGCAGTGTATACTTATACATACACAGATACTTTTGTATCTCATGGATGTGTGTAATTTATTCAAATTAAAAAAGTACTATTTAGGCTTTTCAGCAATAAAACAAGCGGCATGCCAACAAATAAATTACATACATACATATCTTGTAAAATGCATGAAACGGTTAGTATAATAAGAAGTATCTGTAAGATATTTTTTTTAAAACATTAGCTAACTATTCATTTTTAATAAGTAACTTAAATAATTTATTTGTACATAAATAAGGTTCATGTTATAAATCTTTCTGTGCAACGTTTCATATTACAGTTCCAGTTATAACAAAAACAATAACAACAACAAAAAATTAAATTATCATGTTTTTATTTTCTTCAACATACATACACATGCACTTATCCAATACTTACTTGCTATACACTGGTGACGCCGCACTTTGTCGTCTACTGACCCTGAAATACATTTCATAGATACTTGTTTGCAAAACATACAACAAAAAACAACACACTCACTTACTCGCATCGGAGAGTGTGTCTGTATGCCCCAAGTATGGATGGTATGGTGGCTCTCCACCATAAAAACAAACAGACTGACGACACACTCTCACACAAGAACACACAATACATGCTCAGTTTACTTTGCTTTGGATTTGCTTGTGCTAACCGGCAGTTTTTAAATTTACTACGGCAAAATGAACGGCTGACGGTTGAAATGACTGTCTGTCTACATGTCAGGCCAACTTGTATGGCTAAATAAAAATTAAATGTATGGCTTTGGTTTCTCCTCTACATACACACATATGCTCTACGTTTGGGGGATTTTTCGTCGTTTATTTCCACATTTATATATGTATGTATGTGTGTATTTGTTATTTATAATCGCTTTTTGCTTCAATGTTTAGTATGTTTAAGTAGCTGCTGTTAATGTTTTTGTTTGACATCTTAAAATTTCAATTGTAAAAGTAATAAAAAAAAATTATAGACCTGTTAAAATAAAAATCTTTTAAATAAAATAACTGTTCAAACAGTTTGCTTTTTTAAGCCTCTATTAAAAAATTTAATTAAAAAACAGCTGTTACACTAGCACAATGCCAAAATTCCAGTTTTCAATGGCAACACTTTTAATAAGATTTTTTGTCGACAGCTTTTTGTTATAAGTGGTTAATTTGATTAGAAAGAATAATTCTGTGGTCAAATAATCGAAATGAAGGAATGAACTGAAAGTTGTTTCTTAGTTGGAGCGCTGAATTTAAATCCGCACTCCGTTTAATAAATTGTTTTTTAATTGAGATGTATCGTTATAACCAAGATAAAGGAAGTAGCACAATATACCTACTTATATATATGGGCAGGAATTGATAATGGTTAATCCTAAGTAACCCGCACTAAAACTATTTTTAAACCATACAAACATTGAATCTGCTTAAGCTCCTAATAGACAACATGTTTTTTGGGAAATGGCAATTCCCGTCCGGGAAAAGTTTTAAAATCACTAATGTACAACAAAAAAAAAAAAAAAAAAACAAAAAAAAGTGATAAAACTTTACGCGGCATAACTGTTTAACAGATCTGCAGTTTTGAGAGAAAAAAAAAACCTAAACGATGTTAAGAGAAAATAATTTGAAGAATAAGAGAATAGAATTTATTATTTGAAGCCAGAAACATCGGTATCTGACTTATCTTTATAATGCCAAGTTAACTATTACCTCTATTACAAACTGTTATTGTAAAAGTCAATTCTAAAACCAATTTGGTGTTATGGTATTCAATTATGGCAATGTAGAAAAAAATCCAAATGGGCCAAAATAAGATTCTACGGATGATCACAGTTGCTCCCTAGTATATAAAAAACCCGATCATTCACAAAGATCGAAACCATCAGTTAAAGCGGATATGGCGAAGTATGCAATAACGTATTTATAGAAGCTTGAATCACATCCAAATCTGCTGGCCCGTAACTTACTAAATGAACGTGGTTACCTTCGTCTAAGAAGCAGGGACATTGCTTCTCTCGCCCAAACATCAGACGGATGACTCGGTAACCATGACAGCGGTAATCGTGAAACATACAATATATGTCTAGCGCTGGCTGGACTTAACAAGTATATTTATTTTTATTTATTTATATTAAATACACAATAAATTAATTGCGAAAAACTATTACCTCAGTGAAAAGTGAAAGAGCTTTTTATATCGCTTGATTTTGAAACAAAAATAAATACAATATACCTATACTGATTCGCTAAAGTTCTCAGGACTTGTTTTGTAAAAAATAATTAATTAAATACATTTTCAGAGTTAATAATTTTATTCTAAAAATTAAAAGATTTTGGAAACGCCTGTGTGCTTTTAGCTTTTAGCTTGTTGCTTGTATTATCTTTTACGGATGTTTTGTGATTTTGGTTTTTAAAAGAACACTATTCGTATTTCATGAAACATAATTCTTGCAAAAAAAAAAACCGACTTCAAAACAGGCAAACTTAAAATCATGTTTCTTTAAGACGGTAACTATTGCGACACCCTGTAATTTCCGGATTCAAATTTTATACTAGTTATAGCGTTCGTAGCAATACAGGTTCATTGTAAATTTCAACCGTCTGTTTGTAACGGTTTAAAAGTTTGGTCATATACATCAAATTACATAAACTATTGCGACACCCTGTAATTTATAATTTTAAATATTTATACTTATTTTAACACACATAGTAATGGACATTATGTCTAATTGTTAATTGTTTGTCAATAACTATTTAAAAGATAGGGTCATATATATCAAATGACGTCACCTATTGGGACACCCTTTAAATTCAAATTTTAATATAAATACTTGTTAAAGAGAACTTTGTCATACAGATTCTTTGTAAAATTTAACTTTGTGTCCATATACATCATATTACATCAACTATTGGGACACCCTTTAATTTCCAATTTTAAATATTTATACTTGTTGTTATACCAGACATAGTAGTGAACACTCTGTCTATTTTTCAAGTGTTTGCCCATAACGGTTCCAAAGATGAGGACATAATGGTCAAATTACATCAATAATTGGGACGCCCTTTAATTTATCCAAATTTTATACTTGTTGTAATGGCGGACTAAGCAATATAGGTTCTTTGTACATTTCAACTGTCTATCTATAACAGTTGAAAAGTTTGGCCATATATATCACTTTTACATTAACTATTGGGACACCATTTAATTTCCAAATTCATATTTTACACTTGTTATTTTAGCGGACATAGCAATACAAGTTCTTTGTAAATTTCAGCTGTCTGTCTATAACGGTTCAAAAGTTTGACCATATATATATATCAAAATAAACCAACTAATGGGACACCCTTTAATTTCTAATTTTAAATATTTATACTTATTATAACAGACATAGTAATGAACATTATGTGCAACTTTCAAGTGTTTGTCTATAACGGTTCAGAAGATAGGACCATAATGGTGAAATTACGTCACCTATGGGGTCACCCTTTAATTTTTAATTTTATTTTTTAATTACATTTTGTTATTGGGAGCTATAGTGATACGCACTTTTTTCTAATTTTAAATGGGTGACCTATAAAGTTCATAATACACGTAAAAAACATGTATGTTGTATGAGGACACCCTTTAATTTTTAAACTTTTAAACTGTTTTTAAAATGGGACCAATCTGTAGCCATAACCTTTCTAATGGCGCAAAAATTTAGAAAATTGGTTCAGAAATGACCGAGTTATGAAGGCACAAACATACAAAAAAAAAAAGACGAATTGATAACCTCCTTCTTTTTTGAGGTCGGTTAAAAAGAGATATCATGTTAGTTTGTGCCGAATTACTTTTGTCGCTGCAATCAAGTACATAAAACATTTTACCGCTGCCATTTTTATTTCCGCTCCCAACAACAAATACATGTGTTGCATAAACAAAAATTGCAAGTGTGGAACGGGACATATGTATACTGTTATAATTCCTCTCTCCCCTCTCGCCAACTAAAGAATTGCAGCGATAAAAGTTGCATAATGTAATTCGGGACTTTATAAGAACTTTTTTTTGAATTTAAGAATGAATTGGAATGGACGATTTTACTTAAGAAGGCGAAAGACGTCAGCACTAGATCAAATGTCCATGCAGACGACTTAGGATAAACATCCAAAAAAGAAGATGAATTCTTTGTGGCATCATTTAGCCCAGCACTACAATTTTACTCGCAACTGTTATAATGAAAGTTTATATCTAAAAAAAAGAAATTGAAGAAAAAATTCTAATGTATGCTAAGTTAAATATTTTAATTATATCTAATTATTAATTATATCTAATGAAATTGTAATTTCGATTCGAAGAATCCCACAAAAATTTCATACAAATAGGTTAACTTTTTTTATATACATACATATATTTAATAGGTATTCACAAATTTTTTTTTTATATTTCCTTGCCATTGGGTTTTAATTTTTTTTTTTATCCTAGCCTTCATTTGTAACATAGTGCATAAACGATAAAAAAATTGTATGGGATGCCATATTTTCTAGGACCAAATGCGTCGGTCAAAAAGAGCTAAAAATCGCAAATTTGAAAAAAAGGAATTTTTCTTTTTTCAGTCGATTTTATTGTTATATTGTGCTCTAAAGGTTAATTTTTTATATTTACAAAAAGTTCATTTAGGTTTAAAGTAAATATACAACTATTTTACCCCTATTCTGTAACAAAAAAATTTTATAAAATGCGCAGTTTCCTTATATTTTTCTTATAAATTACGTAATCTTATCACAAAAATGAAAATAAAACACTTCAAACTATTTATAGAAGAAGTTTGTTCTAAATTTAACAACATAAACTCGCAAAAATAGGCAAGTGATTTGAAATCACACTCTTAGATAAGTGACTGTGATTTCCGATTTAAAATTACGTGATTTCAAAAATGTTTGTGTGATATCAAATCACTTTGATAAATAGCGATTATCACAACAGGCCTGCATAAAACTATAGATATTATTTGTGATAAAAACGGCTTCTGAAATGACAACAAAGATGAAAAAATAAAGGGTAAAAAGGGAATATTTATTGAACAAAGCATACGCGTTGCGAAGGTTGTAACAACAATTTTAGGAATCAGGTGTATGCTTGTTCCTCAAACGATACAATTAAGTGTGCGTTACAACTCGTGTACAACTCGCGAACAACCTAATGAAGTTGGTACGATGCGTCGTGACGGTTGTAACGACTGTGTCTTGCTTATGAATAAAAGAAGCTGTATTAGCTCTTTTTAACCGACTTAAAAAAAAGAAGGAGATTATCTATTCGTCTGAATGTTGCTTTTTTTTATGTTGTGCCCGCAGAACTCAGTCATTTCTGAACCGATTTTAAAAATTTTTTCTTTATTAGAAAGGAAATGCTTACAGATTGGTCCCATTTTAAAAGAAGTTGAGAATTTTGAAAATTAAAGGGTGTCCCCATACAACATACGTGTTTTTTACGTGTATTATGAACCGTAAAGAGCACCGTTTTAAAATTTTAAAAAACTGTCTATCACTAAAGCTGCCAATAACAGAAATTAAT
Source organism: Phasia obesa (assembly GCA_949628195.1). Taxonomy (NCBI): domain Eukaryota; kingdom Metazoa; phylum Arthropoda; class Insecta; order Diptera; family Tachinidae; genus Phasia; species Phasia obesa. The sequence continues at coordinate 29,765,701 of OX451218.1, read as the reverse complement.
AAAAAAATAAACTTAACAATTAAAAGGTGTCCCCATATGTGACGTCAATTTAAATATATGAACCATTGTAGACAATCACTTGAAAATTGGACAGAAATTAAATATTTGTTATTAGAAGTTAAAGGGTGTCCCAATAGTTGATGTAATTTGATGTATATTGCAAATCTTTTGAACCGTAACGGAGAGACGGTTGAAATTTACAAAGAACCTGTAGATCTAAATCCCTTTTGATGCATATGGCCAAACTTTTATTTTAAATTGACCTTTAAAATAAGTGTTTAATTTAAAATTTTACATTAAAGTGTGTCCCCTAGGTGATATTGTTTAACCTCTATGGCCATATCTTTGGAACCGTTATTTTTTATTGCTGTGTCAGTAATAATAAGTGTAAAAAAATAAAGGGTGTCCTCATATGGATAGACATTTGAATGTACAGAACGTATGGTACTATGTCCGTTAGAGCAACAAGTAGAAAAGTATTTGATTTGAGTACTATTTCTTACAGATTACTTTCTTTTAAATTTTTAGTTAAGAATTGACGCACATATATTTGTTTTGTAGTCGGTTTTTTTTTGCAAGAATTATTTTTAAATGCTAAAGAGAAAAATTTCGCGTTAAAGGTAGTAGTAAAAAAACTAACAATAGCGCGAAAAGAGCTAACTTGGCATCACTGTTTAAAACTAACGCTACCTGAAGTAGGTGGATAACAAAAATGCTGAAGAAGGATGTAATGACCCTGAAAATACATTATCTACATTCTGCCAAAGTCGAATATAAAATTTACTAATTTTTCTTTAAACAATTAATCACATACTTTGTAAAAAATATTCTTTCAACCCCATTTAGAAGTAGTTAGAGAGAATAAAAAACGAACTCTAACCTTAATTAAAAATTCATTTATTTTTTAACAAATAGTTCGACTAATAAAAATCTAAAAGTAAATTTAATTATTTGTTATATTTAAAATTTTATATCAAAAATTATTTTTATATCAAAAATTTATCAACACACTGAATTTCTATATTCTTATTTTTTCTATGAGTTCTTTATATACAACAACAAAAAAAAACAACAACATCAAATGAATGCAGTTAAAAAATCAATGCGACGTTATAAAGAAAACTGCAAAATTTTCTGAATATAAAAAGAAGTCAAAAGAAAAATGTATAAAATATAAAATGTAAGTAAAAGATTTACACGACTTAAGCTTCAAGATTAATTCTGATTATTCATAGTTCTTGGTTTTTATAACTCTTCGCTGTTTTTTCAGTCTTCAAAGAAAATTCATATACATTCATACGTATGGATACTGGGTAAAACCTTTTGTTGTTGTTAGTTTATTCTAAAAACAAAAAGAAAAACTTAAACTGAAACTGAAATGAAAAACTGTAAAACCAAATAAACACACAAACAAATGTAGCTGGTTGCCGAGTAGAAGTAGATTGAGACTTGTTACTACATATAACCGCAAGATATATATACACAGATGCATACACACATTAAATTACTATAAAAAAAACTCATTCAAACACACAGTGCATTCTTATCAAAAGCAACAGAAAATACATTTTTATAATATGCTGCAATTTAAAAACTATAAAGCGACGAAAAACAATCTACAAATAAATAAAAAATGAAAAAAAAATATTTTTTCCTAAAAAAAACATTTACTAACAGAAAAAAGTGAGCCACATTTGCCAAGGAGCCGCAGGCGGTAAACAATGAAAACAAGACTGGGGACACAACAACAGCGACCAGAGAACGAACAAAAACAGCACAACTTGTGATGTGATGACGATGGCAATTACAACGTACCAACAAGTAAATGCAAGAACAGCAGCAGAAACAACAACTACAGCAGCGATATCGTATATATAATAACAAGAAAAAAAAAAAAACAAACTGAAGGAGAAAATGACGGAGAAAGAGACGTTAAACTGCAAAAATACATTTTTGCTTGTATCTAAAAAATACACAGACGGCCGAGGGCCGTCTCACTATTACCTGATATGACACAATAATATAGCAAGTTTAAGAAAGGGAATTATACAGAATTTATTTTACTTAAAGTATTTCGTGGAGAATCAATAAAAATTTTAAAGGCTTTATTAGTCTTCACTTTCTGAACAAAACAGAAAAACTAACGCAATATACATATACATATATATTATATCCTCGTATATGTATATATACTTATTTATATCCACCAAATGTCGTTCGCTGGTATTTGCATCACTTAAGAATATTTGCTGCACCGATTTGGACATTTTTTTAAATCTGCTTCAGAACCCAATTTAGGTTTTTACGGAAATAAAAGTTTACCACGCCCACTTTTAGGCCCACTTTTTAAGTAGCTAGAGTACTATAATGGGTTGATCTTTGAAATTTTGCACTACCTTAACCTCCTTATTCCCCTGCGATGGTGGTCACATTGAGCCTTCTGACACGGTGCAGGGGCTTAAGCATCATTTTGGTGCGAACTAAGAACCGCCTATTGCTCACTGCATCTGTACTCCATGTTAGGGGCGGCAGTGGGTAACCTTGACTTCCTTCTGGTCGACTCTGTCGGTCAATACTGCCCAGGTAGCGTCTGTTCCCTAGGTTAAGGGCGACTACCGGAGTCTTTATTCGTCCGTCTTTTTATCGGTCCGTAGGGGTGTCCGTTTAAATCCAAGTTGCGTCTGACTCATAGTGACCGGCACCTTGGTCTGCGTCTGTCTCCAGTGGAGCGGCAGAGGAGAGAAGTGATGGTATTCATTCATAAAGCGGGAAGAATAAACCACGGAACTGCAAAGTACTACAGGACAATCAGTCTGTCATCGTTTTTATTAAAATCACTGGAAGACTGGTGGATGTGCATGTCAGGGCTCTTCTACCGCCAACTAACTTCTGCAGGGCACAACATGCATACCTAAAAGGAAGGTCAGAGGACACGGCACTACACTATATAGGATTCTCTGGACAGAAAGGAGTATGTTTTAGCGGCGTTTTTAAAGTAGGGGTGGATAGTCGTCGGGACAACACAATGGGCCTAAAGGGCCCCCGAGTAAACTCGTCTTTGTATGGGTGGCCCGTTTAACATAAGCCAACCTAACCCCTTATTAATATATATATATAGTTTAGCGAAACATAGGATTGATTAGAATAGTGGGTACCTCCCATATAGAGTATGCAGTAGTCTTGAAACTTTGAACAAGTAACACACTAATTTGCATAGTCTAACAAAATACAGAATAGATTGGGACGGTGGGCGTGGTAACTCCCATACAAAGTTTAAAATATTATCGTGCACTTAGAGAAATACAATAGGTAGAGTATTAAAATATTGCACAAGTAACCCTAATACTTAAATTTACACTAGATTGGGACAGTGTTATTATTGTTTACCTAGATAACTACAATATGTAGAGTCTTGAAAATTTGCAAAAGTAACCCTTATACTAATGTGCATAATTCAGCAAAATATAGACTAGATTAGGATAGTGGAAGTGGTACCTCAAATAAAAACAGATTGCATATAACCTGAGCCAGTTTTGTCGTGAGAATACCGTGGGTTGTCGAGTTACAGGTAAGCCATACTTTTCTTCCAAGTGTTTAATGTATGTTTTCATGGATAGGTGTAGCGAAGCTCAGCGGGGATAGCTAGTATTTAATATATATGTATATTTAAAAGTAAATAGTATTTATTTAAGTGGTTTTGAATACCCTGGTATATGTGTTGAAAGAGTGGTGTCTATCATTATTGAGGTAACAGGTTCAATCCATTCCGAAGCCTTTGGCTTTTGGTATATTGGAATATTGTTTTAATATTGTTTAAGTATAAAAATCTGTTCAAATTTAAAGCTAAGCGATTTTCTACAGAAATAATTTTATTGTACTGATGAAATAGTGAAGCTGACTGATTAATATCCTTTTGTATGCATTTTAAACACTTTTCGTTTCTCAACGATTACCATGTGTTATATTAAAGTTGTATGCCTCTTTAAGATGAGTTCACATGATGTGCATTTGTCAAAGAACTGGAACAGACCGTCTGCTAAAAATTCCGTATGACTCAGCTAAGCCTGTATTCAAACTGGTATTGAGAAGTCTTATACTAGCGAACAAACTTCTCTCAGTCATGCATTATAAGACCCTGTTGATATAATAGATTGCACTAGAGAACAGTATTCTCTCTGCTACAATTACAACTTGCTACAACAAAAAGTATACACTGACAGTGTACGTATTGGAGACTTTTAATTTATAAGTTAACCTCAACAATGTGTTCTTATTTTTAAGATTTTCATAACGTCAGTTAGGGTAGTTCTAAAGCTGCCCTCGTATTTCACGTTATACTGTGTTATTGCATACATTTTTCTATTTCTGCTGGTTGCCACTATAGATATTTCTTGTTTGCACACTGAAGCATCTAAATATTTAAACTAAGGGAAATACGTACGACGCTCTGACTTACTATCAAATACGTGGTAGAGAAATAAAACAAATCGTTGTAAAAACCACAACAACAAAAATAAAATGACGACATATTTTAAATAGCGTCAATATGTTAAATAGAATATTTGTCGATGTAAATTGTTGAAAATAAAACAAGATAACGCGATATCTGTTGTTATCGATGTTTCAAATATTTACATCTGATTTATTATCAATTGATTTGTTATACGAGTATTTGTGCTTTAAATACGTAATAAGACATGTAAACTTCTGTAAACACAGATAAACAGAAAACTATGACATCAATGACTTAGAAATATATATGTAAGTCAATCAGTCAAGCTATCATTAAATGGATAATAAAATCACCTGTAGGAAGAACTGCGTTATACATGGTCTCTCTCGAAAATATGCCAAATTTTAGCTAAAACAAGTATTTTATAAAATAATTTCAATTCCTTTGCAAATGTCAAACTTTAAGTATAATAAAAAAATTTATAATTTGTTTTATATGGAATGCGCCTTAGTTAAACTCATAAAAAATGCGTTTACAACATTTGAGTAAAAAAGTACAACTTAGGAATTTGAATGGTACAATTAAAAATTCCCATTTCCATCCCTGATTTACATAAATTTGATATTTTTAGTACACCCAGCTGGGTCGATAATGCCACCTGTCTATGGATTTGCTTTTGTAGTGACAAAATATTAGTTTTTATCATGATACAATAATACAAGGTAAAATCATTAGTACAACAACAACTACAAGTACCGGCATTTTGTTTGTATGTAAAAATCTGGTTTGTCATAAACAAAAAATTAAATTAAAACAAAAAACAAAGAACAAAAAATACAGACATTTTTATATTTTTATAAAATACAATTTTATATATATTTTTTTTATCAGGTAATGTTGATTAAGCGGCTGTTTTGCTAAAGAATATAACCAAATCAAACACTGCGTTCGTCTAAAGAAATAAATAAATATATAAAATTCTAAAAGTATGGTAAAGTTCTGCAAACAGTGTCTAAAATTTCCCGCTTCCAAAAATAAATGTGCTACCAAGTTTACAATACCCTCAAGTTGGTAAAATTGCGTAAAATAATAATGAAATTTTTTTCTCCATTCTCTATTGGAAATGAGATATTTTTATGGTAAGTCATTAAGCTATAAAAGGAGGAAATCAAATATTCATATAAAAAATCGGCACTAAATTTTCTATCGCATGATTACATACATACATATGTATTTACATACATACCTTTAGAAATGTATAAAAGTTATAGAGTAAACTTTGAATTAAAACGCTAAAAAGCCGCTAAAAAAACATAATATTTGTCCTTTTATAACAAAAAAGTTTTTATAAATTTTATAAATAAATCTTGAAAACCTTAAGCACTTATTGAAAAATAAAGCCGCATATCTTTTTTAATTGCAGGCGGCTTGGCCCCTCCACATTGAATTTTTTATTTGTTTTATAGAACTATAGCTTTATGGAATTTTTATGTTAGTTTTGGTTTATTCTAATAATATATTTTAAAGCGTTTTTGAGAAAAATAAATACTTTATGAAGGATATATTAATTAAAAAAAAAAAAAAAAACAAATTTTAAATTTTAGCATTTTAGACCAGGCTTAGGGGATGTCCGTTTGTAATTAATTATACATACATTTACTCAATTATATGTAATTATAATTGGAATTTTTCATTACATTCAACTATTTGGAATTGTAATTGGGGTTTTATTCAATTGTAATTGGACTTGTAGTTTGTAGTTGAAAAAATCCAATTACTATTACATGGAATTGTAATTTAAAGAATTTAATTACAATTTAATGTACTGGAAAAATTTAAGCATTTATTAAATAATTATAATAAAAAGTATTTATTGATCGAAAGATATTTAATTACAAAAATTCTTAATTACCTTTACATAATAAAAACTTAAGAAATAATTAAAACCTTATTAATATAAATAAATTAATATGAAAATAAATAATATAAAGAAAGAAAAACATTTAATTTCAATTACTTCTGAACAACATTTGATTACCTTAACCGTCTTAAATGTTGTTGATGTTCATTTTCAGTGTTTTCCAATTGAAGTTATTGGTTCTAAAATGTAATGAATAATGTCTAATTACAATTACTTTTAATTAAAGATTTATAATTACATGCAATGTGTAATTGAAAATGTCCAATTTCTACTTACAAGTAATTGCAATTGAAATTTATCAATTACAATTACATCTATTTTTAATTGACGTTAGTCCCTGATTTCAATTACAATCACTGATAATGTGTAATTGGGAATAGCTAATTACACATTACGTTAATTATAACTGTATTTGAAACCCCCATGTCTGTTTTACAATCTTTTTTTTGGCATACTTTTAATAAAATTTAGCTGTAAAATATTTTTAGATCTGCTCGAGGGTAGGTTTTGAGCAATATTATTATAACGCAATCGGTAATTTTTCTAGAACTACAAGTACCTAATCTATGTCTACTCTCTGAAGTAAAATTTAGTGTGATAAAAGTCAATTATATGTTGCGAATGAAGTATTGTCAGTTAACTGTAAATAAAATCAATATTTGTGAATTTATGAATTGATTTTATTGAGATACGAAGTGCTTAGTTTAAATCAGTATTTTATCTTGTCTCTGCTGTTATGGTTAAGAAATTAGAATTTTTTGCGTCAAATTATTTGTTATTTTGGATATAACGTTATATCTCGAAAGCTATAATCTGTTTATCAAAATGGATCTGAATTTAGCACCCCAAATGACCTAAGAAACAGCTGAAAGGTGCAATTTGCATTTGATTCTGATATAAAATCAGTATTGCCGAAATTTTTATGAAACTATTTTTGAATCTTAATGTATACTACGCAACTTCATACTTAATATTAAAGGAGATATAAAATGTTGTTTATTATATAAATCGTCATTTTTTATACGCTTATGTTGTTAAATATGTGCCTAGTCTAAACTTCAAGTCTTCACATATTAAGCTGCTCACTAGTTTCGCAGATATTCAGGAAGTATTAAAAACTGTCTTCTATTTTCTACATGAGCCTAATTTAGTTTGACAGTAGATATCAAATAGCATGATATTTAAAGTACAGATGACTATCAACTTGTTAACAAAAGTCATTTCTTTTGGTCAAATAAATTTTGAAGTTATATTATAATATAACTTCATTATATTAGTCAATTGTTGAACCTTTGTTAAACCTTTTTTAAGTGCTTTTAATAATTTCGATTGAATTTTCACATTTTTAGAAGTTATGTCTTCCTACACTATATATACACTATCTTTACATATAATAAAACTGTAACAGGAACATATCTGTACATAAAATTATTTTTGACAATTTTGTTACTGGTGGGTGCAGTTAGTTATAGAAATGGAAATCGAAAACAGCAATTTTTAAAAATTTTGTCTGTCTGTCTGTGTTCGCATCACGTAAAAACTATTGAATGAATTTTAGTGAGGTGGTACCTTGGTATCTTGATTTCAATATAAGATACTTTTTTTCTTGAAAAAAAAAACTAATGAAAATAAGCAATTTTACTTTTACTTTTTGTCAGCGGGTGGGCACGGCTAATATTTTAATAAAAGTGAATTGTCTGTAATTGTTTGTTAAAATCTTATAAAATAAGCGACGATTATATATCCATATAATTAAATAGTAACTTATTTCCTGTCTGTCTTTTTTTGTGTTCGCATCACCCAAAAACTACTGGATGGAGGTACCTCCATCAAAATGTTGCAAGGAGGTACCTTAGTATCTTGATTCCAATATAGGATACTTTTTTCCGGGAAAATATCTTATTTCCAAGAGAAAGTGGAGAAGAAGCAATGAAAGTACGCAGATTTTTTAACGCTTTAAAGGTACTGCATACTTTAAGGCATCTTTTATTTTTGAAAACGGTATATTTGAAACACGATTGCGCAAAAGATGGCGCTGTTTTAAAATAATGACAAACTATGAATTACTTACTGCCAAATACACAATTGAATAAATTTTTTATTTAATTTGTATATTTACCTTGTGGAATTACCTTGTTTTTAAAATATTTCAAACACCTTTTACAGAGCTTTACAATAATTTTTAATTTTATATATATTTTAGAATTTTATCCAGGGATGAGTAGCATCATATAAAGTAAATACGTAAGAGTCTTAAAATTTGGTGTGAATTACTATTAAAGCAAAATCGAACAAAATATTGCCAGGACGCACACAAAGTGTGCGGGTACAGCTACTTGTCAAATATTATTAATGACAATGCCATTAGCGTCGACATCTACAACGAATCTGTCTTGAATCAACAACTATGTAAACATAGAACTATTGTTTCCTTTTCTTCTTTTCCTCTGTTTAATATAAAATATAACAATTTTTTAAACACCAAAGTAAAATGTAAAGTTGAAAACAATAATATTGTTCGAAAAACCAAGGAATTAAAATCGAGACAAAATTTGTTATTATTTTTTTATGGAGTTGTTATTTTTTATTACATCAGCTAGATGGCTACACATTCTTAAATGCAACAACACTCATAGATACAAATGTACACCCAATTCTGTTTTTACACTGTCTTTTTTTTACACGGGTTTGATTTAACACGGTTTGAAAATAAAAAAAAAATTTTTTACACGATTTTATTCCATTTAGCACGTTTCAAAACCTTTTGAGCTTAGATTTTATTTGTAAAATTTTAGTTTTGCGAAATATTTTCATATCATACATTTAGAGGAATTCCCTTTTTAGGCATACAAGCATTTTTACTTGTTAGAGCAATTGAAATGTGTTAATATTTTGTGAACTATCAATGCATCTCTAAAAGAAAACGTTGAAAACTACAAATAAAAAACTACAACGTAAAGCCATTTCTTTAGAAAACAAAATTTATATTTTAGATCGCCTTCGAAATGGAGAAGGCTCAACATTTTTGGTTTAAACGAAGTCACAGTAAAAAAAAAAATTTTAAATTTAAATTCAATTAGGCAATCGTTGATTTCTGGAACGAAACGTATCTTTTAAATCTTCATCATACACTAAAGATGCAAATAAACGGTGCAAATACACATTACATGTACATGCATATATGTATGTGTAAAAATAAAATGATTTCTTGTTCTTTAAAAAATTCTCTTTTTTCACTAATTTTAATAGGTTTCAGAATTAAGGAACCAATCACCCATTTTTTTTTGTATATGATCAATGTCTTTTTTTACAAGGATTTTTCTGGAACCAATCTACCGTGTAAAAACAGAATTAGGGGTATGTACATATACATATACTCTATTAAAACTTACAATAAAATGAATGTGCTGCACCACCACCGTAATCGGTCTACATCTAATTTGTTTTCCAAACATTATTTTTTTCAAACTTACAGCAACACAATTGAGTGAAAAGAACAAAAGTCCTCGAACTTCAAAGAGAACGAGAACAAGAGAAGCAAATCACCAAGAAGAAGATTATAAATTGATTACGCGTTCTGAAGAGCCGTAAACATTTTTTTGTCAAAAAAAAAAAAAAAAAAACAGACTGCAACACAAATAAAACTCAACGATAAGAAACAATCAGAGGAAGAAATTTCATCCTCAATTAAATTATCAGTTAAAATAAAAAGTCATACATACAAACGTATAACAAACAGATGTGATCTTGTCGTTTGACATTTTTTAAATATGTTTTAAACCTGGGGTTTTAAGCACAACTTAACTAAATCACAACTAAAAACCATGAACCACGGAAACTCAGAAACATAAAATATTTCCCTAACTAAACCAAACAGTAAATATTTTGTAAGATGGAATTTGTTTCTCAGACCAGTACTTAGGAGAATCCACCGCATTTGGTAGAAATTTATTTAACATTGAAAATAATCGGCTAAACAATTCTCGTTGGGCAGTCCACCACATGCGTATTAAACGAAAATATTTCGATTATCGGAAACAAGTTCAGTTATTTTATTGGAAAAAATTCCATTGCTTCGCTCCTCAAGTGAGTTAATAAGGTTGGGCTTCTGTCACTAATGAGCTTCACTCTCTTCTACACACGATCGAGTCAGTGTTGGGATCTGGCAATGTTTAAATTGTACCGCCCCAATCATGAAATTGTCCGAAATCATCATCTATTGTATTAAAATTATGTAAAATAACAACATTAAAATAGGACAAACAGAAAAATTTGTACTAAGGTATTTTAGAGTAATTGACATTGATTCCTTGAATTTCTGCTTATGGGTTGCTAATTTACTACATAACAATGTTAGGAGCTGAGCTGGTTACTCTACAATTGCCAGCACGTACTTGAAACTCCACCAAGGTCAGGGGTCTTAATCCGATAGAGTATGCCTTGAGTTAATTGGAAGAATTAATAAAAATTCACATAATTAAAAACAAAGACTTCACAATTTCTCACAAGAAAGAACGGTCAATACAACGTCCGACTACCGCTGGAAACCTATTAAGGAGATCCAAAAACGTGCAAATGCTGCAATTCAGCAAAAAAAGCCTTGCAATTAAAGTAACTCTTACAGCTAAACCTAAGGAAGCGCATTAGGCGTAAAACAACTGTAAAAAAATGTATGAAGCAAACCTAGATAGCGGCGTCAACGCTTGATAATTGGAAAAACCAATTTTGAGAGAGCGTTAGATAGTGATTTTGGGTGCAAACAAACTGTTATAATTTTCTTTTGTGTAAGACTGGTGCCTTTTAGTTACTTTCTGTTTTATCTAGCGATTTTAACTCTATTTTACTTTTAAATTTATTCGATTTTATTAAACAAAATATATTAACATCACTGTTTATTACAGAGCGTTTCGTTCTTATTTCGGTTCATTCAAAGCTAGACGCCAAACATCGTTACGCCCTACGCGCTTGTTTAGGTTTAGCTATTACTTATACATAAGAATTACTAAAGAAAATAATAAAAATCCTCTACGAAAATCTGAATTCACCAATTGAGTTAATTTTAGACAGGGTTGCAGAATAATAAAATTACAAATATTTATTATTGCAAGAAATAATACTAATTAAATATAAAAAAATATATTGAATAAATTTTATATTAAATTGTACCAACAAAGTATGAAGTGTATCGGTGTTCCACGAATGTGTCGATTGTACCAAATTTGGTATAATTGTACCACAAATCCCATCACTGGGTCGAGTTGCTTCAAAATAGTAGCGCCACACATTCTTGTAAAAAGATCGGATGGAGTGAAGTATTTTGTACACCGTTTCGAAAACCAAGGCACATTGGACCTTCCTTAGAGAATTGAAAATGTTTTTATTCCATCGAACACCGCACTGAACAAGAACATCAAAAGCTTCCGATTTCTTAACATTTATATAACTCTTAGTTACCGATAAAGCATAATTTTTAAACACAGTCTGTATGTAAGTATAAAACTTTGAGTTTTACGAGAATAAAATCGATCGAGTCTATTCGTAAGATTGGGATTGAGAGTATTGTCTCCAACAAGCTCGACCTGTTGCTGAATGCAGACGAATGATCAATGCTGAAAGTTTGACAACAAAATAAAAAAAAAAAAAAAAACAAAGAAAACAAAGAAAAGTAACAAAGTTAACAAAAGAAGGAAGAAGGAGTAAGTACCGAGCCTTTGATGGAATTGAATTCATGTATAACAACTCATATAGTGCAATTCCTACATAAGCTCGAATTAAATCGACACAAAAAGCAATATATTTTAATAAAATCAACTATGTCACAATCCTTCAAATGGTTTGAAAATATATAAAGCAGGGTGTGTTTGCGGGGCCCTGCTGTAAATATCTCTTTATTATCTTTAGATCACCTATACCATTTTAACCATAGCAGAACCACAATGTTGTAGTAACTTGCAACTCATTTTGCAATTTTCACTTGCAACATTCAAGGGAAAATTTGTGAACTTTGTTGTTGTACTGCAAAAAAGCTACGACATTATGCTTTTTTCTCAAAACCATTTGCATTAAATACTGATTAAAGCTAGTGTGTATCTATCTATCTATCTATGCATGTGTAATGTGTATTTAAATGCAAAGTGAAAATATCTCTCCCTATAATACGAAATGCTTAACTTACATCTTGTTATTACATTTTACCCCTTTTTTACTACAAGTTCTGACCTGAAAAAATATTACCCTTTTTTAATTCTTTTTTGGTAAGTGGTTGTTTAGGGCATGTTTTACACCGCTATTTATTTATTTATTTATTTAGTTAAGCAAAAATCCCTCGCAAAGTTTTGTTTAAAAAAGTTGGCTTAATGCAGCTCTATACATTTATATCATAGATATGTATATACGGCATATTACATATATACATATATTGTATCTTTTGGTATAAAATTTTCTAATAACAATTTTGTAACACTAAAAAAAATATCATTAAAATGTCTCCCTTTTTGCGTTGACTAAGCAACCTACTTACAAAAGTGTAATATAATGTATAACTCCCCTAGAGTTTCTATCGTTGCATAACCTAATCTTCACACTTATAAATTACGTTTATTTTTTCTTCGGTTATAAAAGCGTGTTTTTGATTTTGATGAAATCTTAAACACATGTGGTTAGTAAAAATTGTAAATATCCCTTTTATATCAGGTTAAGTTTTAACCCGCTTCTTTTCTAGCAGATTTATAATTAATTACAAATGCAATTGCGCAGTTGTATGTAATTGGAATTATTATAATTACAATTACCTGTAATTTGTAATTAGAAAATTCCAATTACAAATTAAATGTATCTTATATTAATTATAGGAGGTTTTTTGATGTACGTAATTTTAATTTAAGACCTATTCCCCATATTAGTTACGCAAAAAATTGTCACTGATTAGCGGTTTTAAATTACGAATGTCATAATTTTTTGTGAAAGGCGTAACAACTTTCAGCTTTTCGGTTTATAAAACCAAAACGTCTAACCTATTCAGACACAAATTTTCATCCACTGTTTAAAAATAATTGAAAGGGCTTCAAAATTATTAAATAAAAATCAAAGATAAAGATAAACCATATGAACAATTGAAACTACCGGATAGATTGATACAAAGAGTACTGATGACGGACGTAGCTGTCTAGAAAATGCATTCTGCTTTGCTGGTATCTAATTTTTCTTTATCTATTTATAATTAAGAACTTAAGCCTAAATAAATATTAATAATATTAATTTATTAATTTGATAAAGATAAAGGGCCAAATTCATAAAAAATATTTTCGTTTTATAAAAGGTTTATGAAACAAATTTTCATACAAAATTTGTTCAATAAACGTTTCATAAACCAAAAATATTTTTTATGAATATGGCCCAAACTATATACGCCAAAATCTGAAATGGGTCACCCTTTAGTTAATAATTTTATATTTTGTTTACCTTGTATTTTAGAGGACATATAGAAGTAAAAAGTGTGTAAATTTCAAGTATCTGCTTATTACTTTAAAGAAAATAAAACTTAAAGCTTATAATTTATGGGGGCAAAATTTAATTTCAATATTTTCTGTTATAGCGTATATAGCAATACATATACTATTAAATTTTCTAATGCCTATCTATATATCAAAACCTATGTTATTGTACAAATATCAAAATAAATCAGTCAAGTAGGAGTTAGACTCACACACGTAGGGTTTCGTACTAAGTTATTTAAAAATTCAAGTTTTTTATGCCTTAACTGTTGTTATAGCGGCCATGGTAAAACTCTTTCTATTAAAATATCAGGAGCCTACCTATTGGGGCTCAAAAAATATACGTGAAAAACATGTTACTGATAGACACCCTTAAATTTTTAGTAATTGTTATAGCGGCCGAAATAACACATCTACTGTAAACATTTCAAGAGTCTATCTATTAAGGTTCGAAATTTAAGGCTATTTACGCATAAATCATGTCACTCTCGGAACACCCTTTAACTTTGTTATTTGTTATAGCGGCCGTGGTAATTCCCTTTCAATGAATATATCATTAAGATTAAAATATAAATCATTATACGTGAAAAACATGTCACTGTCGGAACACCCTATAACTTTATTATTTGTTATAGCGGCCATGGCAGTTCCCTTTCTATAAATATATCATTAAAAATTAATTACTATAAGTTAAAAACACGTCACTGTTGGAACACCCTTTCATTTTTAGTAATAGTCATAGCGGCCTTTGCAACATATCTTCTGTTCAAATTTCAAGAGTCTACCTATTATGGTGCAAGAAATAAGGCGTTATATATGCAAATCACGTGGCGGAAAGCCCTATAATTTTTACTGTTTTTTATAGGGGTCATAGTAATACACCATCTGTGAAAATTACAAGAGTCTACCTATTATATTTAAAAAATTACGCCATATTTTTTATGCAAATCACGTCATTGTTGGAACACCCTTTAATTTTTACTAGATTCTACCTATTATCGTTCAAAACTTATACATGCTAATCACGTAACTATCGGGACACTCTTCAATTTTAAGGTTCAATATTTTATACTTGTTCATAAATCACATATAGTTTTAATTACTGTCTTAAAATTTGAAGTGGTTGCCTAATACAGCTCAAGAAATAAAAACATAAACGGTAATAACACGACACTTTCGAAACACCCTTTTAGTTTTAGTATTTGTTGCCATAGCGGCCACAGTACATCTTCTGTGAAAATTTCAAGAGTCTACTTATTACGATTCCAGAGGTAAAAGGCGCTGACTGACGTAAAGACATTGTAGCTAAAACAATAGGGTCACGTTTTTACCCTTTGGGTACGGAACTCTAATAAAAGAGGCCATATACATTACAAAAACATCACCTATGAGGATAGCCTTTCACTTTTATTAAGTTTTTTTTTTTTTGGTTGTAATAGCCGACTTAACGATACAGGTTCTGAGTAAATTTTAACTGTCTGTCTACAATGGTCCGTAAAGATTTAAAAGTGGGGACACCCTAATTAATTTTAAATTTTAAATATTTATACCTGTTATTATAATGGTGCATAAGATAGGGTCATTATTTTGTATGACTTTTTATTATTGGGAGCTATAGTGATACGTATTTTGATACAATTTAAAAAGGATGTAATTTACGGTTTAAAAGACACTTAAAAATCATGTATGCTGTATGGGAACTCCCTTTAATTTTTAAAATTATTAATTGGAATTTTGTAATATGATTTAGTGTTGATATACTCGTATATACCACACAGCTAAGTCAACTAAAATTATGTAATTAAGTATGTTTCGTCTGGTTTCATTTTGACTTTGACATGTTCTATAAACAGGCTATAAATCACTGAACATTTGATTGTTCATGTGAAATACATACTACATACATACATACATAATCGTATTCAGCAAAGTAAGTTCTTGTACGCCAGTGCTAATTTTGTTGTCCTGAATAAATTGCCAGTCAGGCAGGCCAGGAAAATCGGTTAAGGTGTGTTTAGACTGCGTGTACAGGTCATATGGATTGTCAAAATTGCTATCCGTAATAACTTTCATGTGTATGTCAAAATCAGTGTTTAACATACGGTTTATAACTTTCGTGTTCACAAGTACTTATGTTACGTACTACATATGACATAACTACCTGTTGTTGAAAAAAAAAAAAAAATACTTAAAACAGGTCTTCAAAATGTGGTTCTAAGGAAACACCGAAAATGAGATGGATTATTTTTTCTTTAATTATTAGACTTTATAAATAATAACAATAACTTTATGGGGACTTGTTGTAATAAGTTATTAACGTTTTTTCTTTGTGTTCCGACACTTCATTTTATTCAAAAGCCGCTAGTTATGTCAACTATACAAAGAACTATTTTATTTAGGAGCTTCTGCCACATTATAGAAATCAATTTATTAGGAGAACTTATATCAAAACAAATAACAATTATATAAACATATAATAACATAGTAACTCATTTCTATTTTAAGGTGGCTGGTAGCTGTGCCGAAAACCTGAATGGCTAGTTAATGGTTAAAGAGGACTAGTCGTTAACAACTCCCCAAATCCACGCATACGCCAGGGATGCGTAGTCAAGAGTGTGCTTGGCCTTTAATATGCGAACTCTGGATAGCGGTTGACCTCCAGTTTCAATGTTTCATCGTTTTCTCCAATAATGGCCTAGGGAAGTATTCATAAGTGATGGACAGGAACGCCTCGCAAGGAGTGAACCGGTTAATCTATCAGTCTATGAAAATACTCCTAGACAAGCAGACACCTCAAACCATTCATTCAACGTCAAGTCGGAGTCTCTACTGCTCATGCTTAAAAGTGAGAGGCAGAGGCAGAAGAGGAGACGGGGAGAGGAAAGAGGCTGAGACGGCAGCGCACATTGTGTGTGAAAGTCCAGCAATGGCTAGCATAAGACTCAGGACCACTTGAGACTGTGTGATAAGAAAGAAGGCCGACAGTTACCAGTCGACAGTCTGAAATCACTTAAGTCAAGATTAAAGGCTGGTTGTAGCACGTGACTCAATGCAAGTAGGTTGCCGCAAAATTACATTTTGGTTGCCTTTAATCATAGAAGACGGAAGGGGGTCGAAAAGAGACCCATTATGGAAGTGGTCTGCTTCTATATTCACCCTAGATTAATATAACTCATTTCTGGTCTGTCTTTCTGTGTGTGTTCGCATCACGTAAATACTACTGGATGATTTTAACAAAATTTTGTGATAAGGTATCTTAGTATCCTGCTTCCAATATAGGATAATTTTTTTTCCGAAAAACTATCTTATTTTCAAGAGAAAGTGGAGAAAAAGCAATGAAAGTACGCCGAAGTTTTTACCGATTTAAAGATACTGCGGTTGCATAACAGATGGCGCTCTTTTAAAATAATGACAAAATATGAATTGAAAGCGGGATATTTTAAAATTAGTTGCGCAACAGATGGCGCTATTTAAAAATAATGACAAAATATGAATTACATACCGCTTAGTATCTAATTGAAAAGAATTGTATTTGATTTGAATTTTTACTTTTTGAATTTACATTGTTATTAAAATATTTTAAACGCCTTTTAGAGAGCTTTAAAATAATTTTTAAAATGTTAGAATTTTATATACCTTTTTAGATTATATCCAGGGTTGGTACCTTTATATAAAGTAAATACTTATGAGTCATACAATTTAGTGTGGATTACTTTCAAAGCAAAATCGAACAAAATATGGTCAGGACGACACAACATGTGGGTACAGGTAGTAATAAATAATATCATTTGAACTATATCACCGACAATTAAATGAATAATTTTGTTGATGTTAATGTCAATTTATTTTCGCTCTTTTTTATTAGGAATGAAATGTTTTTTTTATCAATCTGCGATCATTAAAACAAGCGAACAGCTCAGCTAGTCTTAAAAAAATAACCATATTGGTAAATTTTACACTCCTTAACCTCATGATAAAAAATATGAGCGAATTTAAAAACTAAATTAACATCACTGACAGAGCGTGCTTTAAATAAAAAACTAGCACATGTTATTGCACATAGGGAAATAATATATGTTATGTTTCAAGAGGTTCACACTATGTGTATAGTTTTACATATGGAAAATCTGATATTTCATATGACTTGTACACGCAGTCTAAACACACCTTTAATGATTGTGTTGATGGTGGGATTTAAAGCGAATAAAAATGTGTAAAAACAGAAATATATTCGTACTTGGCATCATTGGGGAAGAATCGACGATTTCACACACAAACAGTTGCGCACACAATTACTTGCACTATTCATACAAAAATATAGTTTTGTTTGTATTCCGAAAAAAACCTTGACGAAAAAATTCGATAAGTAGCAGAGCACAAATTCAGCATTATAATCATCAACGCCAGCCTTGATGATATCAGTAGAAATAGTGAAATACAAACAAAAGTGCCAACACCAGCTACAAAAGCAGGATTATTATGTAACAGTTGTTAAAATCACAAGCAAATAATATTTACTATAAAGGAAGTATTTCCATTCATTTTAATTCATCACATTTTATGTTGTTGCTACCGTCACATACATATACACTTCTGTTTCTTACCTGTTCCTGATTTATACGGTTGAAAATATTTTAAAGCGAAACAAAACGGATAAGAAAAAGGTAAAAGCAGTTTATTCAGCTGTATTGAAATTTAAATACCTTTTACTATTGTGCTTAAGATTTCTTTTACAACCTAGTATTTTTATAATTTCCAATTTCCTAATAATTATAATTAAAAATGAAAAGAAAAATTTAATTTTAATTACGAATTCTACTTTGAAGTAAAAGTAATTTGTATTCACTTCAATTTGACTTATTGGTGTTTTACATTCTACGTTTTACTTTTCATTTCTGTTTTGTTTTCGAAAAGTAAATCGTAGTGAATTGCCATGTTCTATAAACTATTTTTACACAAAAAGTAGCAGTTTAAAAATACTTTTAAATTTCATTTCATGAAAACATAACAGCACCATGCACGTTGTTATATTGTTGCGTTTTCTGCAGAAAAATCCAGACCTACCAAAAAGATTTACTAAAAAGACCATACAAAATTGGCATATAATTAAAAACAAATTATATATATTTTTAATTTTTTATTAATATTAAGAAGTTAATTATTAAAAAATATTTTTAAATTAAACTTTAAATGTCTTTCGAATGGTATTCTGTGTAACAAGTAATTAAAATGATTGAAAATAATTTTCTAAAATTATTTCAAATTGGTACCAGAAATTTTTGAAAGACATTGGTGCCACGTTGCAAAAATAACCACAGTAAGGTGATTTGGCCACAAAAAAATAAAATCTGTAGTTTTCAAATTGGTTAGTCTTTGTTCAAAATTGATCTACTT
Source organism: Phasia obesa (assembly GCA_949628195.1). Taxonomy (NCBI): domain Eukaryota; kingdom Metazoa; phylum Arthropoda; class Insecta; order Diptera; family Tachinidae; genus Phasia; species Phasia obesa. Next base: position 29,746,440 of record OX451218.1, on the reverse strand, counting down.
TTATGAAAATAATTATTGAAAATATGCTAAACAACGAAAAATCCCATTTTTGGGGATTTATTAAACTTTTATGAATTGTGCGATCAGAAATTTAAAAATTTAAAAACAGCAAACTTGCATAGTTTGATATCAGCTTTGCACTACCATTAAATAATATTGCAAACAAATTTAATGCACAATTTTTTTTGCAGCTTAGTGATAAACTGCAAATCTTCACTAACACTCAAAAAAATTTAGTCGTAGTGTAAATTTTTGCACTATCACTAAACGCAGATTTAGTGAAAAAAAATTCCTCACTAACTCAATTAGTGTAAAATTGGTTCTTGCAATCAAAAAAACTGCCTTTAACACTATCACTAAACTTTCAAAAGTTATTTTTGAAAATTTCTATGTTGCACTCAAATTAGTGAAGAAAAAAAGTTGCAATATATTTCAGATTGCTTTCTTTAAATCAAATAATTAAATTTTAGTGCAAACATTTTTTAACGCACTCTCACTAAAGTTGATTGAGGCTGCAAATTTTGTAATCATTACTAGAAATCAAAAATATTAACGCAATAATTTTGCAATATCACTTATTGTGAGTGAGGATTGCAATATTAGAGCTTACTGTCAAATTGAACAGTAATGGTCCCCCAACAGGGAACACTTCTAATTGGAAAAATGCAAGTTGCAGTAATCTGAAAAAATGAAAAAATTTAGTGGGAAAAATTGCACATAGTTCAGAGGCTACAGCGACTAGTGGATGACCATTCAACAAATTTCTGCTTACAAAAATGGAGGAAGCTGTTGGGCAATTTTGCGTTCAAAAACGAATTAAAAATTGCAGTACATCTCAGTGATCTATTGAATGAAAATGTCATTTCCACTAGAAAAGCTGCTACACCGACTCCAGAGAAACAAAAGCCTGAGGCACGTCTTTAAATAAATTTATGTTGATGTGTACCAATTTGAGAATCCCTATTGCGTTTATATGAAAAATACAATAGCGGAGTTCAGTGCAAGTCCGTAATATTGTAGCTTTTTTGGAAAATGAAAAATGTAAAACCAAACTACCACTTTTGCAGAACTTCAAAAAAAAAGTTAACTTTGCAAATCGTATTTTAATTCTACTACTTTTCTGGTACATGCCTAAAAGACTTTAATTTTCTTTCTTGTATTAATTTATTTTCATTTATTAAAATATCCATTAATTGTAATTTTATTTAACAAAAGTGCTATTATCATTACTTAAAAAATAGCTCAACAGGAGACCTTAACCCAAACTTTAGAAAGGCTAAAAATATATTTATGTTAAAAGTTTTATTTACTAAATGAGAATAAAGTCAAAGAAATAGAGATGCCACAACAACTCTTCATTAAGTATTTTTAAATGTAAATAAAATAAAGGCATCTTGTTGAGTGCTGCTGTAAAAAACAGGAATTGCATTTGTATTGTGTGACCACATTTTTCATAAACCGAAAATATTTTTTTCTAAAATATTAGTAACTGCGGTTACAAATAACTGAGGGTACAAATAAGTAAATACTTGCAGGGAGGTGGAAATATAAAGAGCAAAGCTTATATGGATACTATAATAAACTGATTTTTCATTTATCAAAAAAATTTGAAATAGCATTTATTACATTTTATTTACTTCAATCTAAGGTTTATTTGTGTTTAATCAAAGAAATAAAGTTTGAACATTTAGATTGCAACATGAAGTGGAAAGAAGAATGATATACGTATATGGCTATCTATCATAGTAAACCGATCTTCCTAGAACTCTGACTGTTTGTAGCCAGATATACGGTGGGAAATATAGGATATATTTTTTGATATTTAACGTGGGCGTGGCACTTCCCATGCAGAGCAAAAAAAGAATTTTGAAATTTTGTGCGAGTAAATCTTTTTATTAATATGCATACGGTAGCTAAAAACTGCCCGGATTGGAATAATGGATGTGGTACCTCCCACAAAAAGGAAAAAATTATTATCGTGTAGCTAGAGAACTATAGTAGGTAGACTCTTGAAATTTTACACTAGTAACTCCTATATTAATATACTAGCTGTGCCCGCCATGTCGTGGGCTACCGTCCTGACAATATTTTGCTCGAGTTAACTTTGAAAGTAGTCCACACCAATTGTAAGACTCTTACTTTTAGTGTGCTTCAGTGATGGTTTATGTATTAACTTTATATAAAGGTACCCATCTCTGGATACAAATCTAAAAGTTATATAAAATTCTAAAAATTATTGTTAACCTCTGTAAAAGGTGTTTAAAATATTTAAATAAAAATGTAATTCCACAAAGTAAAAATACAAATCAAATACAAATTTTAATCAACTGGAACCTAATGTTGCTTAATAGTTTTTAAAATATCCCACTTTCAAGAATAAAAAGCTGTGTTGAAAATATAACAGTGTTAAAAATATCCCCGTTTTAAACCAAAGATTTCAGTACCTTAAAACCGGAAATTGCTTTTACACTGCTTTTTCTCCACTTTTTCCTGGAAGTAAGATATTTTTGCGGAAAAATGTATCCTATATTGGAATCAGAATTCTAGGGTACCTCCTAAGAAAATTTTGTTAAAATCCATCCAGTAGTTTTAACGTGATGCGAACAAAAATGAAGGCAGACATACAGAAATAAGTTACTATTTTATTATATCTATAGATGCACATAGTTTAAGGGAACACAGACTGGATTGAAAAAGTGGTACCTTCCATATAAAGTGAAAAATTATAATCGCATAATAAATTGCATAAGTAATATTATTATTTTTATAAATATCTTAAGATAATTTTTTTTCTATTAAAAAAATATTGATGGTTCTTTTTATTCTAAAAAACTTAAAAATTCAATAATTTGAAACCTTTAAATTGAAAATCGGCTAGTTGTAACATCTAAAAATGGTTTTATACGGCGTGTATTTGTCATATGACTTGTCAGTTTGATAACCCATATATAATTTCATGTGTTTGTCAAAATAGCCATTTTACATACGCTTTTAATTTTTCCTTTCCATCCCTGGTACATGTGTAATTACATGTGACATAACCTACAATATATAATTTTGCCACCACACAGTTTTTTATTTCCAACCACAGCTGATGCAAAGACGCAAACCTAGTGCTTTTACCACATTTTTTGCGCTTTTGGTACCACAAATAGCATAAAATAACAAAATATCAAGTTGGCAATATAGGGTGTCAGATGCTTTATCACATCAAAATAGAGCACGTTCTAAATGAAAAATGTCATATGTATTGTACACATGGAAAATACACATGTTATGTTTGAAAGGGTTCACACGACGTGTATAGAATTTACACATAGAAAAGTGACAAGTCAAATGACAAATACACGCCGTGTAAAACCACTTTAACTAAAATATATCAATTTGAAATTTTTTGGCTGAAAATTATACTCCAAATTTTGAAAAATGTAAAAAAATTTTAATTTTAAAATGCTTATAACTCGCTCAGCTTAAAACGTAATTTACAGATAAAGGCATCATTTTATAGGTATTACCCAGATCTGATCCTCTGCTATGACCATGTTAAATTTTGGAACAAGCGGACTAGCTCTTTATAAAATATTCTTCCCCACTGTGCACTGCTTAAATAGTAAAATATTCATAAAATTGTTACTTGCATGTAAACATATCTATGTGTATATTGACAAAAAAATAACATACATAAATTATTTAATATCTAAGAGAAACAAAAGTAATAATCTCAGAAATATAAACATTCGTTATTTTTTTATCTTAAAAGTCACGTACAATAACACATACACAATTTGTTCATAGAAATATTTGAAAGGTTTCTATCACATCAAATAAAAACTTCAAATCAATTAATAAATATGTATACAATTCCCTGCTGACTTCTGCATCAAATTCCTTATGATGGTAAAATACTTACACATCATTTATAATTTTAAAATGTGGAACACAAAGTATTTTTTGACGAACAAGAAACATAAGAAACTCAAATGATTCAAAATCTACTGTATCAACAACCACTTTGAAAATTTGTTGTTTCTCTTACTATTTCTGAGGACGTTACACTTATCTGTTTGTATTACGATGTTGTATTGTCAGAGATGTGTGTTTGATTATTCCTCGCTGTATCTACATTTTTCAGTTTTACACTATTCGTCTCTAGGGAGACCAACAAGCAAAAGATTTTTAAAGCAAAAAGAAAAAAAAATCATCGCACAAGATGAAAAAACAACAAATCTACAAAATAGAGACACCTTTTACTACATATTTCGAAAAAGAAAAAAACATAGCTACTAAATCTTCATAAAAAATTTTAAGGTTTTTATTTTTGTGAGAACGAACAACTGCCCAACTAAATTACTATAGACCGGTTTTGATAAAAAAATTAAAATGAAATAAATACGTAAAAACATTCAAAATTCAAGATTTTAGGTGTGCAAAAAATAGAGCCATCCACTTCAATTATCTAAAAAACAAAAAATTCCAAAAGATGAATAGAATAATATACTTTATCTTTATTACCTTAGTACTAAGTGGAGTATAATTTATTTTTGATAACGGGTAAACACCGTTTTGGCATAGGGTAAACGAGTTTTTGGCATGTCTCAATTGGAATATTACGCCATGCTCCTTTAACTAATGCCCACAAGTGATCTTTATTAGTTGCATGTTTTCCCTTAAGAGCTGATTTAACTATTCGCCACATGTTCTTAATGGGTTTAAGACTAGCAACGGAGCAGGTCTGCTTAAAACAAACACCCCATATTTTTCAAACCAATCTTTTGCCCACTTCGATGTGTGTTTCGGGTCATTGTCTTGTTTAAACACAAATCAAAGCGGCATTTCTTATTCTGCGTAAGCCATCACATATATGTTAAGCTGATTTGTGTAAAAAATAGCATCCATTCTTTCTTTCACTCTCACGGTAGACGCAGTTCCTATACATGAATATACCCCCACACCATAATATTTTCGTCATCGTGTTTAATGGTCTTTATGGTGTATTGAGGAAGACGTTTGGTGTTTGGTGGCCTTCGTACACAATGGCTGCTTGTCAGAGTTAAATAAAATTAGTTTTTATTCGTCAGACCACAAAGTCTCTTCAAGTGAATTAAGCACAGTAAAATGTAGAAAGTGAAACTGGGTCTATTTCATGGAACATCACTGTATATACATATAACCTTCACGATATTAGGTAGATCAGCTCTTCTTAAAAGTATTTTTTAAGTATTTGTGTGTTATAGAAAAAACCCGTTGCGATTTTTTATTTTTTCTTCCAAAATGAAAATAAAAAAGATATCTACTAAATACATTAGTTAAATTTTTAAAATATAAGTTAGATTTTTAAAGCAGGATTTTAAGTTTTAAGTTACACTGCTGAGAAGTTAAACTTTAGTTTGTCTATTGTATTTTTTCTGTTTTATTAACACGCAGAGAAAAAAGCATGGTTGTGCTAAGGTCAAACGAGCCATCTTATGTTCTCTGTAACAATATATGGTTGCTATGAACAACCTATAGTTGTTTTAATCATTACTATGGTCACGACTAACAAGTTTTTGTTACTATTTGATCATTAAATGGTTACTACTACCCAAAAAATAAAACATGGTTGGTTTGAACTACATAATTTTCAAATCATAACCAAAGTTTTGTTAGTATTCCAAAATAATATTGTATTCATAACCATAATATGTTATTAGTAAACAAATTATGATAAGTTTGATCGAATGTAAGCACATGACTGAAAACAAACAAAAAATGTTTTTTTTAGTTATATGAATTTTATTTGAACTATTTTTGAATTAATAAATTAATTATTTAGGCTTAAGTTCTTAATTATAAAGAGATAAAGAAAAATTAGATACCAGCAAAGCAGAATGCATTTTCTAGACAGCTACGTCCGTCATCAGTACTCTTCATTTCGATCTACCCGGTAGATTCAATTGTTATTCATTTTCTATTTAAACAAACTTATCAAAGAAATAGAATATGAGAAATTTTAATTTTATATTATATTTCATATGCGATAGAGCTTTTTGAAATTGTTTTACACTTGTAAACTCTATTTCCTTTTTAACCGACTTAAAAAAAAGCAGGAGGTTATCAATTCGTCTGTGTGTTGCTGTTTTGTTTGTATGTTTGTGCCTTCAGAACTCTGTTGTTTCTGAACCAATTTTCAAAATTTTTGCACTATTAGCAAGGTTATGGCTACAGATTGGTCCCATTTTAAAAGAAGTTCAAAAGTTTAAAAATTAGAGGGTGTCCCCATACAACATACATGTTTTTTACGTGTATTATGAACTTTATAGGTCACCCATTTAAAATTAGAAAAAAGTTCTATATAGCTCCCAATAACAAAAAGTAATTAAAAAATAAAATTAAAAATTAAAGGGTGACCCCATAGGTAACTTAATTTTACCTTTATTCTTCTATTTTTTGAACCGATATAGACAAACACTTGAAAGTTGCACAAAATGTTCGTTACTATGTCTGTTATAATAATTATAAATATTTAAAATTAGAAATTAAAGAGTGTCCCATTAGTTGGTTTATTTTGATATATATATGGCCAAACTTTTGAACCGTTATAGACAGACAGTTGAAATTTACAAAGAACTTGTATTGCTAAGTCCGCTAAAATAACAAGTGTAAAATATGAATGTGGAAATTAAAGGGTGTCCAAATAGTTTATGTAAAAGTAATATATATGGCCAAACTTTTCAACTCTTATAGATAGACTGTTGAAATTTACAAAGAACCTATATTGCTTAGTCCGCTATTACAACAAGTATAATATTTGAATCTATAAATTAAAGGGTGTCCCCATTATTGATCTAATTTGATCATTATGCACTTATCTTTGGAACCGTTATAGACAAACACTTGAAAAATAGACAGAATGTTCACTACTAACAACAAGTATAAATATTTAAAATTGGATATTAAAGGGTGTCCCAATAGTTAATGTAATTTGATGTATATGAACACAAAGTTAAAATTTAAAAAGAATCTGTATGACAAAGTCCTCTTTAAAAAGTATTTTTATTAAAATTTTAATTTAAAGGGTGTCCCAATAGGTGACGTCATTTTATATGTATGACCCTATCTTTTAAACAGTTATTAATAAACACTTAACAATTAGACAGTATGTCCATTACTATATCTGTTATAATAAGTATAAATATTTAAAATTATAAATTACAGGGTGTCGCAATAGTTTATGTAATTTGATGTATATGACCAAACTTTTAAACCGTTACAGACAGACGATTGAAATTTACTACCTAGTATAAAATTTTAATCAGGAAATTACAGGGTGTCGCAATAGTTACCGTCTTAAAGAAACATGATTTTAAGTTTGTCTGTTTTGAAGTCGGTTTTTTTGCAAGAATTATTTTATATTATACTAGTTTAAACACAAAAATTTTAAAATTATTAGAATCTAATTTTACGAGTTTAACGTTCAAAAAATAATAATTAATGAATTCATATCTCATATCGAATGATTAAAATAAAGTGATAATAAAATATTATATGTTTGAATATAAGGTATGTTTATATTAACAAATATGGTATGTTTTTATAAATATATATCTCAGTATATTTATTGATTTAATTTATTTCATAATAAAATTTTTTATTTAAAAATGTTTTCTTTTTTTTTTGAGTTAGACAATAATATGGTACTACAACCATATAATTTAATCATAATATGTTGCTTTTAGATCATTGTTGCCTTAAGCATGTTTCTTTTTTGCATGAATAGTAATTTCTACTATTTTAATAATTTCATTGTTGTATATATGAAATACAAAAAATTTGTAGTTCTTTAGCGACGTTAGTTAGCGCACCTAGTATTCTAGTATTAAATTGTGGTATAATTTAGTTTTGATAAATAATGACACAAAAAAATTTGAGTCAAAAAGGTGTATATAAGATTGTCATTTTGTCGCAATTTCAAATATACTCAGTGGACCAAGTAGGATCTACCAATTTTAAACACAAATAAGTTTTTTATAATTATAATTATTTTTTTTTTGGTTTGTAGAATAAAATTGACTTTTTGAAAATTTTTTTTTAGGGAACCATACAGTATCCAAAAACGTGTTAAATTTATCGAGTTTATCTATTGTTTTCAGCGATCAATTTTTATGAAATTTTATATTTTAATCAACCTCCCACGAAACTGTAGCTTTTGCGGCGCTGAAAATCCAAGGAAAACACACCAGCATCCGTTTCACCCATATAAATTTACTGTTGTGTTATGGTGCTGTGTTATGGTCACTAAAGCTTTAGGCATATATTTCTTCGAGAATGATGATTTTTTCCATAATTTATTTATTATATCTTCAATATGTTTGAACTAATAATAATTACTCATATCTTAAGTCTAAAATAAAAATACTTTTTAAGTCCAGCCAGTGCTAGACAAAAATAATGTTTGTTTCACAGATTTTGCTATCATTTGCCTCTAATGTTCGGCCAAGAAAAGCAGTATCTCTTCTTTTTAGTCGAGTGTAACCAGTTTCATTTAGCATGTTACGCGCCAAAGGGTTGGGATGAGATTCAAGCCTCTTTAGATATGTGACTGCATGTTTCGTTATTTCTGCTTTAACTGATGGCATGTTTAGGTCTTTGTGGATGTTCGAATTTTTTATATACCAGGGATCAGATGTAATTATGCGAAAAATCTTATTTTGGCGCCTTTGAATTTTTCTACATTGCTAGCAACTGCCCCCCATAACACCAAAATGGTTTGAGGATCGACTTGTACAGTAAAAGTTTACAATCTAAGCTCAGGGTGGTGTTTCTGCCAATAAGCCAATTTAGTTGTACTGCTTTTAATTTCATTTGTGTTAACTTGAATTCTATATGGCTTTTCCAAGTAAGGCGACGGTCAAGATGTATACCCAGGTATTCAACGTCATTTGATTATGCGAATAGGAGGGCATAAGTCATTACGCAGTGTGAAAGTTATGTGAGTACATTTTTGTTCATTCACTTTTATTCTCCATTTTTCTAACCATTTTTCCAAATTGAGTATGTGGTCTTGTAAAATTTGTGATGCTACTTGGGCGCTTTCATGAATACTTAAAAAAGCTGTGTCATCTGCAAATGTTGATGTGTGGACTAGAGTACTAATTGGCATATCTGATGTGTACAGTAAATATAAAATTGGTCCCAAAATGCTACCTTGGGGAACTCCGGCTGTGGCAAGCTTAAAATGTCACCTTCTTTTAGTAAAAACTTGCGATTCGTTAAATAATCTTTTAAGAGCTTATAGAAGTTTTCGGGCAAGTTCAGCTTTAGCTTAAATATTAGGCCTTCGTGCCAAACCTTATCGAATGCTTGAGAAACGTCGATAAAAAGCGCACAACAGAATTTTTTTTCTTCAAAGTTCATTTTAATTACATTTACTAATCTGTCTGTTTGTTGGGTCGTACTATGTTGTTTTCTGATGCCGAATTGATGGTTCGGAATACTTCCTTTCGCGCTGAGAAATGATTTTCGGAGCTTCTAACAGAACAATGACGAAGTAGAATCCTGATTTGGGATTTCAACAACTGTGCGACCTGCTAGGCGAAGTTTGGACATGAAGCGTGAAAGTTTTAGTGAACGTCTGATTTCAAGATTTTCAAATTTACCCTGGCTTCTTTGTTCCCCAGATTTAACTGCACCTGACTTTTATGGGGATATTTAAAAGACAACGTGATAAATAAAAGACTATTAAATAACAGAATATTAGAGACGAAATGCTGAGCGTTTAACTGGACACATTACCCAGTGTAATGTAATGTGTCGAGAAAAGTTGTAGAGATTTTTCTAATGCCATATTCATATATCGCACTTGATCAACAAGAGGGTATTAACTCAAAATTTTAAAATTTTCAGTAGAGGTAAAAAACTATTTGTGATTAAATTTTAAGATAATTTAAAAATCCGAATATATTATAGTAAGCAAATTCCATTTAATAATATATTTACATTGTTTTTCTTTTAATTTTTTTTACAATTATTACCAAATAAAAATAATACCTTTTTGTTGATATAAAGGTACTCAAGCCACTATTACGAAAATGGTCTCATATGCGGGTTTCGAGATGAAAGAGTAATCAGAATACGTTAAAATTTTTACAGTAGATGGATATTGATTTGTTGGTTGATTTCTTGCAAAAAGTGAAAATTTAAAAATTTTGAGTTAATACCCTCTTGTAGATCAAGTGCGATATAATTTAATAAAAAAAATGCTTATTACATGAGGACGGTGTTTAATGTTAGTAGGTTTTATTTGGGCCATCTTGTATATTCGCCAAGATATTTTAAGTAGTTTAACACAGATTAGAACTCTGGCAGCCGTTTTTAAATTTATGGATATTGTTAGGAGACAATTACTTTTAGGTAGGTTCGAATAGTGCTCAAGAGGCTTTAAAGAAAGAAAGCGGAACCCAATACCAGGGTACCCTTAGCTAAATCGATACGCTGGTGACATGACACTGCAAATTCGAATATAATCTGAAATGAGGCAAAATATTGAGATAACTACGAATGTTCAACACTGGTTAGAATTATATTTAGATATAATAAAGCTGGATGCCAAGTAGGAGTTAGACAAAATGCCACTGCTTACCCGGAACTCAATGATGCTTAATTACTGGATCTTTGGAGAAAAGAGAACAACTATCGCTACATAATTATTATTATTGTTATTATTGGTCAAACAAGAGTAACAAATTGCTTTATTATTTTTTATAAATAATTTCGTTTATTTCCTTTACTTTAATTTAATTTACTAGTATGCAAATGCAATAAAAACTTATAAACTAACCTCAAGATACAATATTTGAAGAAAAGTGTTTATTGAATACATTTCTGTTTGTATGAGAACTGATACAGTACTATATGGTACTAATTACCCAGCTGACCGTCTGTGCAAATGCTTTTATGCCTAATTAAGTTTAAAACTTGTTTTCACTTGTTATAACAGGTGATTTTTTAAGAGCTTGAGAACTTTTTTTTTTTAAAAAAACGCATAAAATTTGCAAAATCTCATCGGTTCTTTACATATTTGAAACGTTAGATTGGTCCATGACATTTACTTTTTGAGGATAATTTCATTTAAATGTTGACCGCGGCTGCGTCTTAGGTGGTCCATTCGGAAAGTCCAATTTTGGGCAACTTTTTCGAGCATTTCGGCCGGAATAGCCCGAATTTCTTCGGAAATGTTGTCTTCCAAAGCTGGAATAGTTGCTGGCTTATTTCTGTAGACTTTAGACTTGACGTAGCCCCACAAAAAATAGTCTAAAGGCGTCAAATCGCATGATCTTGGTGGCCAACTTACCGGTCCATTTCTTGAGATGAATTGTTCTCCGAAGTTTTCCCTCAAAATGGCCATAGAATCGCGGCATGTAGCGCCATCTTGTTGAAACCACATGTCAACCAAGTTCAGTTGTTCCATTTTTGGCAACAAAAAGTTTGTTAGCATCGAACGATAGCGATCGCCATTCACCGTAACGTTGCGTCCAACAGCATCTTTGAAAAAATACGGTCCAATGATTCCACCAGCGTACAAACCACACCAAACAGTGCATTTTTCGGGATGCATGGGCAGTTCTTGAACGGCTTCTGGTTGCTCTTCACTCCAAATGCGGCAATTTTGCTTATTTACGTAGCCATTCAACCAGAAATGAGCCTCACCGCTGAACAAAATTTGTCGATAAAAAAGCGGATTTTCTGCCAACTTTCCTAGGGCCCATTCACTGAAAATTCGACGTTGTGGCAGATCGTTCGGCTTCAGTTCTTGCACGAGCTGTATTTTATACGGTTTTACACCAAGATCTTTGCGTAAAATCTTCCATGTGGTCCAATAACACAAACCCAATTGCTGCGAACGGCGACGAATCGACATTTCACGGTCTTCAGCAACACTCTCAGAAACAGACGCAATATTCTCTTCTGTACGCATTCGTGTGGTTGGTTTAATGTCCAATAAAGTAAACTGAGTGCGAAACTTGGTCACAATCGCATTAATTGTTTGCTCACTTGGTCGATTATGTTGACCATAAATCGGACGTAAAGCGCGAAACACATTTCGAACCGAACACTGATTTTGGTAATAAAATTCAATGATTTGCAAGCGTTGCTCGTTAGTAAGTCTATTCATGATGAAATGTCAAAGCATACTGAGCATCTTTCTCTTTGGCACCATGTCTGAAATCTCACGTGATCTGTCAAATACTAATGCATGAAAATCCTAACCTCAAAAAAATCACTACATACACTTATAGATACGTTTGATTGCTTACGTAGAAGCATACATATATGTATACATATGTATGAATTTTTAACCGTAAAAATATTTATATATATACATACATACATACATATATTTTTCTTTGTTGGCTTTGTTTGGTTTCTGTTTGCAATTTTGATTGAGTTCAAACATTTATGGACAACGTCATGATAAACCACTCTCACTTGCCGTTTGCTCTTTTTTTTTTTTTTTTTTGAAAGAGAGATATAAAATAATAATAATTTAAAACTCTTCGAATTCTACCGCTTCTCAGCTCTCTCTCTCTCTCTCTCTATGCTTTCAATTCTCTGTGCATAACAACAAAATTCTCTTTTTCGTATTTTATAGATACATTTGTATCTAATATGTATTTACGTACGAGTAAGCTAAAGTTTTTTTCTTTTGTCCGTTGCCTTTACTGAAAATAGTAATTTTATAAAATTAGTCGTACGTTGGCAATGGTTGAATATTGCAGCGGCGCACAAAATGGTGGTTGGATTGATTCCACGTCCCTCCGTTCAAGTTGGGAAATAACACGTGCATGAACGAGTAGTAGACGTCTTATTTTCTTCTTCATTTTTGTATTTATTGTATTATTTATACTAAACAAAGAAAACATAAAAAAAGAGGCAAAAAGCATGTTTATGTCACAAAATCGCATTTTAGCTCTACAGTAAATATTTGCATTCGCTTACAGCCAGAGATATTTTGAATTTAATACTCTGAGTATTTATAAAATAGAAATGATTATTTTTTTATTATTTTGCTTTTTGTTTTGTATCTCTTACTAAATGATTTCTTAGCATTTACTTAAATAAAAATGCCAACTTATAGCAAATATAAAAGCAGTCATCGATACTTATATTGATGTGCGTGTATGGAGCGCTTTTGAAATTCAATTCAATTCAATTTTGAAGTGCGATTGTTATTTAAAAATGATTTCTTTATTGTTTAATTGAGATTTTTCTGGTATTTTTCTGCTTTAATACTGCGATACATATTATCATACATAGTTGTTTACACAAATGCATATCTACTACACACATACGTGTATTTAATATGGACATACATGTGTACATGCATATTTCCGTTTATACGTATTTTTCTAAATACGCTGTTGTCAAGGCTGATATTTGTTTGTCCTATTAAAGTATTTTCTTTTAGTAGAATTGAAAAACATGTTTAAAGATTTTGACAGATGCATGTAGATGACTTTAGTAGTAAAACAATAAACAAGGTAGACTTGGTTCAACAAAAATCGCAAGTATTTTGTTAGTAGATTTTTAACTTGTCAAAAACAGCCAATTGAAATAAGAAATTACAAAGCAAATTGTTCGTTTTTTTTTCTATTAGTGCTTTCAATTGTATCCAAAAAAGCTTCTATAGATTCCACGGGTTCCATTAAACCGAAAAAAAGACTTTTTATGTATTAAATATGGTTACATAACTAGAATGTAGCAAAACAAATATTAATACAAAACAAAAATTTTTATAAAAAATAAAATACATTTGAAATCTTTTTTAAAACCAATTTTTCAAACAACAATTGTTGTAAAATACATATTTACCCCCATATTTATAAAAAATAAAATATGTTTGAAATCTATTTTAGAACTAATTTTTCATACAAAAGTTGTTCTAAAATACATTTCAAATAAGTTTTATTTTTTATAAATATGGTCGTATAAATATAGGGAGGGGGTGTTAAAATTTAAGAAATATTTATTTGTGTTGTACTGGAAAAATTAAAATAGTTCAGTACATAGATTACATACATAGATAGCAGCCAACTGTCCCAATGTTAAAAAGTGACTATAAATGTCTTCACACTTACCGGTATGGTGTGAATTCAACACACATAGGGAGTAAATTTTTTTTATTACATTAAGACAATTTAAAGCGATATATTTTTGCACTTTCTAGGGATATAAATAATTTTGAATTTTAGCATTAACAATTTTTTTTGCAATTTAATATATTTTAAATTTTTTAACACTAAAATAAGTTTCATGTTCTTGAAATTTGTTAGGTGAAATTTATTTCTTCACAGTATTGTATTTTTTGTGTTTAAGGGGATGAACATTTTCAATACAGAATATAAAATAATTAAAATTAGTATTCAATCCAACATACCGTAGTGGTAAAAACATATGGAACTGAATAAGCATTTGTTCTTTTCATTGATTTATTTTCTTCAAATTACACATAGTTACTAAAATTTATTTTTTTTATTTTCTTCATACAGTCTTTTTTGTTAAACAAATAAAAAAAAACTAATTCCGTTAAACTAAAATAACAAAAAAAACTCAAAATAATGGATGTATTCTAAATGGAGGTGTTCAAAACATTTGCAACTTTTGAAGTAATTAATAGGGATAATTTAGTGCTCAGTATTTGGTAGCGCAGCCATTTTTTTTATAACTTCTGAACACCTTCTAGGCATTGAGGATATTAGCTTTTCAATATAATCCTCAGGAATTGCACTCCATTGCTTCTCCAACTTAGCGAAAAGTTCATCACCACTACTGTATTTCGCACACAATTATATCTGTAAAAATACAATATTCTTACTTAAAAACAAAAGAAATATGTAATTTTAACATCTTAAATTATATAGTTTTTAAATAAATATAGTTTTTTTTACAAAACATTTTATACGACTATGTACATATGTGCAGTTTAGGTACTGCGGGGAAATATTTTTAAAAACACAAATATTTATACAAACTTGTCTACCAATACATTCCTAGACTTAGGATCTTTGGCAAACGACTTGGTTTTTTGACATTTCAGTTGGCTATCTATATGTAATCTATAATTTTAATGTGACAATAATTATCTTCAAATCTAATGTTACTTTAACTTTAATGATTTTTTTTATTTTTCAAAAGAAGCTTGGAAAATTTTAATTCAATAAAACTCTAATGCAAGTGTATCAACACAGTAATGTTTAACTTAAATACTAGTTCTCTTAACGGGTTTGCTATTGATGTAATTGATGTATAATAAATGTATGTGCCTGATTTACATTTGCTTTTAATTTAATGAAAAATGATCCATACAAATTGTACAAATTTGCTCTGAATATATCGCTTCACTTATTATTCGTTTCAGCCTAAAGCCAACTTGAGGTTGAGTAATTTCCACACATTTTGTCATTTTCCAATTAAGTTAATAATAAGCTTTAAATTACCATGTAAATATGCACGAACAAAAAAATATTATATTTAATTAATATTGAAAAAACGTAAAATTATAAATTAATTGAACAATGCAAAAAATTCCATACGTGCTGTTTAAGGGCGGTTTACTTTTATTATACTACAAGTAATACGACATGTCAAATTTTTGTGTAGAAGAGTACAAGTAGTATCGTCTAAACATAATATGTAATGAAACTGTCCGACATTGAGAGAAAACACAGATGCAAATTTGACAGTCTTACGGCTCTCTTTATGTTTTGAAATTTTTCAAAAACTATTCTACTTCATTAGATCAGGGTTGCATTTTTCTTATTAATGCTAACTTTTCAAAGGCAAAACTCGTCATAATAGCAGCAAACCGCTGAATATAGGGCAAAATAGATCTAGTTGGCACACAAATAAGTTTGTTAACAATAAAAAACTTTTGCCAAAAGAACGT
The DNA here is from genome assembly GCA_949628195.1 of Phasia obesa. NCBI lineage: Eukaryota > Metazoa > Arthropoda > Insecta > Diptera > Tachinidae > Phasia > Phasia obesa. The sequence continues at coordinate 29,730,518 of OX451218.1, read as the reverse complement.
GAACATTTTTTAATTTTGTTTTAGTTGTTGGTTTCCAGTTTATTTATTATGGTAATGGCTAGTACAACACCAAGAACCTTTTCCTTGTTACTTTTTTTAAATTTGGCATATTTTTCACAAGTACGCGCACTATTTATTTGTTTTCACTTTTTTTTATTGTATTAACAACAGCTGTTTCAATTTTACTTCATTTTTTTCAACACCAATGGTGTAAACGTAAGAAAAAAACCATACGATTTTTAATCTCTATTTTTTCATACGGATTGATTTTCATTTTATTTTCTCTTAGATTTTACGTACGTAAAGTCTTACTGTCTAAACTGCCCTTTATAGCCATAAACAGCTTCAAGTTGGCACAGTGGAAAAGAAACTCAAGAAGAGCTAAGTTGACATTACTGCAAGCCATGCACACGAATTTGTGTGTTGTTGGAATTAAGTATTTTTATAACAAAAAATAACTAAAAGTAAACAAAGTTTGACAGCTACATAACAAACCAAACGAAGGAAAAAAATAGTCAGCTGTTTAACTAACACTACCTTGTTTATTCTGCCATGCAACTATGTTTTATAGGGATGCATCCGACAGCGGTAATCGGTAATACTTTGGGTTTCCCTATTTATCGGTAACGGCTTTATTTTTATTTATCCATATAATGATACTTCACAAATTTCGTTTATATATTTCGTTAACCCAAGTAGAACATACAACTGATAAGTGGATAATGATAGATGCTGTGAATTAGCAAAGCCAATGTTTAGTTCTCCAACTTTATTTCGTTAAGTAACAATGTTCGCAAATTATAAAATAACATGATACATCAGGATTTATCCATTTTTCTGTCTATATAGATATCGGAATAGCAAAAATTAATGGCTGAAATTAAAATTAGATTGTCTGGAAATCTTTCCCGTCCTACAGGAATACGATGTGTGATTTGGTTGTTTTTCTTGTTAAAACTTATATTCAAAATTTTCAGATTCTTATACGAATATAATATAATTTTCGAGCACTCATGCAAAGAAAAAACAAGGTTGAGGTAAACATAATATAAGACCGACATATTATGGCTAAATTATATGGTTGTAGTTAAATCATATTATTTTTAATTTAAACATTATATGGTTAAATTAAATGATTGCAATATGGCTATAAAATATGAAATGTCATATGGGATATGGTATATCTTTTTTTTACACTTTAAAATACAAAATTATTTATTATTCTTTTTATTAATGATTTTTTTATAAAATACAGATGATTTTATTAATAAGTACATAAATTTACAAACAGTGATTAGTTGGTGATATCCAAATTTTCAAACCGTGTTTCAAGAACGTAAGAAACGTGGGAATACTTTAGCCCCTAATTTCACGGTATTCGCGCATGTTCAATACCGTCGCAGTTCACGGATTCACCAGTAAAGAATTGTAAATCCTTAAAACCGCTCAAGATTTATTTTTCGTTATATTGTTCATGTTGTGCTTAAAGACATCAATTTAATCGGAAGAACTTTTTTCCAATTCAGTCAACACCTTTTTCATGTAGTTTTTCAAGTGTACAAGGTGAAGCCTCAACGCTCAGTCTGTACCCAATGGATGAGTCTGTACTAGAGTATCCATTTAATCGGGATTTGAAATTCATTTATAATACATACATGCATACATACATACATACATACATACATACATACATACATACATACATACATACATACATACATACATACATACATACATACATACATACATACATACATACATACATACATACATACATACATACATACATACATACATACATACATACATACATACATACAGATAGATAGATAGATGTTATTATTTCAGTTAGAAAATTATTTTGATTTGATATTTTCATTTCTTCCTCCAATACGCAGGAAAAATTTTCACCATAAATAATATAAATTAATTTCAGTTTGGAGGTTATGGGTTCGATTCCAAAAAGGTGTTTCACTACAACGAGTAAAGGTCTTCGATAGAATGGTCGATAAATAAGTGACGTTAACACAATAGAATGAATTATTTCATAAAAAGTATAATTCTTTCGTTATGCCGATAAGGAACACGTTTTGAACATAACATTTTTCATGAAAGCCTCGTAGTAAGAGGAATTCCGAAACATGCTTTAACTGATACTGATATACTGATACAGGGCAGTTTATAGTTCATCTATTATAAATAGTAAAAATTTCATAAACACACGATAAGTATTTTCATATTTTTTATTATCTTGTACACAAACTGAATAAAAAATTTTTAGAAAAAAGTCAGATTCGATTTTTGAAAAAAAAAAATAAAAATTTCTGGATTAGATGTATTAGTTTTTCTTCGTATGTTTACTTTGTATGCCTTATTAACACGTCTATCATATGTAATGTTACAAACAACTAAAATTTGTTTATCGCAACCATACATTGTTACAGAATTATTTATGAATTATTATGTCATCATATGTCTTCAAAAATCCTGATCTTGCTTAATCTTTTGCTTGGTACACCATCCCGTACCATAACACACATCTGTCTAATCTACGTTGTATTTAAATAATTAATAATTAAATAATTGTTGCTGTTAGATTATGGTTACCTCAATTATGTTTTTTCTTTGTGTGTATTTAAAAATATACCACGAGGAACTCTAACGCTTTAATGCATTTGCTTTTTTTGGCCTTTCGTGATAAAGGAAAAATACCATTCAGAGAAGGATTTAAAATGTTAAAATGTCCCACAAAAATATTTGTTTTAGAGATCGGAAATTGTTTATTTATTTACAAATCTCAAAAAAAGTGCAATTGCACCACAATTTAATTAACTTATAATCTACATTCATTTAATGAATAACATAAGAACAAAAGAGCAAAACTTCATTGTCTTAACTACTCAACAGATTTACCTGTAATTAAAGTATAACTAACACTCACCTTAAATAAACGCGTTTAAAGCGGAAGGTATTCCATTGCAGAAGTAAATATTTTTGTGTGTGTTAGTGTTTGTGTAAACTCAAGTATCTGTGTGAAATTTTATTAGCGAAATTTCGTCGGTTTCAAAGTACACAAAACAGTTAAGCAGGCATTAACAGACCTGTTGGGATTTTCACGTTTAATATATAATGAGGTAAAGCAAAAAGGAAAACTTGTATAAACAAGTCAAATGAAGGGAAAACGAACGAGTACAAGGAAAATTTATGAAAAAATACTTTACTAAACTACTCTCGCTTACATAAATTAAAAAAAATAACACACACAAACACTTCAAATAAAACGAGAGCAAAAACGCAAACCGTAAAAAGGGAGTTGAAAGCCAGAATAAATCTATTTAAGCCCCCTTTATGTTTTGGCTGTTTGAAAAATATTTACTCACATATTTCAATGATTTTCCTGACAGTCGCACTGGCAACTGAATTGGCGGAGTGACTTACTGTATAGACAGTAAATAATAATTCTGAAGTTGACGTTGATTCAGTTCAGCTGGGTGGCTGGGTGGTTTGATGAAATAAAAATTTGCTAATGGGCTCATTAAAGTTTATGAGCTACCAAATGTATTACATATTGCATGTTTTAACAAAATTTTCATTGTTGTTAAGTTTTATGTTGTTTGTTAACACTCTGTGGATATTTATTTTTAAATTTTTTGTTGATTCATTAGCAAATATTTTGAACAAAAACTTTTCTGTTTTTAGATGAATAAATAAAAGCATTCTATGGTGAAAGGCTCTATATAGTCTGATAAACATTTCTATCTTACAGATAGTATTGAGCAATATTGCGATCCTAATAATTGGAGCCATCGGGTCAACGCCTACCAAGGCACACTTGCATGCTTAACTGGTTAAAAATAGACCTACAGGCCAGGAGCTGCCACTAAGAACAGCAGTTAGACTGAATGTCATAGATGCATATAACTACAGGTTATGGGGACGTGCCAAAGTTGTAGGTTATTCCAGGACTCATAGATTATTGCACCTCGAGACCTTTTTTCACAAAAAGTTTCTATTGGGAATTGACGGAGGGGCACTCTCCTCCACCTTGAATACTGTCTGTTAATATGGATGGCTCCAAAAGGAGAACGTGAGTTGGGGAGGAGACCATGTAGAAAAATTTGTAATAAAAATTTATTTCGAACAACGAAAATGGCTGTAATGTCTTACAAAGTATAGAAAATCGAATTAGGATATCTGTATTTGTACCGACAGCAAAGCCGCTATCATGTGTCTCAAAGGTTTGTCAAGCACATTGAATGTCGCCCTGGAATGTCGAGAATTCATAAATTTAACAATCACCCTTAAATGGGTGCGGGGATTAGAACTACTCTTGGTGTTGCAGAGGAATTGGCAAAGAAAGGGGCAATGCTTCATGATTGTGGCATTCTCCTCTCGTCAAGCGGGCAATGCAAAACTCATGGTTTATATGATCTGGTATTGTTTGACTGCAAGGACAATTCTGCTCTTATTGCTAAGGATGTCTAAATTGCAACTACATGTCCTGGTAGCTACAGTCAATGGGCATTGCTTCTTGGAACGCATGAGCAAGGATGAGTTTTCCACACAATGACTGAAGGTACCGAAATTAGGAAGAGCAGGGAACGATCGAACGTCTGCTTGGCTTATACACAGTACTGGAATATCGACTTCTTGGGCGATGGTATTTTTAGAGCCTATCTGATGAATCATCCCATATCCCCATATAGGATAAATTCCTTTTTGGGGTTTTGTGGTTGCTTTATTAGCCCACTCCCATTTAACGCGACATAGCTACCTTTTATGACAGATCGTCCTTCTGCTGCATCCTCCTCTTCTTCCATTTAACTTTATCTTTTCATTCAAAGCTCTTCTCACCATCTCTCCTTTCTATCCTCAACTCCGCAGGTAAAGGAACTATCATATTGCACCCACGTGAGCCGTAAAATCACATCTGCCTGTACCTAATCTTTCCTAACCTGGGTGAATTAGTCTTAATTACACATGCAATTTTTGGAAATTTAATTATTTATTATTATTATGTTAATTACCGTTACCGCTAGTTCCTATGCGTATTTAACTGATAGCTTAGGCCAGATCATCCGGAAAGCTACGTATAGGAGCTACATAGCTTTTCTCCCATATGGTAGTTTTACCACTGGTGGAATAAAATGCGTAGACCTGCACCTTTGATGCGCATGGATAACAAGTGGCAAATTTTAGAACATGGTACGACTGGACCATTTTCATATGCGTTATTTAGGGGTTTACTCCTCTTAGGGCATCACCAATAACCTTTCGCAGGATGGACGGATCACAATGGTGCTACCGGTTCCCGTGGTGTCACTCTTTTGGACCATGGTCGGGCCACGAAAGACCTGTCGACCTTTTCTTTTAGATTTAGGCCTCAGAAATCTCCGGGGTATGGTACCACCATAAACTGCGTCAATTCGTGTAAAAGTAGACATGGTAGTTAGTGCCCTTAATAACAAATTAATATGGTAAGGGGTGATCCATTTCGATGTTTCCTACTTAAAAAAAACACAGAAAATTCAAATTTAATGAAGAATGTTTATTATCATTTAAAAGAACATTCTTTGGCATTTATTTTTTGAAGGTTATGTCTATCAAATGTTGGCCGTTGCTACGTCACAGATGGTCCGTCCATTGAGTCCAAATATCGACGACTCGTTCGAGCATTTTGACTGGTAACTGACAAATGACACGCGTGATGTTTTTCTCCAAGGTCTGAATCGAAGCGGGTTTGTCCGCATAAACTTTAGACTTTACATATCCCCACAGGAACAAGTCTAACGGTGTGATATCATACGATCTTGGTGGCCAATAGACCGTGAAATGTGAAATTATATGCTCCCCGAAATGTTCTCTCAATAAATCCATGGATTGATGAGATATGTGGGAAATGCCGCCGACGTGCTGAAACCAAATGTCACCGAGATCACAAGCTTCAATTTCAGGCATCAAATAGTCGGTTATCATGGCACGATAAAATTCGACATTGATGGTTACTTTCGCACTGGCATCATTTTTAAAGAAATATGGACCGATGATTCCACCGGCTCACAAACCACACCAAGCCGTTGTTTTTTCTGAATGAAGTGGCAGCTCTTTAATCTCTTCGGATGCCATATTCTGTAATTCTCGTAGCTAAATCTATCGCTAAAATTCTAAAAATGCACAAACAAATTATGAGTGTTGTTGTAAGATTTAGCGCTACGAGAATTACGGAATATGGCATCAGGTTGCTCTTCGTCCCAAATGCGACGATTTTGTTTGTTTACATACCCATTGATCCAGAAATGGGCCTCATTGCTAAACAAAATTTGCCTCGAAAACGTCGGATCTTCTTGGAACTTTTCAAGAGCCCATAGAGCGAAGCGATTCAGGCGTAATCTTTCCATTGTAAAATGCCGAACAATACTAAACAAAAATAACATGATAGCATGACACGACTCACACGTCATCTGTCAAAAAAAGGCTATTGAAAAAAGTACCTCGAAATAGATCACCCATTATAAGGCATCTCAATTAAGCAGTACTGTCTCATCTTTAAAAAGCGCGAAAATAAGATTTTACTACTGATTACAGCGAAAAAGTGAACATGCAGAGAGACCTAAACGTGCCAGTGATTAAAGCAAAAATCGCGAAACATTCTTACGTATAGTTTTTAAAGAAGCTCGAAACACATTCAAAATCCGCTCTTCCATGACATCCTAAACGATCGAAAAAACAATAAAACCGACCATGAAAATAAATTTTGGGCTGGAATTAATTAAGTATAATTTAGATTTAAGATGCAAACAATTATGGTTAATTCAATTATACTTGTAGACACAATAAATAAGCCGAAAAAATTGAGAAGTGTTAAAGATATAGCGGAAAACCATTTTAATAAAAAACACTCAGACACAAAAATCACTCTTGACTGGAGTATAAAAAACACCTCAACTTTACATATGTATATGTCTAAGACAAAAATATGTATGTATATTGATGACAGCGTCAGGCATCAACAACCAACATCCTCTAAAAACATAAGGACAAAATTCTGTCTAGACACTGACTCAGGAATTGAAAAGGAAAGTTTGTTATAGTTGGTGTTAAGTGTTCTTTCATTTACTGAAATTCTAATCTATAAAAGGGATGTTAAACATTAAAAATATTTTTCAAAGGGTGTGAACAAAATACTAAAATTTCGAGCTTTTCACTTAGAATTAACATTAATTCAGGATGCCTCGCTGTTGCAGTTCTGGAGATATAGGAAAATATTTTTGGGTGTTAACCTGCTCCGGGTTTAATTGGCCTAGGCGAACTTAAGAAATCCTGCTTTAAGTTCATGTTTTATCTATACATATAATAAAATAGTAACTCATATCCATCTGCCTGTCTGTCTGTCTGTCTGTCTGTCTGTCTGCTTTTCGCATTACGTTCGCATTACGTAAAAACTACTAGATGGATTTTAACAAAATTTTGTAAGGAGGTACCTATGTATCCTGGTCCCAATATAGAATACTTTTTTTCCGCAAAAATATTTTAGAAAGTGGAGAAAAAGCAGTGAAAATACTTAGCTGAACTAACCGGATATGAATACTTTACTTTTTATAAAGTAAAAAAGTACATAAAATGATACGTAGCATCCCAACATACCAAACGCCTTGTGAAAAATATTTTAAAAAGCTTATAAATGAAAGCCTTAAGCTTGAGAAAGTTTTTAGAATTTATTGAAAAAGAAAAGATATCGTAACAATTGTAGAGAAATCAAAACGGAACCCGTATGAAAATATTATATGTACATCATTAATAAAAGCTTATATTTTATAATTTGTGGCTAATTTCCTCAAAAATGTTCACCTAAAGAAATATGAAGAGCAATGAAGCACATTATCCCGTTTTCTCAGATCTCATAATCCCTTCTTACTGTGTATGTATATACATCTTTCCAGAACAGTCAATACAAAATTTAGTACTCAACACTACTATGAAGGAACATTGACTAGGGGAGACTGCACGGCTTGCTCATAGATACTCTCTACTAACCATATCTTTTAAGATTGCCTCAGAAGTACCGCAAATGAGACGCTTAAAGAGATCCTATACTGCAATAACAAGAACTCTTAGATCTGCCAAAGAAATTTAAACTGTTAATTTGTGGTGTAGTGACCTAATAGCCCAAAATATTCATTTCTGTATTTTGTACATTTATTTTTAAGTTTTTCAGAAAAAAAATTATGTATGTATGTCAAGAAAACGAATTGTTTAGAAACATTTGTGTATAATAATGGTTTATTAATCATTGTTAAAAAATGCTTGTGAATTTATATTTTATTAATATTTTTTTTCCAAAGCAAAATCGAACAAAATATTGACAGGACGCACACAACATTTGTGGGCACAGCTAGTAATGCATAAAAATAACCACGCCAAGGCGTGATTCAGGCGTGACGAATGTGTGACGCATGGGTAACAATTTACCATATTTGAACATCTTTAATGAAATACATAAACCAAAGTGCTTTTTGTTGTTAAGCTCAACGCACCGATTTTGTTCAATGCTTCACTACTACTTAAGAACCGTTATCTATTTGAAATAATTTGCTGCCCTAGTGATGTATAATTTTATGCTCTTTAAGGAACTTTTAGTGTTCACAATACTTAATTTGTTTTAATTATTCCGCAAAAAATATTCATTTATTTTTGACAGTTTGTAGTCGGTATCCTGATGATGTCTATGTGTTTAATGCACCTAGGTTTTAAAAAAGATATATCATCTATTTAAAATCAAACGCATTTAAAAAAATATGTCACTCTATATATGTACATACATACATATGTATATTCTTAATATTAAATATATGTTATGTTACAGTCATGATTTTCATTTTCAAAGAAATATTGAAATTTTTTATTTAATTTTTCAAAATTTATTTGTAAAAATATTGTTTTAAAAATTGTTTGTAAGTTTTTTTGTAAATATTTTTGAAAAATTTTTTTTAAAAATTTTATTGAAATTTTTCTGTTAAATTTAGGACTTTTGTGCAATCTATATTGAGTAAGAATGCTATAGTTCAGCAAAAAGGTCTTGCCTATAATTTAAATTACCTATAATTTACTCGTATACACAGTGTTACCATATTTTTTTCTAAAAAACCTCCAAGCCAACAAAAAAAATATATTTTAAAATTAATAATTATTTTAATGATACATTTTTACATTTTTACATTTCTGCGTTTTTTATTTTCTTTTACAGACTAAAGCTACTAAATATCACATTTCTATAAATCTTTTTTGCAGTAAAAAAAATCTTTTGATATCATTTTAACAGCTTAAAAAGTGAAAAATATTGATTAAATAAAAAAATTTATTGAATAAATTTTATATGAAATTGTACCAAAAAATCATGAGGCGTACCAGTGTACCACTGATGTGTCAATTGTACCAAATTTGGTACAAGTGTACCACAAATCCCAACACTGATGTGTATTGCTTTCTATAAAGGTCTCTAATACAAATCAAAGCAGGAAAACCCTACCAATGTAAAGACAAACAAAAATCGACCCTCGCAGGGGGTTATAGATCCCCCGAGATCTGTATGCACTCCTTGCGATCTACCTGTCGCAGTCTATTATTAATTTAACAAAAAAAGGCAAAAGAGCTGAAAAAAAATTAAAAAAAGTGAAAAAAATACAGGTTGGCGTGGTTTTTGCCCCACAGCCTCCAAAGGAATGATCCGATGTTGCTGAATTGCAATTTTGCAAATTTTCGAAACTATGCCTGATAGATTGCTATGCTTAAATTTTTTGTATCTCTTCTGGTGCCTTGGCAACTTAAATTTCAACCCGAACACGGACAGACGGACATCGCTTAATCAACTTCTCTATGTATAAGTATCCAGAATATATATACTTTATGGGGTTGGAAATTAATATTTTAGAAATTACACACGGAATGACAGACTTATATATACCCTTTCCACTTGTGGTGAAGGGTATATTAACCATTTATAGACGTGGCAGAAACAAAGTACACATGTAGGCGATAAGACTGATGGCAATTTAAGGCAGGTGCAGGACAAAGATAAAATATGTTCGGCGGCGGCGAACTATCGGCTGCGACCCACTCAGCTTGGTTCTTTGCTTTCAAAAAACACAACCCTGATAAAATGAAAAATGTTATCGTTTAGAAATTTTTCTAAAAATGGTTTGGTATAATGGGATGTCAAATTTCTTTCCGTATTATTTCACATAATGCTTTCACACTATCACTTCTTCTCATTGGATTTAAGTATTTGACAAGTCTTAATACTCAGTATAATAATGTGAAAATGGCTTTAGCAGCAATTCTTTTTAAGCGATTATTTTAGGGAAGTGTTGATGTCCTAAAATCATACTCTATTAAGTTCGTAATACCTTGTTCAGATATAAGCCTTAATTGCGCATTTAGAGAAATTACGCAATTAAGGGAAAATTACGCTCAATTTACCATACGAAACACAATTACTAAACTGAGCAATTAGTACATAATTGCGTCACTAATTGAGTAAAATACGAAATGCACACTGCTGTATGTCTACTGTGAATTATGTTCAGTGAGAAAAATTGAGTTCACTGCATTTCACAATAGTATTAGGTAGTAGCTTTACTACAACAACAAAAATACATGTATTTTGGGGGTTGAAAATTAATTTTCAGATGTCAAAAAGAGCTCACTAAAATAAAAAAATACAAAATAAATTGTGGGTTTTTACCTTTCAATTCTTTTAATTATCAAATAAACTCGCAAAATTTTTGAAAGCGAAACTTTTATCAATTTTTTCAAAACAAAACGAAAAACTGTATACGATTATAATAAAAGCAATGTGTTTTCATCTGTCAAATACTAATTGAGTAAGCTTAATTGAGCATGTGTAAAAACTAAATTAAATTGCTCAATTAAGATTAAATTGTTTCAATTAAGGAAACATGTCTGAAAAGGGTATAACTCGTCATAACCTCGTAAATTAATTTTTTTTTCATATCTGCCTTATATTTGTGCTTTTTATTAAGGGGAAATGTAAAAAATTGGTTGGTTTTTAAAAACTTGACATTTTATGTCACAAAAAACTTGCATTTATTTAGGCAAAATCTATTTGCTTACTATTAACAGCATTTGCTTTTGCTGGTACTTTAGTCACTATTATTTGAAATGTACTAACAAGTATCGTGATACAACTGCCTAAGTTGTATCACGATTAATAAAATAAATCAATCACAGAATTTAAGGATCTGAGTAAAAGAAAACAAGAAAATAACTCTTAGCAACAGTTTTATTTTTTTAATTTTTTTAAACTTTCATCCAAATGTAGAAGTAATTTTAAATGATATGAAAGTCATTGTCCCAACAAACTTTCATGAGTTTATTTTTTTTATATAAATGAAACACCTACACAAATTGAGTAACTTCTAAAAAAATGTTTAATATGACCAATATGACCATGTGTATTCTTATCTTTATATATATTTTAAGGCGTTTATCTTAGTGATAGCAAAATTTAAAATTTGGCAATAAATACGTATTCAAACATCAGCATATTAATAAAAATAAATCATACATACGAGTATGTATTTATGTGTCTGTGAGTACATTCAACCACTTATTTGCACAACTGTGAAATTTGTACTTCTAATAGAGGTTCAAGGCAACGACCTTGAAGTGAAATGTTTAGTGACGAAATTTTGGAAGAGACAAGTCTTTGACTGTTCGTAGGTACTTGTATTTAAAATTTTAGAGTCACGTCAAGTTCATTGTACACACAAGGTTTTGTTTTGTGTATAAGAGTACACAATTTAGAAATTTATTTTACATTTTATACGATTTTGTGAGTAAATTAATAAACAATTAATGTCCCACCAACGACGTTTATTTTGATTAATACAAATTGTATAAATAACCAAATATCAATTGGGTTAATGATCCTGTATTGTAGACGAGGCAGTGTTAATTACATTTTTTATTTAGCTACACATGCAATTACACGTAATTTAATAATTAATTAAAATTATATTCATGTCTCTAAAATTGTAATTATTGTTATTTCAATAACACATTATATGTAATTGTAATATTTGTCGACACCATCATATTTCTTTAGGAAATTTTTCGACCCCAGATTTTTTTTCATAGAAAATTTATTAAAATTAGGTTTTTTTTCATAGAAAAATTCTCGAGGATAAAATTTTTCGACACTAGAATCTATTCATAGAAAGTTTTTCGACATAGAAATTGAAAATTTCTCAACGCTAGAATTTTTCAAGAGAAAATTTCGCGACGCTATAATTTTCCATAGAATATTATTCGACACTAGAATTTTTGAATAGAAAATTTCTTCACTGTATAATATATCCATTAAATATTTCTTGAGGCTAAAATTGTTGCATAGAATATTCCGTTGAAACATTGCACAGTGGGGCAGAATCAAAATATTTTGGAAATAACTCAGCCATTTTTAAAGGGCTAGGCCAATTCATCCAAAATTTGGCATGAATATAGCAGAGGAGTATCTCAGCTTAAGTTTTGACGATAGATACCATCCACTTGCCAGGGGTGGCGCTATGTTGTCTCAAATTAGGGTACCTTGCCACTGCAAATTCTTTTGGAGTTTGGAATTTCTTCAATTGTTGTTTGGGTTTTTAAAAATTAGACTTGATCTTAAAGGTCTATTTAGTTAGCGAAACTTAAAATATTGTGAAAAAATTTCAAGATTATATCTCTTCTGAGTTAAAAACTAGACGATTTTCAATTTAAAAATTCCAAATTTATTGAATTCTTGCTTATTTTAGCCTAAAAAGAGCCAACAATTTTCTTAAGCAATATATGTATAAAAATTGTATATCAAATTTCGTGTAAAATTGATCAACCTTGTAGAAGACGGATATCCTTTAACTTGACCTATGTTACATCGAAATATTGATTTTAACCTATATATATTCCAAAATCCTGAAGCAGGTATGGGGAAAAGAAAACTGGTATATATATAAAGCTATATATACTCAATTACCGCTAAAAGTATTTCATGACCCTTAGTCCATATGTGGTCTTTATGGGCAAAAGAGCAAAAATTCCCATTGTGGGATTTTTGACATTTATTTTGGTAATTGTGGGATTTTTTTAACTTAATGTTGCAAATTATTCTGCGTTTTATTTTTCCCGACTAATTATATATCCACATAAAATTTCACTTGAATCGGTGAAATCCATTTTTAGTAAATTTTCGAAATTTATTAACTAGACCTTTAAGATCATGTATAAGGTTCATTAATCAAACAAAAATTTAGGTACCCAACTGGCAAGGTAATGGTCCCCACCGTCAAAACATGGTCTCAGATTCTTCCGTACTATGCACATGCCTTCACAAATGGCTGAGTTATTTAAAAATAATTTGATTCTGACCCACTGTGTTTTGAAACAAAAACCAAACGCGAACACTTTTGCAAAATTATTCAACCCAAAATGCCGACGTTTAAAAATACCAAACAAATATTTGATTAATTTACACAAACTTGTCTCTCTTCTTTCCCGCTTTTTTCCTCAGATGCCATAATAATAAATGAAAAAATCTCAACAAGTTCATTGCCTGCGTTACGATAAACCTTAAAAAATTCTTATAACAACAATCAAATTATTAGATTTCATTGAATTTGCAAAGAAAACAATACCACTCTGCAAACCAGGGATGGTAAGTTAAAATTTCAAATTTTACCAACCTGCCTTTAAAATTGTACTTTTCGAACAGAAATGGTATTAAATAAACATTGTTTGTGAGTTTAAATTTTCAATCAACCTTTAATCGGGATATTAGACAATTTTTTATTCTTCCGTATGCATGGGCACGTCATCAATACCGGTTACTTGAAATATCCCAATCTAAGCTTGCAAATGTTAAACTAAGTTTACCACCATAATTCTGAAGTCGTCTGAGATTCTAATGAAATTAATTGAGGGACATGGGCGCTCTGATTATTGGTTATCGCATTGGGACTGTATATCTGAAGTAGTCACATCACTATGATTGAGGACGAAGTAAGATGAAAGACCTTTCATCTGTCAAGGTTGCCCGGTATATCATCCTTGCATACCCTCTCTTAACTATCGTCTAAAGAACTGGATAATTTAAATATTTTCTTAAATTTTAATTGTGGGTGTAGTAAGGAACCCAGACAGCGGGATTTTTTGGGGAAAATATTTTTCAAGGTTTCATTCGCTGTTTTCGTTGTTCTGGATCATTATTTTGATTACTTTTATTTTCTATCGTCACGATTAAAATCTGGGTCTATTATTAATGTAGCGTGAATAATAAGTCAGACCTCTTCTATAATGGGTCCCTTTTCGAACCCTTTCCGTCCTCTCTGATTGCAGGCAACCGAAATGTAATTTAAGACAACCTACTTTCATTGAGTCACGTGCTACAACCAGCCTTTAATCTTGAATTCAGACTGTCGACTGGTACCTGTAGGCCTTCTTATTCATCACGCAGTCTCTAGTGATTGCTAGCATTAGTTCAAGGCTCAGATCCCCAAGGCATTCGCATTTAACAAGCTTCTACCAGTCTTGTGCTAGCTAGTGCTGGACATTCACACACAATGTGCGCTGCCGTTTCAATCTCTTCCAGGCACAGTCTGCAAGTATAATCTTCTTCGATTTTAATCTTGGCTAGATGATACTTGAAGTTTCCATATCCTGTCACCAACGCCGTTATCCAGCTTAAGGTACTTCTAAATCTGGGTCTAAGATAGACTAAGATAGTTTCCTATTTTCGTCACAGGTCATTGCAAAGAAACCACTATGCTAGAGTTTTTCACTTAAAAGTTGAATACATATTTGTGTAATGACAAATGAGAAGTGTAAAAATAAAGTTTTTTAAAGTTTCAAAAATCAATAATACACATTCAAACGTAAAGCTAGCAAAATTTTAAATTGTACCAATTTAGTCATTAGTGTCCCATTGTACTTTTCAAGTTTAAAATGTATCAAAAAAGTACAATTGTACCGACTTTACCAACCCTGCTGCAAACATATTGTGCAAATTAAAATAAAATAGAAGAAAATATAAAAAGAGGGTAATAAAAAAATCTCCAAAAATACATAAAGGAAAAAAATATATTCTCTCATGTACCAGGGATGGTAAGCCTAGTACAAATTTTACACAATAAGTAAAATTCTGTGCTAATGTACAGAAGAGGCACAGTAGATGAAAAATCTTCTTTCCATTCAATTATTCTGTATTAGTTCTTTGCTGGCAATCCAAATGTTTTGGCGTGGATTCTAAAGCTATGCAAATATGTAAAAATTGGCTTTTGCGAATAATGCCAAACTCCAAACTAATTTACGTTTGTTCCAAATTGTGGAAATTTATTTTAAAAATGAAGGTTCTTTTTCACGAGCTTATAGGTGACTCCTTAAATTTTATAATGGATATAATTTTTTTAGAGTGGTGTACAAACAATTATAGAAAAATTTCGCAACTTTTATTCGCAGCATAACATTAAGCTAATAAAAATTTAAAGAAATAATCGATTATTCAAAGTGTTGATGATGATCCTCTGCAATAGAATATGGAATGAAAACAATTCCAGACAATTAAACGAGACATTACTATATTATATTACTATATTGTCAGCTATCTAGTCGGTTCCTGTATCCCTCGACACGAGGAATGACATACAGAGAAAGGTATATGTTATTGACATATCTATCTATACATATAATAAAATAGTAACTCTTTTCCGTCTGTCGGTCAGTTTGCTCTTCTTTTGCGTGCGCATCACGTAAAAACTAGTGCATGGATTAAAAAAAATTGTAAGGAGGTACCTAAGTATCCAGATCCCAATATAGGACACCTTTTTTTGCATAAATATCTTATGTCCAAGATAAAGTGGAGAAAATTCAGTGAAAATACGCTTTCCGGTACGAAAGTACTGCTTAGTACGGCACCTTTATTGTCCGCACTACGTGCCATACATCTTACAAAACCGTCAATGTCATAAGACGTCGTTTGGCAATAATGTTATATCAAAAAGATCGAATGATTTGACGCCTCTGGACTTTTTTTGGGTACGGTAAGTCCATGTGCTGACAACCTAACAACCCTTGAACAATTCAAGGTTTACGTAACTCAGAAGTTCTTGATATAGTTGTCAAAAAATGGACCGACAGTATGCGCTAAGTAACATTTAGTCGAGGAGGTTATTTATCATATATAACTGGCATGGAATTTTCATCAAAACAGAACAAAAAATTGATTTTATTCATTATTGTGTTTTCGTGTTTTTCCAATTAAAGTTTTCACGTTCTTGTAAGAATATTCATAAACTTTTCTCTGTTTTTATAAGAATAAAAGTTTAAATCTCCAGAATATGTTGTGTAACAAAATACAATTTAGCAAGTCAGTTTTTATAATTTTACACATGCGTTTACCATCCCTGTCATGTACACTGAAATATTAAGCAAACAACAGCCGACCAGCAAAGAAATCGACAGATGTAAGTACACACAGTTGAACCAGGCAGCCAGACACCTAATTGTTTGGAACAGTCAAAGATTTTGTTGTTATACCCTACACTTTCTGTTAGTCAATCTTGTGTTATGCAACAAGTATGCATCTGGCTTTAATGGTCATAGATTTAGAATGAAATTCAATTTTAATGGACAACATGGGATTTTATAGGGAATCACAGAGAAATTCTAATTCAAAACAAAACAAAAGGATTTTAAATTCGTCTTATTATAAGGTTAGAAATCTAACTACCCATCAATCCGAGAAATTCGTTTTTTTCTGAAGTCAGACTTGTCATAAGGAATTCGTTAAGACATTTCGGTAGTTTGTCGGAAATCAGACTTGTCGAAACGAATTCGTTAATAAATTTCGTTAGTTTGTCTGAAAACTGAAAACATAGCGAATTTCTTAAGACATTTTGGTTATTTTTCTGGAAAACTAAAAAAACGGAATTGTATTAAATAAAGAATAATAATAATAGCAAATAAATGCGAAAAAATTTAATAAATATAGGTGTGCAAGATGAACAATTGAATCGAATTGATTATGGTAAAGTATTGCATTGAATACCAAGTTATTAACTTATCCTTATACTTGCTTAACATTCAGAGATTGAAGCTATTGCTTTCGCGGAGGTACTCACAGAATATATTTCGTTGTGATTTCGTACCTGCATGTCGTTACGATTTCGTCCCTAATTATCGTTGCTATTCCGTACCCATATATCGTTGCGATTTCGTAACTACTTTTCGTTACGATTTCGTTCCTACATAACGTTGCAAAGTCATGTCAACCCTTTCATATAAAAATCGTTACGATTTTGGTAATATTTCTGTTCCGAAACTGGAAGGTTTTGTCGATCAGTCCTTACGAATTCTTTACGAAATTGGAAACTTTGGTTTGGTGTATAGAACTGTTCTATATGGGCGAATAAGTGTATGTATATCTGAAACTTTCAGCCAAATATTGCAAATGGAGTACCGGAACTATTAGTGCTGTCGTGAAATCGATGATAACTACAATAATATAATTTCCAAGGCGAATTCATACCAGTTCTGAGCAGTAGAGCAACAACTACAATAAAACACCAACTCTGACATTAGATTAGCAGATATGAAACGATGTATTTTTGACAAGACATTAGCAAAAAAAAAATGAGTGCAAAAAACAGTCAGCTGGGCTATCAACTCCACCTGGTATGAATTTGCCTTGATAATTTCTGAAACGTTGTGAACGAAGACACAAAAGTTATGCGCCAGTGCAACGTCATGCTAATCAAACATTTGGTAGAGTCTGAATTACAATTTTATTCTACAAATATCAATCACTAAGATTCTTCGATTAACTGTGCATAAATTATAGGGTAACTTTTTGTCATGTTTTCCAAATATTGAGTGTGTTATAAAATTTTTTTTTATATATGTATGTATGTATTTTTTTTTGTATTTTTGTTGAGTTCAACTTAACACAGCTCGCATCGAAGCCAATCCAATCAACTCGACTTGTCGCGACAAAACAAATGCTACGACCGTTAATGAACCCTTTGTATTCTGTTGGCGTGAGGTCATTGTGCAATATTTTGTCGTCGTTGTTATTTAGTTTTTGTTGCTTTTTTTAGTGAATATATTATGAAGTATGTATATGTTATGTGACAATGTGTTTGAAGGTTTGTCTACATGATAAAACTCACCTGTATGTTTAACAAAAATTCGCTTTTTTATTGCCATTTAACAATGTGTTGTATATTTTTTTGATTTGTATATTTGTGAGTATAGCTGGGTATGTATGTAGATATGTACATACATATGTACTTAGTTGTACATTTTCATTATCAAGTCCAAATAATAAATGACGAAATGACGTAATGATATTATTTGGGTTAAAGCAATGCTCCTGTTGCTCATAGCTAAAAAACAAGAAAAATTTTAGAACATGGCTGGCGGGACTATGCTCATACCCTTTGATTAGGAATTGGAGACGACCTAAAATGCTGTGGCATAATTGTTGGTCACTGTTACGTCGCAAACGGCACACCGAACTAAATCGGCCTTCCTGCGATTTGGGTAAATCCCTGACGGGTTATCGATTCTCGCAGTAGTAGTCGTCTGGACACTGGTCAGACCTATATTCCAATCTTCTTATTTTAGGCCCCTGGGAGACTGGTGTCTCCAGAACCCATTTTGACTATTTTCGCGATGATGTCTGTTGGGTGGGTGTGTATGCCACTTGTTTGTGACGGCTCTACGGCCCATACCGTAGTATGTGTCTTTGATATTTATATGTAGATGAAGAGCTGTATAGTTTTTGGGCATAATCGGGGAAGACGGGTAGTTTCTATGACACCCCATTTTGAAAACGCTCTACAGGTCATACCGCTTGACGTGTCAAAATAAAATTCAGTATGTGCCTTTGGTATATGAACATGAAGAGCTGAATAGTGTTTGGGAATAATCGGGAGTGGGAAAAGGTTGGTTTGCCACCCCAAACCGAAGTAATTACTTTTTAATTCGTATATACTTTTAATTTTTATTCTTTATGTCATATATCCATAAAAATATCTGTTTCCATGAGGTATGGTAAAATTGAGTGTAGACCACTCCAGATTTTTTTTATTCGATTTCCCTAACTAAAGGCTAAAAACCTAACGCTCTTGTTTTCGCTACAATGTCTGTCCATCTGTCAGCGTATCCTATTTCTAGAACCTGAATAGGATGCTTAAAATTTGCACACAAGTTGTATTACTATAGCCGCTATAGGACCAAATACTAAAATTTAAAGGGTAATCCCTTATTGAAGAGGTAGATGTTTGAAATTTTACACCGTGATTAAAACTACATATATTAGCCAGGATACAAACAACCAAAAAATAAAGGGCAGTTCGATAATATCCCGATTTCTCGTATATGACCGTATGTTTGATAATAGGCTGTTATTACTAATTTACGCCTAGCTTTTTAGGTAAATTTTTTTAATCTTGTTTATATAGCGAACTAAGTTTTAATTTCTGTTTGTAAATTGTAGGTGTATGCCTCCTACAGTTCAAGGAATAAACACAAATACATGAATAACACGACTCTAACGGAACACCCTATAAGTTTTAGTATTTATTGCTATAGCGCCAACAGTTAGTTATAGATCTTCTGTGAAAATTTCTATAGTCTACCTTTTACGGTTGCAAAGATAAAAGGCGCTGACAGACGGACGGACATACGGACAAACATTGAAGTGAAAACAATAGGGTTACGTTTTTACCCTTTGGGTACGGAACCCTAAAAACATGTCAAATGTTGGATTTAAATACTTTTCAAAGCACTGTTACAAAAACCTTGGAGAAAAACGTCCTGCAACTTTTTTTGTGTGGTCAACCCACACAATAGATACCCATATTGTCCCATCTATCAAGTTTCTGAAAAAATCGGGAAACCTTATTTAAAAAAATTTATAAATCAAAACCTTTACAAATATGAATGAATGATAAACGTTTATTCCGAAAGTCGAACTTAAATATTTTAAACTTTTTATTGAAATATATAACTGGCTAATTCTATTTCAGTCTCCTTCTCTTAAAATTAATGAAAATATCAATTTTTGAAAATTTGTTACCCAGGCGATAATCACCATAAACATTTTAAAAATTCTGAAAAATCCGTTGTTTTTCCGTTAAATCAATATATTTATATATATTGATGTGTAATTTCTACAAATTTTTATTTGCAGTACAAAGAAAAAATCCATTTCACATGTTTTATTATTTTTTTGGTCGTCTCAGTGTCCTCATAATTTACTTGGCTACTGAACTCTACAGTTGAATGAACGAATATGTTTTGGTTTCGATAGCAATGACAGATAGTCAAGGCTTAAGAGTAAAAACACAAAATCAAAAACGAAATATTTATTATTGAGTCAGGTCAGGGGCAGTACAGACACATTGTGTTGACAATATTTTAAAATTTTATTTAATAAGCTGATATAATGTAATTGAATTATTTTGAAATCCAGTTAGTATTGGAGTCCATTACTAGGTTTCATGAACTTTAACTGACGGCAGAGTGTATGATGAAGTGTTTATAAGTATTGGGTAGATATAAAATTTTTATTTTGTTTTCAAAACAATTTAATAAAAGTTCATTACACTGTGAAGCTGTTGAATCATCTTCTACAAATATTTACAAAAAGTATTAAAATCTTAAGCTAAATCTGTTTAAGTGAAATGTTGTTGTTGAACAGCTGTAGCTGACTATATCAATAAACCGATCTTCTGAAAAGTTTTCACAGTTGGTTACTGTCTATCTGATAGATACAGTAGGGCATATATTTTTTTATATTTAAAATATTTTCAAAGTAAATGTTTCTCATCGTGTTACTTGAGAAGTCTTAAAATTTTGCAATCTTGTTAATAATGTGCATAGTCTAGCCAAAAATAGGCTGGATTGGAACAATGAACTTGGTAGCTCCCTTACAAAATGAAAAATTATTATCGAACTGTAATTACTAGAACCTTGCAGTTTTATGTCAACGTCAATTGTGGATGTCAACGAAACTTACGTTGTGAAAAGGCAACGCAACTGGAAAATAAATTGGTATTACGTACGGCAACTTTTTTCAGTTGCTGTAAAGTTATAGATAATGCTATTTTGACAGTCTAGCAACTGAAAATAAATGTAAACAATAAGTTTCTAATAAAGTAACAGTAAGAATATTTATTTTTTTAGACTTAAGATATGAGTAACTATTGATAGTTCAAATATATTGAAGATACAATAAATAAAAAATAATTAAATAAAATGAATAATTTTAAATGGTTGAAAAGCAACTTTAGTTGCCGGTTTGGCAACGCAACTGAAGTTGGGTTGCCATTCATAATCGCCATTCATAAACAAGAAATACCATATTAATGTGCATCGTCGCGCAAAAAACTGGCTGGCTTGGAATACAAGGTAAATTTTCATCATAGTATAACTTGGAAACTATAAATGGTAGTCTTAAAATTTTGCATGAGTATCCCTTTCATTAATATGCATAGCCGACAAAAAATACAATGCCGCTTACTTTTTTCGTTTAGTTTAGGATGTTTTAGTTACTTTCATACAAAGAAAATACTTATCATTATGAACCTTGCAAACTAGACTTTTGAAGTTAAGTACAAGTAACCCCGGTATTTTTGTGCATAGTCGAGCAAAAGAATGGCTAGGTGAAAGTGAATCTAGGGAACTTAATAGTTGGGATATTGTGCTCTGAGAATAACATGCTCTTTAAAATTAAAACTTGGCTGTATATGACAGGGACCGGGTATGCTCCACTACTCTCACATTAAGCAGGGTTTTTTCACAGTACTTTGACTTGTATGTATATAACGTAGGGGGAATATCGAAGCAGACCACTTCCATAATAGATCCCTTTTCGACCCCCTTCCGTCCTCTATGATTATAGGCAACCGAAAAGTAATTTACGACAACCTACTTACATTGAGTCATGTGCTACAACCATCACGCAGTCCCTAGTAATTGCCTAGTAATTGGTCCTGAGTCTTATGCTAGCCAGTGCTGGACATTCACACACAATGTGCGCTGCCGTCTCAGCTTTTTTCCTTTCCCCGTCTCCTCTTCTGCCTCTGCCACTCACTTTTAGGCAACAGCTGTAGAGACTCCGACTCGACGTTGAAGAAATTTTTTGAGGTGCCTGCTTCCGAAAAGGATTTGCCTAAGCCCACAGGGACAGGTGCGTCCAATTCATCCACATTTACCTCCATAGTCGCAGGAGTATCTTCATAGACTGACCAGTCCACCCCTTGCGAGGTTTCTTTGCCATTCTATTTCGATATCCTCCCCTGGCCAGTGGCAACCGGAGTTCCTAAAGGGATTAACCTCTTCACCTCTAACGAGGCTTCCTTGTCCATCCCTATCGACATATCCCAGTTCAACGCCATAGGAGAACCATTAGAGATTTACCTATTCACCCCTTGCGAGGCGTTCCTGTCCATTCCTTCTGAATTCTTCCTAGGCCATTATTGGAGAAAACGTTGTCCACCCACACAGAGCTCCTTATGCATAGGTAAGTCTACATTGAAACTGTAGGTCGACTGGTATCCAGAGTTCGCATACTACGCATCCCTGGCGTTTTCTGTTCCATCATGAATTAGGATGCGGTTCTTCCAGATTAAGGTTCAGCACTGCGTCAATGCTTTGAGAATAAACCGCAATGACAATAAGTGCTCCGGGGGCAAGTACTTTGAATTACAAATGTTTGTTTTATTTTTTGGATGGAGATAGCATAGTACACCGGAAATCGCTATTTATATTTATAAAACGAATGACTTTAATAAAACTTACTTGTCTAATTCAACCAAAGGCAAATCGATTACTTAAATAAAAGCTGTAATTTTTTGTGATTTCATGTTTAAAAATTTTAAATTAATATCTAAAAATACCCAAGGTTTTCAGAAATATAAATATTGATTAAGCAAATGTTAGCGAAGATAATATCATCGAGTTTGTCCGGAAAGGTTACACACTCTGCACGAATATGGCCAGATAGAATTTTCTGTCCTTCTCAGTGAAAAAAGTCTTTATGGTGTTAATCATCTCATATATTTTAAATGATATCTAGACTAAAGAACTGATTATATGGAAAAACGCATTGGGTTTAAGTCCAAGGAATATGATAGCCATTATTGCAAAGCAATAAAACTGCAAACCATTTTTTGCAAAAAAAAGAAATGTTTTATAGGATGCCGGAAAAGGGTGCTGTGTTTTGTTAAAACGTCTAATGGGTCCTACAATGTTATTTGCATGATTATTGAAAATCCTTTCTATCTTCACTCTTGCTAGGCGAACTGCCTTTTGTGCAGGTATTAAATGTTACATTTTTTGCATTTTGTAGGCCTTCTACATGGTCTTCATCTTCTGAACGATTTCTGATGATATTGCTGTATGTGCCTTGGAAGTAGACATCCGATGGGATTTTAAAACGTTATTTTTTACTAGCTGTACCCTCCACTTCGTCAGCGATATTTTTGCGAAAGAAATAACCTATATTTGAGTCTAGACACTAGGGGACCTCCTTACAAAATTTTGTTAAAATCCATGCAGTAGTTTTTACGTGATGCGAACACAGACAGGAAATAAGTTACTGTTTTGTTATATATATAGATATTTACTGTTATAGCAGACATAAGTATTTGTCAAGAAAAACTACTTCACATATTACTTGTCCGAATTTAACATGTTTTCTAAAAATCCTTTGCTTTTCAATTTTTAATTTCATTTTTTTTTAAATTGTAGGAATCGTACCATCTTAAATAAAATAAACTTTTTCAAAATGAGCTTAGAAATGATGGAGTTCTGAAGTAAAAAAACATAAAAATAAAAATGAACTTTATTTATAATTCAGCGCTTGCCACTGACTGAATTGTTTTCAAAATATTATGATTCTGTCCCACTGTGGATTTTTAAATAAACAACTTATTTTATTTTTTTAAACTATCAAATCTTTTTTGCGATTCCGATATATTAAAAACCAATAAATGGGCCAAGGACGATATCTAGAAAGAAACAATAAATAAAATATATGTACATATCCGAGAGCTGCATTAGACCGTGTCAAATGTTATTCATCCTTCACTAAAT
Organism: Phasia obesa; assembly: GCA_949628195.1. NCBI lineage: Eukaryota > Metazoa > Arthropoda > Insecta > Diptera > Tachinidae > Phasia > Phasia obesa. The sequence continues at coordinate 29,706,368 of OX451218.1, read as the reverse complement.
AAAAAAAAAATAAGAGGGTTTAATCTCTATTGCGGTGCAAAAGAAATTTCGATGCGAAAACTAAATGCATAAGAAGGCAATTTTGTAATCCCTATCGCTTTCGCAATTTTTGAAAAATTGGCAACACTGATATTACAAAATAAGTAAAGAAATATTTTAAAGGACTGAGTCGTAAATTAGCTCGCGGTTGAGAAACAACGTGAGCGCTTCACTGTCGTCAATCAGGCAATCCTTCATGAGGGACCTTCAAGTAGTTGGCGTCTCGCTCGCACTGTAATCGTTTTGGTTATCGTGTATAACCTATTAAATTATTTTTAATAAGTTGGACATTGGTAGAGCACCATTTATAACTCAATTTTTAACTTGTTTTAATTTTACTTAGCTGAAGTTTCGAATTCTCGCTTCCTGTACGAAGGTATAGGTCGCGTGCAGTTTCTGGAAGAAGCTAAGGATATAGTACCCTGACGGTTTGGTTTCTTAACTCAACCATATTTTATTTTTTATTGTAAAGTAAAAAAAAAATTTATTTTCAATATGAACACGAACACGAACGTGTGGAAAATCTTAAGAGATGGATCCGAAATACTCTCCTCGATAAGAAAAAAATTTTGACTTTGTAAAAAGTACCTTTGCGAATGGATGCGATGATGAATCCCTTGCAGGAAGCTTTTAGGTTATTTGACAGTTTCGTCCACAGTTTACTTGCGAAGTGGGGTGTTGCGAAATAAAAGGCAATAAGGAAACGCATAAGAGAATAAAAATCGCTCCATTCCTCACCATTTTTTTTCGCATCGCAATAGAAAAGAACCCCACAGGTTGAGCATGAGAATACGACAGCGATGGACAAGGAAGTTTTGCAAGAGGTGTAGAGTTCAGTTTCGAAAAGAACTTCGGTTCGTTTTTATTGGCCGGAAGAGGTGAACAAGAATTACTTGTAAGAGTTGGATGAGTTATTCTCTAAAGGCACTCAATAGGTAGTTGTGTCTCAGCAGAATGTACAGTACGAACCTCTTTTTTATTGAACTAAAGTATGTTGGACTACATATAATCATCGTTCCCACAATTGGATCTTCGCTCCGGAACGACCCGAGTATCACTCGGCCAAAGGTTGTCAACTCAGCAACAGCTGTACCAACCGAAAGTTTTTTCCTCAGGAAAGAACTTCAGACAACAGCAGAGCTGTTACAACAACAATAACAACATAAAATCATGATCTTTTATATAAAGTACTATAAGTAAAAGTTGGATAACTAATAATTAAATGCGGACATGCGGATTTATATTTTTTTTATTTCAAAATATGTTAATTTCAGCACCTTCTCCTTCATTATTCAATCTTCAGTTGTAAGTTTTGTAGGCAAATTTATATTATCTTTGTGGTAACGCCCAATGCCTGTAGCGTTAAATGTATGTTAATATTTTTTAATCTATTATTCTATCGACAATTAAAATATCGACAATAGCGCTGTAACGGCAAAGGAGCGCCCATGTATCCGTATAAAAATTATCTTTAGTCTTAAAACTTTAAAATATCAAACAAATAATTTTTAAAGTCATGCATTCCTCTAATTTTCATTTAAACACTAATGCTTAAACTATTAGTCACTAGTTTATCACAAAATCATTAAAAGAAAAGAAAAACAATCCTTAGAGTTTAGAAGCATTTCAGAGTTATTTTAATTGTTTAACACGTGGACATTTTAATCGTTAAATTCTAATAACGACAATAAACATTACCAATGCAATTAATTTTAATTAAAAGTGCAATAATATTTGAAAAAGTGTAAAGACAAAATACCAAAGAGAAATATCAAGAATTAGAAGAAGAACACAAAGCAGCAAAAAATACAGCAGTTCGACAAAAAAAAAACTTAATTGACGTTAACGTTGGGATTTCTTTTAATTGTTTCCTCTTCTCACTATATTGTCGTGGCAAAACTTTTTAAAAATTATAAAAATCTCAATCGCTTAAGTTAAGTGTATTTTACCTTTTATTCCTTATTGTTCTTATTTAAAATGAAAAAAAGGAAACAAAAACTTAATATTTTTGCAAACTAATGAAGAGAGTGAATGAGCAAGACGAATTTAATAATGTAAGAGCACTATGGCAACAAATACAGCGAAGAAAAAAAAAAGGTTAATTTACATGCACATCTAAAATAATAATGTATTTTTGACAATATGTTTCCACAAAAACGAAAACCCATAAATAATAAGTCTTCTATTTAAGAGCCAACGCATTAAAAAAAAAACTGTTTTTCAATACTATCCACATGAAATGTCCATTTTCAAATTTTTTTGTAAAAATTTATTTTTTATAATATTTTTTGTAATTTTTTTTAATATTTTGTAAAATTTATTTAAACAATTTTTTACAAATTTTTTTTTTAATTTTCGTAAAAATTTTTGGTTATTTTTTATAATTTAAAAAAAAAAATCGAGTAAACATTCTTTAGAAAATTTTTTGTAAAAAATTAGGACCCAAACACAGACGGAAAGACGGACATCGCTTAATCAACTTCTCTATGTATACAAACGACAAACTTATATATACCCTTTTCCTGCTGTGGTGAAGGGTTTCAACGATCGCCATTATTATTTTTTCATACAAGAAAATCTATACATATAATAAAGTAGTAACTCATTTCCTGTCTGTCTGTATGTCTGTCTGATTTTCATTTACGTTCGTATCAAGTAAAAACTACTGGATGGATTTTTAACAAAATGTGGATTTTGTGAGGAGGTACCTTAGTATCCTGGTCCCAATATAGGATTCTTATTTTCCTATTTTTCCAAGAGAAAGTGGAGAAAAAGTGAAAGTGAAAGTACGCAGTTGAACTAACCGGATATGAACACTTTATCTATATATATAAAGCAAAAAATCTGTTTGTTTCTATGTTTCTTTGTTTGTTTGTCGAAAAGCTATAGCTGCCTACACCAATGAACCGATCTTTCTGAAATTTTCACAGTTTGTTATTAGATACACGGATAGTAAAATAGGGTACTTATTTTTTTGATATTCGACGTGGGCGTGGCATCTCCCATACAAAGTAAATATTTATCATCGTGTTTCTTGCTAACAGTAATAGGTAGCACCTTGAAATTTTGCACCAGTAACCTCTATATTAACGTACATAGTTTGGAGAAAGATGGACTGGATTGGAATAGCGGGAGTGGTACCTCCCATACAAAGTGAAATTTATTATCCTGTATCTAGAGAACTAGACTAGGTAGCGTCTTGGAATTTTGCACAAATAACCACCATATCAACGTACATAGTTAAGCTAAACACAGACTGGATTGGAATAGCGGGAGTGGTACTTCGCATACAAAGTGAAAAATTATTATCGTGTGCCTGGCGAACTACAATAGATAGCGCCTTGAAACTTTGCAAGAGAAACCTTTGTACTAAAGCGCATTGTCTGCCAAAATACAGAATGAATTGGGACAGTGGGCGCGGTACCTCCCATACAAAGTAAAAAAGCTATTATTGTGTACATAGAGAACTATAATAGGTATGGTCTTTAAAGTGGGTACAAGTAAACCCTATACCCAAGCGTATACTGTAGAAAAACATATGCTGAATTTGGGACAGTGAGCGTGGTACACCCCATACAGCGAAACTCACCGGGGAAAGCTAGTCTATATATATATAATGCACAAAAATGTTTGTTGGAAGTTTGTTTGTTTGTTTGTCGGAAAACTATAGCTGCCTACACCAGTGAACCGATCTTTATGAAATTTTCGCAGTTTTTTATTGGATATACGAATCGTAAAATAGGGTACTTATTTTTTGATATTAGACGTGGGCGTGGCACCTCCTATACAAAGTAAATATTAATTATCGTATATCTTGCTAATGTGTATAGTCTACCAAAATACAAAATGAATTGGGACAGTGGGCGCGGTACCTCCCATATAAAATGAAAAATTATTACACTATATCTAGAGAACTGCCATATGTAGCGCCTTGGAATTTCGCATATATATAGTCAAGCAAAAACAGATTGGTTGGGAACACTAGGCGTCGTACCTTGCATATAAACTAAAACATTTTTGATGTGAGATAGCGTGCTTTTTCGAGTTAGAGGTTGGCCATACTTTTCTTCCAAGTGTTTATTGTATTTTTTGTGGATGGGTGTTTCGAAGCGCATCGGGGATAGCTAGTTTTTTATAAAGAAAAAAAAGAGAATACATAAACTAATATGTAGCATATCTTAAGGAGGAACTAGGTACTGCTTAGTACAGCACGGCACCTTTAATTTTGGAAAGTTGTATATTTTACAACACATATCGTTTTAACTACTTCGTACGGCACGGCACCTTTAATTTTTGATATTTAAACACAGATGGCGCTTAAAACATATGAACTACTTACTGCCAATTAGCCAATTGAATAAAATTTGTATGTGTTTTAGGTCGCATACGTGTTGTATAATTTGGTTATTTTGTGAAATACATACTTAGGTGATTATGTGATTACATTATTTTTGATATTTAGCGTTAATTTTTAAAATTTGGTAAGAATACTACGACTTGTGTGGCTATAAAATACTGTTATTGTTAGTTTCTTCTTAGTTTAGTTTCATTTTTCTCTTATAGGTGCTACTCTATATAAGTAAGTGTTAGAACAGGTGTGGAATACTTTCAAAGCAAAATCGAGCAAAATATTATCAGAACGCCCACGATGTGGCGGGCACAGCTAGTAAATATATAAGATCATAAATTTTAAAACACAAGAATTCATTAAAACATAGCGATATTATTCATTTAAACACATACTCGTACATCGTTATAAAACATTTAAACCTAAAGGAGCGAATATTAGATATCCTTCAACAGTTTCTAGAAGTGGAGCGAGGTTATTCTCAATATTAAGGCTTGGTCATACCCTAACCAGTCATCATAACTTACTATCAAGAGAAGACAAACCTACATTCAGTAGGTGTAATACCCCAAAAACCGTTTAACATATGTTAAACAGTTGTCAGCTATCTCCTAAAGAAAGATTTTAAGTTTTTGATTCCACCATTCCAAGTTCATTACTTTGTTTACCATCATGAAATAATGTTTACAAAATTTTTACTTTTTTATTAATGTTAAATTCGTAAAATATAAATTAAAAGCAGAGTTGAAGGCCTCGAAAATCATACTCGTATATTTATGTTATATAATTTCATTTACTGTTTTATGTAATCATAATTAATGGGTTAGGTTAGGTTAGCTTTGGAAGGGTTGTGCCAAACATGGCACATCCACTCGGAGACCTATTGGTCCATTGTGATTCCCTTCAGCTAAACTACAACAAAACTAAGAAAATTATGGAGAAAAAGAGAGCCTTATTATGCTTCCTGCCACCTATCACTCAGCCACCCGATTTCCTTGATGAAGCCGACGACATCCTCGATTTTACACCGCGCGATGTCGAAGAGCCCCTCGATAAATCTATCACCTAGCCATCTAAGTCTGCGGCTTTGTAATACCGGGCAGTGACACACCATGTGCTCAACAGTTTCCACCTCCTCCTCATCCTCGCACAACCTACAGAAATGTGGTGTGCCGACGACCCAGTTTCTAGCCATTGCCCAAATGGCGCAATGATATGTGATCAACCCTATCACGGCATATCATCCTGTAGTAGTGACTAATCGGTGGCTTAACCGATTCTACCCTAATTGAATTTACCCCTTCCGAGCCCAGTCTCGCAAGTTCGTCAGCAATCTCGTTGCCCTCAACATTACAATGGCCCGGGACCCAACACAGTCTAATCCTATACTTGTCCGATCATAATTAATAGATAAATAAAAAAATTTAAAATAAAATTAAATGTTTTATCAAAATTGCTATTTGTTTTATAAGAAACCGTTTTTGCCACTTCTAATTTTTCCCACATATTCATAATGTCTGCGACGGTAGATTATTTACCACTCAGATTATTTAATTACCTCTGTATTTATAAGTAGATTAATTGAATGTGGCCACTCATGAAACGTTGGCTAGACGACTGAAAAAGACTTAATGTTAGTTTTTTACAAAAACATTATTTTTGTTAAAGCATATTTGTTTAAGACGAATGACGGAGTAGGCCAATTGACCGATGCTGGTATAGGGGTTACCAACTTGGTACCCAGGAGCACTGGTACTTGTGACGGCATTTCTTACTCGTAAGTGCATGATGCGGTTATCCCACCCGTCGTGGGACGACATAGCCTCGTTTACTATAACAGATACCAAGTTCGCACTGGATAGTGGATTGAGGTTGTCGTTTAAGAAGGATTGGCTATGTTCACAATTATTACTTTCAATTATTACCAAAGACCCCCAAAAAAAGTGGTTAAAATGAAAATGCATTGGCTTGCTAAATATTTAGCAAAGTGACACAAACCTACCTTGTTGAAAACTGGTATGCTGCCGATTTAAAATTTTTACATGTTTTGTTCTCTATGTCAGATTCTCATTGAGATTGTGTATGTGCTCACAGACCCTTAGGGGTTTGCGTGGGGGCTCTTGATTATTACCAAAACACTTTAATTGCGTGTTTCGTAATAACTGTCTTTTATATTTAAAAAGTTTTCAATCATATATAACTTTGTGAAATTATAACTAAAGTATTGTAACGGGTGGTCCAAATACAGGTATCGTTTTAAATCATATGTTATTTTGTCACCGATGGAGTTTTAATGAGTCGGAGGACCAAAATGAGTTGCTTTAAGTTTGAATATATTTCGGGAATGTTTAAAATTTATTTGCCAAATATGTGCTGTGTTGGCCAACGCATTTAACGACAATGACAGTTTGGTGTGGATTTTAAAGTGGTGGCATTATACCCACATTTTTTAGGAAATGCTGCTGATATATATAATTTTAATGACCGGCGGTTACTACTGAGCCCAGATAACGGAATTTTTATAGCCTGACATTAAAACTATGTGCTTGTATAATATTGTACTGCAGCAGAATGGCTTACCATGTCACTATTTCATCAAACAATCAGCCTTTTGGTTAAAAAATTCGGAAATCGTGTTATCAGCCTTCTTAGCAATGCAAATTAGCCGCCTTGGAGCTGTGATTTGACACCGTTAGAATTCTCCTTGTTGGATGTACTTATATACTGATGTTATACAAGTAATCCAGAAAGCTTATATACACACGGAATTTTGTAGCATGAAGAAGGAGGTATGAAGAACGTGACCAGACGGTTTTATTTACAAAAAAAGAGTCCTGAACGATTAAAAAGCGAGAAAACTAGAAGACATACATAGTACAATTTTTAAAAATTAATTGAACAAATTTATTGTTTAAATAGGCTTATTAAAATTATGTATAAAAAATATCTGTGATGAAATAAAACAATGAATTTAAAACCTAAAGATCATAAACTACTGCACAATACTTAAAATACTTAGGTAGCTTGCCCCTTAGAGCAAGACGGAATTGTGGGTATCCCCAAAAGTTTATTAGCAGGACAGAAACGCGAGCTAGATTAAGTTTCCATCACGAATTTTTTTTGTTTAAAATTTTTAATTTCTTTCCTAAAAGAAATTTTTTCTTTTGTCTAAAAGAAATTTTAGTAAATAATTGAAAGAATTATCAACATTTCACTCCCGGTGTATATGTATGCAATACTGGTTGTTTTTAGTTTCACTTTTTTACATTTTTCTTTATGTTTCGTTTTTGTTTTGTTTCATTTTTCTTTTCTTATCCGTCCGTATCGTCTATTGTTACGAAATAGAGCATTAAAAAATTTAACAAAATTTGGGTCAATATGTCAAGTTAATAGATACTTGAACAGTTTGTATAGTAAGGTTTGGGTTTGAAAATGTGTCAGTAAATTACATTGCCTATAAATTATTTTTTATTGGATAGAAATAAAAAATCTATTAACTAAACCTATAATTAAGAAATATATTAACAGTAAAGATAAAATATTTGGATTATTTTACAATGCGTGAACGTAAAATAATTGTGTTCCCTGTATTTATTTTATTGGAGAATTTAAAATCTTATGTGTTTGTTTATAAGAGTTTCAGTCAGAAATAATATAATCTGGAGCTGATTTTGGGCTAGAGGCATCATTTTTTTCAAAATAAGACTATTTTTAGTGACGGCAAATTTAAATACTGCGTAAAAATTAACAAGTGCCTCGATATACTGATTAGTGAATCAGTCTAGGGGCTGCAGGTTCAATTCCCAACAAGGCTTCTGGGTGTTTTCTGCTGACAAGCAAAAAGTGAGGTGCACAAATGAGTACAAGTTTGTACTTTGAGCACTTTTTATGTCATAGAAATAAAAGTAGTAAAGCAGATTTAAAATTTTTTATAGCTTATTTAGTATTAGATACTTAACAAAACTGTAAAATTAAAAATTTAAAGCATCAATTTCTAAGAAAAAATAAAGAAAACGAAAACAAATCCAATGTACTCAATTTTGCACCGTTGATAAATCTTGCGGAATACGAATATTTTAAATACTGTCCAAAGCTCTTTATTTAGGAAGACATAATTTACGCGATTTGGCATACTCTCCATGAATTTTTCTTGGTATATTTTTTCATTATTTTTTCATCCGCTGCCAAAGCTCATTCAAATTGGTAGGGGCTGAATGATACTGTCCCGTTCGTCTCTTCACAATTGACTACAAATTCTCAATCGGATTAAGGTCGGGACTTTGTGCTGGACACTGCATTCACTGAAAATTTTGCTCACCAAGCCATTATTTCACGATTTTGGACGTGTGTTTTTGATCACTATCCTGCCAAAAAATTTCTTCTTCTGCAGGATAGGTGCTCTTATCTACAAAATCGGGAAGCTCATCTTCCCGATTTGCAAAATCCTCAAAGAGTTTTCTTTCTTTTTTATACTATCAATTTTTTGAGTGGTACAAAGTCCCACCACGTAAAGCAACCCCGGTTTCTCCACCGTGCTTCCAATTTGCTTCACATGGCGCCTTTAATTTGTTTCATCAGAACGGCGCCAGCAATGTTGTTTACGGTCGGATTGAAAACGGTTGAATTTGGATTTCTCTGACCAGATCACACGTTTCCAGTCGTCCACTATCCAAGTTTTGTGCTCTTTGGCAAATTTTAACCATGGCTTTACATTTTTTCCGACAACGCGGGTTTTTGTTTTTTAACTACTGCTATATAACCAATGTCGCGAAGGGCTCTACATGCCGTCCAGCGACTAACGGTTTTTCCGATTGCTAACGAAGCATCTTTTGGTGTTAAAAACTTATATCTTTTCATTTCTCTTATCATTAAACGTGCGTCCGCATTAGTTAGAAGTTTTTTACGATCTCTGACTTGAGGCTTGGGAACAACGGAACACTTTATTATTAATTACTGTTAGGTATTTATTTGATTTTTGTTCAAAAATTTGCACAATGTTTTTACCACATGCGATTTAAATAATGTCGAGCTTATGTCTTCATTTTGCATGCATTTTGTTATAAACTTTATTTTATAACGACAATAAATATTTTTGGATTTGCTTTATTACTTTTAAATTTATGAAACAAAAAGTGCTCAAATTACAAACATGTACTTATTTGTGCACCTCACTGTATATTATTTTTCGTTAATTTAGCTATATATTGAATCGTTGATAAATAAAAAATTAAATAACTGCGTGTTTTATTAAAAAGATGGTTCACACAAATGAGCCTTTTTATGATCATTTTATTTTACCATATAATGGTTTAAAAATGTACATACATACATACATATGTATATGTAAACAACAAATATAATATAACAAATTTTGATTATATCCCAGCAAATTATTGGGGTTTAATAAGCAATAAAATAAAACTCATGTCCTTTAAAAGCGGTTCTCATAAGCGCATCTAATACGCGCATTCAAGAATGCTATAATTGTAAGACAATAATAATAAACTGCATCCTCTCGCTTACAAGGATGCAGGTGTGTAAGCGAATAAGTTTTCTTTATAAAATTTCGTAAAACAAAGAGTCTTTGGAAGTATAAATTTATTACCATTTATTTTAATTCTTTTATATCAAAAACTTATATATTATTTAAACGTTACAAAAAGAATAATAAAATTTACAAAATATTTGACATAAAATGAAAAGTTCAATTGTTCAAAAAAAATATTTTTAAAATTAGTAAAGTATTTAAAAGAAATTATTTAAGTTTTACATATCAAAAATGGCACTACAGAGACCTCGATGGCTTACACCCCTTTTACAATTGGACAGAAACAGGGCAGACAGACGATATATGTAGGCAAGGAGTTGAAGAGTTAGAGTGTGTATTGCATTACTTTCTATACAAATCTGGTCTGTTTCTCTCCAAATGTAAAAGAGGTGTTACGCGGATGCAGGTATGTGCGAATAAGTTCTCATAAAGAATTTGGTGAAGCAAAAAGACCTACCAAGTGGCACATCACAAACAAAGATCATGCCTTCCTGAAGCAGATTGGAAGGGAGAGTCTAGTTTTCTCTCCCTTACAAACCTGCATCCAAGTAAACGTAATTTTTTGCTGGGATTATAATCATTTTGAATTATAATATGTATATACTATGTATATATACAATGTTATTTTTAGATTAGACAGTAATATGGTTCTGGTGTAACAATATTATTGTTATGTTCAATAATAATATGGTCTAAAGATACGCATATAATTAAATAATATTATGTTGCTCTTAGGTTGTCGTTACATCAACCATGTTATTTTCTTTTGGTGTTCCATTTGGTGCAATAATACTGGTTATAAAAGTTTATCTAAAAACATTTTTATATAAATTTAGTATTTTTTAATTGATGTGATAAAACTGACAAATTATTTACCACAATTAAAAAAAACACAAAAGCAGCAAGAAGAAAATATTTGTAATAAACTCATGATATTTTATTTAAAATTCTGTAATTTTTATTGAGAAAACTAAAAACTATAAACATTCAGTTATATTGAAAGAAAATTTTCATTGTAATAATTTTTTTATCGTCAAAAATATAAATTTAAATTGTCTTAAAACTTAAACAGACCATTTTGAACTTGAATAAATTTGCTGGCATCCGTGCTGTAACCACAGATATCTTTGCGGGTGGCCCACATTTGTTCTGCATGCGTGTTTTCTTTTGTTATGTATGAAAGCTTTATTTAAACTTGTAGATGATATTTATCAATAGCTTATCATAGACACCACGACAACCCAATTAATCCTTAATTACTTAGTTGTAGACACAGGTCTCCATTTAATTAGTTGACTTGCATAGCAGACTTTATATTAGAGATATAGAAAAGATGACAGAGACTCGTAAAATCTTAGGATATAAAAGAGCAAAATTTTTGTCACTATATTGCTCAGTAACTCTTAATAGACGGAAAAAAATAAGGAAATTGACTTCAGTTGTGGATCAGCTGACTAAATTATTATATAACTACGTGAAGCAAAGAGAAATTACAAAAGATGTTTAAGACATTGGCATAGTTATAGCCTTCAATTCCATAAAATGTTTTTTTTTTTAACAAAAACCAAAAAAAATTGCTTCCATTTGATGTCTTTTGTTTTTGTACATACAGACTTCCTCAGACGCTTGCTAGTGAAGGGGCAAGATAACAATACAAGGAAAGTATAAATTAAGTAGAACAATTTTTATTTATTAGAGTTTTCAATGCAATTTTTTAACATGCACTTAATTAATAGTGCCTCAGTATTAGGTTAGGTTAGCTTAAGCAGGCAGCTATGAGTATATAGCTCGCTTGGGTCCACGTTTTAGTCCCTTTGTATTACCTGCAAAAATAATAAGAGGAGAGGAAAAAGAAAGGGTAAAAGATAGAGAGGTGATAATATATAGATTTAGTAACTCAGTATTAAACTTGTAACAATTTAATGGCCCCAAAATAAGACACTATTAATGACTACAGCTGCTCCCTCGTATTTTAAAAAATCGAATATTCAAAAATCTCTTAACGTTCTATTGTACAGTAGAATAAAAATATATTGAAAATAACTCAGCCATTTGTATAGGGTTAGGCCGATACACTTCCAGGGGGTGGCCCTATGTGATCTCACCTGCTTATTTTTTACAGCTTCCCATTTTTTAAATTTTTATCTGATTTTTAATGGTTTAAAGTTATACTTAATACCTACAAAATGGTGTTATCTATAAATTAAATTTTAAAATGAGCGAGTTATAAGAGATTTAAAATTAAAATTCTTGATTTTTCGATACCCTGGTCCTTTTAGTCTAAAAAGGGCCATCAATCTTGTTTTTTTTTAATACAAAACAATTTTTTAAGAAATACATAAAAATTTTTATTTTTGTGTAAGCTATATAACCGTGTATATGTGTGTACGTTCAAAGTAATTTCGTAAACAATTGATTATCCTTGTAAAATATTGAGGTCCTTCAATTTGATCTATTTTGCATAGAAATTCAGACTTTAGCGAATATGTTTTAAAATCCCAATGCTGCGATCGGAAAAAAATATTTCTGTACTAATTATACATATACTACCAATTATTGTTGAAAGTACTTTATGAGCCCTAGCCCATATGTGGACTAAATATTCCAATATTAGGATTTTTGGCCTTTCTTTTTGGAATTGTGGGATTTCCTTTACTTTGTTGGAGATTTTGTGCGATTTAATTTTTATTGACTAATTACATATAAACATAAAATTTTATATAAATCGTTCAGTTTATAAAAATTTTATTTATTAAAGTTGAAATTTCATCTATATTGGGCTTTTAAGGTCTTAAATTTTTAAAAAATGTAAATAAAAAACTATTATTTCATTTTTTTATCCAATGTTTCGCTGGTATTTTCCAGCTTCATCAGGGATAATTTTATTAAATCTGGCAACGATATAGAAAATGTAAACACAAAATTGTAGTAAAGACAAGAATAACATGATAACTTAGTTTAACTTATTTTTACTTACATATAGTTTTCTGGTCAATTTTAACATTTAGTTTAAACAATATTAGTTTTATACACCACGGCATAAAACACAAATTATTCGAAAAACGTAAAAACAAACTTAAAAATATATCACAGTTGAAATATGCTAAACTGGTATCACAGTTTATATAAAAATTGTGTTGCATATTTAATTTTATTTTATTTTCCTCAAACTTTTAACAAATTTTCGAAATTTACAAATTGTACCAAATTTACCACATTTTATAAACTAGCTGTGCCCGTCACTTCATAGGCGTCCTGACTATATTTTGTTCGATTTTTTTCGTCGTGAGTAACGAAACCTGTGAAAGGTTTATCTATACATATAATAAAGTAGTAACTCATTTCCGTCCGTCTGTCTGTGTATCTGACTGTCTGCTTTTCTTTTGCGTTTTAGACTTAAGCCATAAGCGTTAAACCTACCAAAAAAAAAAATGAAACTAAAACCTTTTATGCTCTGATTAATTATATAAAAGAACATGGCCAATTTAAAATACAAGGTGATGCATTGTAAATGATTTAAAGGCAATTAACGAATCATTTTAATACTTAACACAAAAACAAATAGCTACCCAACGTTTGACAAAACCACAATATCGCTGTCACATACTACTGACTATATAACACATTTATAACCATACACATAATAACCATACAAACGACATTTCTCGGTGACTTTTTTTAAAGTTTCAACTTTTCAAATTGATGTTATATAGAACATACTACACATACGCACGTAGTACATATGTATCATACAAGCAGCAAATTTATTATGCATTAGACGATATTTAATTCATCAGCTAAGGAAATACTTAAAATATTGTGGAAAGAAAGCAACGGGAAGGTATAAAAATAACATATTTACAATAATAGTCAGTCAAATCCGACAAAATAATAACACATAACCACGAAGCAAACAAGAAGAAAATATTATGCGAATTATATACATAAATGTCCAAAAGTTACAATTTTGTGTAATGCGGTCCTATCTAAATAAAGTATAAACGTTTAATAACAATATTTCAAACAAAATAGTTATTATAAAGGAAGTTTACAAGAGTTATTTATAAATGAAGCCACTCATCTGTTTACAACTTAATTGCAAGGGGCCTGGTAGATTTACAATTTAGGTACGAAGATTTTTTCACATCATATTTTGTATCCCCTATAATGTTACTTTTTTACAATTTAGGTACGAAGATTTTTTCACATCATATTTTGTATCCCCTATAATGTTACTTTTTTAAATCCCATGTATTTCATAATGTATGGGGGCTAAAAACAGAGGTAAGTATTTATGTCAAACTGCAGTCTTTATATCGTATGTAAAATGAAAAGCATTCCACCGTGTTTATTTAACAAACTGTACAACGAATTTTGTTGTGTAAATTAGCTTATAGTACATAGCCGATTGTCGGCGACCTGACTTTAAAAATTCGAAGCGATATCTCAGACGAGGTAATGACTTTTAGCGCAATAAACATTATAACAAACCTTTACACTATAGTGTTGAAGTAAATTATGAAAAGCAATTCCTTGTCTTGTTACTCTTGCTTAAGAAAGTTTTTTGTGAAAATTTACGCGACAGTTGCTGACAGATGTTATCAAATTGTACGCATGGATAAGAATATTTAATGTAATGTGTATTGGCAAAAGAAGCGAAATGAGAGGGAAAGATTATACAAATACAAATAATAGAATATAAAAAAGTATCCCAAAGGACTGGAGAAATAGGAACAAATAAAAGGAGTCTTTAAGATAAAAGCAATTTTACATTCAAGATATTAAATTCTATTTCTTTATATTACCTAAATTGAAACTTAGTTATGTTAGAAACATGAATGTACATACATATGTATGTATGCATGCATGTGTATTATACAAAGGAATAATTTTTGCAAAAAAAAACCGACTTCAAAACAGATAGAAGGGCAGCAATTATAAACTAAAAATGTAAGAAGTAATCTTTAAGAATTAGATTTAAACCAAAAAATAGATGCGTCAAAATTAGCGGAAAAAAGTAAAGATTATGTGAATGTCAAGCATTACTGTTCAAAATTTAAGCTATTTTCACCAGCATCCGTCTTTTATGGGGATACCATTCAAGCCTCTGTCTATAACGGTTTCAAAGATAGGGTCACATAGATCAAATAACATTACCTATTGGGACACCCTTTCATTTACAATTTTAAATTAAAGACCTGTTGTTATAGAGGATTTGGCCACAAAGATTCTTTTTAAATTTCAACTATCTGTATATAACGGTTAAAAAGTTTAACCATATATATCAAATTACACGAACTATTGGGACACCCTTTACATTATAATTCGAAATATTTATACTTAATATCATACCAGAGAAAGTAGTAGATATTCTGCCTAATTTTCAAGTGTTTGTGTTTAACGGTTCAAAAGAGAGGGTCATATAGATCAAATTACATAATTTATGGGGACACCCTATAGTTTCTAAATTCAAATTTTATACTTGCCATAGTGGACTTTGCAATACATGTTCCTTGTAAATTTCAGCTGTCTGTCTATAACAATTCAAAAGTTTGGCCACATACATATTATTACATTAACTATTGGGAGACCCTTTTATTTCCAAATTCAAATTTTATACTTTTTGTTATAGCGGACTTAGCAATACAGGTTCTTTGTAAATTTCAGCGATCTGTGTACAACTGTTCAAAAGTATGGCCATATACATAAAATTAAATGAACTATTGGAGCACCCTTTAAAATTTTGAATATTTATACATTTTATTATAAGGGTCAGAGTAATCGACATTCTGTCAAATTTTCAAGGTTTTGCCTATAACGGTTCAAAAGATCGGCTCAAATAGGTCAAATTACGTCACCTATGGGGACACCCTTTAAATTTTAAATTTATTTTTTTATAAATTTCTGCTGTTGGGAGCTATACACACAATTTTTTAAAATTTTAATTTGGTGCCCTTTACGGTTCTTAATACACGTAAAAAACATGTATGTTGTATGGGGACACCCTTTAATTTTTAATATAATGAACTGATTTTAAAATGGGACCAACCTGAAAGCATAACCTTTCAAATAAAGAAAAAAAAATTTTAAAATCGGTTCAGAAAATGGCTGAGTTCTGCGGTTACATACATAAAAAAAGCAATATTCAGACGAATAGATAACCTCCTTCTTTTTTGAAGTATAGATAACCTGAAGAATAGATAACCTCCTTCTTTTTTGAAGTCGGTTAAAAAATAAGAAAAATATGGAATTATTAGGGTCAACCTTATAACAAGTTTTATAAAAAATAATATATATTTAAATTCAAAGGTCTTTTTTTAAAAAGTTAGTAAATCTCTAATGTTTAAATTTAATATAATTTACATTTTCCACAGTGTAATTTAACCAGAGGCAGTTAACCAGAGAAGTAGTTTTAATCTCAAGAAAAAAAGAAAAAGTTCCTAAAATAAGAAAAATATACTTGTAATAGATTGAATTAAAGGAAAATTGGAAACAAACGACATTTTGTTTCGTTGTGTGGTGCTGTCACAGATTTTATGGAATAACAAGGATGGGAGAAAGGGGTACATTTATATGTTATTATTTTTTTTTACATATTTATGTATATATTTATTATATATATTTTATTTAAAAATCAGCGAAAATTGTATAATTAAAACTATTTAGAGATGAAATTTTAACTTGTTTATCGTGACCAAAGTATAATGTTACAAGCAACTAAAATTTGTTTATCACAACTATATATTGCTACAGAGAACATATTGTGGCCATACCATAAACGTGGGTTTTCTCTGCGTAAATACAAGTATCTTTTTTAAATCATATATTATTTTGTCACTGATAGTTTCTTTTCTTTCAAAAATTTTGACTATCAGTCGGTTAAATGCCTTCACGCTTTACGCCGCTTTACGTTTCAACAATGTTAGAGATTGCGGACATCGAATTTGGCCGAGACGCCAATGCATCCATAGGGAGTGACAGTTTGGTATTTGTTTTAGTGTGGGTGGCATTATGGGGCCATTTTTTTTCGAAAAGGCAGCTGAAAACGCCATTTCAGTCATAGGCGAGCGGACTTTTTCTCTTCAGAAATGGAAGATATGAGCTTATATAATATACCACATAGCTTTTCAAAAAAACAAAATAACACATGAACAAAAAGAGAGCTTTAGTTATTGGTAGATTTCGTTCTCACCAACTGACGATAGATGTTGGGAATACAATTTCTTGTATGATATTATCTGAGATTGGTTGGTTGGTTTAAAGTAGATAGATACGAAAAAGGGTGTAACAATTTTCATTAAAAATTTTTTCCATTTTTATTAAAAATTTGTCACCTAATATTTAAAAAATATTCTGTTAACTTCCTCAATAGTAGGTGGAGAGATAAACGAATTTATAAAAATAAAAGTTTTAAAAATATCGATATATTAATGTTGACTTATTTTTTGCCGTTTTTTCTACATTTTTAAAAGTATTAAGGATTTTGTGATTTAGCTCCTATTTACTGGGAATTTCTTGTGCGTACCCGTATTCGTATTATTCTTCTCTTTAAATATATGTATACCAATTAAGATTTTAGCACCCCGGAAAAGAGAACTGCTTTAAGAAGAGTTTTGTAATTTGTTAGTTTTTATTTAAATTTAAGTGTAGGAAACATTAAAAAAAAGACAGATATAATGACAGATAGGCATTTTAATAGTAAGAGAAGCAAAACTAATCGCATTAAACTAGCCAAACCTTAACGAATGTTTGCAATAACTTAGTGATATTCAGACACAAAATACCAATAGATAAATGAGGACAGGAAAAGTAGAAAGGCATTCTAAACAATGTTATTTAAACATATCCACACGTATTATAAAATATAACTAAAATGAGAAACAACAACAATAAAAATCAGCCCACTGAACTTAAACTAAACAGGATAAATTACAAAGGCACACACATACAAGTACTTAAATAACACACACAAACGTTTACAAAAATAAAAACAATGAAATTATTGTATGAAAAACAAAAGTATGAGTACAAAGACACAGCAGGACATTTGTAACGTCAGTCAGAACGCGGGCTTGGCAAAACAACTAAATGAGTCGGCAATTAAATGTAACATGAACTCAGTGT